>OU342743.1:391358382-392026948 GCA_910589775.1 Avena eriantha
TCGGTTGACAACTTGGTTTGGCCATCGTTTTGAGGAGTGATGCGGATGATAAGAGGAGCTTGACGCCGAGCTGTGGCCATGAGGGTCTTTTCCACAAGTAGCTCATGAATTTGACGTCGCGGTCGGAGACGATTGTCCTTGGCACACCGTGAAGACTGACGATTTCCCTGAAAAATAGATTTGCAACATGTGAAGCATCGTCGGTCTTATGGCACGGTATGAAGTGTGCCATTTTGGAAAACGATCCACAACGACAAATATAGAATCATGACCATGCTTAGATCTAGGCAATCCTAACACGAAATCCATGCTAATGTCGGACCAAGTTGTATGACGAATAGGCAATGGCATAAAGACCATAGGGATTAGCTTGCGACTTAGCTTGAACACATGTTGTTCATCGTTGAACGTAGCGCTCCACGTCACGCTTCATCTTGGCCAAAAGTAGTGATTGGAGAGCATGTCCAATGTCTTGTCGCGACCAAAGTGACCCATAAGGCCTCCACCATGAGATTCTTTGAGAAGCAAAGAAGTTGAAGCGACGACTTCGGGATGCCATAGCTTGTTTTGTTTAAATACGAAGCCCTTATATCAAATAGAAATCATCAACTCCTTGTCATTGGAGCACTTTGCGAAAATTGGTTCAAAGAACGATCGGAAGCATACAAGATTTTATTTCCTCAAGACCCAGCACGTTGATTTCAAGTCTCGTAAGAAGGCTTGTATGTTTGCGAGACAATGCATGCTGCAACTACATTATCTTTGCCCTTCTTATACTTGAGAATGTACAGAAAAGACTCCATGAACTCAACCCACTTAGCGTGTCTCTTGCTCAAGTTAGCTTGGCCTTTGAGATATTTCAAACGACTCGTTGTCGGAATGTATGATAAATTCCTTGGGCCAAAGGTAGTGTTGCCAAACTTGAAGGACACGAACTAAGGCACAAAAAGCTCTTTGTCATAAATCGGATAGTTAAGGCGAGCACCATCAAGTTTCTCGCTATGGTAGGCGATAGGACGTCCGTTTTGCATAAGGACTCCTCCAATGCCAATACCACTAGCATCACACTCTATCTCAAAAGTTTTGTGAAATCCGGTAAAGCAAGAAGAGGTGCTTCGGTGAGCCTCTTTTTAAGTTCATCAAAAGCTTTTTGTTGTTGTTTGCCCCACACGAAGGGTACATTCTTTTGGTCAATTCATTAAGGGCACAAGCAATGGTTTAAAAGTCTTTCACAAAGCGATGATAGAAACCGGCCAATCCATGAAAACTTCGGAGTTCACTCACATTTGTTGGTATGGGCCAATCTCGTATGTCCTTTACCTTGGAAACATCAACTTTAATTCCCTTCGAAGAAAACGACAAATCCAAGAAAAATCAACTTGTCTTTAGCAAAAGTGCACTTGGGAAGATTAGCATAAAGCTTTTCATGTCGAAGGATTTGCAAAACTTCCTTGACATGTGTTACATGGTCCTCAAGTGATTTGCTATAAACAAGACTATCATCTAAATAGACAACAACACTTTTTCCAATGAGAGAACGCAAGATGTGATTCATAAGGCGCATGAAAGTGGATGGGGCATTTGATAAACCAAAGGGCATAACCAGCCACTCATAGAGACCAAGTTTGGTCTTGAAGGCGTTTTTCCCCACTCATCACCTTCAGCCATGCGTATTTGATGGTAACCACTACGAAGATCAATTTTCGAAAAAATAGTGGCTCCACACAACTCATCAAGCATGTCATCGAGACGTGGTATGGGATGTCGATAACGCACGGTGATAGCATTGATTGGACGGCAGTCCATGCATAACCGTAACGTACCATCCGTCTTTGGAACAAGAATCACGGGTACGGCACTTGGACTAGTGCTAACTTGGATCAAACCTTTGGAGACGAGTTGGTTGATTTGACGTTCGATCTCCTTCATCTCCTCTGGGTTCGTGCGGTAAGCGGCGCGGTTGGGAAGTGGTGCACCGGGGATGAGGTCAATTCGATGTTCGATGCCGCGAAGAGGAGGTAGTCCATGTGGAAGCTCTTCGGGAAACACATCCTTGAATTGCTGGCAAAACATTCATCAAAGATGGAGGAACATTGGTTAATTCATTAGTTCCTTGCGCTAGTCCCTTGCAAAGGAGGACATAGTGCAAGATGGATAGGTTGTTCCGAACATCTCTCATCTCACTTTTGGTGGCAAGGAGAACACTCTTAGTTTTTCCACTCAAATTTGTCTTGTGGCTCTCACTCACTATGAGGTGGTTCTCTCTCTCACCGCTCTTCTCACAAGTAGGTGTTGTGCTTTGCGCCCTCGCTAAAGCCTTTGCATTGTCCACAATTATTTGGCTAGGAGTCATCGGTTGCAAAACACATGTTTTGTTGAGCCATTTGAAGGTGTATATATTGGTGCGACCATCATGTTGAGCAGCCTTGTAAAATTGCCATGGTCGACCAAGAAGCATGTGGCAAACTGTCATAGGAACCACATCACACTCCACCGTATCTTTGTAAGGACCAATGGCGAAGGAGACCGATACGGTATGCTTGATCTTCACGGACCCTTGGTCACTTAGCCATTGCATGTGGTAGGGGTGCTTGTGTGGATGGAGGTTGAGGTTGAGCTTCTCACACAACTCGGTGCTAGTAAGGTTGTGACAACTCCCTCCGTCAATGATCACCTTGATAGATTTGCCGTTGATGCTGGCTCGTGTTTGGAAGATATTGGAGCGTTGGTCTTCATGCTCTTGTGCTTGAGTGGTCAAGATCCTTGTGACGACAAGCGATGGACTTGCGTCATGCTCACACATGAGGAGTTCTTGATCATCTTCCACTC
Organism: Avena eriantha; assembly: GCA_910589775.1. Taxonomy (NCBI): domain Eukaryota; kingdom Viridiplantae; phylum Streptophyta; class Magnoliopsida; order Poales; family Poaceae; genus Avena; species Avena eriantha. The sequence continues at coordinate 391,361,212 of OU342743.1, forward strand.
GTTGCCTTGCCATTGCTTCCTTGAGACGGGCATCAAACTCATCTTCACTCAAGTACTCTTCATCACCATTGTCATGGATGAACAAGACTTTCTTGTTTCCACATTCGGTCGACTTGTGTCCTTTACCTCCACACTTGTAGCATTCACCGTTGAAAGGTGTATCACTCTTTGCTTGCTTGCCACTTGGGGGCAGTTTTCCTTGAGGAAGTGTGGGCTTGAAGGAAGGCTTGGAGGTACTTGAGGAGCTACCATTGAAAGTTGTTGGTGTAGGGGTTGAAGCTTGCTTGTAGGTGAAGTACGTCTTGGGCTTGTTGTACTTGATATCCTCTTGCACTTGACGTTCAGCCTTTGTTGCGATGTGCACAAGCTCAACCATGGTGTTGTATGTTTGGAACTCGACGATGCGCTTGATTGGGTGATTCAAGCCAATAAGGAAACGTGTCATTGTTTGCTCCATGCGCTCATCAATGTTGGCACGAATCAAGTTGAGTTCCATTTCCTTGAAGTATTCTTCCACGGTCTTTGTCCCTTGACGAAGAGCTTGAAGGTTGTTGAAGAGGTCACGCGTGTAGTGCGTGGGGACAAACCGGGATCTCATGTGAGCCTTCATGTCATGCCAAGTTGTGATTGGCGGCTCTTGTCTTGCATCACGAGCAACTTGAACTTGTTCCCACCAAAGGTTGGCGTAATCATCAAACTCAAGCGAAGCCATGGCGACCATCTTCTCGTTGCTATAGTTGTGCATGCGGAAGATCTTGTTGACTTTGAGTGCCCAGAGAGGTATTCTTCGGGGTCATTGGATCCGGTGAACTTGGGCATTGTGAACTTGAGCTTGCCAAAAGTTTCTTCATCGTTGCGGTCATTGCGACGAGCTTGGTGACCTTGTTGATGATCTTGTAGTTGGGGAGGTGGAACTTGGTTCACGTGTCCTTGTTGCGGAGCTTGCTCTTGATATTGTTGTTGAGGAGGAGCTTGCTCTTGCTCTTGGCGCGGTTGTTGACGTGGTTGAGGCGCTTGGGCCTCATGGTGGCGAGGGTGTGGAGCCTCTTGACGCGGTTGATGACGAAGAGGAGGCTCGTTCCTCGATTGGTGATGTTGGTTAGGCACATGGGCCCCACGACGAAAAACATGGTCATGAGCCTCTTGACGTGGTGGGCGTCGCTCAAATTGTATCACGTGACGCTCCAAGTTTTGTTGATGTGGAGGAGGCGCCGCGTGATGACCATGGTGTCGTTGTTGACGTTCATGACGTTGATGACGAGGAGGATGATCTTGGAGAGTTTCATGTCGATGACGAGCTTGATTCTCCAAGTTGGAGTCATCACTTGTTGTGTCAAGTATGTGACGCGGTCGATGGTGGCAGACTTGCGGTTGTACTTGCAGTTGCGCTTGCGGTTCCTCTTGTGGTTTCTCTTGTCGGATCACTAGTGCCCTTGCGTGATGATGGTGTGCTTCTTGCCTTGCTCGTGGCCTTGAAGAGAGGTCACCATCATAGCTTGACGTTGCAGCGTGTCGTGGGGAAGGTACATAGTTCGAAGAGATTCCATCTTCAACCACGGGGGCATCATTGCGTCTTTGAGCACTTTGATGTAGATCTTGTGGAAGAGGTGCATGACAATGCGAAGAACTTGCTGAGCTTGATGCGCGTGAACGTGGTCTTGCCATGCCGTCGATGAGGCATCGAAGATTGTCATTTGTTTCAGCGACGGAGCGTTGGAGCGCTTCATTTTGGTGGCCGAAGTTGTGATGCATTGCATGCATTTGTCGTTCGAGGCCGTCGAAGCGGTTGTCGATGTTCTTGAACTCGGCTTGTGTCTCGCCAAATTGTTCATCTTGTCGCGTCTCAAGGGCTTGGCAACGTTCACGGAACTCTTGTCGAACGATGAAGTGACTTGCGTGCGTCATGTACGGACCTTGATCTTCTTCTTGGGGAGGTGGTTGGCTCGTCTCACCGTGCCTATCCATCATGCAAAACACACAAGTATTGTATATGGAAGTGGAATATGGTGGTGTTAGCCTTGTACCTCACCTTGGGGATTGCACCAAACTAGAGACCACAAGTGAGAGCTATAAGCGTGCAAAGTGGAATTGTAAAGAAAACTCACACTAGAACTAACTCTCAACAGCTTGTTGGTGGTAGGTTAGTATTGTGGAAAGCCAAAGAACCAACCAAAATAAAAGGGATAGTCAAAAGTGGGTAAAATCCAACAAAACTCAAGTCAAAGACGAAGGTCAACAACTCAAAAGGGTGACGGGAACCTACGACTATATACACACATGTGGAGAAAGTTGGGATTGACACGACTATGAAAATGAGCAAACAAAACGTCCTAACGAAGACTAAGCTCGTTGTCGTGCCAATGCAAGGAGAGACCGCGGCTCGTTTGCAAAGATTAAAAGTGAGCAATGGATTTGTGCACTTGCCTTGGGCGCTCTTCTTTCTCTCTTGCTTACAAGCTTTGAGACTCTCTTTTGCAAGGGGAGACTATTTTTCTTTTGCTTTTTCTTTGTATATTTTTCCTTTTTTTTTTTGCTCTCCCTTGATGCTACCTAGTCACACTTGCTATTGCTCTTGCACTCTCACTATCCAAGGACAAATGCACAATGCTCAAGCAAACACAAGATGAGCCACTCTCATGGGATAGGTACACACAAAGGAAGATGGGGTTAACAAGGTGACGCAAGTTATACCTTCTTTGATGATGAACTTGGCGTCGGTGGTGTGGGATGATGTTCGTGGTCCGTGGTGTCGATGAGCGCAGAAGTTGATGATGCGGAAGCTTGCTGGTAGTTGCTGACACGCACACGGGACACGAGCAAACAAAGGAGATTAGCCAATGCAAAAAATGAGGCAAAATTGTCAAAACTGGCGTTACAGCCGGACACTCCGGTCTGTCTTGTCTGGATACTCCGGTCTGGCCGGACACTCCGGTCTGGTTCGGCCGGACACTCCGGTCGGGCCGGACACTCCGACGCGGGTTTCCTGCTCGTGTTCTTGAGCGGAAATCCTCGCCTTTGGGCCTCAAATCCGCGAAAAACTGGCCAAATCGGGACGGGGCAACGCAGGATAAAGCTAGACCAACTCCTTAGACAAGGTTTGGTAAGATCAAAAACACAAATAACACTCCAAATCAAGAGATCGATCCAAAGGCAAATATGGGCTGTTTTTTGTGGGGATTTTCGAATTTTTGGTGGATAGAATAAAATTTTGTGGGGGAAATCGTGAGCAACGAAGCTCTTGATACCAATATGTTGAGGGCAAACCTCTAGGGTGGCCCGATCTTTCACGGTTCCCTTTCAAATCGAGGGTGGAGTGCGGGGGAAGGAGGGTGAAGGATGAACACGACGAACACACGCACGAAGAACGCGATGAACACACATACGCAAAACCACGATAAACACCAATAGCTCACGCCGGCGGTGACCGGTCCGGCGCAATCCCTAGGATCGGCGTCGGGCGGAGGACTCTCTCTCGAACCGGCACGGCGAGATGGGAGACTCGGTGAGATCTTGACGTCTAGGCAAAGGGACACCGATGCCTAGGCCTTGTACAACGCGGAGGCACAATGCAAACTCCAACGAGGTTTGGGGATATTGGTGCTCCTTAGTCAAGGAGCATGAGGCAAGAATTAGATAGATCCACAAAGGGGTTTCCACTAATTCCAATATCAAGCCTAGGGTTTACAATGGAGGTGGAGGTCTATATATAGGCCAACCACAAAGTCAGGGGTAATTCAGGCATTAAAGTAGAGTTTTGGGCGAAATAGAGGGGTACATGGGCCATAGGGCCCAGCTAGGCTCGTAGGCCCATCACTTGGGCCGGACACTCCGGGTCGAGTGGGCCGAACAGTTTGGGGTGGCCAGACACTCCGGGTCGAGTGGGCCGGATAGTCCGGGGTGGCCGGACACTCCGGGAAGTGTCCGGGCAGTGTCCGAACTAGCACACAGAATGTCCGCGCTAGGTTCGGGCTCGGGCAGGCCAGACACTCCGGCTGAGTCGTGCCGGACACTCCGGCTTTGGCAGATTCAGCACAGGTGCAGCTTCAGGGCTCGTGGATCGATGCGGTGGGGGCTCGTACCTGATGATGCACAAAGTAGTGGTATGAAGTAGCACGCCATCCAAGGAGGTATCAAATTGGCACGAGGAGAGGAGCGAGTTCACCTTAGCTTGGAGGAGTTTGGCTCGGGCACGAGTCATGGGTCCACTTGGGGGACTTGTTGTTGTAGATGTAGAAGCGTCCGTAGGACGGGCTGCATCAGGTAATTAGATTACCAGTTGAGAGAGTATTGATAAGAGCCTTTCCCATTTTGCTCTCTTAAACCCTAATAAGAACCTAGTCTCATAGAACCATCAAGATCACATTACGAAAAGTAATCTCAAATAGCTCACTCTAAGTTGAGTTATTATCCATGGCCACAAAACATGAAGGCAATTCATCCTAGCTCTTAATCTTCATCCATATCCATAATAGATATGAGTCTATTAAACCTTCTTAAAACGCATGTCCAATTATTTGGAAATGAACCTTTTCATTTCCTCATTAATGATTGATATTCATGCATAATGACTTAACCAAGATTGTTTTATGGTAGTTCTAAACACCACAAACTAAGTAGAGTTTGAATAGGAGAAATCACCAGATATGGAGAACCATGAAACTCAAATCATCATACTATAAACCACAAGGTTTAATACCTTATAATGAATATATATAATTCCTTTATGAGGTTAAGTATGAATCATATTCTATATACATCATTAACCATTTTAAACCATTGCCATTAAAAAATATCAAGTGAAAACAAAATAGTCTTAAAGGGATCTTTAGATAAGAAGTAATTCCTAAAAACCTAATTCCTATTAATATTTCCTAATGAAAAGGACCCTTCATATAATTATGAATATTTTATTTATGCACAATAAGAAATGGGGAGAAGAGGATCATACTTGATTTATACCATAATATTCTTGACCTACAAATTCTCTGGATATTTAAATCCTTGAAGAATTCATATTTGAAATTGAGATGTAAAAAATAGAAAATAGAAACCGAATTAAGAAAAGGAAAAGAAACAGCCATCGTTCCAGCCCACGGCCCATTACCTCACCCCTCTACCTGACGCTCGCGAGCAACATCAGCAACAACTCGCTTGCTTAGCTACGGCCCAACAACAGCAGCCCAACTTCCCTCTCTCTCTATCTCACTAACAGGTGGGACAACTAGGTGGACTGCGGGTTAATTCGTAGAAACGTTATGGGGTTTTCTGCAAATGTCACCATCGTCGTCATCGTCACGCACACAGGCAGTTGCGTGTGCTCGCCGATGCCATCTGTCGCCGTCAGCAAGAACCGACCACCGCAATGGATCGCCATCGCTAGGGAGGAGGATAAGAACGCCACTGTGATGCTTCGCTCATCCTCATCCCCATTTTCCCCTTCCTCTTGTTCTTATCCTCTCCACAGAGGAGATCACCGAAACCCTAGCCTAGGTCTCGCTGGTGCCCGTCGATTCCAAGCTCGCCTCGTCCAGATGAGACCACTATGGTGACCGCCGTGATCTTCTCGTCTAATTTCCCCATCTCATGGAAGCCGTAGAATCCCCTGACGCATGGATTGAGACGTCCTTCCCGAAGTTCGACCACCGCCATGACCATCGATTCCTTCATCACCTAACCTCGATGGTGTCGCCACGCCCCAAGAGTCCTGGGATGCGGAAGCTCGATCTCTCACCGACGATCTGCTTCTCGCCAAGAGACGGATCGAGTACCTTTTGAAGCACAAGGGTCTAAAAGGATCCGATTTGATTCATTGCTAGCTGGCACGCCGGATTCAACCTCTCCAGCACCATGGCGACCGACTCATGCACATGATCACCAAGAGCAAGACGGATTCTCTCAGGATCTGCTCGAGATCAATCCCGGACAAGGAGTACGAGTCCCAGATTAAATGGTTGATAAAAGAGCGGGTCGAGAGAAAGATTCCAGATCTCTCTCTGGACATGTACACAGCTAACGATCATGTGACACCAGTTAGTGTTCCAGCTGTTACTCTTGTATTTGAATATGTGCTCATCCGTACTTTGTTGTAGTTTTTTCACAACACTAAGATGATACTTATTTTAGCTTGCTAACCTCCTCGAGTCGGAGCTTGCTCCTCTTGAGGGATATCCACCTAAGAAACCGGCTCCTCAAGAGGAAGGAGAACTTGTATTGCTGCCGGAGGCATTTACCTAGAAACGCAAAACTCCGACTGTGTCCATTGGCACAAAAGAAGTGCATGTTGTGAAGAGGTAACTTTCCTCACAAGGTCTTAATTTCATCTCACATTCTTTCTGAAGTGTAACGCTCTTGATTTGTCACTTCTTTAGAGCTAAATAGCCCGTCAAGGGCAAAGGGAAAGGAACCACGACGAAGCCCCTGCGCTAGTCAAAGCTAGTTTTGACTTCGTCTGCTGCTTCGCCTCCGACTCCTACCCCAACACCTTCTATAGCACCGGAGGTTACTTCGTCTCCTCGTGCTACAAAAGATCCGGCTCAGCACTCTGAGCCAGCGATCCTTGGCTCGCAAACCGACGTCACCATAGGTGATTCGACAACTGACATGGGTGAACCCTCAAAGGGTAATGATCCCTCAATAGAGGTTTTTGCGGATAATCTACTGAGCAATCCGGGTATTGATACGTCGTAAACGTATCTATAATTTTTGATGTTCCATACTTGTTTTATATCTACTTTCTTGTGTTTTGTTCATACTTTGAGTTATTTTTATACATTTTAGGGACTAACCTATTAACAAGTTGCCACAGTGCCAGTTGTCTGTTTTCTGTTGTTTTTGGTTTCAGAAAAGCTGGAAAAGAAATATTCTCAGAATTGGACCGGACAAAAGTCAAAGTCAATATTTTACCAGAAGACTCACGGAACCAGAAGATGAGACAGAGAGGGGCCACGAGGTGGCCACACCACCTGGTGGCGCGGGCCAGCCCAGGCCGCGCCAGGGGGTGGTGTGGGCCCCTCAGGCACCCACCGACCTTGCCTCTTCGCCTATAAAAGCCCCCTGGGACAAAAACCCTAAGTACCAAATCAGAATTCCACGAAAAGTTCTGCAGCACCGCCGCCACTGAAGAGGAGATTCGGGGGACAGAAGTCTCTATTCCGGCACCCTGCCGGGATGGGGAAGTGCCCTCGGATCCATCTCCATCGACTCCGTCGCCATCTCCATCGCCGTTGCTGACTCCCATGATGAGGAGGGAGTAGTTCTCTCTCGAGGCTAAGGGCTCTACCGGTAGCTATGTGTTCATCTCTCTCTCTATGCGTGATCTTATGAGATCATGAGCTTTGTAAGCTATAGATCTATTCTGCTACTCAAGTGCTTTAATTAATCTCTGCTTATCCCCACGTGTGTGAAGTTGATAGTGTGCACACCGTGTGGCACTTTGTCTAAGGTTACATAAATAATTATCATGAGTATAATTTGAGTTGGATGTCTCTATGAGATTTTGGTGTTTGTTGGAACCATCTAGCGCTCAAGGTGACAGTGAGGGGTTATCTAGATGGGGAATGCGAACTTTAAGGTGTGCTATTATAGCCCTACATCATTCAACCGGAGAGTAGTTCAGGGTAGCATAATGAAGAGAAGATATTTATATGAGAGTGTCCACTAGTGAAAGTATGATCCCTAGGCCTTGTTTCTAAGCATTGAAACACCGTTTACAATCAGTTCTATTACATGTTTATTTGCTTTCACTCTTATTTCAGATCGCAATTACCACTTATAATCATCCATATTACTTGTATTTCACTATCTCTTCGCCGAACTAGTGCACCTATACACCTGACAAGTGTATTGGGTGTGTTGGGGACACAAGAGACTTATTGTATCTTGATTGCAGGGTTGCTTGAGAGGGATACCTTTTACCACTTCCTTCCTGAGTTCGATAAACATTGGGTGATCCACTTAAGGAAAAATTTGCTGTTGTTCTACAAACCTCTACACTTGGAGGCCCAACACTGTCTACAAGAATAGAAGCGTGCGTAGACATCAAGCTATTTTCTGGCGCTGTTGCCGGGGAGGTAAGGTAAAAGAGACTCACATCATCTAGCTACTAAGCTATCTTATAGTACTGTTGCTGGTGTGTGAGTGCTCAAAGTTATTTCCTTTAGATTCTGCAATTATATCTTTTTATTTCTTGTTTTTATTTTCGCTAGTTAGGCTTAATGGAAAACAACAACAAAATTAGAGAACTTTTTAGTATTTTTCCTAAGGTAGAACATGAATGGTATGAAAAGAAAATTAAAAAACCCATGGAACTTTCTTTGCATGCTAATAGCAATGTTATTAGTATGAATTTTTTGAACACCTTTGTTACTAATGCAATGGAAACGTCTAAGCTTGAGAAAGTTAGTTTTTATGAAAATGATATTTTTAGTTCCCCAGCTTTAAAGGAGAAAATTTGCTCTGATGATACTTTATCTCCCATATGTGGTAATTCTAATGATACTTGTGATATTTTAAATCCTAAAAGCGTCCCTTTTAAAATACCTATGGAATTGTTGAACTTGTTATGAATAACTATTATTTTGGAGATGGAATTGTCCATCTTGGTGATCATTTACTTTTTATACATGAATTATGCGAGTTGTTCAAGTGTGCAGGTATTTCATAGAACCAAGTTAAGAGGAAGCTATTCTCTTTATCACTCAAGGGCAAAGCAAGAGAGTGGTATGAGCTACTAGACGATCCTCGTCATTTGGAGTGGAAGGAACTTGAATCTCTATTTTACTCTAAATTATATCCTCCTCATGAAATTCATAAAGATAGGAATTACATTTATAATTTTCATCCTCGTGATGGAGAAAGTATTGCCCAAGCATGGGGAAGATTGAAGTCACTAATGCTCAAATGTCCTATTCATGAGCTCTCTAGTAGTATTATTATTAATAATTTTTATGCAAGGCTTTCGAGACATTACAAGGACTATCTAGATACCTGTTCAGATGGATCCTTCTATATCATCGAGCAAGGGGTACCCTGTTAGCGGTTCACAACAAAAACACAACTAATAAACAATTTGTAGTGGCACAAACGAATAACACTCGGGGCAAACATTTTCCTGTAATGAAAGGCATGTGTACATAATTTGCAAATGTGCAGTCCATACAAATATTGACCCCAAGGAGCTACAGTCGTAAAAACTCACAAAAAGAAGCGCGCAAGAATCTACATGTTGAGCAGTGAGGCCGGATGCAGAATAGGGCCATCTATCTAAATGTTTTACACACTGGTATGACGATTGAAAATTGGAAACACTAGAAGAAAGGTAGACTGGAAGCTCTGCTTTACTGTCCTACTCCAGTTTAAGCTTGACAATAATATATACATGCTTGCCTCTGTCAATTGGCAGAAGAAAGTTTAATAGATGCTCCTTCCAAATTGTGCCTCATCCGTACGCCTTTTAGTTCCATGTTCTCAGGTCCACAGACGATGGGTAGACAATGTACCAGTCCCAGGACAGCCGGGGCATTAAAATTATGGCCATGATAAGATATACTCTACCTATCCAGCTTTAAGTTATCGCAGAGGTGGCCGAGTTCAGGCCTAGCATCCATCCATGATGCAAATGTTACTTGATGCAAGGATGTACAATAAAGGTAGGACCTAAATGTGATGAGGAAGAAGTAACGCCTGCAAATTCATTAGTTTTGATGAGTAAGATAAATATTTAAGCCAACATTTAAAAAAACATGTAGCTAAAAGATATTAAATTTTACAATGCATGTCTAGGATGATATCAAAGTCAAAACACAATGCATACAAAAATAGCTTTGCACACTTAAGTCAAACCCAAATTCTTACTACTATGTCACAGCTGCTACTACCGCAAGTTCTTTTAATACTTCGTGTAATATTTTTTAACCATGCAACACTTACTAACCCAATTGAAAGCTAGACCAGCATTCAAAAGTGATTACTCATTCTTGAATGTGCTGCAATATTTTTTGAGAAAACGCAAAGATCATTGTGTTTCGTTATATTGAAGAGATAGAGTTGTTACACGCCTCCAGGGAGGTTATACATCTGGGAAAAAGAAAAACTAATGAACATCCCAAGTCGTCGGGGCTATGTCCCTCAAACCTTTAGCCCCTGCAAGAATCCACGCTGAGGCTTCCTCTTTTATCTTGTTGATGATCAGGCCTTGGATGGATGGCTGCGTGCGCTCAAACACGCAGTCATTGCGCACCTTCCAGATCATCCAGGGGACCAGGAGCGTCGCGTCGCGGAGGCAAGGCCTTTGCGCATCGGTCTGGGCGTGCATTGCTGGGCCTTCGTCCACCAGTCATAGAGGGCCGCTTCGTCCGATGGCGGCGTGCAGGAAAGGCGCAGCCATGCTAGGATCTCGTGCCAAACTGTCCGGGAGAAGGGACAACTGATCGTCAGGTGCTGCATGGTCTCCATAGCCTGATTGCAGAGGACACAGCGGGGGTGGTGTTGTAGGTTTCACCTCGCGAGCCTTTCTGCTATCCAGCAGCGGTCCAGGTTTGCCAGCCTTTCTGACGAGGTTGGGCGCCCAGCTTCTCCAAATCAGCTTCCAGGCGGCGCAACGTTTTGACCCGAGGAATGCTGCACGATATGCCGATTTGGCCGTGTAAGTTCCGTCAGCAGACCACTTCCAGAAAAGCCTGTCCTCGTCCTCGGTCAGGATGGTGGGCGCGATAGCCAGCCAAAGGTGTAGGTACTGCCCCACCTCCAGAATTCCTAGGACCCCTTGGATGTCCCGTGCCCAGTGGTTGGCCTCCAGCCCCTCAGCGCAGTCCTTGTCTTGCGCTCTTCGGGATAGTCATAGAGGAGGGGTGCGATCATGCGGACAGAGTCCGTTGATCCACCTATCTTCCCAGAAGAGAGCGGAGTGGCCGTTTCCTAGCACCATGTGGGTGGAGGCGAAGAAAAGGTCGCACTCCGTGGCGGAGGACTGGATGTTCAAGCCATTCCAGGCGCGGGTGCTGTCAGTCCTGCTCAGCCACAACCAACGTAGCCGCAACGCCATTCCGAAGAGCTCTAGATCCTGGACCCCCAGTCCTCCCAGGTCTGTAGGCCAGCAAACCAGCCGCCAATTCACGTGGCAGCTTCCACCATTGGCGGCGGCTTTCCCCTCCCATAGGAATCCTCTCTGAATACTTTCGAGGGCCTTGATAGTTTTCTTGGGGGGGTCGAGGACAAGCAGCTGGTGCACAGGGATAGCACCCAGCACCAATTTGACCAGCGCCAACCTTCCGGGCTTCTGCATCAGGCGCGATTTCCAAGTGGGCAACCGCCTTGCCATCCGCTCGATGAGGGGCTGCATCTGGGCAGAGGTAGGTCGGCGGATGGTGAGCGGGATTCCCAAGTAGGTGAGGGGGAAATCCACGAGCGGGCACCCAAGCGGCTGAAGAATAGGCGCGGTATCCTCGACCGAGCCTCTGATTATCGTGGCCGTGCATTTGGCGTAGTCCTGCAGGCCTGAAGCGCCACCAAAGATACAAAGAATTTCCTTCACCGCCGAGACGTCGCTCACAGTGGGGTGGCAAAACATCATCTGCGTAAAGCGAGACAAATGGGATCGAGCGTCGAGGGTGGAGCTACTGCATGACGCCCAGGTCCAAGGCTCTTTTGAAGAGTTTGCCGAGGACGTCGACCGCAATGTCGAATAACTGTGGTGACAGCAGGTCTCCCTGGCGCAGACCGTGCCTGTGCCAGATTGGTGGGCCGGGCTCACCGTTGAGCAGCACCTTGTGTTGGGAATATGCCCTAGAGGCAATCATGTATGATGATATTCCTGTGTATTCATAAGGTTATGGTCCATGTATGAACTGCTGATATGTATCATCGAATATGTGATTTGATTGTGAAACTACATATTCATGTTGTTCATACTAATTGTCCTTGGTCATTGAGGTTGTGCTGGACACACAACTTAGACCAATGTGAAAGTCGGCAGATGACTAGGTTCCACTTGTCATGGGCATGGAGATGCTATTCCGACTTACACGGATTCGGCTAAAGAGTTTAGCGAGTCGGACTGACCCATATTGAGATGCAACGAACAAGTCGTCATTTGCATGTCTCAATCAATGTAATCCTTAGACCTGAGGTTATCGCACAATCCGAGTTGAGGATCTCTGACTTAGGTTCTGTCAAACGCGGTTCCGTCACTGGGCAGTTATAAAGGCGGAGTTCGGGTCGTCTGAGAATCAAGCTGCGTGATGTGAATAACCAAGACGGGATTTTGCCCCTCCATCTGGAGAGATATTCTCTGGGCCCTCTCGGAAGATATGATTCGGAAAGCATGGCCATGCGCGTCACGGTTAAGTGTTAACCGAGGCAGCCGACTAAGAGTTAGTCGGATGAATCACTTATCTCGGATCGAGAAAGACAGTCGGACTATTTAAGGGATGACGATCATTCGCCTATAGTCCGACAAGGTATATCGTGAGGCAAAAGGGACTCAGACGAAAGTCACATTGGAAGGTATGTCGTCATGACTTATTGGTACTTGGGAGTTGGCACGTTCTGCTAGGAGCCGCTACCAACTGATCGATCACGAGTGAGACTCGGAATCGTGTCCGGGTTACCATGAGCCTGTCGGGTCACACACTTAAGAGCGGGAGCAAGTTTGGGTTAGAACCAAACAGGAAACCTATTTGGGTTGGACCCAAATAGAGACATGGACTTAATCAGCAAGTGAGACTTGCTGTGGCTAATATAGGCCTTTTAGTGAATGGGCCACAAGTGAGTGGAGCCCACTTTCACTCCCTATATAAGCTGGGGCGCGGGTGCTTAGAGCACAAGGTTAGGTCACTCCATGTGTTGGAAACCCTAGCCCCAGTCCGTCCTGTCGCCGCCGTACCGGACCTAGCAGTCCATCGCCGGCGCTCCTCCTCGTACGTGTGGATACCGGCGGAGGTGATGTACGTTCAGCACTTCGACGATCGTGAAGAAAGTACAGATCGTGGATCGTGGAACCGGAACGGATCGCGAGGACTGCACTGCATCAAGCGACGTGCTTCATCAATTCCGCAACTGCGCGTCTAGTGGTAATCCTCGTGGCCTTCTACCTGAGCTGGATCTTGGGATCACCGCGTAGGGAAAAAGTTTTGTTTATCTCTACGTGGCCCAACAGTGGTATCAGAGCGCTAGCTTCTGGTTTTAGGCTCGAGATCGCGCATATGTGATATGCGGTTGGCGTTAGATTGGATCTAATTGCAGTTTTGGTGGTCGATCTATGAGATAGATCGGTTTTGTACAAAGTTGATTGGATCAACTGTACTCGGGGGAATGGATGATCTGGTTTCCGTGATCTAACTGCTAAGGTCGTGGAACGACATACCCCTACCGGTCGGTTTCCACCATCGGGGTAGACTGTGACACGTAAACCCGGATGCGGTGATCGAAGATCAAAGGGTTTGATCGAATCGGAGTCCGGATCGGATTTGGGTAAAATTGTTTTATCCGATGATGAAATCCATGTCCGGAATGCAGATGAGATCTGCGTTTTTGGAAAAATCATCGGGCGCTGCCCCTTCGATCCCCGCCCGCTATCCGGCTAGCAGGACCGCCGGCTTCGCCCTGTCGTAGCGCCTTAGATGTCGTTGCGAGTTTCACAACGCCGGTAGATATCGTATCTATGCATAACATGTTTTTGCAGGCTGATGTTGTGAATGGTATGGCTTATGTGCATGTGATGTGTGTAATCCATACGTGATCTGCGTATCACGGATTTTGTCAGCCGGCTGGAGCCTAGGTGCTGTCATCTTATTGTATAACGGCCTGCGTGTCGGATTCTGTGTGTAATTTGGATTACTAGCTAGTGTAGCTGTTTGGAGAATCCAGATGGCATGCAAGTCGGTGTACAAGTCGGCTACATGGTGTAAGACAGCCCGTGACAAGAGTTGACACAAGTCGGATTACAGGCTTTATGGAGATGGAGATCGCCATGAAGAGAGCCATACCATTTCACATTATAATTGCTTTTATTTTGTGTTATTGTTATCTCTCTGTTTTACCTCTATTAGATAGTTGGTAGAATATAATCCCTCAAAGAAGGTCTAGTCGGTTTTCCCGCCAGTGCTGCACCATCACAAGTCGGACATTTTTGGTAGTGGGCTCATAAAATTGAGGTGCTATCAATTCTTTCCGACTAGGTGGGTTCGAGTCGGACTCTTACAGCGGAAGCACTTGGTAATCTAGACAAGTCTATCACAACGGTTGTGGGACTTGGGGAAAAGTCGGATGGGAGCCGAGGCATGTGATGCCACCCATCCAACAGGAGTCGTATGAGATACGATTGACAAGGAGTTGTCTACCTAGATCACTTGACGGCTAGCGGTGATGCTAAAGCTCACTAGTCTACTTCCTTATTTAGGGTCCTGAATCACTAAGTAACCATCGGAGGGGTGTTGGTTCTAATGGGAGCATAAATATTAAAGTGTTTAATATGCTTGCTCTTTATGGATACATTTCTTAAGTGTTTTGCATATTTTCTGTTGTAGATCAATGGCACCTAGCAGTCTTCCTCAGATTTCCGGTTTTGCTTTGAGAACCATCTTAGAGAAAGATAAGCTAAATGGAACTAATTTCACCAACTGGTATCGTAATCTGAGAATTGTTCTCAAACAAGAAAAAAGGGATCGTGTCCTAGACAACCCACTTCCAGCTGAGCCGGATGAGAATGCGACTGTCGCAGCCACCAATGCCTACCATCGGATTTGTGATGAATCCACGGAGATTAGCTATCTTATGCTTGCTCACATGGAACCGGACTTGCAGCAGCAGTTCGAGAATGTTGAGGCCTACGATATGATCGAAAGCCTCAAAAGTATGTTCCAGGCTCAGGCAAAGACTGAGAGGTATCAAGTCTCTCAGGCTTTGTTGAGCTGCAAGCTTAAGGATGGCGATCCACTGAGTCCGCATGTGATCAAGATGGTTGGTTACGTGCAGTCTCTAGAAAGGCTTGGCTACCCCATTATTGAAGAGTTCGCTACGGACATAATTTTGAACTCTCTTCCTAGTGCGTATGGCCAGTTCATATCGAACTACCACATGCATGGTATGGATAAGAAGCTCACTGAATTACATGGGATGCCCAAGCAGGCTGAGGCGGATCTCAAGAAAGGTGCCAGTCAAGTGTTGATGGTACAAAACAAGGCTAAGTTCAAGAAGAGTTCTTGGACTAAGAAGAAGAAGGCAAAGTCAGGAGGTAAGGCGGAGGACCCAGTCCAAAGCGCTTCCTCGGGGACTAAGCCATCTCCTGCAGCCGGATCCACTTGCTTCTACTGCAAGTCGGATGGCCACTGGAAGAGGAATTGCAGCAAGTATCTGGCTGATAAAGCCAAGAGCGGAGGTGTGACTTCCGGCTCAGGTACGCTTGTTTGCAATGTTATAGACATTTATCTTGCTGATGCACCTGGTAGTTCTTGGGTATATGATACCGGATCAGTCATTCACATCTACAACTCGTTGCAGGGACTGGTAAGAACTAGGAGCGTTGCAAGAGGCGAGGTTGACATTAGAGTCAGAAACAAAGCGAGAGTCGCTGCGTTGGAAGTCGGCACAATGCAACTTCATTTACCTTCTGGATTCATAATGGAGCTAAATAATTGTTATTA
This sequence comes from Avena eriantha, assembly GCA_910589775.1. Lineage (NCBI taxonomy): Eukaryota > Viridiplantae > Streptophyta > Magnoliopsida > Poales > Poaceae > Avena > Avena eriantha. Next base: position 391,376,850 of record OU342743.1, read on the forward strand.
TGTTCCAGTGCTTAGTCGAAACATCATTTCTGCCTCATGTTTGATGAGACAGGGCTATGAGTCGAATATTAAGAATAATGGTTGTTCTTTATATTTGAATGATATGTTTCATGGCTTTGCGCCCGTCCGGGACGGGTTATTTATTTTGAATCTTGATAGTGAATCTGTCTATAACATAAATATGAAAAGGTTAAAACCAAATGATCTGAATATGACTTACTTTTGGCATTGTCGGCTTGGTCATATAAGTTGGAAACGCATGAAGAAGCTCCATGATGATGGACTCCTAACTTCGTTCCACTTGGAGTCGTTCGAGACATGCGAATCCTGCCTTCTCGGCAAGATGACCAAGACACCTTTTGCAAAGAGTTGTGAAAAGGCGTCCGACTTATTGGGACTGGTACATAGTGATGTATGTGGCCCAATGAGCACGACAGCCAGAGGTGGTTATGAGTACTTCATTACCTTCACTGATGACTTGAGTATGTATGGATATATCTACTTGATGAAACATAAGTCGGAAGCCTTTGAAAAGTTCAAGGAATTCCAAAATGAGGTACAAAATCAACTTGGCAAGAAAATAAAGTTTCTTCGGTCGGACCGAGGAGGCGAGTACATGAGCCATGAGTTTGATGACCATCTAAAGAGTTGTGGAATAGTTCCCCAGCTCACTCCTCCAGGAACGCCGCAGAGAAACGGTGTGTCGGAAAGGAGGAATCGGACCTTGTTGGACATGGTACGATCAATGATGAGTCGGACAGATCTGCCTTTATCATTTTGGGGTTATTGTCTAGAAACTGCAGCGTTCACACTAAACAGAGTACCATCAAAGTCGGTAGAGCAGACACCGCATGAGATGTGGACTGGCAAGAAGCCAAGTTTGTCTTTTCTTAAGATTTGGGGTTGTGAAGCTTTTGTCAAGCGACTTCAAGCGGACAAGCTTACAGCTAAGTCGGATAAGTGTATTTTCGTGGGATATCCGAGGGAAACCTTGGATTACTACTTCTACAACCGAGAAGAGGGCAAAGTGTTTGTCGCTCGAAACGGTGTCTTCCTTGAGAAAGAGTTTCTCAGTCGGGGAGTCAGTGGGAGTACGGTGCATCTCAAAGAAATTCAAGAGATGTCGGCTAGCAGCGAGTCGGCAAATGCCTTAGAGGTTGAGCCGGACGTGTTACCTGAGCCGAAAACTGCACCAACACTGCGAAGATCGGCTAGATTGCGAAGTGTTCGTGATGTGATGCTGTTGGACAGTGATGAGCCGACAACTTATTCGGAAGCGATGGTGGGTTCTGATTCCGAGTCATGGCTTGGAGCCATGAGATCCGAGTTAAAGTCCATGGATGAAAATCAAGTTTGGAACTTGGTTGATCTGCCAGACGGTGCAAGACCCGTTGAGTGCAAATGGGTCTTTAAGAAGAAAACTGATATGGATGGAAATGTTTCTATCTATAAAACACGGCTTGTCACGAAGGGGTTCGGACAAGTTCAAGAAGTTGACTACGATGAGACTTTCTCTCCTGTAGCGATGCTTAAATCAGTTCGGATCATGTTAGCTATAGCAGCCTATTTCGACTATGAGATATGGCAGATGGATGTCAAGACGGCTTTCCTTAATGGAAATTTAACCGAGGACGTGTATATGATACAGCCCGAGGGTTTTGTCGATCCGGCTAATGCTGACAAAGTATGCAAGCTTCAGAAATCCATTTATGGGTTGAAGCAAGCATCTCGGAGTTGGAACATTCGCTTTGATGAGGTAGTTAAATCGTTTGGCTTCATCAAGAGCGATCATGATTCTTGTTTATACAAGAAGTTTAGTGGGAGCAAAGTAAACTTTCTGATCTTATATGTGGATGACATATTACTGATTGGAAATGATGTCCAGATGTTGCAAGAGACCAAGGAATCATTGGAAAGGAGTTTTTCGATGAAAGACTTGGGTGAGGCGACTTACATACTAGGAATCCGGATCTATAGAGATAGATCAAAGCGGCTCATTGGATTGGGTCAAAGTACATATTTGGACAAAGTGTTGAAGAAGTTCAACATGGAATCGTCTAAGAAGGGGTTCTTACCGATGTCCCATGGCGTAAAACTTAGCAAGACTCGGTGTCCTTCGACAACTGATGAGCGAAGTCGGATGAGTGCGATTCCGTATGCTTCTGCAATCGGATCCATCATGTACGCTATGATTTGTACTAGGCCGGATGTTTCCTATGCTCTAAGTGTTGTGAGCAGATACCAGGCTGACCCTGGAGAGATCCACTGGGCAGCGGCTAAAAATATCCTCAAGTACTTGAGAAGGACTAAGGATATGTTCTTGGTTTATGGAGGTGAGGATGAACTCAGTGTAAAGGGTTACACGGATGCGAGTTATCTCACTGACTCGGATGATTCTCGTTCGCAATCCGGATATGTGTTTGTGATAAACGGAGGGGCTGTGAGCTGGAAAAGTTCCAAGCAAGAAACGGTGTCTGCGTCTACGACAGAGGCTAGGTATATTGCTGCCTCGGAGGAGGCAAAGGAAGCCGTTTGGATGAGGAATTTCCTCATGGATCTTGGTGTGGTTCAGGGCTCATCCAATCCATTAGACGTGTAATGTGACAACAATGGTGCTATTGCACAAGCCAAGGAACCTAGACAACACCAGAAGAACAAACATATACTCATGCGGTACCACCTTATTCGCTAGTTCGTGGATCAAGGTGATATCAAGTTATGCAAGGTACACATGGATGCAAACATTGCGGATCCGTTGACAAAGCCACTTCCACAGCCAAAGCATGAGGCGCACCTGAGAGCAATGGGCATCAGATGCCTGGACATGTGATGTCGGAAGATTGACTCTAGTGCAAGTGGGAGACTGTTGGGAATATGCCCTAGAGACAATCATGTATGATGATATTCCTGTGTATTCATAAGGTTATGGTCCATGTATGAACTGCTGATATGTATCATCGAATATGTGATTTGATTGTGGAACTACATATTCATGTTGTTCATACTAATTGTCCTTGGTCATTGAGGTTCTGCCGGACACACAACTTAGACCAATGTGAAAGTCGGCAGATGACTAGGTTCCACTTGTCATGGGCATGGAGATGCTATTCCGACTTACATGGATTCGGCTAAAGAGTTTAGCGAGTCAGACTGACCCATATTGAGATGCAACGAACAAGTCGTCATTTGCATGTCTCAATCAATGTAATCCTTAGACCTGAGGTTATTGCACACTCCGAGTTGAGGATCTCCGACTTAGGTTCTGTCAAATGCTGTTCCGTCACTGGGCAGTTATAAAGGCGGAGTTCGGGTCGTCTGAGAATCAAGCTGCGTGATGTGAATAACCAAGACGGGATTTTGCCCCTCCATCTGGAGAGATATTCTCTGGGCCCTCTCGGAAGATATGATTCGGAAAGCATGGCCATGCGCGTCACGGTTAAGTGTTAACCGAGGCAGCCGACTAAGAGTTAGTCGGATGAATCACTTATCTCGGACCGAGAAAGAGAGTCGGACTATTTAAGGGATGACGATCATTCGCCTATAGTCCGACAAGGTATATCGTGAGGTAAAAGGGACTCAGACGAAAGTCACATTGGAAGGTCCAGCCAGCGTCCACCAGGACCCAATTGCGGCGAAATTCCGACGCCACGCTGAGGATGGAGATAGGCAGGAAGTCTCCCTCCTCCCCGGCGAAGAATCCAACGCCGCCAAGGATGTCCCCTGGTGCGAGGACGCGAAGGCTGTAGAAGTGCCAGAACAATGCTAAGGACGGGGCCACCCTGACGAAGGCCTCGCACCAGAACACGAAAGCGGCCAGGAGGGTCACGCTCCGTGGGTGGAGGTGGAGGAGCTGGATGCAGTAATGGCCCAAGACGGCCATGAGAAAGGGGAAAACGGCAGAACAAGGCCGGCGGCGATTGAGTGGGTGAAAACGGGGGCCGCGGTGGCGACCCACCCGTTTCCCCCAACACCGGCGCACCACACGCATGAGGCACCCCACTCGTTCGAGTCTGAGGCCATTAGCTTGTGGACCTTCTCCAGCCCCTCCTCGTTGAGGATCGCCGGCGGCGGCAGGGCTCGCACTATCGACGCAGGAAAGCTCGGCGCGGCTGAGGTGCCGCGTGCTCTCTTGAGCGCCATTACGAGCGTTGCAGAAGGAGGAGCGGTGTCACTCGAAGCTCCGGCAGATTGGCGGCGGGGAAAGGCGGAAGCCGGCGAGTCCTCGGGGATTTGGGGTTTTTTCAGGTAACCCAGCCCCCGAGGCTAAATAGTGAAACGACGGTTCCTGTACCAGGGGTGCGCCACGTCCCGCATGGGCACGTGGAAGCTGCGGGCGGCGACTTTGGGGATCGTGCATCGACGTGACTACACAAAGGGCCCGGCTCCATCAGGTCCCTTGACCTCCTCGCCCCCTCGCGGTGACGTGCAAGCCAAGCAACCGGGGGCTACTGTCGAACTATTGGCACCGGGGTACCCCGTCTCACCGGGTCACTGGGCCCTGCAGGAGCACCCTCTCGAGAGCTCTCGAAGGGAGCAAGCCCCTGAAGGAGGGGAGATGCCTGGACTCTCCACGAGCGCTCGAAACCGTAACAACTGGGCGGCGAGGCCCCTTACAAGGCCCGGGCGTGCCTAGCAAGGCGTGGGCGTGCCTAGCAAGGTGACGCCCCAACAGTCGGTCCAAGCGGTGACCGGTCCACCCGAAGAAAGCAAGGCACGCAGGGGTAGTGGGGTGACGCAAGACGAAGACAGCTCCTGACACAGCCGTTTTGGTGCAAGGAGACCAGGATGGCGATGTAAAGTGGAGGAGCAACCGACCACCCCCTGACACGACAACCACTTGGCGGTCGCAAGAAGACAAGTCGGGGCTGAATCCCTTGGCAGGAATGTGGTGACCCTTCACGCCCATGAACCGGGGGAAGAGGCCCGACGCCGCGCTGTATAAGGGGCTCTTCTCCTACCTTGTAAGGGGACGGATCTCAGAGATCTAAAACCCTACACTTTCATCCAACATTGTAACCTCGCGAGAGGCAATCGAGCAATACAACCAAGCAGGAGTAGGGGCTTTACCTCCTCACGAGGGTCTCGAACCTGGGTAAAAAACCCTGGCGTCAACTCTCTGTCGTGCCTCCGCATCGTCGCCATAGGCATCGCCGAACTCCTTCGGAATTGCGTGTTCAACCCTAGTTCCTTCGCGGGACAAATCTCCGACACCGACAAAGGGGAAAATGGAACACATGCGTCCCAAGTGTTTTGTTGTTACAGATAGTTGATGATACTGTCAATGCTATACCAAAAATATATGTGCGAAATAATAATTTATTCTTATAATTATCAGTGATGTTTACTGTCAGAGCCTCCCCTACAATCTTCCGCTAAAATATAAACTTCAGTGATGTAAGAAAAGTTAGTATGATTCTTTTAATCAGATCAAACAAATGCATGCACTTTATCTTGAATATTTTATATCAAGTATGAACAAATAAAGATGTTTTGAATAAAGGAGTGGCATGTAGCAGGAAACCCCTTGACATAAATCAAATTATACATACCTCAAAGCTTTAGTACCCATATCCATGAGATATGACCGTGCCTCGTCATCATCATCATCGTGTGAACAATCTCTCAGTGCCTTCCTGTATTGTAGAATATCCTCCCGCAAATCCCCAGCACCAACACACCTTCATAGGAGAAATCACTTCTTAGGAAAATGCAGAACAGTCATAGCATGGACTGAATCAACTGCGAACTTAAAACTTCCTAGGTATTCCAAAACTGCATTTAAAAGAATCATATAGAACTATAGCTCAAGTAAAGGTCACATATCACATTATAATACCTGTCAATAACTTTGTCAACCTCTTCTTTGCTCTTAGGGCCATATATCAGTGCTCTAGTAAGGTTTAGTATGTCACGATAGTCACCCTGCCTGAGGGCTATGTCAGTGAAGGTTTTTACAGAGACACTTTTTGTAAGAGAACTCGATACGAAGTGTGTTTCTGCTGTTTGTTCCATGACAAACTTTGCATCTGCACCAAGTCTCAGGCATGTAATAGCCATTGCGTAAGCAACACCACCATATCCCGTGTGTGAAATAAAGAGATAGTACCTACAAGATCTGTAAAGAAGCAATAGTGATTATTATGTCCAGTAATTGAGCAACAAAAGTCATCAAACAATATGAATTTGTGGATTAGGATGCATACTCATTGATTGATGATTGTACTGAATCTACATCAGCGGCTAATGCTTCTCTTTCCCTGGTGAGAGGTATTCTTTTGTAGTCAATGCAATACCCCTGATCCGTCAATGTGTTGTACACTTCAGCCGGCGTCATCACGTCATCCAGATTTATATGCTCCCAATAACCTAATACACTACATTGATTTGTGGCTGCGTTAAATTCTTCTTGATGCAGAAGCAGCCGACCGTCTAGCTGTTTAACTTCAGAAAGTATATCCTCCTTCAGCCTCGCCTCTATGTTCTCTACCTGCATACGACATAATTTAAGGATTGCCATAAAACGAAGAGACGAATATTGGAGGAGTTACTCACCATTGGGCCACTTATACCAACATGCTTGAGTGTATCAACAGGTTGATCTAGTTCTCTCAAAACAAAAGGTGTTCCCTTGATGTAAACTACAACTTCCTCCCTAATATCCGTCACGACCACCTTTTGAGCAATGCTTATTCCATTTGTATCTTTAGAGCTCAGATATGACAGAACTTCTCTAGCTCCATCAACAGTTGGTGTTGCCATGCTATAAACAGGATACCCATCCACCTGAAGTTGACATGGTTTTTTTCTGTAAGTAGCCCTATATTCCTAAAATGAAGCTAGCTTTTTGAAGAAAAGAACTAGTACAGTAGCACACAACAGTTTAAAAGGCGGTGAAATTTTCATGTGTCATGCACCTTCCATAAACAAGGTGAGTGTTTAATCTGAAGATTCAGGATGTAGGTCCGATGTTAATCCAGCTTGGATTACAGATACCAGATTATCATCGCTCTTGACCAATACAATAAGGTGATGTAATATCCAAAATTTTATGAGTATTACTTTGCAATTAAAAAACAAAAAAGCTTACAGTTACAGTAGAATTAGGCTGGCAGCGGTGCCACTGATTATCATTTCAAATATGGTTATTCCAACACAAGCATCATCTTAAGGGCTATATGCTATGTTTATTTTGTGAGACCTATGACAGGAATGAACACAATTATTTGGACTTTAGGGAATTCTAATTAGAAATTGAAAGTATCCTTAACTCAATAAGGATGGCTGTTAGAAAAACTACTAGGAGGAAAGAATGTACAATAGGCCTCGCAAAAAAAGGATATTGAAAAATGTGACAGGAGAAAACACTGTATTCCTCAATGTAGTTGCATTGACGCTACAACAAGGAATCCAGTGTTTTGTCCCTATATGTAAAAAAATCAGGGCACTCAACGCCGCCGCTCAGTCTTGCTACCGAGCCATGTTCCACGGCTCCAACGCCGCTGTGGCCTGGAAGCTCATATGGAAGACATGGGCACCGCCGCGTGTCAAATTCTTCCACTGGCTCACCGATCAGGATCGCTGAGCGACGCGCACGCCATGGACTCCAACATCACCCCCAGATGCCTGCTCTGCGACCAGATGCCGGAAACTATGCACCACCTGATCCTAGCTTGCCCTTTCGTGCAGCAAGTATGGCATGACATCCTCACGTGGCTGAGGGTACAGTGCCACCCTCCCGGACACGACGAGACCCTGGACGATTGGTGTCGCTCGGCAAAACACATAACACCAAAACCCATGCATAAGGGCCTGGCGTCAGTTGCCCTGCTCGTGCCGTGGATGACATGGAAACACCGCAGCGACTGCGTCTTCAACAATGCCAGGCCTTCGACAGCTGCGGTGGTGAGCACGATCAAGGGCGAAGCCGATCTGTTAGAGTATACGCGTATTGGTATGTCACGGTAGTTTAGTATTGTTAGGATTCCAATCCTAACTTGACTTGTACTCCAAGATGATCCCTATACGCCTATATATACTCGCCCATGGGGCTCAATAATACATCCATCATATTACGCCATACTCATTCTTCTACACGATCTCTGGGCTAGGGCTGGTGCTAAAGGCCTACGCGTCATCATCCCAACCACCTGGAACATCCACTAATTGTACTTCTCTTTCCTGATCTTCCCCGCCTCCTAGGAGGAATGTAAACAAAACTCTACCTTTTCAATGCAATGAAACGCAAAGGTCTTTTGCGTTTTCCTGGAAAAAAGAAGATGAAAATCCAGTTATTACGCCAACCGATGTTAGCGTTAGATGGGAAAAAATATTATTTTTATTTCAAAGACTTCCTAATACAACACTGCATATGGTGTGAGCTAGTCTGGTATTTTTCTTACAGTAGAAGCCTGAATATCTTACACCAATAAGTTTAGCTACTCTGACAGGTCTGAATGTTTGAATAATATAAAAGGTTTAACTAGAAGACAAAAAACAGGAATATCAATAATGATAAAATAACCGTATATACATCCAGCAAGAAAATATGGAGTTCACATTGGTTAGTTACACAACTAAATACCTTGATAACATGTGGTGTACCACGGAAGTTCATGCTACTTGACCGTCTCTGTCCAGGAAAGAAATACATTTTGAGTATGGATCCCTTCCCCAGAACAGAGCCACTACGTGCTTTGACAATGGCTTCCATCGTTACGTCACCTTGAGGAGGTTGACATGTTGCTTTAGGCTCATCCTGCAAATGGCAAATGCTTTTTAGTACTTTAGCAGCATCTCCTTGAACATGCCCAAAGGGAAGCTTTGGAGAGGAAAGTGAAAGATATTTACAGGCACAGTAAAGAAACGTCCAGGTCGGAGTCTTATACTCCATTTCATGGTTTGGATCTCTGGCCGCTGTTGCAGCCAATTTTTAAATGATATCTTTGTTTCTCCTTGCGCGCAGAAACCATCAAATGCCTTACTCCCGAGATATGCCGAGAACGCAATTAATTTCAGGTATCTCTCCAAATATTCAGCACCACGATTTAATGCGACTCTCCTAACTCTTGGCTCCATATTTTGTTGATTAATCACTTTTGTGTACTGCAAAACAGCTTGACGGATGTTTTGCAGCGCTGAACACTTGTCAATAACAGTATCTAAAATCTTCCTACACTCAATTCCGTTGTCAAATAGTCTTGTAATCTTTCGCAACAGAAGGATGTCATTAATGTCAAATCTGGAGTGTAGATCTGCCAAAGTGTGAGGTTTCCATGAGTCTGAACTCAAGTGACCATTGTGATCGATTGTTTCTTCTCCACTCGAGTAATCAGCATCAGTTGTTTCTTCATGATTATTTCGGATAGCTGGCATTCCAATAGGTCTGCCATAATCAACTCGGAGTCTGAGAAGGCAAGCAATCACTGTACCAGTAGTTGTTCTGCCCCTGCCCATCTATAAGACCACAAAGTCGAAATGTAAGTATTATAAGCCTCTGATATAAATGAAGAGCCAATACTTTTCTTAAATAATAAATATATAATTATTTTCCAGTAAAGAAATAAGTTGTGATACCTGGCAATTGAATACAAGAGCAGCATCCTTGCAAGCAGTTGCGACATTCATGGCTACTGTGTCAAAATCTGAACTTTTGGGGGCTTTACCATCAGTAATGGGCACTCGTGCATATTTGATTGGAAGGCCTTCAGAGTCCAAACGTTTGTATACCTCTAGTGGAGTAAGAACAGCTTCATCATTGACATTTTCCCATGCATCAAAGATCTCACCATTGTCAGTTTCATGAATCACCATTATGGCCCCATCATACCGTTCTGCTTCCCGTAAAATATCCTCCTTCAAACGGGCTTCCATTCGCTCGACTCTATCACGACCGATTCCCTGGTATCAGTGCATTTTATATGATTTAGACCACTAAATATCACAGAAAGTACAGGATAGTGTATCACACATCGCATTCAATCACTATCGTGATATAAGAATAATTAGTTTTGGTCTATTTAGAATGCTGAGGTACAGTCTGAATCTTGAGGGACAAGTCCTACAAAAGGCTATGCAACTTACGGGAGAAAGTCACCCCAGCGTGAACAAAGGCCCACAAACAAGAACGAGTAGTTTATTCGAGCATTTGACATGTTTAGACATAATAATTGCTAAGTTCTTCTAATGGCCTGAATAAATGAGCAGAATTGTTTCCAGAGACACAGAAACAGCACAAGGCCTTTGGAGATCACCTTCAAGATCAGTACTTGTCTGAAAGGAGATGCAGAAATGAAAATAACTGAGTTGTGGATGCAAATTAATCATCACATTAAGTGCCAGAAGTTTTGCAGTGGGTGCACTGTATGTCTATATCAAGGAGAGGAAAAAAGACGCGGTCATGTTGGAGAAGCAACACATGAAAATTCAACATAAAATTGCCATATAAAGTTTTAAATATCCTGTCAACACTACTACAGATCATAGTACTCTTGTCACAAATACATAGTGGCAACTCGAAATGGCACATACCGTGTACTCGAGCATATTCTTGTATGGTCTTTCTACTTCTCGTAGCACAAAAGGCTTTCCATGGATATAAATAACGGGCTCTTCTCTCATATTATGCCAGAGTATTGGTCGCTTTCCCTTGCTTGTACTGACGCGCTGAATAACAGCCCGAATGCCATCAACAGTAGGATTTGCAACACCATAGACTGAAAACCCAGGAATTTCCCGGAAATTAGGTGCACCCTCCACTCTTTCAGGCAAATTAAGATTGTGACACCCTGGACAGTGATCACTTTTTAGAACAGTTTGACGTCCAAGAACTTCTCCATTCCTCATGGCAGCAACAACATCCATCTCATGTGGGCGTCCATCTGCAGATTCAATAATTTTTGGAAGAGTGGGTTTTGAACTCGAATAACCAAGAGCGCCCATTGGATCTCTCCTCAGCAGCCTGAATACATTGAAACATATAACGAGTTTGCAGTTATGTCAAATGATGTAACTGCAGCCGATAAACAGAGATCTAAATTTATTGCTGGTAATATTATACACAAATACTTTTATATGGTACTCCCTCTGTTTCAAAATATAAGATGTTTTAGCTTTGTGAAAGAAGTGTATCTAGACATCTTTTAGTGTGTAGGTTCACTCCGAATCACTCCTTTCACAAAGCTAAAACATCTTATATTTTGAAACGGAGGGAGTATTCATTAGTGTTGACTGCCTCAGAAAGAATCCTTACTAATGTTTTAAATAGTGAGAAGTAGAGCCCACAGAATGTTTACACTGGGGATAGTTTATCGTGGCAACATAGTGGACAGAACATGCTTGGGCTTGCAAGTTGTCTGCTCTTAATTCTATGTCAACATCAGTAATGAGCCATGTGAAGAAAACATGAAAGTTGCATTCTGCTACTCCCTCCAATCCAAATTAATGGACTCAGATTAGTCTTGATTCGGATGTATCTAGGTATGTTTTAGTGCTAGATGCATTCTGTTGTGGACATGGATCCACTGTTAGTCGCTGAATTCTAACTCTCATCGAGGGAGAGGATGACACAAGGAGTTGGGGCAATTTTCTGGTTTCTATTTCTCACACAAACTCACACAAATGCCATACCAACCTGAGGGGTTGGGGATACATACTTATAGGCTGCTAACCAGCCAAGAATATGCTAGGTGCTAGTCTAAGATGCTAGTCTAAAGGCAGCAGTCAAGGATGCTCTATCTAACAACCAGTCCTTGATGCTCTATCTCTAACTGCTAGTCCTTGACACAAGGACCATGTGTGCTGTCCCACAAAGACCATAGGACAGAGACTTATCCATCATTCTCCCCCTAAGTCTTGTGCGTCGTCTTGTGGGAAGGCTGGACCATCCCAATCCTGGAGCAGAGTCCGACGAACGCGATCCGCCCAAGAGGCTTGGTGAGCAGATCTGCAAGCTGATCCTTGGTGTTGATGTAGCTCACCGTGATGCTCCCGTCATCCAGACAGCTTCGGATGAAGTGGTACCTCACCCGGATGTGTTTGCTCCGCTCGTGGAACACGGGGTTCCTCGCCAGGGCCAGAGCGGACTTGCTGTCCACCCTGAGCTCCACCGCTCTAGTGTCTCGACCGAGGAGATCACCAAGCAGTCGAGCGAGCCAGAGCGCCTGAGTGGAAGCGGTGGAGGCCGCTATGTACTCGGCCTCGCAGCTAGACATGGCCACCACCTGCTGCTTGACTGACTGCCAGCTCACAAGGCACTTGCCGAGGAAGAAGAGGATCCCGCTTGTGCTCTTGCTGGTGTCGATGTCGCCGGCGTGGTCGCTGTCGCTGTACCCGACGAAGTGTGTCGCCCCAGGGCACCTAGGGTAGTAGAGACCGTGGTCGAGAGTCCCCGCAATGTAGCGGACGATCCTCTTCACGGCCTGCTGGTGCTCCGTCGTCGGTCGCTGCATGAACCGACTAACGTAGCCGACGGAGAATGCCAAGTCCGGCCGTGTGTGGGCGAGGTAGCGAAGGCTCCCCACAAGACGCCGGTACTGCGTAGCGTCCACCTCCTCCGTCGTGCTGTCGCGGCTGAGCTTCAGCCTCTCCTCCATCGGAGTGAGGGCTGGGTTGCAGTCGGTGAGCCCAGCTAGCTCAACGATGCGCTTGGCGTAGGCGGTCTGTCGAAGCGTGATCCCGGAGTCGTCCTGGTGCACCTCGATTCCCAGGTAGAAGGAGAGGGGCCCCAAGTCACTCATCTGGAAGGTGGCCTTCATCTCTTCCTTGAACGCCGCCACCTCCGCATCCTTGGTGCCGGTGATCACCAAGTCATCGACGTAGACGCCCACTAGCAGGGCATTTCCTCCATTGCCCCGCCGGTAGACGGCTGCCTCGTGCGGGCTTTGCTCGAAGCCCATCCCCTTTAGCGTGGAATCCAACTTGGCATTCCACGCCCTCGGTGCCTGCCGTAAGCTGTAAAGAGCCTTGCGCAGGCGGAGCACCTTGCCCTCCTTGCCGGGGATCGCAAATCCCGGCGGCTGGTGCACGTAGACCTCCTCCTTCAAGTCACCGTTAAGGAATGCCGACTTGACATCCATGTGATGGACACGCCAGCCCTCCTGGGCAGCCAGCACAAGGAGGAGTCGCACGGACTCCATCCGTGCCACGGGAGCGAAGGCGTCGTCGAAGTCGACCCCCTCCTGCTGCACGAAACCTCGTGCCACCAAACGAGCCTTGTGCTTGACGATGGCGCCAGCTTCATCCCTCTTCAGCTTGAACACCCACTTAAGGGTGATCGCGCGGTGACCATGAGGGAGGTCAGCAAGCTCCCAGGTGCGGTTCTGCTCAACCGCATCCATCTCCAGCTGCATCGCGGCGCGCCATGCCGCGTCTCTCTCGGCCTCTGCAAAAGACCGAGGCTCGCCTTCATCACACGCAAGGTGCAACTGCGCCTCCAGGTCGTGTGGCACCAGTCCCGGCACCGGCTGGTCGCCGAGAAGGTTCTTCATCGTGCGGTACCGCAGCGGCTCGCCGTCGTAGTACGCGTCGATGCGCTCCTCGTCGTGAGGGAGCGGGGAAGCGAACTCCACCGGGCTGTGCTCGACGTGAGCTGGTGGTGGAGTAGACGTCCCCGGAGGGGTGGCTGTCGGTGCTGGAGCACGAGGCGTCGCCGGCTGTGCTAGAGTCGACGAAGGACTCGTCGCAGCTGAAGTCGTGGTCGGAGAGCGTGGTGCTGCCGGGGTCGATGAAGACTCGGGGGCTGAGGTAGGCATGCTGGGCGAAGAAGAGCTACCTACTCCCCCAGCTCCCTCGAAGTGGACGTGCTCGACAATGAAGTCGTCATACGTCGGAGTCGAGTCGTCATCCACCACCTTGTCCCACGCCCATCCTCGCCCTTCGTTGAACACAATGTCTCGCGCCGTGCGCACACGCTGTGTCTTCGGGTCGAGGATGCGGTAGGCCTTCGAGCCCTCCGCGTAGCCGATGAACACTCCCGGAATGCTCCTGTCGTCGAGCTTGCCGATGTGGCCAAGCTCCTTGGCGAACGCGAGGCAGCCGAAGACCCGCAAGTGGGAGACCGCCGGCTTGCGCCCATGCCAAGCCTCGTACGGCGTCCTGCCGTCGAGCGCCTTGGTGGGCGAGCGGTTGAGGATGTAGACGGCCGTCACCACTGCCTCTCCCCAGAAGACAGCCGGCATCCCTCTCTGCTTGAGGAGGGACCGGGCCATCCCCACAACCATCTGGTTGCGCCGCTCGACGACGCCGTTCTGCTGTGGACTGTACGGCGCGGAGTGGTGACGCTGAATGCCCTCATCAGCGCAGTACGACGCGAATTCAGCCGTTGTGAATTCGCCGCCGTTGTCGGTGCGCAGCACGCGCAGCTTGCGACCGCACTCCGCCTCTGCAACAGCCTGCACGCGCCTGATGGCGTCCGCAGCCTCTCCCTTGCTGCCGAGGACCATCACCCACATGTAGCGGGAGAGGTCGTCGACGAGCAGCAAGAAGTAGCGTCGTCCTCCCGGTGTGGCCGGTGTCACCGGGCCACACAAGTCCCCGTGCACGAGCTCGAGCCTCTCCTTGGCTCGGAAGCTCGCCCTCTGGGGAAAAGGGGTCCGCCTATGCTTCGTCATCACACAGACGTCGCAGAACTGCTCCACATGGTCAAGGCACGGTAGGCCTCGCACCATCTCCATGGTACTGAGCCGCTTCAGAGCCTCGAAGTGAAGGTGCCCGAAGCGCTCGTGCCACTGCCACGCCTCGTCGTCCCGACGGGCGGCGAGACAGAGGGGTTGTGCCACCTGCACGTTGAGGACGTAGAGTCGATTCGCACCTCTAGTTACCTTGGCAAGAAGGCGACCATTACGATCCCAGATGCGTAGGATCCCATGCTTGATCAGCACGCTCGAGCCGTTCTCATCCAGCTGTCCCAAGCTGATGATGGAGTTCCTCAACGCGGGAATGTAGTAGACACTGGTGAGCAGCCGGTGCTCTCCAGTCTTGGCGGTGAAGATGATGGAGCCGACGCCCTTAATCTCCACGGCGGAGGCATCCCCAAACTTGACGGAGCCTCGCACGCTGGGGTCGAGCTCGGCGAAGAACTCCCGTCGACCAGTCATGTGATGGGTAGCGCCAGTGTCTAGGCACCACCCGTCAGTCCTGTCGCCGCCGGAGCCATCGCCGAGGAGGGCGTGTGCCTTTGGCTCGTCAAGGTGGAGGAGAGCCGCCGCGGCTGGTGCCGCTGGAGTTAGCTCGATGCTTGCATGTGCCATGAACAGAGCCGGCTCCTCCTCCGCCCGTGCGAAGTTGGCCTGGCCGCGTCGTGGCTGTCGACAGTCCTTGGCCCAATGGCCAAGCTGGCCGCAGTTGCGGCAGCTGTCGTCTCGTGCCGGCTTCTGCTTGCCGGCGGCGCCGCCCTGGGCGTCTTTGCGCGCCTTGCGAGGCTTGCCGCGCTTGCGGCCGCCTGTCGTGGAAGAAGGCTCCCCCTTCTTCCTATCACCTTGGCAGGCATCCCACTGCTCCCGAGTGAGAAGTAGCTTCCCGCCAGTGGTGATGGACCCTGACTGAGGCTGTGGCTCGTCAGAGTCGACGACCTTGAGGCGACCTATCGCCTCCTCGATCGACATCGTGGAGAGGTCCAGCAGAGACTCGATCGAGCGAGCCATCTGCCTGTACTTCTCGGGAACGCAGCGAAAAAGCTTCTCGACAGCTTTCTCCTCGTTGTAGGTGTCCTCGCCGAACTGCACCATCTTCTGCAACAGAGTGTTGAGACGGAGAGCAAAGTCATCAACGTCCTCACCTGGCTTGAAGGCCAGGTTCTCCCACTCCTTGCGAAGTACTTGCAGTGTGGACTTGCGGGCGCGGTCGCTGCCTATGCGTGCCGCAGCGATGGCGTCCCAAGCCTCCTTGGTAGTCCGCTTGTTGGAAAGCGAGAACTGCATCTCGGGCGGGACTGCAGCGAGGAGGGCGTCCAGCGCCCGTCGATCTTCATGGTGATCGACGTTGGCATCCTGGACTGCCTCCCACATGTGCCGCACTTGGAGCCGGACCTTCATGACCGCGGCCCACTCGACGTAGTTGGTTTTGGTGAGGGTAGGCCACCCAACACCGGGACCAACGTCCCTGACCACAGTCCGGACCTCATGGAGGCCGCGGTCTTGGTCGTTTCGGCCGCCGTCGCCGCACGCGCCTCCTCCGGGAGCGCCACCGTCACGCGTGCCTCCTCCGGGAGCGCCACCGCCGTGCGTGCCTCCTCTGGGAGCGCCACCGCTGTGCGCTTGGGCATGCTCGGCGGCCCACCGCGCTGTCCGCTCGCCGGCTGCGTCGTGGTTTCCGTCGACGCTGCCGTCGCCTGAAACGGAGCCGCTGATGCTGCCGCGCAGAGCCTGGACCTCCGCCGCTGCCTCACGTGCTGCATCCTCCGCTGCTGCTGCTTCCACTTCCGCTCTGGCTGCTGCCAGCTCTGCTGCTGCCAGCCTCGACGCCCTTGCTGCCACCGCGGCGGTTGCTGCCGCCACTCGCTCGCGCTCCTCTGCCGCGGCGAGCTCGGCCTCCTGCCGACGCCGCGTGCTCGAGGTTACCGAGTGCTGAGAGTGGCTTGCGGACATGGCTCGCCGCTGGGGAGCTGCTGGGTGGAGAGGGGGCTGCAACCGACGAGCTGCTGCTCGTCTGCACAGAGAGAGAGGAGTGAGCAGAGGCAGCCGGAGCTGCTGCTACTGCCGGGGAAGGAGATGAGCAGGAGATGCTCAGGCTACAAACTAACTTGGCTCTGATACCACTTGTTAGTCGCTGAATTCTAACTCTCATCGAGGGAGAGGATGACACAAGGAGTTGGGGCAATTTTCTGGTTTCTATTTCTCACACAAACTCACACAAATGCCATACCAACCTGAGGGGTTGGGGATACATACTTATAGGCTGCTAACCAGCCAAGAATATGCTAGATGCTAGTC
Source organism: Avena eriantha (assembly GCA_910589775.1). NCBI lineage: Eukaryota > Viridiplantae > Streptophyta > Magnoliopsida > Poales > Poaceae > Avena > Avena eriantha. Next base: position 391,393,775 of record OU342743.1, read on the forward strand.
TAAGATGCTAGTCTAAAGGCAGCAGTCAAGGATGCTCTATCTAACAACCAGTCCTTGATGCTCTATCTCTAACTGCTAGTCCTTGACACAAGGACCATGTGTGCTGTCCCACAAAGACCATAGGACAGAGACTTATCCATCATCCACAACGGGATAACTACCGTGCAGAAGATAGCCAGACGGCGTGGCTGCTAGGGTTTGGGTAGACATAGGTTGAGAAGACAGAATAACCAGGGAGAGATTAGATTGATTGTTTATTGCTTGTCTCAAACATGGATACATGCCATCCTTATATAATGGATGTTCAGGCCCTTGACCTCTCCTAATACGATTAGATCTAGACCTTTCCTAATACAGATGGACTCTTTCCTAATTCCTATACTTTCCTAAAGGACTCTTGCTGTCTCCTGCTCCAATAAGACCATCCTGATCTTCTTGCCGTCCGGCCAGCTGCGTCCACCGTGCTAGTGTCCACAACACATTCGAATCTAGACAAATCTGAGTACACTAATTTGGATCGGAGGGAGTATGTTTATTCAATGAATGGTCATATATAATTCTGAAATGCCTTTGAACAGAGATATAACAGAGCTGTTATATAATTTGGATCGTGCAGAGATATAACAGAGCTGTTATGCACCCCAGATTATTACCAGTGAGCTAGGTATGCTCTCTTAAATATAATGGATCATATCTATATGTTATATGATTATTAGTAGTTGAGGCCAAAAGCCTGGACCTGAACAGTTTAGGTTTTTGCCCCGAAACCAACAGTTCTACTCATATTATTTTTTAGCACAAAATTGGAAGAGTCCCAAATCTGCAAATTTTATCTTTTGTAGACTACGACAAGTGGAATATAACCAGCACGTAATATGGAATCCATTATGCATGATAGCAGTTCTCTGAATATCCACATGCAAGAATAAGGGTAAGAACCTATAACTTGTCTCGTGTCTCAAAGGAAACAAAGTTTAAGCTATGTACTGTTGCCATTTGTGTGGCGAGGTGCCATGGCTCACCTTCGAAGAATGCTGTACAGTTCAGGTCTTTCTCTCATCCAATCAGAAAAACTAACTTCTGAAGATGTTGCATGGTGAGCTGAGCTCACAGAATGTACATAGACAGCAAAACATATGAGGAAGTAATAACGTTCCAAGTACTCCACAAAGAAGGAAAGTGATGCTTCCCGTTTCATCTCATCAGGTTGCCGAAGAGTGCTACTGCGGTAGGTCGCAATAGCTTCTCTCAGGTTCTGTTCAGAATGATAGCAACCATAAGCATGAAATAAATTTATAAAATTGCTTGAATTGAATTAACATCTGGACATAAAATGGCATACCTGCATAGAGTCACATTTATCAATAACTTTGTCCACTTGCCTTTTACCTTCAACACCACCCTGCATAAATATCAAACACAAAGTTAGTACTGGGAGAAATTACGGAGAAAAGAAAAAACAGTTTAACATTTTCAGATTATTGCCTCCAGAACACGGACTAAGCTCCTAATGACAGCATATTCTCCTCTCAGAATTGCTTCTTCTGAGCTAGGACTGTAGTCGTCTGCATCATTTCCAGCATAGAAGACCTTCCCAATTGAACTTGTCCTCGGGATACCTGCAGTAGAAATCACTCCGCGTGTCAAATATATGGAAATCCAAGTATAGGCATAAATTATAACCGCATAAACTAAGACATGGTACACATCAAGAAGACTTTCAATTGCCATCAGTCTACACATACTAAATTATCTCGTGAAAGTCAAAATAGATGATAATCATATAATTGTGCATGTCGAGCAGTCTATTATCTCTTTAGACAGTTCTACGTAGCTAGCTCAAACATGTTGGTGCTCACCTGAAGCTCCTATCCGGTTTAGGTAAACCAAGGTAGATATGACCATACCAGTAGTAGTCCTTCCCCTCCCCATTTGACAATTAAACACAATTTCAGTCTCCATATCAACTTGAGAGATTCGACGTACCTGTTAGACACATCCAAGGAAATTAATTCTTCTAGCAATTGTTCATGCTATCTAATTTCAGAATATTTCTTTGTTTGCAACTAGCTGACTCTCCGCAGGTAATACAACGCCTGCTAAATGTGTTTGCTATTAAAGCACACAGATCCCAAGGTGACAGACAACCTGGATGTGTGAAGATCCAGTTTTACAGCAAAATAATGAAGATATTGGCACGAAAGTTACACAGAGAACCTAACTCCAGCATATAGAACTAACCAGGTTGTCAAAATCTCCTTCCTTCGGAGCTTTTTCATCGGTAATAGGAACACGCTCGTAATCAACAAGGTATCCTTGATGTTGTAACTCCTCATAGACCTAAAGATGGAATATAGTTTTCTCAAAAATACTAAAGAGAAGTAAGATATATGTTCTGAATCATAAACCAAGGAGTCACCTCAAGTGGAGTCTTCACTGTGTCAGAGATCACTGACTCCCACTGGTCCACCATCTGACCATTCGGTAGCTCATCCGTAACTAGGATCTTATTCCCATATCTGCTTCATCAGATATTTCATTATAAAAATCTGTTTAAGAGTAATTTGAACAGAAAAGTAGTTTATCTTGATAGTAGTGTACCTTGAAGCTTCCTGAAGAATATCTTCTTTCAAGCGAAACTCCATCTGCTCCACTCTCTCTCGGTTGATTCCCTATATTATCAGAAATTCATGATTAATAACTGTTCAAAGGCAAAAAAAAAAATGAAACCTGTATGAGTAATATTCTTCTACAAGAGCTTGTGTTTTGATATTCTATTTGTTGGAGACTGTCCTAGGAGAGCCTGGAATATTCCAGTGAGTGTTAGTATAGTAGTGATGTCCTAGGAGTGTCTGGAACATTCCAGTGAATGCTGTAGTCTAAGTTAGTTTCCTACCAGATTCTAGAGTATTCTATAGTGTACTAGTTAAGATGTACCTAAGTTCAGCTATATATATAAGAGGGTGTGGAGGTCCAAGGGACTAGCCCATCCCAGAATTTTTTCCCCTAAAGACTACATGGTATCAGAGCAAGGTTCTCCTGAGAAGTGGCAATGGTGATGAAGCAGGACTGCTCTGCTGTGGCATAAGCTGAGGAAGGGGCGCTTGGTCCTGGTGGTGGCCGGTGGTGAAACGGCGGCTTGTGGAGGAGCTCCAGGCGTTCAGTGTGAGTGCAAACAGGGGTAGCTAGCTCAGGTGGAAAAGTGCTGGCCAGGTTTGACTTGTAGGGAAGAAGTAAGGAGAAGCAAGGGAGTTGCGGCTGCTCAAAGCAGAGGTGATTGTTGTTTGCGGTGTGTGCTAGTAGAGGACAGAAGAGAGAGCTTCGTGAGCTCGTGTCTCTTAGCAAAAGCAGCAAGGACCGGACGTTGTGCTGCTCCACTTTGAGGTTTCTATGGTGGCGGACGACGGTGTGTGTGTAGTGCAGCCAGGAGAAGTGGTCAGACAGTGCAGCTAGGAGTGGGCAGTACTGCAACGGAGGAGCGGTTTGGGTTGTGCTATAGCTACGGAGAAGAGCGTGTGCAGGCTGGACTTGTAGAACAGCTGAACAACGTTGTGGATTCAGTCTCAAGTACTGAACCTAGCCGTTCACTATTGTTGCTCAAGTGATCTCCAAGAGAAGGTCAACTAGAGCAGATAGGAGTCATAGAAGCTTGTTTGTTGGTGCTTTTCAGCAACACTGGTCAATGGGGGGAAATCAAAGAATTGAGAAGCTGCTTCAGAAAATGACTCAATTGATGAAGGAGATAGAAGAATTGAAAGAGTCGAAGAAGATTGCGGAAGTTCCAAAGCAAGGTGAAAAAAAAACAGCCCTACGAAATTGTGTAAATCTTGCACAAGCGGAAGAAGGTATGTCAAATCGAGCTCCTACATTAAACGGAACTTGTTCAAATTGGATACTAGATTGTCACAGGAAGGTGGAGTGAGTTCGCATCATATGTGCCAAATCCACCCATGCATAAAGAGACCATCCAAACAGCTGATGGAACTTATCAGCCTGTCAAAGGAGTCGGCACGGTGTAATGCACTCCGTCAATTACATTGTCTTCGGTCTTGTATGCTCCATCATTTCCAGTGAGTTTGGTGTCTATGAGTGTCTTGGTTGATGACATTGATTGTCGAATTATTGTTGATCGATACAACTGTATAATTGAGGAGAGGACAACTGGAAGGAGACTTGGGGTCGGCGTCAGGCATAAGGGACTATGGTACTTGGATAGACATGAAATAGATGATGCATTATGCACCGCTTTGACAATTGTTGCTCAAGCAAAGGTGATACTCTTACATTGTCGAATGGGCCATATGTCCTTTGATACTATGAGTAAGATATTTCCCGAAGAAATGAAGAAGGTGGATAAAGAAAAACTTGTGTGTGATGCTTGTGAATATGGAAAACACACAAGGACATCATATGTAAGTCGTGGACTCCGAAGCACATCGCCTTTCGTGTTGATTCACTCTGATGTCTGGACTTCTCCCGTGGTCTCTATTAGTAGAATGAAGTACTTTGTCTCCTTCATCGACTGTTACTCGCGGATGACTTGGATATATCTCATGAAACAAAAAGGTGAGGTGCTTAGTTGTTTCAGGGACTTCTATGCATATATCCAAAATCATTTCAACATTGGTATTCAAATTATCAGGACTGATAATGGGACAGAGTATGTGAACCATGAATTGGCAACTTTCTTTTGGAAAAAGGAATACTTCATCAAACTTCATGCCCTGATATTTCTCCACAGAATGGTGTAGCTGAGAGGAAGAATCGACATCTGCTGGAGGTAGCCCGATCGCTTATGTTTACTATGAATGTGCCAAAATTCTTATGGAGTGAAGAAGTTATGACTGCTACTTATCTCATCAACCGAATGCCATCAAGAATTCTTGGGATGAAGACCCCATATGAAATGATCTTTGGTAAAAATGAGTTCATTGTTCCACCAAAGGTTTTTGGGTGTACATGCTTTGTCAGACACCATAGACCTTCTGTAGGAAAATTGGACCCACGTGCTGTGAAGTGCATCTTCATTGGATACCCATCTGGACAAAAGGGCAACAAGTGTTGGAGCCCTAGTGAGCAGAGAACATTTGTTAGCATGGATATGACATTTAGAGAGTCCGAGCCGTTCTACGGAGAGAAGACGGACCTCGGCTTGTTGTTTGACTTTGACTCTCCTAGCACAATTGATGCTAGTCAAGAGGGGGAGACTGAACTGTTGAGGACAAAGGAAGATGAACAATCGAGAGTTGTTGTTGGTTCAATTCCATCTCCTGCGAGTGAAGATAGATGGAGAAAGCCAAATGAGGAAGAAAACTTAAAAGTGTATACACAGAGAAAACCACAACATGAGCAGCAGCAACAGGCTCCTACAGCAGGTGACACACAGGTGCAGGGGGAGCAACATGCTCCAACAAGTGGTGGAATTGTTGAATCGACTGAGGGCGCAGCTCCTACAGCAGGTGACACACAGGTGCAAGGGAAGCAACATGCTCCAACAAGTGTTGAAATTGTTGAATTGACTGAGGGCGTGGGTCCATCTAATACGAGAGATTCAATGGACTTGCCCATTGCCTTAAGAAAAAGAATCCGAGTTGGAGCTAGAAAACCTCCAAATTGGTACCGAGATGAGCATGACATAGCTAATTATGTATCATATACATCTCTATCAACAAACTACTTGGCCTTCATTGCATCATTGCAATCCGTGGTGATCCCAAGAGACTGGAAAGTAGCAAAGCAAGACTTGAAGTGGCGTGAGGCCATGATAGAGGAGTTAAATGCTCTCAAAAGGAATAAAACTTGGGAACTTGTACATCTTCTAGCGGGAAAGAGAGTTGTTGCGTGTAGATGGATTTACACTGTGAAACAAAATCCAGAAGGGAAAATTGAAAGGTACAAGGCAAGAGTAGTTGCCAGAGGATATAGTCAAACATATGGGATTGACTATGATGAGACATTTGCCCGGTGGCAAAGATGAACACAGTGAGGATCCTAATCTCTTGTGCAACTAACTTTGTGCAACTAACTTTGGGTGGCCTTTGTACCAGTTGGATGTCAAGAATGCATTCTTGCACGAAGATATATAGAAGGAGGTATACATGGAGATCCCACCTCGTTTCTCCACTCCTAGAACATCAGGAAAGGTATGCAGGTTGAGAAAATCTCTATACGGCCTCAAGCAATCTCCACGGGCATGGTTTGATAGATTTAGACGAGTTGTATGTTGTATGGGATATAAGCAGTGTAATGGAGATCATACGGTGTTCTATCGCCACTCAAATAGCCAGATTAGAATCCTTGTTGTATATGTTGATGATATCATAATCACAGGAGATGATGCGGTAGAGATATCACGACTGAAAGACAACCTACGCAAGGAATTTGAGGTAAAGGATCTTGGTCAACTCAAGTACTTTCTTGGCATAGAAATTGCTAGATCCCCTGAAGGGATTGTGCTCTCCCAGCAGAAGTATGTATTGGACTTGCTTAGTGACACGAGCATGCTTGGGTGTCGGTTTGCATCAACACCTATCGACCAAAACCACAAATTATGTGCCGAATCTGGTGATCTAGTGGATAGGGAGAAGTACCAGAAGCTTGTTGGAAGACTCATCTATCTATGTCACACAAGCCCTGATATTTCATATGCAGTGAGTGTAGTGAGTAGATGCATGCATGATCCTAGGAGCGGACACTTGGATGCGGTCAATCAAATCCTCCGGTACTTGAAGGGTAGTCCAGGAAAGGGACTATGGTTCAAAAGGAATGGTCATCTAATTGTGGATGGGTATTGTGATGCTGACTGGGCAAGTTGCTTGGATGATAGGAGATCAACTTATGGTTATTGTGTGTTTGTCGGGGAAAATTTGGTGTCATGGCGAAGTAAGAAGCAGCAGGTGGTTTCAAATTCAACAGCTGAAGCTGAATATAGAGCTACGTCACAAGGTTTGAGTGAGATGTTATGGGTGAGGAATCTTCTTTCAGAACTGAAAGTGTTGAGGAAAGGCCCTTTAAATTTGCGGTGTGACAACAAGTCGGCGATCAACATCGCAAACAACCCTGTTCAACATGATAGAACCAAGCATGTGGAGATTGATCGCTTCTTCATAAAGGAGAAATTGGATGACTGTATAATTAAGATAAACCATGTAACCTCTAGCGAGCAAATTACAGACTATTTAACTAAAGGATTAGGAAATAAAGAGTGTAGTTCAGCTTGTAACAAAATGGGAATGATAGATATCTATCACCCATCTTGAGGGGGAGTGTTGGAGACTGTCCTAGGAGAGCCTGGAATATTCCAGTGAGTGTTAGTATAGTAGTGTTGTCCTAGGAGTGTCTGGAACATTCCAGTGAATGTTGTAGTCTAAGTTAGTGTCCTACCAGATTCTAGAGTATTCTATAGTGTACTAGTTAAGATGTACCTAAGTTCAGCTATATATATAAGAGGGTGTGGAGGTCCAAGGGACTAGCCCATCCTAGAATTTTTTTCCCTAAAGACTACACTATTTGATGGCTCAAATATATAGCCTACAAGTGATTAAAAGTACTCAAATTAACAGGAAACCGTGGGAGGCTATAGTCAACATCTGCAATTGCACTAAAATGTTATAGTCTGTTAGAAAACAATATTAGCCTTGATATAAGGGCATTTGTGTCATAACTTCTACCGTGAAGCTCAACAGGACATCTATTTGTGATCTAAGACCATAATATGATTATAACTTGACCAATAAACTAAGAAAAAAGCATAAATTATCATAAAATTCAATAAATATCGCTATCTAATTTAGGTAATGAAGCAAACCGTATATTCAAGGTTTGAGAAGGGCCTTTCGACATCTCGCAAAACAAAGGGGCGACCATTAATATAGATAACCTGTGTAACATTAGTGGAAAAACACGTATTACTAAATGCAATAATATGAAAAAACAAAACACACAAGATATAGCATACATGGTATACCTTGTTCAAAAGACACTTCATGCGAAATTCAAGCAAAATGCTGCTAAAATCGCACCAAAAATTTGAAAAATACATATAGTTTTGGCATGTGTGAATAAACTAAAAAGAAATCAAAGGACTATGTGGAAAAGAGAGAAAAAGATCATGTGAACATATATCTGTCATGGGGTACTCCCATATTCAATATACCTCATGTACGAGGGTACTATACCTACTTATCATTCTCAGTATATCTCATTAATTATTCTAAGATAACCCAGTATAAGTAGTATGAAAAACAATTCATCAAAACCCTTAGTTTTTTTAATATATCATTTTTACGTACAAAAAGCAGTATATATGCAAATAATATAAGGTACATAGACTCACATGAAATTTTTCATAAAACTCACTTTGGTATATTTATTATATAGCAATGAAGTGTATTAAAAATTATAAAGAGGTACTATAATGGACCCATCTCCTTTAATATACTACATGTATGTACTCCCATATTCCATATATCTCATACTCGAGGATATTATATCTATTCTTAATATATCTTATTAATTATTGTAAGATACCTCAATACACATAGTATGGAAAAAATTCATCCAAACCCTTAGTTTCTTTAAAATACCATTTTTACGTACAGAAAAACAGTATCTATGCAAATAATATAAGGTATATACACTCACATGAAAAACAAATCATAGAATTCACTTTGAGCTATAATGGACTCATCTATGCGGTGTATTGCACGTAAGAGTATGTACACCCAAGAGTACTATCTCATTTTCATATACATATACACATATGTATATATATAGAATCCCTATTTAGCACCCATGGTGCCGAAAAGTTATTTTGCACCTAACATAGTTTTACGCTGTTATATTAGTAAAATATGTTTTGTACACAAATAATTATGTTCATATTCATCTACCAAAAAAAGTTGACATAAAAATGCAGCGTATGGGCCGTTATAGTGTAAAAAACACATAAAATATGTATTTTACATTATATTTTTATACATCGTGTAAATATTGATTTTTTTACGTCATATCAAAATTTTCTTATGTTCTTGTTGACTTCCAAGGTAAGACAAAATTTACGTGATATAAAAATTATGCACGGTCAAATAGCACCATATATATATAGATATTAGATAGCATGTTTAATTATTCTTCCTGATCGAAACTATAGGGGAGCCCCCATAACATGTTTAATGTTCGTGGAAAAGCATCTTTCCTACCGCCCTCTATTTATCCACACCAATTTAGTGAGTGTTGCAACTTTATATAGTTCCATAGTTTCGAGAGTGGTAGGCTTTGCAATTTAGATATTTTGCAGAGATACTCTCAGTAATTAGTTTGCTTACTGGTTCCTCCCGAAGACTATGCCATAGAACTCTGGTCTGTTTTCCCTTCTTTTGTTCTCCAATATGATTTAGCACGTTGACAATTCCTTTCATTGTCGGCATTGCAACACCATGAACACGCAGAGATCCTGCCTGAAAAACAGATGGTTATAATGAGTAACTTGATACGATACATATTTAAAATCCTTGGGGTAAACGAATCAAAATACAGAAACTATGTACTTGAGGGTGGTAAAATCCTTGGCTAAACGAATCAAAATACATATACTATGTACGTAAGGGTGGTAAAATCCTTGGCTAAACGAATCAAAGTAGTCTTATACTACATTTCGGGAAGGAGGGGGTACATCTTGGCAGGAAGAAACTGGACATGCATTGGTGAGAGAGATTACTGAGATGAAACGGATGCAATGTGACTGTCCGTCTTTCTGGTGATTATTGCACATAGGATAGGGATGTAATTTACAGAGGCACAACAGCAAAAGCATGTTTGAGAGTACATACATTATGATAAGGGTTAGAAACAGAGAGCTAATAAAGCATGGCAGGGACAGGAAACATCTGCAACGTAACGAAACAATTCGTTTTGGGGGATTGGGAAAACAGAGGCAAGCACCCGTCCCCAAATTGGCATCGCGACGAACGCGGGGAATGAGGGTGAGGGAATTGGCGAGGAGTTTAACGCGCGATGGCTAGTAGGGAGAGGCAAGCAGTAACCTGTCGGTAATTGGGCGCGCCGTCGATGTGCGGGGTGAGGCGCTTGTTCTGGCATCCGGGGAAGTGGTCGCTCTTGAGGATGGTCTTCTTCCCGAGCACGGAGCCGCCTCTGCTTCTGATGACCTGCTCCCCTGCGGCCTGCACGTCGTCCATCTCGCTCACCTCCATCCCGGCCAATCCTCCTTCTCCTCCTCGCACGGCGAACCGCCTTGTGAAGCACCGGCAGAGCCGCGCGGCGCGTGCAACCCCGCCGACTCTCCGGGAGACGGGGTGAGAGGAAGAAGGGGGGATACCGCGGGTGGGACGGAGGGAAGAGAGGGACGGGGGCAGGGAGCCAGTAGGCGCGGCCAGGGAAGACGATGACGAAGAGGATGCGATAGGTAGGAAGGAGGGACGAAGCATCCCAAAAGGAAGGGAGGTCAGGTGCGGGGGCCAGCCTCACAGCATGATTAGAGCGAGTCTAACAACACCCTTAACACGCCGCACCTTAAAATTTTGGCGGTTACACCGGCTTTTGGCTGGACCGTCGAGCTAATAGCGTCTCTAAACGGTCTGGCCATAAACGGAATTCACAGGGGCCTGTGAAAGGTCTTTGCAGCCCCTATTTCTACCGGCCAGGTGGGCGGAGACGGGTCAGAACCCGTGTCCCTCCGCCATAAACCCTAGCCGCCGCCGCATTCCCGCGCGTACTCCGGCGAGAAATTCCTCCCATTTCCGCGCGAGAGAGAGATGGCGAGCAGGAGCGGGAGTTGCGGACTCGGTGGCGGCCATGCTGGGGGAGGAGGAGGAGGGAGTGGTCGTCGCCGCCGGGTGCGCGACGACGAGGGGCGACGCCGCATTCGCTCCGTCGGGGCCAAGAAGCGCGCCTGCAGGCGCTGGACGAACTGGGGGCTGACCCCCCATCTTCTTTGGCCCCCTACGCCACCGGCGCGTGCACCATGCTGGCTCCGCGTTTCGAGCTCGTGGAGGCATCTTCCTCCGCGAGCTCGTCCGTCACGTCTTTCCGCTCGCGCCCGCGCCGCGGAGATGAGGAGGAGGAGGCGGTTGTCCGCGCAGCACTCGCTACGTCCCTCGCCGACCTCGAGGCCAAGAAGCGGCGCGAGGAGGAGGAGCTCGCCGCCGCCATCGCCGTCTTCGAGCTCTCCAAGAAGCAGGAGGAGATCGAGGAGGCGGTCGCCGCCATCCGCGGCGAGAAGGAGGAGGTCGGACTGGCATCCGTCGATGACATAGACGTCGACGTGATCCTCCTCGACGACTAGGAGCTCGCCGACGACGGCAGGCGGCGACTTAGAGCTCGCCGCCGACTAAGAGCTCGCATTTTGGACATACCAGGACGCGGCGGCGTCCTCCGCGAGCTCTCCCAACACTATTTTTTTAGATGTAATTTTGCAATATGTATGTACTAGATGATGAACGCGCGCACGATCTTCCCTCGTTAATTTAAATTTCAGTTCAAATCACGATTTAAGAGTTTGATTTACAGGCACTGTTCTCCGCTGACGAGTTTGAAACCCTAAATCGCGAGTACATGCACCTGTACTCGCGATTTAAGGGTTGCCGATTTGAGGGTGTTGTTAGTCATGATCCTAACAGCGCGTGTAAATGGGGCAAACCCGTACTTTTCCGACGAGTACATGGGTTCTGGGCCGCGTGAGCGAGCTAACAGAGCCCGTATAGGGTCTAGCCGGTAGCAAAATTTACGGGTCCCTATGAGGCTCGTGTCAACCCCTACTAGGCTACTAGTACCGATCGAGGGAGCGGACACGAGTCAGAACCCGTATTCCTCCGCCATGAAAAAAACCTAATCCCGCGCCGCCGCCGCTCACCCTCGACAACTCCGGTGAGCGATGGTGGAGGAGGAGGAGGCGGTGGCAGGCAAAGCCGACGACTGGATGGCCATGCTACACCACGGATCCAGCCTGGGCGGCGGTCGTAGCGGTGGAGGAGGAGGAGGCGGTGGCAGGCGGTCGCCTATGAGGTCGCCGCATCCGTGCAGCGACGAGGAGGAGAAGAAGCGGGTGTGCTCCATCGGGGCAAAGCATCATGCGACGCGGTGCTGGACGAATTGGGGGCTACGACCGCCCCCTCGCTGCCGGCCTACGTCGACCTCACCGACATGGCTGCTCCGCGAGCTCTGCCCCCACCGGTGAGTCCACGTCCTCGTGCGGTGAGTCCCCGTCCTCATCCTCACGCCCGCAGTGCAGGTGCCGTAGCGACGACGAAGAGATGGAGCAGCTCCGCTAGGTGCTCGCCGCATCCGCGGCCGAACACGAGCGCGAGCAGGAGAAGGTGGAGGCCACTGTCACCGCGGTGGATGATGGCCCAAAATATATCGAGCTCGTTGGGGAACCCTAAGAGGAAGGTATGATGAGCACAGCAACAAGTTCTCCCTCAGTTATAAAAGCAAGGTTTAATCGAACCATTAGGAGCAAGGAAACACCCCAAAGGTGTAGCTAGTTGAACTTTGGCAGGACGCACTACCGGTGCCAGCAACAACGTGGAGACCTGCACAACACAACCACAGAACTTTGCCCCCAACTTGCGATAAGGTTGTCAATCTCACCGGTTTTGCTGAAAACAAAGGATTAAATGTATCGAGTGGAAGAAAGTACTAGTTTGCAGAAAGTAAACATAAAGAAGTAAATAGTTGATTGTAGGTTGATGGTAAAAGAAAGGATCGGGGTCCATAGTTCACTAGAGGTGACTCTCCTTAAGATAAAAGACATGTTAGGAGAACAAATTACAGCGAGGCAATTGACAAATTAAAGCATATAAGCATATACTACTCATCTTGACTCCTTTAAGACTTGATTGGGCATTACAACATTATACATAGACCGCCATCCAACTACATCTATGACTAATAATCCACCTTCAGGTTATCATCTGAACCTCCTCCAGTATTAAGTTGCAAGCAACGGATAATTGCATTACGAATTACGTGTAAAATAAACAATACGATTATTCTATGAACAAAGGATTGTTGTTTTCTCCCTAGTAGCAACAGCACATCTAGTACCTTAGAGATTTCTGTCACTTCCCCGGATTACTAGAGGCATGAACCCACTATCGAGCATAAATACTAACTCTTGGAGTTGCTAGCATCTACTTGGCCAAGATAGCTACTAACAACGGAAAGCATGCAAGATCACAAATAACAAAACCATGATAGAATCAATAATCAATCTGAAATAGCATCTCAATATCCATCGGATCCTCGGAAACACAACATGCAGAATTACAATAGATGATCTTGATCATGAACGGAGCTCACAAGATCTAAACATGATTGCACAAAGGAGGAGAGCCAGCCATCTAGCTACTACATGGACCCGTAGTCTAGAGATGAACTACTCACGCATCACACCAGAGCCTTGCATGATGATGAAGAAGGCCTCTAGGGTGAATTCCCCTCTCCGGCAGGGTACCGGAAAGATCTTTAGATCCCTCCCGATCTAGGGATGGAGATGACGGCGGCTACAGACTCTTTCGTGGAATTTTGATCGGGTCCTTAGGGTTTCTGTATCGGAGGCAACTTATAGGCGGAAGGAGAGGCCGAGGGGGTGCCTGGGCTGGCCACACCACCCCCTGGCGTGGGTCATGCCTGGCCGCGCGGCCAGGTGGTGTGGCCGCCCTCTGGCTCTTCTTCGTCTCGTATTCTGGCTCTAGGTGTTCCTCGGTGAAAAACTGACTTTGGCTTTTGTCCCGTCCAATTCCGAAAATATTCATTTTCTGACTTTCCTAGAACCAAAAATAGCAGAAAACAGGCAGCTGGCATTGTGGCTCTTGTTAATAGGTTAGTCCAAGAAATTGTTCAAGTTTATTAAGGGCAAGAAAAGTAAAGTGTGCCATCAAGTTCGTGAGAGCTTTAATCACTAGTTTTCTCATAACAAGTTTAATTCGGAAGATAGATAAAAACATGAATATATACTTGGAATAACATAGGCTAGTAGGTAGGTATGGTGATGAGGACATCCCTACAATTACACCTACCCCAATGACTACTGAAGATGCTACAACTGTTGCAAGAAAGGATCAGTCCAATGAGATTAGAATTGGACCTATTACAAGAGCTCGTGCTAAGCTACTGGAACAACAGGTGAATTTACTCCTAAACGAATCTGGTACATTGATTGATGAGAACTTTATACTGCCTAAGTCTATGCATTTATGTATGATCAGGTTCGTTGGAGAAACAAGCATGGCGCGAGGAGGAGAAGGGCTACAAGAGAAGCCAAGCATGATGATCGCCCAAGGATGCGCGAGGGAGGAGCGGGAGGAAGGCGCAAGAGAAGATCATCAAGACGGAGGCAAAAAGAACTGCCATGACCGGAGTGTCCGGCCGGATCCACCCGGACTGTCCGGCCTGGTCGAGAGGCAAACTGGCGTGGACATTCTGTCTGCCAGTTCGGATACTACCCGGACATCACCTGGAAACTTCAAAGTTTCCGGCCAGACCGGACTGTCCGGCACACTTCACCTGGAGTGTCTGGCCTGACCGGACTGTCCAGCCAATTTCGACCGGAGTGTCCGCCCGCTGACCAAATCTGGTTTGAGCCGGTTTGTATCAGTTTGAGTCGTCTGCGTTTAGTTTCGGTTTCTAGCCGCCCCAGCTGCCCTTATAAGCCCTGGGATGACCCCTAGTTAGGTTTTAGACCACGTTAAAATATTTTGGAGTTGTTCTTTTATAGAACCTCTGGAATTACCCTGTGTTCGAATCTACCAACTATAATTGAGTGTGATCTAATGTTCCATTGGGAATTAGTAGATTGCATACTACCGTTCGTGGTCACAGCTGCGTGCGCAAGAGTGTGGTGTTGTGAATATCCTACAAGGTTCGAGATCTGTTGCACTGGCATCAGGGATCGAGCGGGAGAGATCATAGCTACGCACTAGTTATCTACCATCTACCATCATCATCTCCATCCGCTTACTGAGAAGATCGGGCCACCCCATATCATCTTGGTATTAGATTTCCAGTGTTGCCTCGGTAAGCATCCACAAATCCATCCATAGATTAGAGAGTGTTTTTCGTCCTATACAGAAAAGGCCTTACAAAAATATTTGCCATAGACTAGATTGCATCGTTTTCGAGTTTTAGTTGCTGATTGTATCTTCTCGTAGATCCGATCTGCAGGTTTTCCTCGTAGGAGTTTAGTTTCCATTTGTGTCTACGTTTAGGGTTTGATCTTGTTTTCTGTTGTTCCCACCGTTACCGTTTCCGCAAGTCTTTATCGTTTTTTCCGAGTCCACATAGCGTACTTTTGTTTGCATACCATAGACACAGCCTATCTACAGCATCTGTGCCTAGGAACGTACCCACGAGACTAGTTGCTTTGCTCCGACAGGCTGCTGATTAGGTTTTTGAAGTGCAGAAATTTTTGACAGGCAAAATCGGACTATCCGGCCGAATCACACCAGACTATCCGGTCCAACCGGAGTCTCCGGCGCATATCAACCGGACTATCCGGCCCAGTTCTATTGTACATTGTTGTACTCATTTGCATTGAGTAATATAGTTGAAAAATCAAAAAAAAAAGAAAAGAAAAGAGAATCAGTATTTAAAAAAACAGAGAGAAAGAGCTACAAGCCTGACAAAAAGAGATATCGAAGTGTGCAATATTGGAGGCCTTGTTGTGTATAGCACTAGTAGATTGAGCAATCTTGTGTCTGTTCTATTTGAGCTATTACTAGCGTCTCTCTTGTGCATTGCAATATTCCTTTTCATAAGTTGCTTTGCCATGTTTATCTCCACTGTGTGTGTTTCTTGGGTATTTGTACGATCAACACTAGGACTTGTTTGCGGTGTAGATAGGATACCATACCTATAGCTCCACCTTTACATAACCTGTGTGCCCTGCGATCGTTCTCTATACCTTTGATATTCACTTCATCATATCAAGTGCATCAGTCTTTGATTTCGTTTGGTAGAACATCTCTATTCACTTTGGAACGGTAAGATCTCCTTTCTTATTAGTTGTGAGTGAGTTGTGAGAGTTTCCACCATACAAATTCTGATTTTTGCACTAACCTACTAATCATGTCTACTAGTGATGATGATGTTGTGTTGCAGAAAAAGAAGGACGAGGAGCTCGTCAATTGGCGTGAATATGAGGCTTTGAAATCCCACTTGACACGTGTGTTTACTAACACGACAGATGCCATTGACAAGAATCTCCAAGATATGAATATGAGATTGGATCAGCATGTTGGGACGGTTGATACTATCCAAACGCAAGTGGCTACGCTCAATGTCAATGTCACCGCTTTGCAGCAGTCCATTGAGGGTTTGACAGCCGCCTTACATAGAAGGGAAGATCCTCAACATGATGATGCCTTTGATGATTTCGATGAGGGTAGCACTGTTGATGATGCTCCACATGTTGGCAGGGGACGTGTTATTCCCCCTGTCCATGCACCTGCTCATGGTCGTGGGTTTGCCCATCTTGGTCGTGGTCACCGTGTGCCCAACCAAGCTGCTGATGATGGTTTGGGCAAGCCAAAATTTTCAATTTCTAAGTTTGATGGTTCCATTGATCCTGAAGACTATCTCACATGGGAGTTGAAGATTGAGACCTCTGGCGCTTATTTGACTATCCAGAAGATAAGAAGGTCAAGCTTGCAGCATCGGAATTTGATGGTTATGCTTTACGTTGGTGGGATGCTCTTGTGCAACATAGGAGGGAGGGCAATGAACTTCCTGTGAGGGATTGGCGCGAGATGAAACAAATCATGAAAGCTCGTTTCGTACCAACCAACTACTTGCGATCAGTTTTTGATAAATTGACGCAACTGAAGCAAGGCACCATGACAGTTGATGAGTACTACATGGAGATGGAGATGCTTATGCAGCGTGCTAGAATTCGTGAGTCCATTGAGATGACCATGCAGCGATTCCTAAACAATTTGAAGTTACCGATTAAGAGCATTGTTCGTCATCACAAGTATGAGACCATGAATGAGTTGTTGCATCATGCTAGAGAGGCCGAATCCCAGTTGGCAGAAGAGGCAAAGTCACGGGCTCGTTTTTCGTCCTCCAGCAGATTTTCGGCCAGGTCCACACCTTCTAGATCCGCGCCACCAGCTGCTGCTCCTTTTACACCATCGGCCAAGCCAGCAAGTACACCTTCGTTTGGTTCAAATGCTCGGAAACCAGCTGCTCCTGCTGCTAGCTCGGGTTCCAACATGTCTACTGCACGTACTCGTGATGTGGTGTGCCATACTTGTGGAGGTAGAGGTCACTACAAGAAAGATTGTCCAAACAGCAAGGTTATATTTGTTAATGAACAAGGTGAAGTAGAAAGTGGAGATGAAGCTTCTGATGATGCTATTGATGACGGCGAGGATGGTACTGATGCATATGCTGAGCATGCACCCACTATTGTCGTATCTTCACGTGTACTTAGTGTGCAACCGGTTGAGGAATCCCAACGTTGCAACTTGTTCCAAACAAAAGTTCTAGTTGGACCTAACAAAGCTTGCAAGGTAATTATTGATGGAGGTAGCTGCAAAAATCTTGCAAGTAAGGAACTATGTGCCAAACTAAATTTGACATACTTACCTCATCCCAAGCCATACTACATACAGTGGTTGAGCAACAATGGTGAGATGAAGGTAAATCATATGGTACGTGTGAATTTTCAAATATGGCCATACAAAGATTCTATTGATTTTGATGTGGTTTCTATGACTGTTTGTCACCTACTATTGGGTCGGCCTTGGCTCTATGACCGCCATGTGCAACACAATGGCCGAGCCAATACATATCACTTGGAATTCAAAGGAAAGAAGATTACTATGCATCAATGACACCACAAGAAATTGTGAATGATTCTCGCCAGAAGATAGAGGTGAACTTGAAGGAAGATACTACCACTCGGCGAGACAGTGTCACAGCTGTTCCTGATGTAATTGAGCCTAAATTGAGTGATATAACAAAAAGTGAGAGAGTGCCTGGGTTATTGATACTAGCCACTAAGGAGGATATGAGAGAGTTTCGTGAGGATCCTACAGCCATGCCACTTGTGCTCATGTATAAGGGCGAGGTATTGGTTTTTAACAACATGACCCCTATTTCTCTTGGTATCTCTTCTGTTTTGCAGGACTTTGGGGATGTGTTTCCAGAAGACATACCCGCAGGTTTGCCTCCATTGCGTGTTATAGAACATCAAGTGGACCTGATTCCTGGCGCCACACTTCCCAACCGTGCACCTTACAGGACTAATCCCGAAGAAACTAAGGAAATTCAGAAGCAAGTACAAGCGTTGCTGGATAAAGGGTACATTCGTGTTTCTCTTAGCCCTTGTGTTGTTCCTGTTATTTTAGTTCCTAAGAAAGATGGTACATGGCGCATGTGTGTTGATTGTAGAGCGATTAATAACATCACTATTCGATATCGTCATCCTATTCCACGCTTAGAGGATATGCTAGATGAATTGAGTGGTGCTGCTGTTTTCTCTTAAATTGACTTGCGTAGTGGTTATCATCAAATTAGGATGAAAGAAGGGGATGAATGGAAAACTGCTTTCAAAACTAAATTCGGTTTGTATGAGTGGTTAGTCATGCCGTTTGGTCTTCCTAATGCACCTAGTACTTTCATGCGTTTGATGAATCATGTTTTGAGAGAGTTTCTTGGTCATTTTGTGGTTGTTTACTTTGATGATATACTTATATACAACCACACCGAATCTGAACATTGCACTCATACTAGACAAGTTTGCAAGTGTTACGTGATAATAAACTGTATGCTAATCTTGAGAAGTGTACGTTTGCAAAAGATAAGGTCATATTCCTAGGATTTGTTGTTTCTAAGCATGGAGTAGAGGTAGATCAATCTAAAATTGAATCAATTCAGAATTGGCCTACTCCAATGAATGTTAGTCAAGTGCGTAGTTTCCATGGTCTCGCTGGTTTCTATAGGCGCTTTGTGAAAGATTTTAGCACCATTACTGCACCATTAAATGATTTGACAAAGAAAGGTGTTCCTTTTGTGTGGGGCGCGGCCCAAGACATTGCATTTGATACATTAAAACGTCTTACTTCTGCACAATTACTTGCATTACCTGATTTTTCAAATCAATTTGAAGTTGAATGTGATGCTAGTGGTATAGGCATAGGTGGCGTTTTGATGCAAGAGGGTCGGCCTATAGCTTATTTTTCTGAGAAATTGATTGGTGCTCGTTT
Source organism: Avena eriantha (assembly GCA_910589775.1). NCBI lineage: Eukaryota > Viridiplantae > Streptophyta > Magnoliopsida > Poales > Poaceae > Avena > Avena eriantha. Next base: position 391,413,001 of record OU342743.1, read on the forward strand.
CAATTATTCTATCTATGATAAAGAATTGTATGCACTTGTTCGAGTACTTGAGGTTTGGCAACATTATTTGTGGCCAAAGGAATTCATCATACACTCGGATCATGAAGCATTGAAATACTTGAAAGCTCAATCAAACTTGCATAGAAGATTAGCTAAATGGGTTGAGTTCATTGAGTCTTTTCCTTACATCATTAACTATAAGAAGGGAAAAGAGAACGTTGTTGCTGATGCTCTATCTAGGAAGAACATGCTATTAACCAATCTTGATGTTAAAATTCCTGGATTAGAAGCTATTTGTGCACTTTATGCAACTGACCATGATTTTGCTGAACCATATCGTTTGTGTGCTCTTAGAAACGCATGGGATAAGTATCATATACATGATGGATATTTGTTTCGAGCTAACAAACTATGTATTCCAGAATCGTCGTTCCGTTTGTTCTTAGTGCAGGAATCACATGCTGGTGGTTTGATGGGCCACTTTGGGCATGAGAAGACGTTGCTCATGCTTGCTGATCACTTTTATTGGCCCAAGATGAGGCGTGATGTGTAAAGATTTGTGAGCCGATGTATTACATGCCACAAGTCGAAATCTAAGTTGAAGCCTCACGGTTTGTATACACCTCTCTCTGCACCGACTACTCCATGGGAAGATATTAGTATGGATTTTGTGCTAGGTCTACCTAAAACTCAGGGAGGGCATGATTCTATATTTGTGGTAGTGGATAGGTTCTCTAAGATGGCTCATTTTATTGCCTGCGACAAAAGCGATGATGCGTCGCATGTTGCTAACCTGTTTTTCAGGGACATCGTGAGATTACATGGAGTACCAAAGACGATTGTTTCTGACCGGGATGTGAAGTTCATGAGCTACTTTTGGAAGACCTTATGGGGAAAGCTAGGAACGAAGTTGCTGTTCAGTACTACATGTCATCCCCAAACAGATGGTCAAACGGAGGTGGTGAATCGAACATTGTCACAGCTGCTAAGGACCATGATTAAAAAGAATCTACGGGAGTGGGAAGAGTGTTTGCCACATGTTGAATTTGCTTACAACAGGGTTGTGCATTCAACTACTCAGCTTTGTCCTTTTGAGGTGGTGTATGGTTTCAAACCATTGACGCCACTTGATATGTTGCCTCTGCCATTACATGAGAGAGTTGATATGGAGGCATCAAAACGTGTTGATTATGTGAAGAAAATACATGAGAAGACTCGAGAGGCTATTGAGAAGAAAGGCAAGAACATTGCTGCTACCCGGAATCAAGCAAGGAAAGAAGTGTTGTTCGAGCCTGGAGATATGGTTTGGGTGCATCTACGCAAGGATAGGTTTCCACTACTTCGAAAGTCCAAATTGAAGCCACGTGGTGCTGGTCCTTACAAGGTGTTAGCCAAGATTAATGATAACGCCTACTCGGTTGATATACCTATTGAGGAGTTTGGTGGAGTTAGCAACAGCTTCAACGTTGCTGATTTGTCACCATATGCTGGAGAAGACCTTGGAGCGTCGAGGTCGACGCCTTTTGAAGGGGGGAGATGGTGAGGATATCCCTACAATTACACCTACCCCAATGACTACTGAAGATGCTACAATTGTTGCAAGAAAGGATCAGTCCAATGAGATTAGAATTGGACCTATTACAAGAGCTCGTGCTAAGCTACTAGAACAACAAGTGAATTTACTCCTAAACGAATCTGGTACATTGATTGATGAGAACTTTATACTGCCTAAGTCTATGCATTTATGTCTGATCAGGTTCGTTGGAGAAACAAGCATGGCGCGAGGAGGAGAAGGGCTATAAGAGAAGCCCATCATGATGATCGCCCAAGGATGCGCGAGGGAGGAGCGGGAGGAAGGCGCAAGAGAAGATCATCAAGACGGAGGCAAAAAGATCTGCCACGACCGGAGTGTCCGGCCGGATCCACCCGGACTGTCCGGCCTGGTCGAGAGGCAAACTGGCGTGGACATTCTGTCTGCCAGTTTGGATACTACCCGGACATCACCCGGAAACTTCAAAGTTTCCGGCCAGACCGGACTGTCCGGCACACTTCACCGGAGTGTTCGGCTTGACCGGACTGTCCGGCCGATTTCGGCCGGAGTGTCCGCCCGCCGACCGAATCTGGTCCGAGTCGGTTTGTATCAGTTTGAGTCGTTTACGTTTAGTTTCGGTTTCTGGCCGTCCTAGCTGCTCTTATAAGCCCTGGGACGACCCCTAGTTAGGTTTTAGACCACGTTAAAATATTTTCGAGTTGTTTCTTTCATAGAACCTCTGGAATTACCCTGTGTTCGAATCTACCAACTATAATTGAGTGTGATCTATTGTTCCATTGGCAATTAGTAGATTGCATACTACCGTTCGTGGTCACGGCTGCGTGCGCAAGAGCGTGGTGTTGTGAATATCCTACAAGGTTCGAGATCTGTTGCACTGGCATCAGGGATCGAGCGGGAGAGATCATAGCTACGCACTAGTTATCTACCATCTACCATCATCATCGCCATCCGCTTACCGAGAAGATCGGGCCACCCCATATCATATGGTGGACTGTTTGGAATAACTTGGTTTAAGGAATTGGATGCATGAGTGAAACTCATACTTGGTTACAAAGGCTAGCAAAAGACTGGGAGCGACAAACTAAGAGAGCAATAATGGCCATAATCATGCAGAGCGACAAAACATCATTGATCAAAGCATAAAGTGATACTACAAGTTGAAAACTAAAGGATCATAAAGGCTATGGTGACTTGGGATAGTCATAACATGGTGTGAGCATGGGCCAAGTCAACCCAAATAAAGCATCAAAGGAGAATACCACAATACTATGCTTTAATATGCTAAAACAACGCATGATCCTTCCAAGGCACATTAAGCAATCTCAATTGTTTATAACAAGTCATGCTACAACAAAGAATACTAAGCATAAAGCCAAAACAATATCAAGCATGGCATGGCAAAGCATGGGCCACAGTCAAAAACAAGCTCTCTTTACCACTTAAGCGTTAACTTTCCTACTCTTTTCCAATCCAAACCAAACTATTTGAAAACCAATGTATGAAAGAGGGGATCCAAGCAATTTATTGAGCAAACTAAGCAAACCAAGCAAACGAAAACAAAAAAGAAGACGCTCCAAGAACAACACAATTGTGCATGAAACAATAAAAATGAAGCGTTTGGAAGAAACCTGGGATTTTTATTGATGATACTTATGGTACTTATAGCTTTCAGCTCTCATTGCCCCTATCATAAGCATCTTTAAGGTGATTAAGGTTAAAGTGACACAACTAAGAGGATATGTTTGACAAGTTATAAACCGAAATCTCATGCCCCTTACTTACGAAGACCGAACCTCATGCTACTCAACTTTAGTCACAAGTAAGCTCTTGTCATTGTAAGTACATATGTATCATAAAGAACCGTTAACGGGGTACCCCTTGCACATGATACAGGAGCTATCCCATAATCAAAATGACAAGGCAAGCAGACAATGAGCATCTCAGCGATCTTTTTATTTGCTATTTGCATAGGTTTTTATTAAGGATGCTTCATAGAGTGCTCATTATGGTGATGCTGCACGTTTCCACCATGATTAGGCATGGCTTAGGCTAGCAGCCCAGGCATTTCTCTAACACACATACAAACTCCATGATCTTACAAGTTCCACTTTTATTTCACACCCCCGGGATTCATAAGCAAAAGAACATGATATCAACGGGCTACAAAGTACAAGTGTAATGTTGAAAGCGTTCCCCATGATACATGGTTCTACTAATTTCAACCTATAAAGCGCAAGCATATACGCAACAAAGAAGGACCCAATGGTTCAAGTTTATTAACTGCAGAAAGTAAAGTGTGCCAACAAGTTCGTGAGAGCTTTAATCACTAGTTTTCTCATAACAAGTTTAATTTGGAAGGTAAACAAAAACATGAATATACTTGGAATAGCATAAGCTAGTAGGTAGGTATGGTGTACTCTTTGGAATAACTTGGTTTAAAGAGTTGGATGCATGAGTGGAACTCATACTTGGTTGTGGAGGCTAGCAAAAGACTAGGAGCGACAAACTAAGAGAGCAATAATGGCCATAATCATTGATCAAAGCATAAAGTGATACTACAAGTTGAAAACTAAAGGATAATCAAGGCTATGGTGACTTGGGATAGTCATAACATGGTGTGAGCATGCGCCAAGTCAACCCAAATAGTTGGTGTGAGCATGCGCCAAGTCCTCCCGTGCCTCCGTACTAGTTGGTGTGAACCTATCATGGATATGGGACGGAGTATGATGTAGTATACCATCCAAGTGGGTAGGAAGTGGACTCGCATAGAGGAACGGATTCACCTTTCGAGTCCATGACGACTTGGCATAAGTTGGAGACCATGATGTGGTAACGACCGAAGGTCAGGCTACATCAAGAGGGTAGTCTCCAGAATGTGGCGTCAGATCAGCAACATCCACTCTCCATCTTCAAGTTTCGCTAGTCTTCCACACCTCATCCTCCCGCTTGACTAGCTATCTTCAAGTCTTGCTCGCCTTCCACGCCTCATCCTCCGTCTCGGCTTGCTTGACTTAATACTGTCCTTGTCGCTCTTTGGTCTTCGGCACCATCAGACACAAGCATCCTCCAACTGCAACTGACGGTATACCATGCATATCACCCATAACACACAGAACAAATTCATGTACACCATGGATCCAAATAAGATGAATACACCTGAGTATGCACTTGACTGACACAAGTGTCCGTAGACTGTTTGACGATATTCATAGACTGATTCACGAATGGCCAGAAAAAGTTCTACACGGCCGGACTATCCGGTCTGATTTGGCCGGGTGCTCTGGTCCTGATTTCGGCTGAGTCTCTGCTTGGTACGATCGCTGCTTCTTTCATTTTCTTGTTCCTTGCCTGAACTATTGCTGAAACCCCTGACCGGATCTTCTTGAAGGGGGGATGATGATATGGATCACACCGATGATCCTATAGATTTGTCCCGATCTTTCACAGTGAGTCAACCCGGATGGTAATCTTCCAATCACGCTGATGAACATCACCTGAAGAAGAGGAACGAATCCAGCAAGCAATGTGGAGAAGATCACCATGCCTCAAACCAAAACATGACAACCTTGATGATCACAAGAACCTCCACGACAATATCAATACGATAGATAACACGACATCGTCGTCCCCGGAGGGATGCTCACCAAGCAACTCACACAATAGTTTTAGACTCAATTTCTAGCTAAAAACAGATCTAACTATGGTGGCGGAAATAGTTGGTGGATTCGACTAGAACAAGAAGAAAAACGATGAAACAAATCTAGATCTAAACTAAAGGATGAACACGACCAGCAACTATTACTCGTCTACGGTGTAATCTAGTCTATGGCAACTCTTTTTGTGGGGCTTTTTCTGTATAGGACGAAAAACACTCTCTAATTTATGGATGGATTTTGGATTGCTTACCAAGGCAACGAGGAAATCTCATACCAAGATGATACAAATCGTTTTCCTGATCTTTCACAATGCACCTCCTCATCCGATGAACCTGATAGATCTCCTAATCACGTGAGCAGAACACGCAACCTAGAGATAGGGAACGCCAATCGTGCGAGCAACTCGACGATGAACGACGAACCTCACGCCAGGATAGACACGCCAAAGATCGACAACCCTCGATAACTCGAGGACCTTCGCGCCCACTCGATTACTCTTGACAATTCAAGAATCCTCGTGTCTTTATTATGGATAACTGGACGAACGTCCGAGACGCCGTCACACACGCCGATCCTAGAGGGACAGTGATAATATGAACTTTAAGTTCTACATTATTCTGAACAAACTCAAAGCTAATCTAAACCCTAGACTGGCCAACTCCTTATATGAGGGCTGGGGCAGATAGACTCGACCTAGTCGGTTGGACAGGCCCAAACTGATATCTAAACTAACTGGACTCTAAACAGGATACATCCGGTTTGGACTGGTCCGAACACGGCCGGACTATCTAGTTGGCACATGCTAGACTGTCCAGGGTAGCCGGATATTCCAGGTGAATCGGCTGGATTCTCCGGGCTTAGTCCCTCATCATCTGCTCTCTTTCTCCGACCATGTAGTGGCATTAGGGCCAGTAACTCCCCATCTTCTTCATCCTTGCATTCCTGAGTTGCGCCCAGGCTAGCAACCTCTGAGCTGCAGTCGTAGTCCTCTTCTCGGTTCACTCATATGTGGCCTGTGTAGCATAACACATTAGTTTGTTGCCATAGTCACTGAAGTGCATTATCAGAAGTGTGTCTGAATATGAAGGAGAAGAAATAAGACATAAGCCTCGAAGGGAGAATCACCAATACTAGCTACTTCGACACAACACGGTTCAAGAAAGAAAAGATAAAAAACACAAGGACAAGGACAAGGGACTTAGCTACCTCGAAGGGAGGCCATTGTGTTCAACATCGTCAGCGACTCCAAGGACAAGGGACTTAGCTCCTGCATGGAACTCATTGGACACATATGTGGACGTCACTTTGAAGAACTTGATGGCAATTATGCCCAACTCCTGGGAAGGTGTGATGAGGAAGGGGTTCTAACATGGGTATGATTACTCGGGTGCTTATGTTTGGTTACCCTAGCTACATAAAGGCTCACGGCCCATGAAGACCAAAGAAGAAGGCCAAAGAAGCATCCGACGGAAGTCTTAGTTTTGTTAGATGAGGAAATAGAAACCGAAGTTGTGTTGGTGTTGTAATCGTAAATATCTAACCAATCCGTATACGGCTTTGGGACCCAGCCTACTACATATAGGCTAGGAGGAGCCAACAGAGAGGTACCAAAAAACTCCTGAGCAATCTGTAATAGCATTGTCCATCGATAATCAGATGGCTTTGACTCCCTTGTTTGTCTGACATCCGAAGAAATCCTCAGCGTTCTCTTTTCCTCAAAATCGTAAGTCCATAACCATGGGCATTGCCGAGGTTACCCCTCGTCAATTGGCGCCATCTGTGGGAAACCTGAATGCTGGAGTCATGGATTCAGTGGACCCCTTTTCATCAAGCAACAATCCGACGGAAGCAGCATTACGCCCGCCCACCCCTGTCTCGGTCCCTGCCGATTTCAACGGTGGATCCGATCTCATCATCAGAAGTTTCCACTTTCAGGTGGAGGAACCCGAAGAACCGTGCCTCACGTCTCCGATTTCATCGGGACCTTCGGTCGAAATAGCTATGCCTACGGTGATATCCGCATCTTCTGTCAGATCATACGCAGAAGTCACACTCCAGCCAAAGAAAGATGAGGAAAACTCTAAAAACGTAGCAGATCTAGGGGCTCTTGATGGTCTTTACGATGATCTCACCCTCGGATCAGACTCTCAGCTAACTCCACCATCTAGATCGATCCCAGCAAATGAGGAACCTGAAGAAAGCGGCGAAAGTATCGACTTCGGAATCAGGATGACTGAAATCTACCCATAACAGAAACTACTGGATTTCACTGATCCCCCAGACAGTGTCTCCCTCGGATCCGACGACGACGACATCACTAGTTCATACATAACTCACCATCAAGTGTGTGTGATCATCGGGGACACTTCAACTCGGCGAGATTCTAATGGTAACCCTATTCTTAACCCCGATGATATTTTGCCAGATGACAATGCAGGAAATCCGGAAACGAAGGAAATCACGAAAACGAAGGAGATCCGACAAACAACCGCATAATCCCACGAGGAGGAGAACCATGTAGAGGCGAGCGGTAAACTCTCCGGCTACCAGCTATAGCAGGCAATTTTGGGTGTAGTCCTAATGATAGCCGATGCCACGTGCGAAGATCTATTATCCTACCAATACTTGCTTCATCACAAGAAGAGGAATCTACTAAGGATGCAGAGGCAACTCGACTAAAAAAGGCTAGCCGATGAATCCAGCCTTCGACGGACGCAACTAAGTTCTGCCCGAGGATCAAGAAGTGTAACTAGAGGAGCACAACCAAGAAGAGGATCCTCATGATTACAAAATATCCAGGAAGCTGAAAGAAATGAACTAACATGAGACCTCGATCTATCGTTCATGTCAGTAGATCCAACAGGGTGCATCAAAGGAAAAACATCTCAAGCCGCAATTGTAGCTGCACAAACATATCTAATCACAACTCAACCATCACCTGACGATCCCCGTGCAACTCTCCATCGCTCCACTCTGATGAACCTGGGCATGGTAGGTGCATCTCTTACACAAGCGGAACAAGGAATCACACGATAACTCGACAGATCCCCACACCATCGCAGCAACCCTTGGCAGGTGAGGCACACCCGATGATCACGATCGCCACATTAGGTGCACTTTTCAAGCTCCGAGCCGTCAAACGACACAAGAGACGACATCACACAGCTGAGGATCGACAGATCCAAGGAAGAGCACAGCAGCCGAAGATATTATGATGGTGAAAGCGAGGACGAGTATGAACTATGTGGAGCCAGTTGCTTTACCCGCCGGTTCGCAAAACTCTAGTACCCAAAGACTTCAACACTCCCTCACGACCATCAGAAGTATGATGGCCTCCAGGAACCCAGAGCTTGGTTGGCAGATTATCTGGCCACCATCAAACTATAGGGTGGCTCCAAGGCCACCACAATGCAAAGGCTACAACTACACCTAACCAGTGCTGCCCGATCCTGGCTAAGGCACTTACCCGAAGAATCCATCAGCAGCTGGAATGATCTTGAAGACAAGTTTATCTGAAACTTCCACTCCACGTTCAAAGGAGCTACATCCCTGGAAGAATTGCAAGTGTGCAAACAGAAATCTGGAGAACCAATATGAGCCTTCATCTAGCGGTGGAACATCATAATTTTTTTGGCTGAGACTATATCTGATGAAAGGGCAATGATGCCTTCAACGACAACCTTCATCGACCAGAATTCATAGAAGAGATGGGATGGATCAAGCCCAAAAGAATTTCACAGTTGATGGATATGGCAAATCGCTGGGCTGATGGAGAAGATGCGGTACACAATAAGCGAGCCCGTTCACCCGAAGAACACAGGGACAAGCGCAACAATGACAAAAGACGACGAAACAATGATGGATACATCAGACCAAGCTATGTTGCAGCTGGTTTCACAGTAGGGGACAACCGAAGAAACGACGATTACAACAGCGGGTACCGCAGCAACAGAGATGACGTTGGAGGAAGCCAACCACCGCGACGATACCAACCAAGAGCTCGGGAGCCACCAATGTCCCCAATGCAAATGTTGGAGGGACCCTGCAATATGCACTTATACGTCGACTCAATAGGCAATAGGCGATCAAACCATCTTATGAAGGATTGCCGAACATTTTTAAAAACATAGGCTGTAATGCAAAGGCAATCGAAGCAGCAAGCCAAGGATATGCCGCTGTACTTGGTGCTTTAGCCATTGGCGCACCACCACCACCGCTAGTACATCCGCCAGCAAGGCAGCCGCAAAACACAACAAATCAAGAAGATGAGTACCCCAGGTCCAAGGGCACAATGAAAGGGCGACCATCTAACATGACACATAAGCTAATTACAAGACAAGTAAATATGGTAGTAACAGCGCCACCACCTACACCCGAGTATCTCCACTAGTCAGAGCAAGAAATCACGTTCAACAGAGCTGATAACCTGCTTTGGGTGCCGCGACCGAGTCAATCAGCCTTAATAGTGGAAGCACAAATTGGTTGGTTCGACATGAACAAGGTTTTCTTGGATGCAGGAAGCAGCATCAATCTAATTTATGCCAAAACTATCCAGGCAATGAATTGGTCCCTGACAAATCTAGCACCCATAAACACAACTTTCCACGGGATAGTTCCGGGCAAAGCCGAGATTCCTTTAGGCAAAGTCTATCTTGACGTAGTCTACGAATCAAGGAACAACTTTAGGCATGAAAAACTCGAGTTCAAAGTCATGGACTCGCCATCACAATACCACGTGATCCTGGGATGACCAGCTTTCGCTAGGTTCATGGCAGTACCCCACTATGCATATCTGGTACTAAAAATGCCAGCCCCCAATGGGATCATAATCGTAAGAGGAAGCTTCACTCAGATAATTGCGACCGAGAGTTCAAAAGTATCAAAATCTTTCGGGATGGAAGTATAATTTGGCGAGCTAAAAATTGCAGACGTAGAACTATTACACGAAGGACATGTCCCTAGTGAATAGACTCTAGAAAATCAGGTGCACCATGCAAACGCAAAGACGACCTATCCGGTCGCCAACACTAGTCCCGCATAGGAAGGCACGCTTGTCGGTTTCCCCCGTGAGAATCGGGAGATTCTCGTGGACTCAATCACTGCACAAGAAATCCCCAAGGAACCCCATGAGCACTCAGCCAAACAACACACAGCAGACAAAGAACGACCTCCCGACAAATTAGGGCCACAGGACAGCAAGCTCCTCGCCTCACCAATTCATGGCACATCATAGGGATAACAAAAGCAACATGGGTGGCTAACCCAATACTCATCCCAAATAAAGGTGCTGGACTCCGTGTGTGCATTGACTTTCCAATCCAAAGCGATCCAGCAAACTACACCCTTTTTTCTCTGGTTTGCCACGCAGAAGCTGTGCCTCCAGTCAAAAGGTTAAAAACCCCTTGAACCCACAGGGAACACAATAAGACAACAATGGAGTATATCAAGATAGAAGCCGTGGAGTTTAGGATGTTCTTTTTACTTTTATGCATTTTATATTCAATAAGGCCAACGGCTAGGCGAGCATGCCAAATATGTATCTCCTACGACTCGGCGATAGATAAAGATAAGTTCCCAAAATTGGGTCTCAAGCTTTTTACTATTCTCTTCATCAACCTGATATTCGTGCGCTATATAAACCGATGACTAGTAACCCAACCGGTACTAAGGGGCTTCGCCAAAGCATACCACATCAAAATCTTCAGCTCCATCATAAGGTTCTTTTGACCTATATAGTTGACTCACCCTCGTGGCATCAGAAAAACGAAAAGGTCTCATGCGATAAATAAAATCTCATATATATTTACGAACTTTTTGCTAAAAACAAAGACAACATACATTACTCAGTTAATACAAACGTATACAATGTACACGCAGAAAGAATCAGATGATGAAGTTTAGGAAGAAATCTTCATCTTCCTCCAGGCACCTCCGGACAATCCTGATAGCAGGCTTGCGAGTAGCTGCGTAATGAGGCGCCATACTAACCAAACCACTGCCGGGAGGGGAAGGCAGTCCCAGCGACACGACACTAAATCCAACAGAGGATGATGCACGTGCACCGAAGAAAGTGCAAGTTTAGCACCCGCCACGAGCTGTAGCTTCACAAATGGCAAATCCTTTCACTCTGCTGAAATTGCTCCATCAAATCAGCTAGGCCCTGGGGCTGAGGATCCCGGGGAAACATGGCATTATACACAATAGCCAAGGATCTATGACAACACTCGACAAATTTCTCCACCTCTGATACACGATCATGCAACAAGATCACCGCATACGCATGTCGGTGATCAGTCCAGAAATCAGTATTGGTACCTTGGGAGGCAGCCACTAGAGCATTTATTCGACTGCGTAGACATTGGTTTTCCTCCCTCTCGCACAGTCGAATACCTAGGGAAATCAAAGAATATCGATTCTTAAAAAACTAAGCTAGAAAAGCTCGGAAGTGTTGGGGAAAACTTACATAGTATCTTTTCGCTCGCCCTAGAAATTTCCTCCAAGAAATATGCTTCACGATCTAGGTCCTTGCGCATTTTTGACTGGGACACATCTACCATTGCTTGAACAACCCAAAGATATCCCTCGAGCCTCTTCACCCGCTCAATCTTTTCTGCATACAACGGCGGATCGATTACGTGAACAACGACAGTCTCAGATGTGCCCACCCCAAATGAAGATGGATGCACATCCAAAGCCTGAGTGGGCGTAGACGGAGCCGCCGAATCACAGAGTATCTAGCACAACAGGCGAAAAATACAGGACCTTCAGTACATGAAAGACAATTCACACACACAATAAACACATACACCAGATCATTTTCGGCAAAATATGTGATTAAACAACAGAAGCCAAGTTCACTACAGTACAGAATGAAGACCCCTACGACTACAAGCTAAAACTATGGGGAAGTTCTTTCCGCAGACAAGGTGGCACTAGCAGATGGAGCGTCAGCCAAAGGAGGGATAATTGGAGCAGTACTCGCCAAAGGAGAGCCGGCCAAATATTGGGCAGTGGATTTTGTCGGCCCTGCACTTATGCCTAGCAGCAGCCGAGAATACTTCTTGGCCTTTTTAATAAAAGGTTTTAAGTCAACTGCCCAATCATCATTAGCGAGTGGAATAGAGGATTTAAACTTATGCAAGTCAACCTTCTCGCCATGCGCCATTGCGAAAGCCATGGAGGTCTCGGCACCACTCTTCGACCGCGTCATGCTATAGCCCACCAGCGGGTTTGGATTAGCACCAAAAACAGTGACAAGATCGTTCAAATCCACCGACACCTCCTGTTGAGGGCAAACCTCTAGGGTGGCCCGATCTTTCACGATTCCCTTTCAAATCGAGGATGGGGTGCGGGGAGAGGAGGGGAGGATGAACACGATGAACGCACGCATGAAAAACGCGATGAACACACACACAAAATGATGAGGATGAGGACATCCCTACAATTACATCTACCCCAATGACTACTGAAGATGCTACAACTGTCGCAAGACAGGATCAGTCCAATGAGATTAGAATTGGACCTATTACAAGAGCTCGTGCTAAGCTACTAGATCAACAGGTGAATTTACTCCTAAACGAATCTAGTACTTTGATTGATGAGAACTTTATACTGCCTAAGTCTATGAATTTATGTATGATCAGGTTTGTTGGAGAAACAAGCATGGCTCGAGAAGGAGAAGGGCTACAAGTGAAGCCCAACATGATGATCTCCCAAGGATGCGCGAGGGAGGAGCGAGAGGAAGGCGCAAGAGAAGATCATCAAGACGGAGGCAAAAAGATCTGCCACGACCGGAGTGTCCGGCCAGATCCACCCGGACTGTTCGCCCTGGTCGAGAGGCAAACTGGCGTGGACATTCTATCTGTCAGTTCGGATACTACTCGGACATCACCCGGAAACTTCAAAGTTTCCGGCCAGACTGGACTGTCCGGCACGCTCCACTCGGAGTGTCCGGCCTGACCGGACTGTCCGTCCGATTTCGACCGAAGTGTCCGCCCGCCGACCGAATCTGGTCCTAGTCGGTTTGTATCAGTTTGAGTCGTTTGCGTTTAGTTTCGGTTTCTAGCTGCCCCAGCTGCCCTTATAAGCCCTGGGACGACCCCTAGTTAGGTTTTAGACCATGTTAAAATATTTTTGAGTTGTTTCTTTCATAGAACCTCTGGAATTACCCTGTGTTCGAATCTATCAACCATAATTGAGTGTGATCTGTTGTTCCATTGGGAATTAGTAGATTGCATACTACCGTTCGTGGTCATGGCCGCGTGCCCAAGAGTGTGGTGTTGTGAATATTCTACAAGGTTCGAGATCTATTGCACTGGCATCAGGGATCGAGCGGGAGAGGTCATAGCTATGCAGTAGTTATCTACCATCCCCCATCATCATCGCCATCCGCTTACTGAGAAGATCGGGCCACCCCATATCATCTTGGTATCAGATTTCCAGTGTTGCCTCGGTAAGCATCCACAAATCCATCCATAGATTAGAGAGTGTTTTTCGTCCTATACAGAAAAAGCCTTACAAAAAGATTTGCCATAGACTAGATTACATCGTTTTCAAGTTTTAGTTGCTGATTGTATCTTCTCGTAGATCCGATCTGTAGGTTTTCCTCGTAGGAGTCTAGTTTCTGTTTGTGTCTAGGTTTAGGGTTTGATCTTGTTTTGTGCTGTTCCCACCATTACCGTTTCTGCAAGTCTTTATCATTTTTTCCGAGTCCACATAGCGTACTTTGGTTGGCATACCATAGACACAGCCTATCTACAACACCTGTGCCTAGGAACGTACCCACGAGACTAGTTGCTTTGCTCCGACAGGCTGCTCATTAGGTTTTTGAAGTGCAGAAATTTTCGACAGGCAAAACCGAACTATCCGGCCGTATCACATCTGACTATCCGACTCAACCGGAGTCTCCGGCGCATATCAACCGGACTATCTGGCCCAGTTCTGTTATACGTTGCTGTACTCGTTTGCATTGAGTAATATAGTTGAAAAAAATCAAAAAAAAGTGAAAAGAAAAGAGAATCAGTATTTTAAAAAAAAGATATCGAAGTGTGCAATTTTTGGAGGCCTTCTTGTGTATAGCACTAGTAGATTGAGCAATCTTGTGCCTGTTCTATTTGAGCTATTACTAGCGTCTCTCTTGTGCATTGCAATATTCCTTTTCATAAGTTGCTTTGCCACGTTTATCTCCACTGTGTGTGTTTCTTGGGTATTTGTACGATCAACACTAGGACTTGTTTGCGGTGTAGATAGGATACCATACCTATAGCTCCACCTTAAATAACCTGTGTGCCCTGCGATCGTTCTCTATACCTTTGATATTCACTTCATCACATCAAGTGCATCAGTCTTTGATTTCGTTTGGTAGAGCATCTCTATTCACTTTGGAACGGTAAGATCTCCTTTCTTATTAGTTGTGAGTGAGTTCTGAGAGTTTCCACCATACAAATTCTGATTTTTGCGCTAACCTACTAATCATGTCTACTAGTGATGATGATGTTGTGTTGCAGAAAAAGAAGGATGAGGAGCTCGTCAATTGGCGTGAATATGAGGCTTTGAAATCCCACTTGACACGTGTGTTTACTAACACGACAGATGCCATTGACAAGAATCTCCAAGATATGAATATGAGATTGGATCAGCATGCTGGGACGGTTGATACTATACAAACGCAAGTGGCTACGCTCAATGTCAATGTCACCACTTTGCAGCAGTCCATTGAGGGTTTGACAGCCACCTTACATAGAAGGGAAGATCCTCAACATGATGATGCCTTTGATGATTTCGATGAGGGTAGCGCTGTTGACGCTGCTCCACATGTTGGCAGGGGACGTGCTATTCCCCCTGTCCATGCACCTGCTCATGGTCGTGGGTTTGCCCATCTTGGGCGTGGTCAACGTGTACCCAACCAAGCTGCTGATGATGGTTTGGGCAAGCCAAAATTCTCAATTCCTAAGTTTGATGGTTCCATTGATCCTGAAGACTACCTCACATGGGAGTTGAAGATTGAGAAACTCTGGCGCTTATTTGACTATCCAGAAGATAAGAAGGTCAAGCTTGCAGCATCGAAATTTGATGGTTATGCTTTACGTTGGTGGGATGCTCTTGTGCAACATAGGAGGGAGGACAATGAACTTCCTGTGAGGGATTGGCGCGAGATGCGTACCAACCAACTACTTGCGATCAGTTTTTGATAAATTGACACAACTGAAGCAAGGCACCATGACAGTTGATGAGTACTACATGGAGATGGAGATGCTTATGCAGCATGCTAGAATTCATGAGTCCATTGAGATGACCATGCAGTGATTCCTAAACAATTTGAAGTTACCGATCAAGAGCATTGTTCGTCATCACAGGTATGAGACCCTGAATGAGTTGTTGCATCATGCTAGAGAGGCCGAATCCCAGTTGGCAGAAGAGGCGAAGTCACGTGCTCGTTTTCTGTCCTCCAGCAGATTTTCGGCCATGTCTACACCTTCTACAGCCGCGCCACCAGCTGCTGCTCCCTTTACACCATCGGCCAAGCCAGCAAGTACACCTTTGTTTGGTTCTAATGCTCGAAAACCCGCTGCTAGCTCGGGTTCCAACATGTCTACTGCACGTACTCGTGATGTGGTGTGCCAAACTTGTGGAGGTAGAGGTTACTACAAGAAAGATTGTCCAAACAGCAAGGTTATGTTTGTTAATAAACATGGTGAAGTAGAAAGTGGAGATGAAGCTTCTGATGATGATATTGATGATGGCGAGGGTGGTGCTGATGCATATGCTGAGCGTGCACCCACTATTGTCGTATCTTCACGTGTACTTAGTTTGCAACCGGTTGAGGAATCCCAGCGTTGCAACTTGTTCCAAACAAAAGCTCTCATTGGACCAAACAAAGCTTGCAAGGTCATTATTGATGGAGGTAGCTGCAGAAATCTTGCAAGTAAGGAACTATGTGCCAAACTGCATTTGACATACTTACCTCATCCCAAGCCATACTACATACAATGGTTGAGCAACATTGGTGAGATGAAGGTAAATCATATGGTACGTGTGAATTTTCAAATAGGGCCATACAAAGATTCTATTGATTTTGATGTGGTTCCTATGACTGTTTGTCACCTACTATTGGGTCGGCCTTGGCTCTATGATCGCCATGTGCAACACAATGGCCGAGCCAATACATATCACTTGGAATTCAAAGGAAAGAAGATTACTATGCAACCAATGACACCACAAGAAATTGTGAATGATTCTCGCCAGAAGATAGAGGTGAACTTGAAGGAAGATACTACCACTCGGCGAGACTGTGTCACAGCTGTTCCTGATGTAATTGAGCCTCAATTGAGTGATATAACGAAAAGTGAGAGAGTGCCTGGGTTATTGATATTAGCCACCAAGGAGCATATGAGAGAGTTTCGTGAGGATCCTACAGCCATGCCACTTGTGCTCATGTATAAGGGCGAGGTATTGGTTTCTAACGACATGACCCCTATTTCTCTTGGTGTCTCTTCTATTTTGCAGGACTTTAGGGATGTGTTTCCAGAAGACGTACCCGCAGGTTTGCCTCCATTGCATGGTATAGAACATCAAGTGGACCTGATTCCTGGCGCCACACTTCCCAACCGTGCACCTTACAGGACTAATCCCAAAGAAACTAAGGAAATTCAGAAGCAAGTACAAGCGTTGCTGGATAAAGGGTACATTCGTGTCTCTCTTAGCCCTTGTGTTGTTCCTGTTATTTTAGTTCCTAAGAAAGATGGTACTTGGCGCATGTGTGTTGATTGTAGAGCGATTAATAACATCACTATTCGATACCGTCATCCTATTCCACGCTTAGAGGATATGCTAGATGAATTGAGTGGTGCTGCTGTTTTCTCTAAAATTGACTTGCGTAGTGGTTATCATCAAATTAGGATGAAAGAAGGGGATGAATGGAAAACTGCTTTCAAAACTAAATTCGGTTTGTATGAGTGGTTAGTCATGCCGTTTGGTCTTACTAATGCACCTAGTACTTTCATGCGTTTGATGAATCATGTTTTGAGAGAGTTTATTGGTCGTTTTGTGGTTGTTTACTTTAACGATATACTTATATACAGCCACACCGAATCTGAACATTGCACTCATATTAGACAAGTTTTGCAAGTGTTACATGATAATAAACTGTATGCTAATCTTGAGAAGTGTACATTTGCAAAAGATAAGGTCATATTCCTAGGATTTGTTGTTTCTAAGCATGGAGTAGAGGTAGATCAATCTAAAATTGAATCAATTCAGAATTGGCCTACTCCAATGAATGTTAGTCAAGTGCGTAGTTTCCACGGTCTCGCTGGTTTTTATAGGCGCTTTGTGAAAGATTTAAGCACCATATCTGCACCATTAAATGATTTGACAAAGAAAGGTGTTCCTTTTGTGTGGGGCGCAGCCCAAGACATTGCATTTGATACATTAAAATGTTTGCTTACTTCTGCACCATTACTTGCATTACCTAATTTTTCAATGCAATTTGAAGTTGAATATGATGCTAGTGGTATAGGCATAGGTGGCGTTTTGATGCAAGAGGGTCGGCCTATAGCTTATTTTTCCGAGAAATTGACTGGTGCTCGTTTGAATTATTCTATCTATGATAAAGAATTGTATGCACTTGTTCGAGTACTTGAGGTTTGGCAACATTATTTGTGGCCAAAGGAATTCATCAAACATTCTGATCATGAAGCATTGAAATACTTGAAAGCTCAATCAAACTTGCATAGAAGATTAGCTAAATGGGTTGAGTTCATTGAGTCTTTTCCTTACATCATTAACTATAAGAAGGGAAAAGAGAACGTTGTTGCTGATGCTCTATCTAGGAAGAACATGCTATTAACCAATCTTGATGTTAAAATTCCTGGATTAGAAGCTATTTGTGCACTTTATGCAACTGACCATGATTTTGCTGAACCATATCATTTGTGTACTCTTAGAAACACATGGGATAAGTAGCATGTACATGATGGATATTTGTTTCGAGCTAACAAACTATGTATTCCAGAATCGTCGTTGCGTTTGTTCTTAGTGCAGGAGTCACATGCTGGTGGTTTGATGGGTCACTTTGGGCGTGAGAAGACATTGCTCATGCTTGCTGATCACTTTTATTGGCCCAAGATGAGGCGTGACGTGTACAGATTTGTGAGCCGATGTATTACATGCCACAAGTCAAAATCTAAGCTGAAGCCTCACGGTTTGTATACACCTCTCTCTGCAACTACTACTCCATGGGAAGACATTAGTATGGATTTGGTGCTAGGTCTACCTAAAACTCAGAGAGGTCATGATTCTATATTTGTGGTAGTGGATAGGTTCTCTAAGATGGCTCATTTTATTGCCTGCCACAAAAGCGACGATGCGTCGCATGTTGCTAACCTGTTTTTCAGGGACATCGTGAGATTACATGGAGTACCAAAGATGATTGTTTCTGACCGGGATGTGAAGTTCATGAGCTACTTTTGGAAGACCTTATGGGAAAGCTAGGAACGAAGTTGTTGTTCAGTACTACATGTCATCCCCAAACAGATGGTCAAACGGAGGTGGTGAATCGAACATTGTCACAACTGCTAAGGACCATGATTAAAAAGAATCTGCGGGAAGGGGAAGAGTGTTTGCCACATGTTGAATTTGCTTACAACAGGGCTGTGCATTCAACTACTCAGCTTTGTCCTTTTGAGGTGGTGCATGGTTTCAAACCATTGATGCCACTTGATATGTTGCCTCTGCCATTACATGAGAGAGTTGATATGGAGGCATCAAAACGTGCTGATTATGTGAAGAAAATACATGAGAAGACTCGAGAGGCTATTGAGAAGAAAGGCAAGAACATTGCTGCTGCAAGGAATCAAACAAGGAAAGAAGTGTTGTTCGAGCCTAGAGATATGGATTGGGTGCATCTACGCAAGGATAGGTTTCCACTACTTCGAAAGTCCAAATTGAAGCCACGTGGTGCTGGTCCTTGCAAGGTGTTAGCCAAGATTAATGATAACGCCTACTCGGTGGATATACCTATTGAGGAGTTTGGTGGAGTTAGCAACAGCTTCAACGTTGCTGATTTGTCACCATATGCTGGAGAACACCTTGGAGCGTCGAGGTCGATGCCTTTTGAAGGGGGGAGATGATGAGGACATCCCTACAATTACACCTACCCCAATGACTACTGAAGATGCTACAACTGTCGCGAGGCAGGATCAGTCCAATGAGATTAGAATTGGACCTATTACAAGAGCTCTTGCTAAGCTACTAGATCAATAGGTGAATTTACTCCTAAACGAATATGGTACTTTGATTGATGAGAACTTTATACTGCCTAAGTCTATGCATTTATGTATGATCAGGTTCGTTGGAGAAACAAGCATGGCGCGAGAAGGAGAAGGGCTACAAGATGATCGCCCAAGGATGCGCGAGGGAGGAGCGGGAGGAAGGCGCAAGAGAAGATCATCAAGACGGAGGCAAAAATATCTGCCACGACCGGAGTGTCCGGCTGGATCCACCCGGACTGTCCGCCCTAGTCGAGAGGCAAACTGGCGTGGACATTCTGTCTGTCAGTTCGGATACTACTCAGACATCACCCGGAAACTTCAAAGTTTCCGGCCAGACTGGACTGTCCGGCACGCTCCACTCGGAGTGTCCGGCCTGACCGGACTGTCCGTCCGATTTCGACCGAAGTGTCCGCCCGCCGACCGAATCTGGTCCTAGTCGGTTTGTATCAGTTTGAGTCGTTTGCGTTTAGTTTTGGTTTCTAGCTGCCCTAGCTGCCCTTATAAGCCCTGGGACGATCCCTAGTTAGGTTTTAGACCATGTTAAAATATTTTTGAGTTGTTTCTTTCATAGAACCTCTGGAATTACCCTGTGTTCGAATCTATCAACCATAATTGAGTGTGATCTGTTGTTCCATTGGGAATTAGTAGATTGCATACTACTGTTCGTGGTCACAGCTACGTGCGCAAGAGTGTGGTGTTGTGAATATCCTACAAGGTTCGAGATCTGTTGCACTGGCATCAGGGATCGTGCGGGAGAGGTCATAGCTACGCACTAGTTATCTACCATCCACCATCATCATCGCCATCCGCTTACTGAGAAGATCGGGCCACCCCATATCACAAAACTACGATACACACCAATAACTCATGCCGGCGGTAACCGGTCCGGCACAATCCCTAGGATCGGCGTCAGGTGTAGGACTCTCTCTCGAACTGGCACGGCGAGATGGGAGACTCGATGAGATCTTGACGTCTAGGCAAAGGGAATCCGATGCCTAGGCCTTGTACAATGCGGAGGCACGATGCAAACTCCCACGAGGTTTGCGATATTGGTGCTCCTTGGTCAAGGAGCATGAAGCAAGAACTAGATAGATCCACAAGGGGTTTCCACTAATTCCAATATCATGCCTAGGGTTTACAAAAGAGGTGGGGGACTATATATAGGCCAGCCACACAGTTAGGGGGTACTTTAGGAATAAAATACAAGTTCTGGACGGACTAAGGTGTACATGGGCCGAAGGCCGAAAGGCCTTTACATGCCTGGCGACGGTCGGTCCGGAGACTCCGGTGTGGTGGACCAGAAATTCCGGTTGGTCTCCGGACCAGCCTTCCGAGGGGCAGTCAGATTATCCTCGAGCTAGATTCTGGGGGCAGACCGGAGGTGGGGCCGGAGACTTTGGTGGACCTGAGACTCCAGTGTGCGCAGATCGAATACTCCGGTCTGAGTAGCTCCAGCGTCTTCTACTTCACGATCTACTCCTTGTTCTCCATCCTGGGGTGCTTGGTGATGTGTTGGTGTTTCGTACCTAATGATGCATAGAGTAGTTGCATGAAGTAGCACACCATCCAAGGATGTATCAAATTGGCACGAGGAGAGGAGCGAGTTCACCTTAGCTTGTAGGAGTTTGGCTCGGGCACGAGTCATGGGTCCACTTGGGGGACTTGTTGATGTAGATGTAGGAGCGTCCGTAGGACGGGCTGCATCAGCTCCCCCCTTGGGAAAGAGTCGTCCTCGACTCTTCATGGTTATCATCTTGAGCATGTCCATGGTAGGGTGAGAGGTCCTTGACATTGAATGTATTGCTTGCAAGGTACTTGGAGGTTGGTATGTCGATGATGTAGACGTTGTTGTTGATTCGTTTAAGGACCTTGAAGGGACCATCTCCTATTGGCTTGAGCTTGGAGTCACGTTCCTTGGGGAAGCGGTCTTTGCTTAGGTGTATCCACACAAGGTCACCTTCTTCAAAGATCATCTCCTACTTGTCCTTGTTTAACCTTGAGGCTTGGAGAATGACTTGTTGCTCAATAGTAGCTCGGGTTTCTTCATGAGGTTTCTTCATAGCTTGTGCGCGCTTCTCAACGTCCATGTTTGTGCGCTCATGGAGAGGGAATGGTAGGATGTCGAGCGCGGTGAGGGGCTCGAAACCATAGACGATCATGAATGGACTCATCTTGGTTGTTGAGTGCTTGGTTCGATTGTAGGAAAATTCAGCATGGGGAATGCATTCCTCCCAATCCTTCAAGTTCTTCTTGATCAACACACGTAGGAGAGTTCCAAGGCTTTGGTTGACAACTTCGGTTTGGCCATCGGTTTGGGGATGCGACGTGGATGAAAAGAGGAACTTGACGCCGAGCTTGGCCATGAGGGTCTTCCATAAGTAGCTCATGAATTTGATGTCGCGGTCGGAGATGATTGTTCTTGGCACACCGTGAAGATGGACGATTTCCCTGAAAAACAGATTTGCAACATGTGAAGCATCGTCGGTCTTATGGCACGGTATGAAGTGTGCCATTTTGGAAAAATGATCCACAACAACAAATATAGAATCATGACCATGCTTAGATCTAGGAAATCCTAACACGAAATCCATGCTAATGTCGGACCAAGGTGTATGAGGAATAGGCAATGGCATATAAAGACCATAAGGGTTAGCTTGCGACTTAGCTTGAACACATGTCGTGCATTGTTGAACGTAGCGCTACACGTCACACTTCATCTTGGGCCAAAAGTAGTGATTGGAGAGCATGTCCAATGTCTTGTCGCGGCCAAAGTGACCCATGAGGCCTCCACCATGAGATTCTTGGAGGAGCAAAACTTGAAGCAACGACTTCGGAATGCATAACTTGTTTTGTTTAAATAGAAATCCCTTATGCAAATACTCCTTTGTCATTGGAGCACTTTTCAAAAATTGGTTCAAAGAACGGATCGGAAGTATACAAAGATTTTATTTCCTCAAGACCCAACACGTTGATTTCAAGTCTCGTAAGAAGGCTTGTATGTTTGCGAGACAAAGCGTCCGCAACTACATTATCTTTGCCCTTCTTATACTTGACAATGTACTGAAAAGACTCGATGAACTCAACCCACTTAGCGTGTCGCTTACTCAAGTTGGTTTTCCCTTTGAGGTATTTCAACGACTCATGGTCAGAATGAATGATAAATTCTTTGGGACATAGGTAGTGTTGCCAAACTTGAAGGACAGAACTAAGGCAAAAAGCTCTTTGTCATAAATTGGATAGTTAAGGTGAGCACCATCAAGTTTCTCACTATGGTAAGCTATAGGACGTCCGTTTTGCATAAGGACTCCTCCAATGCCAAAACCACTAGCATCACACTCTATCTCAAAAGTTTTAGTGAAATCCGGTAACGCAAGAAGAGGTGCTTCGATGAGCCCCTTTTTAAGTTCGTCAAATGCTTTTTGTTGTTCCTTGCCCCACACAAAGGTGACATTCTTTTTGGTCAATTCAGTAATGGGACAAGCAATGGTTGAAAAGTCTTTCACAAAGCGACGATTGAAACCGGCCAACCCATGAAAACTTTGGAGTTCACTCACATTTGTTGGAATGGGCCAATCTCGTATGTCCTTTAACTTGGAAACATCAACTTCAATTCCTTTGGAACAAACGACAAATCCAAGAAAAATCAACTCATCTTTAGCAAAAGTGCACTTGGAAAGATTAGCATAAAGAAAAATTCCGTTTTGCATAAAGGTTGTGACAACTCCCTCTGTCAATGATCACCTTGATAGATTTACCATTGATGCCGGCTCGTGTTTGGAATATATTGGAGCGTTGGTCTTCATGCTCTTGTGCTTGAGTGGTCAAGATTCTTGTGACGACAAGCGATGGACTTGCGTCATGTTCACACATGAGGAGTTCTTGATCATCTTCCACTCGTTGCCTGGCCATTGCTTCCTTGACACGAGCATCAAACTCATCTTCATTCAAGTACTCTTCGTCGCCATTGTCAAGGATGAACAATACTTTCTTGTTTCCACATTCGGTCGACTTGTGTCCTTTGCCTCCACACTTGTAGCATTCACCGTTGAAAGGTGTATAACTCGTTGCTTGCTTGCTTGCCACTTGGGGGTAGTTTTCCTTGACGGAGTGTGGGCTTGAAGGAAGGCTTGGAGGTACTTGATGAGCTTCCATTGAATGTTGTTGGCATAGCGGTTGAAGCTTGCTTGTAGGTGAAATACGTCTTGGGCTTGTTGTACTTGATGTCCTCTTACACTTGACGTTCAGCCTTTGTTGCTATGTGCACAAGCTCAACCATGGTGTTGTATGTTTGGAACTCGACGATGCGCTTGATTGGGTGATTCAAGCCAATAAGGAAACATGCCATTGTTTGCTCCGTGCGCTCGTCAATGTTGGCACAAATCAAGTCGAGTTCCATTTCCTTGAAGTACTCTTCCACGGTCTTTGTCCCTTGACGAAGCGATTGGAGGTTGTTGAAGAGGTCACGCGTGTAGTGCGCGGGGACGAACCGGGATCTCATGTTAGCCTTCATGTCATGCCAAGTTGTGATTGGCGGTTCTTGTCTTGCATCACGGGTAACTTGAACTTGTTCCCACCAAAGGTTGGCGTACTCATTAAACTCAAGCGAAGCCATGGCGACCATCTTCTCGTTGCTATAATTGTGCATGCGGAAGATCTTGTCGACTTTGAGTGCCCATGAAAGGTATTCTTCGGGGTCATTGGATCCGGTGAACTTGGGCATTGTGAACTTGAGCTTGCCAAAAGTTTCTTCCTCATGGCGGTCACGGTAGCGATTGTTGCCATGTTGATGATGGTCTTCATCTTCCATGCGATCATTATGACGAGCTTGTTGTGGTTGAGGAGGTGGAACTTGGTTCTCATGGCCTTGTTGCGGAGCTTGCTCTTGATGTTGTTGTTGTGGAGCTTGCTCTTGCTCTTGGCGCGGTTGTTGACAACGTTGGGGCACTTGGGCCTCATGATGGTGTTGAGGATGTGGAGCCTCATGACGTGCTTGATGACGAAGAGGAAGCTCGTTCCTCGGTTGGTGATGTTGATTAGGCACATGGGCCTCACGGTGAAAATCATGGTCTTGAGCGTCTTGACGTGGTGGGCATCGCTCAATTTGGACCACTTGGCGCTCCAAGTTTTGGCGTGGTGGAGGAGGCGCCTCGTGATGACCATGATGTCGGTGTTGACGTTCATGACGGTGATGACGAGGAGGTGGGTCTTGGAGAGCCTCACGTCGATGACGAGATTGATTCTCCAAATTGGAGTCATCACTTGTTGTGCCAAGTATGTGTCGCGGTCGATGGTGGTAGACTTGCGGTTGCGCTTGCGGTTCTTCTTGTGGTTGCTCTTGTTGTATCACTAGTGCCGTTGCGTGATGACGGTGTGCTTCTTGCCTTGCTCGTGGCCTTGAAGAGAAATCACCATCATAGCTTGATGTTGCGGCGTGCCGTGGGGAATGTACATAGTTCGAAGAGGTTCCATCTTCAACCACAGGGGCGTCATTGCGTCTTGGAGCACTTGGAGGTAGATCTTGTTGCGGAGGTGCATGACGACACGAAGAACTTGAAGAGCTTGAAGCACGTGAATGCGGTCTTGCCATTCCGTCGATGAGGCATCAAAGATTGTCATTTGTTTTGGCGATGGAGCGTTGAAGCGACTCATTTTGGTGGCCGAAGTTGTGATGCATTCCTTGCATTTGCCTTACGAGTCCATTGAAGCGGTTGTCGATGTTCTTGAACTCGGCTTGCATCTCGCCAAATTGTTCATCTTGTCGCGTCTCAAGGGCATGGCAACGATCACAAAACTCTTGTCATACGATGAAGTGACTTGCGCGCGTCATGTACGGTCCTTGATCTTCTTCTTGGGGAGGTGGTTGGCTCGACTCACCGTGCCTATCCATCATGAAAAACACACAAGTATTGTATATGGAAGTGGAATATGGTGGTGTTAGCCTTGTACCTCACCTTGGGGGTTGCACCAAACTAAAAACCACAAGTGAGAGCTATAAGCGTGCAAAGTGGAAATGCAAAGAAAACTCACACTAAAGAAAGAACTAACTCTCAAAAGCTTGTTGGTGGTAGGTTAGGATAGTGGAATGCCAAAGAACCAACCAAAAGAAAAGGGATAGTCAAATGTGGGTAAAATCCAAACAAAACTCAAATCAAAGGCGAAGGTCAACAACTCAAAAGGGTGATAGGAACCTACGACTATATACACACACGTGGAGATTGTTGGGATTGACACGACTATGAAAATGAGCAAACAAAATGTCCTAACGAACACTAAGCTCGTTGTCGTGCCAATGCAAGGAGAGACTATGGCTCGTTTGCAAAGAAGAAAAATGAGCAATGGATTTGTGCACTTGCCTTGGGCGCTCTTCTTTTTCTCTTGCTTACAAGCTTTGAGACTCTCTTTTGCAACGAGAGACTATTTTTCTTTTGCTTTTTCTTTGTATCTTTTTCTTTCTTTTGTATATTTTTTTGCTCTCCCTTGATGCGACCTAGTAACACTTGATATTGCTCTTGCACTCTCACTATCCAAGGAAAAATGCACAATGCTCAAGCAAACACAATATGAGCCACTCTCATGGGATAGGTACACACAAAGGAAGATAGGGGTTACCAAGGTGACACAAGTTATACCTTCTTTGATGATGAACTTGGCGTCGGTGGTGCGGTATGATGTTCGTGGGCCGTGGTGTCGATGAGCGCGGGGGTTGTTGATGCGGAAGCTTGTTGTTAGTTGACGACACGCACACGGGCACAAACAAACAAGAGGAAATTACCCAATGCAAGATTAGAGGCAAAACTATCAAAATCAGGCGTTAGGCCGGAGACTCCAGGGTTTCAGGCCGGAAACTCCGGTGCAGGCCGGAGACTCCGGTGTGGGTATGCCGGATACTTCGGTGTAGGCTGGAGACTCCGGTCTGGAGTCAGATCGCGAACTGCTCGTGTTCTTGAGCGGAAGTCTTCGCCTTGGGGCCTCAAATCCGCAAAAAAATGGTCAAATTGGCTTGGGAAAACACAGGATAAAGCTGGACCAACTCCTAACACAAGGTTTGGTCGGATCAAAACCACAAATAACACTCCAAATCAAGAGATCGATCCAGAGGCAAATTTGGGGCTCTTTTTTGGGGATTTTCCAATTTTTCGTGGATAGAAGGAAAAATTTGTGGGGGAAATCATGAGCAACGAAGCTCTTGATACCAATATGTTGAGGGCAAACCTCTAGGGTGGCCCGATCTTTCACGATTCCCTTTCAAATCGAGGATGGAGTGCGGGGAGAGGAGGGGAGGATGAACACGACGAACACACGCACGAAGAACACGATGAACACACACACACAAAACCACGATACACACCAATAGCTCACGCCGGCGATAACCGGTCCAGCGCAATCCCTAGGATCGGCGTCGGGCGGAGGACTCTCTCTCGAACCGACAAGGCGAGATGGGAGACTCAGTGAGATCTTGACGTCTAGGCAAAGGGACTCTAATGTAGCCCGACCTTCGGTCGTTACCACATCATGGTCTCCAACTTATGCCAAGTCGCCATGGACTCCAAAGGTGAATCCGTTCCTCTATGCGAACCCACTTCCTACCCTCTTGAATGGTATATTACTTTATACTCCGTCCCGTATCAATGATAGGTTCACACCAACAAGTACGGAGGCATGGGAGGAAGCCTGGAGCACCAAGCACAACAAGACGAAGGCTTGGAAGAGATGACGGAAGAAGCAGCAGCTGGAGAACCGGAGTATCCACCGTCATCGCCCCGGAGAGTCCGCCCCAATCCAGCCGGAGTGTCCGGCATAGCCGAAGTGTCCGGCCTACCCCAGCCCTGTCCTGGCGTGGACATTCTGTGTGCTACATCGGACTCTACCCGGACTCTACCCGGAGTGTACGGCCACCCCGGACTGTCCGGCCCACTCGAACCGGAGTGTCCGGCCTACGCGATGGGCCTGCGTGCCAACATCTGGGCCTTTGGCCCATGTACCCCTCTATTCCTCACCAAACCCTAGTTTTATGCCCAATCTACCCCTGAACTTGTGGCTGGCCTATAAATAGAGCCCCCACCCCTCATTGTATCCCTTAGGCATAGATGATAGACTAAAGACAACCCCCTTTGTGGAATCTCTAGGTTTGCCTCATCCCCTTCTACCAAAGGGGATCGACTATCATCACCACCTCGTTGGAGTTTGCATCGCGCCTCCCTCATTGTACAAGGCCTTGGCATCGGTGTCCCTTTGCCAAGACGTCAAGACCCTCTCCAAGGTGTTCTTCCCTCTCCGCTTGGGATTGACAGGAGCACGTTGACCGATCTTTCCTTGCGAGGATTCTATCGGACCGGTGGCCACCGGTGAGAGCAATCGGCCTTGTATCGTGTGTGTTTTGCGTGTGTTCATCGTGTTCTTCACGAGGTGTGCGTCCGCTTCCGCTACCTTCTCCCTTTCCCCTCGCTTTCTCCATCGATTTGACCACGAGATCCGTGAAGATCGGGCCATCCTAGAGGTTTACCCTCATCATCTGGTATTGGCAGCTTTTGGTTGCCACGGATTCCTCATCAATTTGGTCTTTTCCCCCATAAATTTGAAAATCCCCAAAAAATAGCCCCAATTTCGTGTTTTGGTTCGATTTGTGATTTGAGTGCGTTTTGGTAGGTTTTGATCCGTGGATTACTTACTAAACTTGTTGTTCTACCTCCCCCTGCGTTTCCATAGCCTAATTCCTTGATTTGCCCCATCAATTTGAGGTTTTAGTTCGAGTTTTTCCGCCAAAACTCGTCTCGTTGATGTTCTGGAAGCTCTGGTTCGACCGCACCAGACTGTACGGCCAAAACACACCGGAATATCCGCCCCACTGGAGTTTCCGGCCTAAACTGACCGGAATATCCGGCCCGGCCGGACTGTCTGGCCTGCGCGCACCGGACTGTCCGCCCCCCTGCTGACAGAAAAATATGCTTCACGGTTTTGAGCATAACTTTTGCATACGAACTCGGATTTTGGTGTTCTTTAGCTCGTTTTTAAGAGGAGAACGAGCTCTACATCATCATATCCGTGGTTCATGCTATCTACTCCATCCAAATTCTGTGAGCAAGGCGGAATCCACCAATAAAGGGTGAAGATCGGCGACGAAAGGTATAAACATTCCGTGACTTCTCCCCACTTGTATCCCTTTGTGAGCCACACTATCTTTGCGTTCAACAAATACCTATTGAGACTAGTTCCTCCTATGATTGCTTGGGCTATGCACATTTGATACCTTGTAGAATTCCGAGCAAAAGTTGTGAGCGCGCTATCTCATATAGTTATCTTGTATAGTTGTTGGCACAAGGAAGGGGCAAGTGAAAAAGAAAAGAAAAAAGAGAAAAAAAATAGAAAAAGAAAAAGAAGAAAAAGAAAAGAAAGAAGAAAGTGCCTCATAGAATAGGAAGCGCAAGCTCGATGAACATCAAATAGGTGGTACTTATTGTGCATATCTTGTAGCCCACCAATTTATTGCAATCGAACTAGCGTCTCTCCTTGCACTTGTGCGACACGAGCTTATAGTCTTCGCTAGGTCATCATTTGGTTCTTAGCTCACTTTCCGTCGCACAAGTCCCATTTATCCCACCGTGTGTGTTTCCTTGTATATAATTCCTATCTTGTGGATTGACTTGTTTTGCTTTGTGATCATCGTGGTTCTTTACTTGCCATTACAACATCTTGAGTTCGGATTGGTTCTTGACATGCCATACCTTCCATACCCATCCACCATAAGCTTTGTGTGTGTGTGTTTTTAGTGGTTAGTTGGTTTTGGTGTTCCACGTGAACTTCACTTTGCTTGGTTTTGATTGCTCTCAAGTGTTGCCACTTGCACGATACTATCTTCCAAGGTAAAGTAAGGTTTGACGTTGCATCCCTAACCCCTACCACTTCCATATACACCACTTGGTCTTGTGAAACATGTCTAGGGACTCCGGAACCGAGGATGATTTCTATGAAGAATCCACGATGAGCCACCATGCATATGCTTCCACAAGCATGGATGACATGATGGAGCACTACACCGACAATGGCTCCACATGCTTGGGTGATATGGAGTTCTACAACAACAATAACTCCCCAAGCATGGACGACTTCAAGAACGACAACGACAACCTCCTCAAGTCGCATCGACCAAGAAGGAGCCTCTACCTCGAGAGCGCCAATGTCCACCATCACATGGACAAGTTCGAAATCTCCCTCAACAACTTCAAGAGCGACATGGACAACAACTTCGCCAAAACCATGAGCATGATGGCCAAGACTAATGATGCTTTGCACTCATTACAATGCCTCACCAAGAAGTGTGCCAAGGACAAGGAGCATCATCGCGAGCGTCATGTGAATGACCAAGTGCGCCATCTACATCAACCTTTGGCAAGGCACGCCAATGACCTCCGTCGACACCATCATAAGGCGCCTTCAACTACTCGTGCCACCACCAAAAGGGCACCAAGAGCAAGCTCTCCTCCACACCATCAAGCTTCACGCCAAGAGTGTACACTTCAAGATGGAGGAAGCCAAGGCCACATATGTGATGAAGTTGATACGAGCACCGCTCTCGACAACAACATGAGCCTACTTCCACCACTACCAGAAGATGGCGACGACAAGGTCAAGATTGGTGAGCATGGGATTTTCCCTTCACCAAAGGAGGCGCACGGAGTTGAGAGAACTGAGCCTACCCCCATATGCTTGAGTGATGATGTGGTACCAATCCCATGTGAGTATGAGAGCCACTTAGCCCGCTTGAGTGAAAACAAGAGTGAGATGAGTGACTCCACCATACGTGAGATTGAGTGCTTCCACTTGGAGGGCATGAGTGATACACCTAGTGAGTTGAGAGTGGTAGTTGATAGGTCATGGGAGACCACTTTGATTTCTAACGACTTACCCTCTACCTCTAGTGTGTTATCCCATGATGTGCTAGGTTCCATGGATAAAGAAGCATCAAGCTTGGAGATGATGATGCCTCCAACCAAGAAGATGTACATGGTGGATGAATATGATGCCATCCCCATATTGGAGGAAGAAGTCACCCACATGGAGGCCAATGCTACCACAACACCCACTTCATATGAGAGGTATGAACAAGGTAAAAATAAGGGTGTTGATGATGCCATGATCCCACTAGTGGACATGATGACTTGTGATGATTGGCATGCTATGGATGATGTCTGTGATATCACATATGCTTCATTGATTTTTCCATGTGATACATTGCTTTTGCATAATGTTGAGCATGTTAAATTATTTGATTGTGATGATGTTGCCATAGACATGCCATGCTTTAAACATTACGTTGATGATATCATTGCTTGCACTTTGTTGAACAATTGCTCTTTCCAATGTTTTGCTTGCAATGATGTTACAAATGGTACCCCTCGAACCATGCTTTGTCATGAATGTTTTACAATCTCTCCCATTGCTTGCAATAAGTTGAATAATTGCTCTTTCACTTGTATTGCTTGCAACAATAATTCTCATATGGTTTATATTGAGATGGCCCCCATAGCTTTCTCAAATTTTGGAGATTTTGATGATTGCCATGATAAGCATGTTCACCACTTGCATATTCACCATGCATCTACTTCATACTTGATTGACACTCATGGTGATGTGCACAAGAAGAGATACGTCATGATGGATGATGTGTTTCTCTACCATGCACACACGTTCTTCCTTTTGTGTTTGATGTGTGTAGGTACCCGCATGATCATGTCAACCTCGGTTGAGCACGAGTTGACAAAAAGAGCTCTAGAGAGCATCCCCCACGTGAGTTCAAGATCGAACCTAGCTCTGATACCTTTTGCATGCTTTGCATCTTTCATGTTGACAAATTGCTCTTTCCTATGGTTTGATTGCGAGCATGTTAATGGTATTCTTTCACCTTGTGACAATCATGTTTCGTTACTATTGGATATTGATGCTTTGTGTGTTGCCACAAAAATGTTGAACAATTTCTCTTTCCGATGTTTTGTGTGCAACCATATTGCCATTATGAGCATGTATTGTCATGAGAGCTTCCATGTCTCTCGTATAGTTGTTGCAACAAACATAAGGACCACTTGCTCTTTCATTTGGTTTGTTTGCAAGCATGTTGTTTTTGCTTCCGCTTGTGATACTCCAATGCCCATGATCTTTGATTTTGATGATTTGAGTGTGGCATCCAACATGTTGACCAATTGTTCTTTCCAATGGTTGGTTTGCACACATAATGATGTTATTTTGGATATCTTTCCTCATGTGTTTTTGCCGAATTCTCCTACTCTTGCATCAAAGATGTTGATCAATATTTTAGTCAATTGCTTTGAGTGCCACACTAAGATGTTGATATGGGGTGGCCCGATCTTCTCAGCAAGCTCTTGTCGATGGTGATGGTGGATGATAGATAACTAGTGCGTAGCTATGATCTCTCCCGCTCGATCCCTGATGCCAATGCAACAGCTCTCGAACCTTGTAGGATATTCACAACACCACACTCTTGCGCACGCAGCCGTGACCACGAACGGTAGTATGCAATCTACTAATTCCCAATGGAACAACAGATCACACTCAATTATAGTTGGTAGATTCGAACACAGGGTAATTCCAGAGGTTCTATGAAAGAAACAACTCCAAATTATTTTAACGTGGTCTTCCCAAACCTAACTTGTGACGGCTACGGAGGTTTATATGAGGGCTGGGGCGTCCTCCCCTCTAAACGGGCCTAAAAACAGCCATAACTTGGCCCAAACTGACTCGGTTCGACTCAAACTGATACATACCGACCCATATATGGGTTCAGCCTTATTGGCACGCAGTCCAAACGTCGTGGAACACCTCAAACATGTAATTCTTGGTGCGCCATCTCTCTCTCTTGCTCATACGTGATTTCCTCATTGCATCCTAGTGCGCCTGCCTCCCGCTCCTCCCTCGCGCACTTGTTGATATTGGAAATCAGCGCTTGTCCTTCTTGCTGCAACTCTCCTCCTCCTCGCGCAACACTTGTGTTATCAATAAACCTGATCATACAAAGATGCATAGACTTAGGTAGTATAAAGTTCTCATTAAGTAAAACATCAGGTTCAATTAAGAATGAATTCACCTGATAGTCATTATTGATTTGACTCAGTATTTCCTTCCAATTCAGGCATTCAGAATCATCATAATCCCCGTAGATATCCTCATCATCCTCCCTTTCTTCATGAAAATCCGTCCTCGGCTTTAGGTAAGCTAAAAGTGGGAGAAACAAAAAGAACAACGTGTACGCAAAGTATATGTATATATAACATGTTTTATTATTGTTGTTCACATGAAAAGTATGTCCAGTATACATCAAGCAACTTAAATTGCAGGTATAAGTGAAGTACAAAGAATCATGATCATGGTAAAAAACAACTAAATAGATAGTCATGTTCTTCAATATTAAATTGAGTTTTCTCAAAGAAGATCTATGATCAAATTTGTGAACAAGATCAAACCAATTTAATATGTCTAAAAACCAAATTGAATCATGCCATGCTTCAACTGCGCTACTCTGATTATTATGAACATGATCATGTCGTCCAGTATGTAAAATGCAACTCAATTTGCAAATATAAGTGAAGTATAAAGCATTAGCACAACAACGAATTTTGGGATAAACACAATGAATATGAAAACTGGGGTTCTATTCTAGCAAGATTACAACGATCCAACATAGGTAAAATTACTTGTGTTGGCTGCATTATATCAACTAGACCTGACTTTAGTTTCATATCATCACAAATTTTAGCATATATCTCACAACACAAAATCGTCGACACACAACATGTATGGCTGAAAACAACATGTTTCAGTTCAGCGATTCGATCACAAGTAATGCATATGTGATCCACAAGAAAATTTTCATGCATGCTATATTCACCAATCAGATTGAAAGTGAAACAAGGAGAATATGTGCTAGAATTCAGAAATGAAATTTCAGAAATCTTATCCATAGCACAACTCATACTCATAGGTTCATTTAGCATGATGGAATACACAATATCAGCAGGTGGTATTCGAGCAAGTATTTCCTTATGTGTTATCAGTACCACATGATCAAAATTTGAATTTGGTAAACTATCACATGGTGCTGAAACAGTAGTGCAAGGCAAATCACAAGGAGGCTTCAGTAAAGGAATAGACTCACAATATGTCGCACATGTTGGCTGAAACTCCAAATCAGTACCAATGTCATTAACAAACTTCTCAGCTGTAGTAGGTACTACGACATCCTCCTCAAGTAACAATACCAGATTGTGTGATGCAGGTTGTAAAATAGGCGGCTCCCTTTCTTCAAAAGCAACCTGCATAGCACAAGAAACAATACCAGGAGTAGAGATGATTACATTAGGAGAAATATCCTCACATGTATTATCATCTACTGCACTGATGTTTTCTTTTTCTCTCATACTCTTAGAATGGATGCTCTCAACCTCACGTTTAGTGGAATCACACAGCTCACTTTTGATAACACTCTCACTCAGCTTGGCTATGTGGCCCTCATTCTCACATGGGTTGTAATGCACACTGTGTTCAAGATGACAAATAATAGAATTGTCACCATTCATCATGACCTTGTACTTAGCAGACAAACTGAACTCTTTTGTCCTCTCCTTGCGAAGAAGATGATACTCATGAAATTTGTCGGCTTAAATCCTGAGCATAACACGCCTCTTCATGTTCCATTTGAAAGAAATCCTTCCAACAACAGGACATATTTGAGCGTCAAACCTTCTGCTCCAAGGTTCTCCCAATAGTATGTGACAAGAATCAAGTGGTATAGGAGATACGTCACAGCGCACAATCTCAGTATGCTCTTTAAAAGTCATAGGGACATCAGCGGTGTGTGAAATCAGCAATGTGCCATATGATGAATGCAAGAGATATGGCACCGCACGGGCACATGTGGGTAGCTGCAACTTTTGTACAACTTCAACACTAATCAAATTAATAGTAGAGTTACTATCAATGGTAATGGAAGCACATCGCTCACCAATCATCACACTATGGTGGAAAAGACCATCACCATCAAAAATACCGCGTTCTTCCTTCCAAAAAGTTCCACTACAACGCCAATTGTCGATGAATTTGTAACTGTACGTCTCCACATTATTTGTAACATCACCTGCCTCCATTTTCTGCATCACATCAACACTACTAGAAGACATGATTAGTACATTAGTGAAAAAATCAAAATCAGTATGGTGGAAACTCTCACAACTCACTCACAACTAATAAGAAAGGGGATCTTACCGTTCCAAAGTGAATAGAGATGATCTACCAAACGAAATCAAAAACTGATGCACTGATGTGATGAAGTGAACATCAAAGGTATAGAGAACGATCACAGGGCACACAGGGTATTTATGGTGGAGCTGTAGGTATGGTATCCTATCTACACCGCAAACAAGTCCTAGTGTTGATCGTATGACAAAGACCCACGAAAACACACACGGTGGAGATAAATGGGGCAATTGCAACTATGAAAATGAGCTCAAAAAGTAAGGTATGTCGGAGGAATGCTCGTGTTGCAATGCACAAGGAGAGACGCTAGCAATGTCTCAACGAAACGGGCACAAGATTGCTAACTGAGCAGCCCGTAGAGCACTAAGCACGCTAGTCTCGTAGGATAGTTATAGACACAGAGAAAGGCTTACTAAGGCTCACAAGGATAGGTACGCTATGTGGACTCAGTAAAAAAAATAAACAAAAAAAAATTGACCTGAGAATTGGTCTCTGCCACGGCAGAAAAACGGCCTAAAATCCTGCCGCGGCAGGATGCCGGCAGTTTTTTTTCTCTCGTACTAGCACAGACTGGTCTGTGGTAAGGCGACGGTTCGATTTTTTTTTTCGGAAATTTTTTTTGGGTCACGCTAGAGCACAGACTTGTCTGCGGTCAGGCGTGAGGCAGCGAGCCGAATTTTTTTTTGCTCGCCAAGTAGTACGCAACTAGGACTCTTTACTTGGATCAGATCTGACTTGATGGTAGCGGAAAAAGATGGTGGAAAACAACTAGAACACTAGAAAACAAATCTACGAAAAACAGATCTAGATCTAATCTAATAGAGGAACGCGATCAGCAACTATTACTCGAATACGATGTAATCTAGGCTATGGCAACTCTTTTTGTGGGGCTTTTTCTGTATAGGATGAAAAACACTCTCTAATCTATGGATGGTTTGTGGATTGCTTACCGAGGCAACAAGGAAATCTGATACCAACATGATATGGGGTGGCCCGATCTTCTCAGCAAGCTCTTGTCGATGGTGATGGTGGATGATAGATAACTAGTGCGTAGCTATGATCTCTCCCGCTCGATCCCTGATGCCAATGCAACAGCTCTCGAACCTTGTAGGATATTCACAACACCACACTCTTGCGCACGCAGCCATGACCACGAATGGTAGTATGCAATCTACTAATTCCCAATGGAACAACAGATCACACTCAATTATAGTTGGCAGATTCGAACACAGGGTAATTCCAGAGGTTCTATGAAAGAAACAACTCCAAAATATTTTAATGTGGTCTAAAAAACCTAACTTGTGACGGCTACGGAGGTTTATATGAGGGCTGGGGCGTCCTCCCCTCTAAACGGGCCTAAAAACAGCCATAACTTGGCCCAAACTGACTCGGTTCGACTCAAACTGATACATACCGACCCATATATGGGTTCGGCCTTATTGGCACGCAGTCCAAACGTCGTGGAATACCTCAAACATGTAATTCTTGGTGCGCCATCTCTCTCTCTTGCTCATACATGATTTCCTCATTGCATCCTAGTGCGCCTGCCTCCCGCTCCTCCCTCGCGCACTTGTTGATATCGGAAATCAGCGCTTGTCCTTCTTGCTGCAACTCTCCTCCTCCTCGCGCAACACTTGTGTTATCAATAAACCTGATCATACAAAGATGCATAGACTTAGGTAGTATAAAGTTCTCATTAAGTAAAACATCCGGTTCAATTAAGAATGAATTCACCTGATAGTCATTATTGATTTGACTCAGTATTTCCTTCCAATTCAGGCAGTCAGAATCATCATAATCCCCGTAGATATCCTCATCAGATGTTATATGGAGTTTTTGAGTTCCCACATTTGGATGATGTTCAATTAACTTCCATACCCTTTGACCTTGCATCGCATTTCGTTGGCGATACTTGAGTTGTGCTAATAGTGTTGTGAACAAGAATGGACATGCCACAATTGACATGCTCCTCTATCACACACGAACATATGTTGCTTGGTCTTTGTTGTGTGAAGGTATAATTGCGTATGCGTCAACCTCTATGGACAAAGAGTTGACAAGACAAACCGTAGAGAGTTACCTATGGCTGCCCTTCAACGAGCCATCTCTACATCCTAAGGTGAAGGAACATTGAGGTGTTGTCAATTCAATCTTCCCGAGGATGACTATATGGTGAACCCTAGGATCAAGAAGGTCTCTCGACATCTTCTACTTTGTGATGAACGTGTAGAGTCGAGGATGACTCTTTTTGAAGGGAGGGGAGATGATGTAGCCCGACCTTCGGTCGTTACCACATCATGGTCTCCAACTTATGCCAAGTCGCCATGGACTCCAAAGGTGAATCCGTTCCTCTATGCGAACCCACTTCCTACCCTCTTGAATGGTATACTACTTTATACTCCGTCCCATTTCAATGATAGGTTCACACCAACAAGTACGGAGGCATGGGAGGAAGCCTGGAGCACCAAGCACAACAAGACGAAGGCTTGGAAGAGAAGACGGAAGAAGCAGCAGCTGGAGAACCGGAGTCTCCACCGTCATCGCCCCGGAGAGTCCGCCACAATCTAGCCGGAGTGTCCGGCGTAGCCGAAGTGTCTAGCTAGATCTAGCCGGAGTGTCCGGCCTACCCTAGCCCCGTCCTGGTGTGGACATTCTGTGTGCTACATCGGACTCTACCCGGACACTACCCGGAGTGTCCGGCCACCCTGGACTGTCCGGCCCACTCGACCCGGAGTGTCTGGCCTATGCGATGGGCCTGCGTGCCAACATCTGGGCCCTTGGCCCATGTACCCCTCTATTCCGCACCAAACCCTAGTTTTATGCCCAAACTACCCCTGAACTTGTGGCTGGCCTATAAATAGAGCCCCCACCCCTCATTGTATCCCTTAGGCATAGACGATAGACTAAAGACAACCCCCTTTGTGGAATCTCTAGTTTTGCCTCATCCCCTTCTACCAAAGGGGATCGACTATCGTCACCACCTCGTTGGAGTTTGCATTGCGCCTCCCTCGTTGTACAAGGCCTTGGCATCGGTGTCCCTTTGCCAAGAGGTCAAGACCCTCTCCAAGGTGTTCTTCCCTCTCCGCTTGGGATTGACGGGAGCGCGTTGACCGATCTTTCGTTGCGAGGATTCTATCGGACCGGTGGCCACCGGTGAGAGCAATCGGCCTTGTATCGTGTGTGTTTTGCGTGTGTTCATCGTGTTCTTCGCGAGGTGTGCGTCCGCTTCTGCTACCTTCTCCCTTTCCCCTCGCTTTCCCCATCAATTTGACCACGAGATCCGTGAAGATCGGGCCACCCTAGAGGTTTGCCCTCATCAGACTCCGATATCTAGGCCTTGTACAATGCGGAGGAACGATGCAAACTCCAACGAGGTTTGGAATATTGGTGCTCCTTGGTCAAGGAGCATGAGGCAAGAACTAGATAGATCCACAAGGGGTTTCCACTAATTCCAATATCATGCCTAGGGTTTACAAAAGAGGTGGGAAGGCTATATATAGGCCATCCACACAGTCAGGGGGTACGTTAGGAATAAAAGACAAGTTCTGGACGGACTAAGGTGTACATGGGCCGAAGGCCCAAAGGCCTTTTACATGCCTGGCGACGGTCGGTCTGGAGACTCCGGTGTGGTGGACCGGAGACTCCGGTCTAGACCAGAGATTCCCGTCAGTCTCCGGACTAGCCTCCGGAGGTGCAGTCAGATTGTCCTCGAGCTCGATTCTGGGGGCAGACCGGAGGTGGGGCCGATAACTCTGGTGTCTTCAGGCCGGAGACTTTGGTGGACCGTAGACTCCAGTGTGCGCAGACCAGAGACTCCGGTCTGAGCAGCTCCAATGTCTTCTGCTTCACGATCTTCCCCTTGTTCTCCATCCTGGGGTGCTTGGTGATGTGTTGGTGCTTTGTACCTGATGATGCATAGAGTAGTTGCATGAAGTAGCACACAATCCAAGGATGTATCAAATTGGCATGAGGAGAGAAGCGAGTTCACCTTAGCTTGTAGGAGTTTGGCTCGGGCACGAGTCATGGGTCCACTTGGGGGACTTGTTGATGTAGATGTAGGAGCGTCCATAGGACAGGCTGCATCAGTTCCTTGGTCGGAAAAGTCTCAGCATGGAGACTCATGAAGGCGCAGCGTGAGCGGATCAGCAGATTGTGCCCACGAACACTGTTGGCTTCTAAAGTTCCAACAACATCCGATAAAGGGTCAACCCTCTTATCCTCGTCCAACACCAAGTTCTGACCAGTAAGCTCTACAATACAGAAACTTATGAGACCAAGAACCAAAGGAAAACATCCGAAGACAAGACACAAATTATCTCTTGAAGACAAGAAAACTCACGAGTCAAAGAAGTGTTGAGGGTTCCAAGCGCTTCCGAAGATTTTCATCTTGTTCGGTAAGAGAAACAGTTTGTTTTTTCCTCTCTTCGACGTCAGCCTTGGCTTTCTACTTGGCCTCCTCCAAAGCTTTCTCAGCAACCCGCAGTTTAGCCTCCAAATCGTTGGCAAGCTTTATCGCCTCGTTCTGAATAACCTTGGACTCTTTGGCAGCGGCTGGAAAATTAAAAGGGGGCATAGAGTTAATAGAAGTAAAAAGAAAAAATACAAATTTCTCAGGGATGAAGGAAAAACCCTTTTAATTCTTTAGCTTCATTGCGGACCTTGATAAAGTGAGAGGCCATATCAACCATCTCAGACATCAAAGGCTGTCAAGTACAAAGAGCAGGAAGTTAGAAAAATAAGAGCAAGAATGAAGCCACAACTACAGTATTCGAAAAAACACTTACATCCTGCATGTCAACCTCGACGGGATTCTCGGATACCACCACACCCTTGCCCGCAAGTTTTCTTCTTTTCCGTGGTGGTGGCTTTGGCAAAGTGGAAACATCCTTTGGACCATCTTTTCTGCAGGAGACGCATGGTTCAGGAGAT
Source organism: Avena eriantha (assembly GCA_910589775.1). Taxonomy (NCBI): domain Eukaryota; kingdom Viridiplantae; phylum Streptophyta; class Magnoliopsida; order Poales; family Poaceae; genus Avena; species Avena eriantha. The sequence goes on from OU342743.1 coordinate 391,452,669, forward strand.
TTAACCGGAGGAGGGGCAACAGAAGTAAGAAGGGGGGACATAGGAGGATCTTCCCCCTTGGCACCACTACAGAAGCAAAACAAGAACTCTACAAAATTATCGTCCACAAAAATCAAGAAAGGACAAGGAATACTTACGAGGAAACATCATGTGTAAATTAGAATAGGTTCATCTGTGGCGGACCTGATGAAACAGGAGCAGCACACAGCGGCTTTGGGCCCGTTGAATCATCCGAGTCTTCAATAGTTTCTGCAGCATCATTGCGCCTCCTTTTTTCACCAGCTGATGCCACCCAAAAATCTCCAGACCGAGCCAAAGCCACACACTGGGTACGCGATGAAGATTCAGTGATAGAGGCCTCCATTTCTTCATCGGCAGTAGTCCCAGCCCTAGTGAAATCTTCGGATAGAGAGGGGCTGGCTAGAAGCTCTCCACTTTCTGCAAGAGGAGGAAGTGAAGAGAGATGATCATAATCCTACACCATCAAGGGACATATAAGTGACAAGGTACGACAGCATGAAAAGCTAAGGAAAACATCAATGAAAACTTGCGTCTGGGAGACGATTCTTCTTGCCAAAGGGCGCTACCCTACAATCCGAAGGAACTGCGATTTTCTTGGTCATCGTCATGAAGGAACGAACCCTCTTTTCATATATCTTGGTAGTGAGGTCATCCGATGAAATACGCATAGGATCCTTCTTGCCGGTGTAAGCCCACATACTAAATAACCTTGCCTGAAGAGGCTGAATATGCACCCGAAGAAAATATGCCAGGATTTGTAACCCCGATAACTCCTTGCCAATATCATTGCGCAACTTTTCTATCCGTCCTAGCAAGGGGTTGTTCTCCGTCATTTCTTCAGGAGTAGGGCGCTGGTCCCATGAATCAAGCCATCGGCAGATCTTTTTTGGGGTCAAAAGGGGCCAACCCGAAGGTCTGGCCCTCGCTTTTCTGGTCCTTAATGTAAAACCATTTAGTTTTCCACCCTTGGAAAGAATCCGAAATTTTGAAGTAAAGATAGTCAACATCAGATTGAATAGATAAAATGGTGCCACCAACATCATGAACAAGAGTATCAGTGGCATTGCGGCATACATAAAAGAAATACTTCCACAGGCTCCAATGGGGATGAATCCCGAGGAAGCACTCACGAAGAGTGATGAAACAAGAAACATGGAGAACGGAATTGGGCGTGAGCTGGTAAAGCTGCACGCCATAAACAAAGAGAAGACTATGGAGGAACTCATGAACGAGAAGGGAGAGGTCACGATACAAAAAGGAAAGGAACATTACCCGCCAGCTAGATTCGGGGGTCGGGGCAGCCTCGTCCCCTGGAATCTTGTAGGAGCTCTCTTCAAGGAGATTGTTGTTGCGTTCCTCGCCCAGATCCCACAGAGTACACTTTGTGGGACCCCCATTCGGGGGCTCTCCTCTTCATGGTTTTGGTGGCGGCAGTGGAAGTTCCGACCTTGCTCTTCCCCATAGTGGCTGGAGAGCGACGCAGGTGCAGCACAAGGAAGAAGGAATAGGCGAAAGCAGCAAACGCAGGGGCGGTGCAAGGAAGATGAAACAGGCAGCAAAGAGAAGCAGTAATATAGTAAAAAGCCTCTTCCCCCGTTTATAAAGAGAAGAAGCGGAAGGCTTAGCCGTTCGATAAAAATAGCGAACCATCAAAACACACAGGATGGCGATGCATGTCAAGGTTTCATAGAAGGATAAAAATCGTGGACAGTTATTACCACGGTAAACACGGAGGAAATCTGTTGGGGGCAAACCTCTAAGGTGGCCCGATCTTTCACGATTCCATTTCAAATCGAGGATGGAGTGCGGGGAGAGGAGGGGAGGATGAACACGACGAACTCACACACGAAGAATCGATGAACACACACACACAAAACCACGATACACACCAATAGCTCACGCCGGCGGTGACCGGTCCGGCGCAATCCCTAGGACCGGCGTCGGGCGGAGGACTCTCTCTCGAACCGGCACGGCAAGATGGGAGACTCGGTGAGATCTTGACGTCTTGGCAAAGGGACACCGATGCCAAGGCCTTATACAACGCGGAGGCACGATGCAAACTCCAAGGAGGTTTGGGGATATTGGTGCTCCTTGGTCAAGGAGCATGAGGCAAGAATTAGATAGATCCACAAAGGGGTTTCCACTAATTCCAATATCATTCCTAGGGTTTACAATGGAGGTGGGGGACTATATATTGGCCAACCACTTAAACAGGGGTACTTTAGGAATAAAAGACAAGTTCTGGACGTACTAAGGGGTATATGGGCCGCAGGCCCAATGGCCTTTTCATGCCTGGCGACAGTCGGACCAGAGATTCTGGTCGGTCTCCGGACCGGCCTCTAGAGGGGCCTTTAGGTTGTTCCAGGGCCCTGTTCTGGGGGCAGACCGGAGGTGGGGCCAGAGACTCTGGTGTCTTTAGGCCGGAGACTTTGGTGGACCGGAGACTCCAGAGTGCGTAGACTGGAGACTCCGGTCTGAGTAGCTCCAGCGGCTCCCGCTTCATGCTCTGCTCCTTGTTCTCCATCCTTGGGTGCTTGGTGATGTGTCGAAGATTCGTACCTGATGATGCATAGGGTAGTTGCATGAAGTAGCATACCATCCAAGTAGGTATCAAATTGGCACGAGGAGAGGAGCGAGTTCACCTTAGCTTGTAGGAGTTTGGCTCGGGCACGAGTCATGGGTCCACTTGGGGGACTTGTTGGTGTAGATGTAGGAGCGTCCGTAGGACAGGCTGCATCAGCTTCCCCCCTTGGGAAAGAGTCGTCCTCGACTCTTCATGGTTATCATCTTGAACATCTCCATGGTAGGGTGAAAGGTCCTTGACATTGAATGTATTGCTTGCAAGGTACTTGGAGGTTGGTATGTCGATGATGTAGGCGTAGTTGTTGATTCTTTTGATGACCTTGAAGGGACCATCTCCTCTTGGCTTGAGCTTGCAGTCACGTTCCTTGGGGAAGCGATCTTTGCTTAGGTGTATCCACACAAGGTCACCTTCTTCAAAGATCATCTCCTTCTTGTCCTTGTTTAACCTTGAAGCTTGGCGAAGGACTTGTTGTTCGATAGTAGCTCTTGTTTCTTCATGAAGCATCTTCATAGCTTGTGCACGCTTCTCGACGTCCATGTTCGTGCACTCATGGAGAGGTAGTGGTAGGATGTCGAGCGCGGTGAGGGGCTCGAAACCATAGACAATCATGAATGGACTCGTCTTGGTTGTTGAGTGCTTTGCTCGGTTGTACGCGAACTCGGCATGGGGAATGCATTCCTCCCAATCCTTCAAGTTTTTCTTGATCAACACATGTAGGAGAGTTCCGAGGCTTTGGTTGACAACCACGGTTTGTCCATCGGTTTGAGGATGCGACGCAGATGAAAAGAGGAGCTTGATGCCGAGCTTGGCCATGAGGGTCTTCCATAAGTAGTTCATGAATTTGACGTCGCAGTCGGAGACGATTGTTCATGGCACACCATGTAGACGGACGATTTCCCTGAAAAACAGACTTGCAACATGTGAAGCATCGTCGGTCTTATGGCTCGGTATGAAGTGTGCCATTTTGGAAAAGCGATCTACAACAACAAAAATAGAATCATTACCATGCTTAGATCTATGTAATCCTAACACGAAATCCATGCTAATGTCGGAACAAGGTGTATGAGGAATAGGCAATGGCATATAAAGACCATAAGGATTAGCTTGCGACTTAGCTTGAACACATGTCATGCATCGTTGAACGCTAAGTGGAGAGCATGTCCAATGTCTTGTTACGGCCAAAGTGACCCATGAGGCCTCCACCATGAGATTCTTGGGGAAGCAAATTGAAGCGACGACTTCGGAATGCATAGCTTGTTTTGTTTAAATAGAAAGCCCTCATGCAAATAGAAATCATCAACTCCTTTATCATTGGAGCACTTGGCGAAAATTGGTTCAAAGAACGGATCGGAAGCATACAAAGATTTTATTTCCTCAAGACCCAACATGTTGATTTCAAGTCTCGTAAGAAGGCTTGTATGTTTGCGAGACAATGCGTCCGCAACTACATTATCTTTGCCCTTCTTATACTTGACAATGTACGGAAAAGACTCCATGATCTCAACCCACTTAGCGTGTCTCTTGCTCAAGTTAGCTTGGCCTTTGAGATATTTCAACGACTCGTGGTCGGAATGTATGATAAATTCCTTGGGCCAAAGGTAGTGTTGCCAAACTTGAAGGACACGAACTAAGGCAAAAAGCTCTTTGTCATAAATCGGATAGTTGAGGCGAGCACCATCAAGTTTCTCGCTATGGTAGGCTATAGGACGTCCATTTTGCATAAGGACTCCTCCAATGCCAATACCACTAGCATCACACTCTATCTCAAAAGTTTTTGTGAAATCCGGTAACGCAAGGAGAGGTGCTTCGATGAGCCTCTTTTTAAGTTCATCAAAAGCTTTTTGTTGTGCTTTTCCCCACATGAAGGTGACATTCTTTTCGGTCAATTCATTAAGGGGACAAGCAATGGTTGAAAAGTCTTTCACAAAGCGACGATAGAAACCGGCCAACCCATGAAAACTTCAGATTTCACTCACATTTGTTGGGATGGGCCAATCTCGTATGTCCTTTACCTTGGAAATATCAACTTCATTCCCTTCGAAGAAACGACAAATCTAAGAAAAATCAACTTGTCCTTAGCAAAAGTGCACTTGGTAAGATTAGCATAAAGCTTTTCATGTCGAAGGATTTGCAAAACTTCCTTGACATGTGTTATATGGTCCTCAAGTGATTTGCTATAAACAAGAATATCATCGAAATAGACAACAACACCTTTTCCAATGAGAGAACGCAAGATATGATTTATTAGGCGCATGAAGGTGGATGGGGCATTAGCTAAACCAAAGGGTATAACCAACCATTCATAGAGACCAAGTTTGGTCTTGAAGGCGGTTTTCCACTCATCACCTTCAGCCATGCGTATTTGATGGTAACCACTACGAGGATCAATTTTCGAAAAAATAGTGGCTCCACACAACTCATCAAGCATGTCATCGAGACATGGTATGGGATGTCGATAACGCACGGTGATAGAATTGATTGGACGGCAGTCCATGCATAACCGTAACATATCATCCGTCTTTGGAACAAGAATCACGGGTATGACACTTGGACTAGTGATAACTTGGATCAAACCTTTGGAGACGAGTTGGTTGATTTGACATTCGATCTCCGTCGTCTCCTCCGGGTTCGTGCGGTAGGCAACGCGGTTTGGAAGAGGTGCACCAGGGATGAGGTCAATGCGATGTTCGATGCCACAAAGAGGAGGTCCATGTGGAAGCTCTTTGGGGAACACATCCTTGAATTCCTGCAAAACACTCATCAAAGATGGAGGAACATTGGTTAATTCATTAGTTCCTTGCGCTAGTCCCTTGCAAAGGAGGACATAGTGCAAGATGGATGGGTTGTTCCGAACATCTCTCATCTCACTTTTGGTGGCAAGGAGAACACTCTTAGTTTTTCCAGTCGAGTTTGGCTTGTGGCTCTCACTCACTATGAGGTGGTTCTCTCTTTCATCGCTCTTCTCACCAGTATGGCTTTGCGCCCTTGCTAAAGCTTTTGCATTGTCTGCAATTATTTGGCTAGGAGTCATCGGTTGCAAAACACATGTTTTGTTGAGCCATTTGAAGGTGTATATATTGGTACGACCATCATGTTGAGCAGCCTTGTCAAATTGTCACGGTCGACCAAGAAGCATGTGGCAAACCATCATAGGAACCACATCACACTCCACCGTATCTTTGTAAGGACCAATGGCGAAGGAGACCGATACGGTATGCTTGATCTTTATGGACCCTTGGTCACTTAGCCATTGCACGTGGTAGGGGCGCTTGTGTGGATGGAGGGTGAGGTTGAGCTTCTCACACAACTTGGTGCTAGCAAGGTTGTGACAACTCCCTCCGTCAATGATCACCTTGATAGATTTGCCATTGATACCGGCTCGTGTTTGGAAGATATTGGAGCATTGGTCTTCATGCTCTTGTGCTGGAGTGGTCAAGATCCTTGTGACGACAAGCGATGGACTTGCGTCATGTTCACACATGAGGAGTTCTTGATCATCTTCCACTCGCTGCCTTGCCATTGCTTCCTTGGCACGGGCATCAAAGTCATCTTCACTCAAGTACTCTTCATTAGCATTGTCATGGATGAACAAGACTTTCTTGTTTCCACATTCGGCCGACTTGTGTCCTTTACCTCCACACTTGTAGCACTCATCGTTGAAAGGTGTATCACTCTTTGCTTGCTTGCCACTTGGGGGCAGTTTTCCTTGAGGGAGTGTGGGCTTGAAGGAAGGCTTGGAGGTACTTGAGGAGCTTCCATTGAAAGTTGTTGGTGTAGCTGTTGAAGCTTGCTTGTAGGTGAAATACGTCTTGGGCTTGTTGTATTTGGTGTCCTCTTGCACTTGACGTTCAGCCTTTGTTGCGATGTGCACAAGCTCAACCATGGTGTTGTATGTTTGGAACTCGACGATGCGCTTGATTGGGTGATTCAAGCCAATAAGGAAATGTACCATTGTTTGCTCCATGCGCTCATCAATGTTGGCGCGAATCAAGTTGAGTTCCATTTCCTTGACGTACTCTTCCATGGTCTTTGTCCCTTGACGAAGCGCTTGAAGGTTGTTGAAGAGGTCACGCGTGTAGTGCGCGGGGACGAACCGGGATCTCATGTGAGCCTTCAGGTCATGCCAAGTTGTGATTGGCGGCTCTTGTCTTGCATCACAAGCAACTTGAACTTGTTCCCACCAAAGGTTGGCGTAATCATCAAACTCAAGGGAAGCCATGGCGACCATCTTCTCGTTGCTATAGTTGTGCATGCGGAAGATCTTGTCGACTTTGAGTGCCCACGAGAGGTATTCTTCGGGGTCATTGGATCCGGTGAACTTGGGCATCGTGAACTTGAGCTTGCCAAAAGTTTCTTCATCATTGTGGTCATTGCGACGAGCTTGGTGACCTTGTTGATGATCTTGTAGTTGGGGAGGTGGAACTTGGTTCTCGCGTCCTTGTTGCGGAGCTTGCTCTTGATATTGTTGTTGAGGAGCTTGCTTTTGCTCTTGGCGCGGTTGTTGATGTGGTTGAGGCGCTTAGGCCTCATGGTGGCGAGGGTGTGGAGCCTCTTGATGCGGTTGATGCCGAAGAGGAGGCTCGTTCCTCGGTTGGTGATGTTGGTTAGGCACCTGGGCCCCACGACGAAGAACATGGTCATGAGCCTCTTTACGTGGTGGGCGTCGCTCAACTTGTACCACTTGACGCTCCAAGTTTTGTTGAGGTGGAGGAGGTGCCTCGTGATGACCATGGTGTCGGTGCGGACGTTCATGACGTTGATGACGAGGAGGACCTTGGAGAGCTTCACGTCGATGACGAGCTTGATTCTCCAAATTGGAGTAATCACTTGTTGTGTCAAGTATGTGTCGCGGTCGATGGTGGTAGACTTGCGGCTGCACTTGCAGTTGCGCTTGTGGTTCCTCTTGTGGTTGCTCTTGTTGGATCACTAGTGCCCTTGCGTGATGACGGTGTGCTTCTTGCCTTGCTCGTGGCCTTGAAGAGAGGTCACCATCATAGCTTGACGTTGCGGCGTGTCGTGGGGAAGGTACATAGTTTGAAGAGGTTCCATCTTCAACCACGGGGGCCTCATTGCGTCTTGGAGCACTTGGAGGTAGATCTTGTTGCGGAGGTGAAAGGGAAATGGACGTTACCTAGAGGGGGGTGAATAGGCGTTTTAAAAAATATTACGGTTTAGGCTCTAATAAATGCGGAATAAAACTTAATGTTTAATTTATCAAGCCAAAACCTATATCCACTAGGTTCACTAAGTGCACCAACAACCTATGCTAAGCAAGACAAGCAACAAGGTGATAGCAAGATATAGTACTTCAAGCATGATGGCTATCACAATGTAAATTGCATAAGTAAAGGGCTCGGTTGAGAGATAACCGATGGACACGGAGACGATGATTTGTTTCTCGAAGTTCACTTCCAAAGAAGCTACGTCTCCATTGGAGAGGTGTGGGGGCGCAATGTACTTCGAACGCCACAAGTGGCTCACCTCGAGGTGTGGTGGCTCGATGCTAACCCAACGCCACACAAGGCCTCACCCCAAGATGCGAAGGCACGCAACCTACCGACGCCACAAAAAGCTCACCATATTCTCCCGTGAGCTCGCCACAAAGGCCTACTCACGTTCCACTATGGGACACTTGAGGGCGGTCACCGAACCCGTACAAGGCTTGGGGCAATCTCCACAACTCAATTGGAGGGCTCCCAAGAAACGCCACAAAGGGTGCACAATGCCACAAAAGGCTAACAAGCTTGGGGAACCTCCACAACTCAATTGGAGCCCCAAGAAGACACCACAACTCCACACAACCGTCTAGGGTTCCAAGAACCGAAGAGAAACAAGCCCAAGGGCTTGAACTCGCCGAATCTCCGAGGAGAACTCAAACCTATGCACCAAATGCAAGAGGCAAGTCCTTCTCTCTCAAATTCCACCAAAGCTACAAAAGCTATTGGGGGAATAAGGGAGGAAGAACACAAGAGGAGAACACAAAACTCTCCAAGATCTAGATCCAAGGATTCCTTCACAAAGAAGGGATTTTGCTTGGTGTGGCTTGTAGATCTAGATGTCCTCTCTCAAATCCCTCAAAAAGATGCAAGAATCATAGGAGGGGGAAGGGGAGAGGGCAAGCTCTTCAAGGTCAACAATGGAGGAGAGAGTGAGATCAAGAACCAAGAAAAAGCTTGATGGGGCCAAAGGGGAAAGGGGAGCTCCTTTTAAAGGGCTCCCCGATCTGCCCATTACCCACAGAATCGCGCACGGCCGGTAGTACCGGTGGCTGGCCGGTTCTACCGGTGGCACCCAGCCAACGGTCAGAAAACAGCGAGAGAAAGAACACAAACGCGAGCCTGGTCGGTACTACCGCCGCTTTGCTAGAACTACCGGTGGTGAGAATGACCTAGCGGTACTACCGCCTAAAAATCTGATCCAAGTTCCGTCAAATAGCGCTAACCATGCAGAGAGAGTACATAACCAAAAATGGGTTCACCGGAAGTTGGGCCGGAATTAACACTGGTACTACCGATGACATTTTTGCCCGAGCGGTACTTCCGGCATCTGGCCGGTACTTCCGGTCAGAGAAACTTCAGAACCAGAAATGCCATAACTTTTGCATCCAAACTCCAAACGAGACGAAACCAATTTTGTTGGAAAGATAGCGATGCGTAGAATATTGGGTATACCCAAGGGAGAAAATACCATGAATATATATGTGAGATACCTCCCAAGGTGTGGAGCCAGAAAACCCGCAAGATTAAAAACACAATAAGATATGCATGGGAAATCCATTTTTGATGAACTAGAGTTTGTTATGAAGATAACCACAAGCTCTAGATCCTCACATGGACAAGAACCAAACAACAACCAAGGAAGATGATGCTATGAATGCAAAGGTCTGAGCTCTCTCCGAAAGATACGAACAAGTCACCCACTCGAGAGCCCCTCTTGATAGTACGGCTACCTATCCTAAACCCGGTCTCCCAACACTACAAGAGACCGGTAAAATAGAAACCCTATCAAGATCATACCTTTGCCTTGAGCACCCCACTTGAGCGTGATGTAGACGATCTTGTCACCTTCAAGATGGAACACCTTTCTTGATTGCTCTTGCTTGCTCTTTTTTGATTGAATACTTGAGAAATGCTCCCCATACTTCATGGGGGAAGCCTCTTCTACGAACTTGACTTCATCATTCCATGATTGCCGAGGATGGCAAGCTTCAAGCATGAGATCTTCTAGAGAGGACGCATCTTGAGCTTGCACTTCAATTCTTGACGATGTCTTGAAGATAGCCAGGAGGAACTCCATCTTCTTCTTCTTCTTCAAGACATACTTGATCTTCTCCTTCTACTTGATTCCAATAGGCACAAAGCCCTTGGACAATGCTTCTTCTTCTTCATCCTTGAAACCAACACATGGTCCAAGCGATGCCAATGGACAAACCTACAAGTGAGACTCAATCTGCACATTAGTCCATAGGGATTTTCATTAATTACCAAAACCACATATGGGGGCAAACATGCCCTTTCAAGAGGTGCATGACGACACGAAGAACTTGAAGAGCTTGAAGCACGTGAACGCGGTCTTGCCATTCTGTCGATGAGGCGTCGAAGATTGTCATTTTTTCGGGGATGGAGCGTTGAAGCGCTTCATTTTGGTGGCCAAAGTTGTGATGCATTGCATGCATTTGTCGTTCGAGGCCGTCGAAGCGGTTGTCGATGTTCTTGAACTCAGCTTGTGTCTCGCCAAATTGTTCATCTTGGCGTGTCTCAAGAGCTTGGCAACGTTCAAGGAACTCTTGGCGGACGACGAAGTGACTTGCACGCGTCATGTACGGTCCTTGATCTTCTTCTTGGGGAGTTGGTTGGCTCGGCTCATCGTGCCTATCCATCATGCAAGAAACACAAGTATTGTATATGGAAGTGTAATATGGTGGTGTTAGCCTTGTACCTCACCTTGGGGATTGCACCAAACTAGAAACCACAAGTGAGAGCTATAAGCGTGCAAAGTGGAATTGCAAAGAAAACTCACACTAAAGAAAGAACTAACTCTCAAAAGCTTGTTGGTGGTAGGTTCGGATTGTGGAATGCCAAAGAACCAACCAAAAGAAAAGGGATAGTCAAAAGTGGGTAAAATCCAACAAAACTCAAGTCAAAGGCGAAGGTCAACAACTCAAAAGGGTGACAGGAACCTACGACTATATACACACACGTGGAGAATTTGGGATTGACATGACTATGAAAATGAGCAAACAAAATGTCCTAACGAAGACTAAGCTCGTTGTCGTGCCAATACAAGGAGAGACCGGTGGCTCGTTTGCAAAGAGGGAAAATGAGCAACGGATTTGTGCACTTGTCTTGGGCGCTCTTCTTTCTCTCTTGCTTACAAGCTTTGAGACTCTCTTTGGCAATGGGAGACTATTTTTCTTTTGCTTTTTCTTTGTATCTTTTTCTTTCTTTTGTATATATATAATTTTTTTTGCTCTCCCTTGATGTTACCAAGTCACTCTTGCTAATGCTCTTGCACACTCACTATCAAGGACAAATGCACAATGCTCAAGAAAACACAAGATGAGCCACTCTCATGGGATAGGTACACACAAAGGAAGATAGGGGTTAACAAGGTGATGCAAGTTATACCTTCGTTGGTGATGATGAACTTGTCATCGGTGGTGCGGAATGATGTTCGTGGGCCGCGGTGTCGATGAGCGCATGGGTTGTCGATGCGGAAGCTTGTTGTTAGTTGACGACATGCACACGGTCACAAACAAACAAGAAGAAATTAGCCAATACAAGATTAGAGGCAAAACTGTCAAAATCAGGCGTCAGGCCGGAGACTCCGGGGTTTCAGGCTGAAAACTCCGGTGCAGACCGAAGACTCCGGTGTGGGTAGGCCGGAGACTCCGGTGTGCAAGCCGGAGACTCTGGTCTGGAGTCAGATCGCGAACTGCTCGTGTTCTTGAGCGGAAATCCACGCCTTGGGTCCTCAAATCCACGAAAAATTGGCCAAATTGGGCTGGGAAAACGCAGGATAAAGCTGGACCAACACCTAAGACAAGGTTTGGTCGGATCAAAACCACAAATAACACTCCAAATAAAGAGATCGATCCAAAGACAAATATGGGCTGTTTCTTGGGGATTTGCGAATTTTTGGTGGATAGAAGAAAATTTTGTGGGGGAAATCGTGAGCAACGAAGCTCTTGATACCAATATGTTGGGGGCAAACCTCTAGGGTGGCCCGATCTTTCACGATTCCCTTTCAATCGAGGATGGAGTGCGGGGAGAGGAGGGGAGGATGAACACGACGAACTCACGCACGAAGAAGCGATGAACACACACACACAAAAGCATGTTACACACCAATAGCTCACGCCGGCGGTGACCGGTCTGGCGCAATCCCTAGGATCGGTGTCGGGCGGAGGACTCTCTCTCGAACCGGCACGGCGAGGTGGGAGACTCAGTGAGATCTTGACGTCTTGGCAAAGGGACACCGATGCTAAGGCCTCGTACAACGCGGAGGCACGATGCAAACTCCAACGAGGTTTGGGGATATTGGTGCTCCTTGGTCAAGGAGCATGAGGAAAGAATTAGATAGATCCACAAAGGGGTTTCCACTAATTCCAATATCATGCCTAGGGTTTACAATGGAGGTGGGGGACTATATAGGCTAGCCACTTAAACATGGGTACTTTAGGAATACAAGACAAGTTCTGGACAGACTAAGGGGTACATGGGCCGCAGGACCAAAGGCCTTTTCATGCCTGGTGACGGTCGGACCAGAGACTTCGGTGTGGTGGACCGGAGACTCCAGTCTGGACCATAGATTCCGATCAGTCTCCGGACCGGCCTCCGGAGGGGCCTTCAGATTGTCCCAGGGCCTTGTTCTGGTGGCAGACCAGAGGTGGGGCCGGAGACTCCGGTGTCTTCAGGCCTGAGACTTTGGTGGACCGGAGACTCCGGTGTGCGCAGACCGGAGACTCCGGTCTGAGCAGCTCCAGCGGCTCCTGCTTCATGCTCTGCTCCTTGTTCTCCATCCTTGGGTGCTTGGTGATGTGTTGAAGCTTCGCACCTGATGATGCATAGGGTAGTTGCATGAAGTAGCATACCATCCAAGGAGGTATCAAATTGGCACGAGCAGAGGAGCGAGTTCACCTTAGCTTGTAGGAGTTTGGCTCAGGCACGAGTCATGGGTCCACTTGGGGGACTTGTTGGTGTACATGTAGGAGCGTCCGTAGGATGGGCCGCATCAAAATCTCCACGACACCTCAATCTTCGCGCATAAAGGGGGATGTGTGGTCCAAAAATTAGCGCTGACACGCCGCTCAAGCGTTATCATTACTACAACATGGACCCATAATTGAAACTTCCCATCGGGTCTTTCAGAAGTCACGACTTAATAACTTCGTCAGCAATGACATCGTTAAAGAGTAGTGACAAAACTTCAGCTCTATTTTAGAAGGACCAGAGAAAGTAATTACAAAGACCTGAGCTAAAGTAAATTCCTCAGCCAAAAACCTTGAGCCTACAATCAAATACAAAAATTTGACTGTAGCCTCGGGGGCTACTTCCATCGTGAGCGCTGGTCATGCACCCGATAAAAATAACACAACAGTCTTAGAAAAATAACTGAAATTGAAGGTTTCCTTGAATTGTTAGAAGCTTCGAACCTATGTCTCGATGCAGGCATCCGAACATAGCCTCGGGAGCTACTCCCATCAGGAGCGCTGGCCGCGCACCCGACAGAAAACAAAGATTTATACGTGCCAAAGAAAAATTATCCTCGTGTGTAGAACACACTTGATAAACTTAAAGCTCCGGTCAAATTAAAACCTATGAGTATTACATCAATGTATCCTCAAAAGGTTACTCCCATCAAGAGTATTTTTAGATATCATCCAGAAAAAGAAACAAACCGATAAATTTCAGCAATTCCAATAGCCAAACAAGGCAGACGAAAAAATCATACAAAAATCTCGGATCGTGCCTGATGTGATAATACTCCGAATGTCGTGTTCACGACATGAAGATAATACCTCGGTATTTGTCCTGTGTGGCCGAGTAATCACATAAGAATGCGCTCTGCCAGCAAAATATCCGTATCAACCATATGATGAAAAATCCCGACGGACGTGTTGTGTACCCGATATTATTGAACTGGAATTCAGTATTTGATAAGACATCAATATCTCGAACTGGATTACGCCAATAAAATTCCGAGTTCAAGCTTGGGGACTTGAATGTGAGGTAGGTATATAATGTTTTTGCCCAGGAGAAATTAACTGATTCCTGATCTGTCGGATGCATCAGGCCTGTTGTACCAAATCCCTACAAAACTAGAAAAAGGAAAAATAAAAATCTCATAAAACTTCAATGCTGAAATATCTTTGAGAGTCAACCCGAACCAATGATTCGGATGGAGTCTCGAGGGCTACTGACATGGGTATGATTACTCAGGTGCTTATGTTTGGTTACCCTAGCTACATAAAGGCTCACGACCCATAAAGAACAAAGAAGAAGGCCCAAGAAGCATCATATGGAAGTCTTAGTTTTGTTAGATAAGGAAATAGAAACCGATGTTGTGTTGGTGTTGTAATAGTAAATATGTAACCTATCCGTATACGGCTTTGGTAAATATCGTAAATATATAGGCTAGGAGGAGCCACCTGAGAGGTATAAAAAACTCTCGAGCAATCTGTAATAGCATTGTCCATCGATAATCAGACGACTTCGACTCCCTTGTTTGTCTGACATCCGATGAAATCCCTAGCGTTCGCTTTTCCTCGAAACCCTAAGTCAATAACCATGGGCATTACCGAGGTTACCCCTCGTCAGGTTCCAATTGAGTTAACCACGGAGGAAAGGGTGACCGCCAAGCACCGAAGGATCCAATACCAAGACTTAGAGTGCCACATCAATGATCTTGAGGAGGGTAGTTGCTCTGAGATCCTAAGGAATGATGAGTTATGCGCTCTAGTCAAGGAGAAGGATGATAAGATCCAAGAGCAAGTGGAGGTGATCAAGTCCCTAGAAGAGAAGTTCCAAGCCCAAGAGAAGAGGTTCGCCAACCAAGAGAAGAGAGTGCATGAGAAGAATAAGAAGATTAGGGAACATAATGAACTACTCAAGAGCAACAAGATGGAGTTCAAGACCCTTTATGACTTGACTAAGGATCCGCGAGCCACCAAGAGGAACCTAGAAGAGAATGATGAGGACATCCCTACAGTTACACCTACCCCAATTGCTAATGAAGATGTTCCAATGGCAAAGAAGGATCAATCCAATGAGACAAGGATTGGACCAATCACAAGAGCTCGTGCTAAGCTACTAGAAGAACAGGTGAACTTGTTTCTTAATGAACCTGGTGTTTTAATTAATGAGAATTTTATACTACCTAAGTCTTTGAATTATTGCATTATCAGGTACTTAGGAGAAGAAGGCGTAGCACGGAGCGAGGAACTAAAGGAACATGGCGTGTTGATCAATGAAGAATGCGCGAGGGAGGAGAGGGAGGAAGCGCAAGAGGCTGTTCAAGACGAAGATCAACCAAGAGAGAAAGTTCTCTGCCGTGGCAGAGAAAAGCATCAGTTCTCTACCACGGCAGGAAAACTGAGTCCGGCTCTGCCACGGCAGGCTGCCGCGATAAAGAAACTGGCTGAAAGTCTGCCACGGCAGAAACATGTGGCCAAACCACTTTGTGGTCGGTTTGTATCTAGGTTGGGTGGGACCAACTCGGGTTCCCCCTTAGGCCACCACCCCTGAACTCATAAATAGATGGGGGTGCCGTAGTTAGGGTTTTTAGACCATGTTAAAATATTTTGGAGTTGATTCTTTCATAGAACCTCTGGAATTACCCTATGTTCGAATTCTACAACTATAACTGAGTGTGATCTATTGTTCCATTGGGAATTAGTAGATTGCATACTACCATTTGTGGACGATGGCTGCGTGCGCAAGAGTGTGGTGTTGTGAATATCCTACAAGGTTCGAGAGCTGTTGCATTTGCATCAGGGATCGAGCGGGAGAGATCATAGCTACGCACTAGTTATCTATCATCCAACATATCATCGACAAGAGCTTGCTGAGAAGATCGGGCCACCCCATATCAGAGAAGATCTCGCCTATGAATAAGGAGTCAAACCAGATTGAGGAGCTACAAGAGGAGAAGAAGGAACATCAAGAGAAGCTTGAAGCTTCTACAAAGGAGCTGCATGAGGCGAAGGACCTCCAAGAGAAGCTTGAAGATGCAACAATGGAGATGGAGTTATACAAGTCAGCTCTGGTGAAGGAAGGCTACTTGTTTGAAGACGAGGAAGTGGAAGACGAGTAGAGTAGTTAGTTGGACCACCTTTATCTTCTTTATCATTAAACGTTATTCGCGGTTGTAATAATATTACCAAAACATGATTGGTTTAGTTAAACTTGGATGAGTTATGTGTTAAACATGTTGTGCTATGTGTGCCTTTTCGTGTTTCTCGTGTGTTTTCTTGTGTGTTTTCATAAGGGTAGGGGTTTATGCCTTAGTCTTTCTATCCATCTCTTAACTTGCTTCCCCAACCCCACAAATGCCGCCAAGACGGGCAAACAATGATCTTCCTCCAGAGATTGCACAACTTCTGAACTCTCAGAATCAGCTGATCCAACTCCTCACCCAGAACATGCAAAACAACAACAACAACAACAACAAACTACAACCTCCGCCGCCCCGACAGGATCGCTTCTCAAGTAGCCCTGAGCTAATCAAGTAGCTCTGAGCTAATCATGGTGGATGACTGGCTCCGCACCATCGACAAGAAGTTAGACACCGTCCAAGTTGTTGGAGCTGACAGGATGCTATCACCTGGAACCAGTTTGAGGGAGCCTTTCATACCCATCATGTAGCTGCTGGTGTCATGTCACTTAAGAGATGTGAGTTTCGCGACTTGAAGCAATATCACCGCTCTATCTCTGAGTATGGGGACCTTCTCAACAAGTTGGCATGCTATGAACCTGATGATGTTCCACTGATGCAAAGAGGCAGGAAGAGTTCTTGAGGGGACTTAATGACGAGATATCCTATCCACTTGAAGCACAACTCAGCTCCATACCAGAAGCAACACACTTCATGATATGGGGTGGCCCGATCTTCTCAGCAAGCTCTTGTCAATGGTAATGGTGGGTGATTGATAACTAGTGCGTAGCCATGACCTCTCCCGCTCGAACCCTGATGCCAGTGCAACAGATCCCGAACCTTGTAGGATATTCACAACACCACAATCTTGCGCACGCAGCTGTGACCATGAACGGTAGTATGCAATCTACTAATTCCCAATGGAACAATAGATCACACTCAATTATAGTTGGTAGATTCGAACACAGGGTAATTCCAGAGGTTCTATGAAAGAAACAACTCCAAAATATTTTAACGTGGTCTAAAACCCTAACTACGACGGCTACGTAGGTTTATATGAGGGCTAGGGCGTCCTCCCCTCTAAACGGGCCTAAAAATAGCCATATCTTGGCCCAAACTGACCCGGTTTGACTCAAATTGATACATACCGACCCATAGATGAGTTTGGCTTACTTGGCGCGCAGGCCATATGTCGTGGTGTACCTCAAACATGTCCTAGCGCGCCACATATCTCTCTTGATCATGCTTGCTCTCCTTATTGCCTCCTAATGCATCTTCCATCTCTTGGTCGCCTTCCTCCCTCTCCTCCCGCTGGCGCTAGTCCGATAGATGCCAAATCTAGTCAAATAATAACACCATGGTTTAGGTAGTATAAATCTCTTATAAATCAAAGTATCATGTCCAACTTGGAATGAATTCACCTTGTAGTATTTTTCAACGAGGCTCAATATTTCTTTCCAGTTCAACTAATCCATGATTGTATCCTCATCATCCTCCCTTTCTTCAAGAAAAGCCGTCCTCGGCGTTGGGTAAGCGGAAAGTGGAAGAAACAAAAAGAACAACGTGTACGCAAAGTATATATATAACCTGTTGTATTATTGTTGTTCACATAAAAAATATGTCCAGTATACATCAAGCAACTTAAATTGCAGGTATAAGTGAAGTACAAAGGATCATGATCATGGTGAAAAACAAATAGATATATAGTCTTGTTCAATATTAAATTCAATTTTCTCAAAGAAAATCGATGATCAAATTTGTGAACAAGATCAAACCAATTCAATATGTGTGAAAACCAAATTGATTCATGCCATGCTTCAACTGCGCTACTCTGATTATTATGAACATGATCATGTTGTCCAGTATGTAAAATGCAACTCAATTTCCAAATATAAGTGAAGTATAAAGCATTAGCACAACTAGACAACGAATTTTGGGACAAACACAACGAATATGAAAACTTGGGTTCTATTCTAGCAAGATTACAACGATCCAACATAGGTAAAATTACTTGTGTTGGCTACATTATATCAACTAGATCTAACTTTAGTTTCATATTATCACAAATTTTAGCATATATCCCACAACACAAAGTCGTCGACACACAACATGTATGGCTGAAGACAACATGTTTCAGTTCCGCGATTCTATCACAAGTAATGCATATGTGATCCACAAGAAAATTTTCATGCATGCTATATTCAGCAATCAGATTGAAAGTGAAACAAGGAGAATATGTGCTAGAATTCAGAAATGAAACTTTAGAAATCTTATCTATAGCACAACTCATACTGATAGGTTCATTTAGCATGATGGAGTACACAATATCAGTAGGTGGTATTCGAGCAAGTATTTCTTTATGTGTAATCAGTACCACATGATCAAAATTTGAATTGGGTAAACTATCACATGATGTTGAAACATTAGTGCAATGCAAATCACAAGGAGGCTTCAGTAAAGGAAAAGACTCACAATATGTCGCACATGTTGGCTGAAGCTCCAAATCAGTACCAATGTCATCAACAATCTCCTCAGTTGTAGTAGGTACTAACACATTCTCCACAAGTGACAATGCATAGTCCAGTGATACAGGTTGTAAAATAGACGGCTCCCTTTCTTCAAAAGCAACCTGGAGACCACAAGAAACAACACTAGGAGTAGAGATGATTACATTAGTAGAAACCTCATTTGTCTCATCAATCCTCACTCTCGGTTCTTCTACGACAGGATAAACATGTGGTTTTATGTTGGTGGTTACAGGTGCACATAGGTTTTGACGCCTAATCTGATGAAATTGCTTAATACATGTACGTGATAACCAAGTGTGCTTATCATTCCAAACGATCGAAGGATCAGAACTCTCACTACCAAACACAACCTGAAATTGATTACACCACTTTGTTCCCAACATGATACGACATGAGTTAAATGTTCTAGGAACGACAAAACAAGAAATCTCCCTACTAGGACCATAAATGGTGAGTGGAAGAAATGCGATCTAAGTAACTAGGAGTGCATGACCAGAAGTTGCTAACATAAATGGTTTTTTTAATGCACTTGTGTATAATTGTAGCTTTTCAACAACCTCAACACTAACCAAATTTATGTAAGAACAAGTATCAATGGTAGTAGCAGCTTGTCTACCACTAATTTCGGTGATGAACTAGAACAAACCCGACGTAGGTACCACTCCTGACTCCTCTTCCCAAAATGTGTTGCTGCAGTAGGATTGTAATGGAAAGGGATAATCATCTGCATCCTTTTTCTGCATCACATCAACACTACTAGAAGACATGATTAGTACATTAGTGCACAAAACCAAATCTGGTGGTGGAGCTCTCACAACTCACTCAAAACTGACAAGAAAGCAGATCTTACCGTTCCAAAGTGAATAGTGATGCTTACCAATTCGAAATCAAAGACTTATGCACTGATATGATGAAGTGAATATCAAAGGTATAGAGAATGATCACATGGCACACAGGTTATGTATGGTGGAGCTCTAGGTATGGTATCCTATCTACACCGCAAACAAGTCCTAGTGCTGATCGTACAAAAACCCAAGAAACACACACGTGGAGATAAACGTGGCAATGCAACTATGAAGGGTGTTGCACTACGCTGGAGAGACACTAGCAAAGCTCAAAGGAAAACAGGCACAAGATTGCTCAATCTATCGGTGCACAAAGATATCACTAGGCCTCTTTCTCAATTCCCCTTTTCTTTTTCTTTTTCTTTTTCTTTTGTATAGCTTCTTTCTCTTTTTGCTTTTTCTTTTGCTATATGCTCTTGCTCTTTTTTAATATATATCACACACGGCCAATTTACAAAGTACAACACCAAAACCCTACGAGCAGCCTGTAAGAGCGGAAGCTAGTCTCAATGGGAAAGTTTCTATACTTATGAAATAGAATGGCTGCAGCTAAGGTTTGGAAAATTGCAAAATTTCACAATTTTTTAATATGGCTGCCGCGGTAGAAAAAGGGGGCAAAACTGTGCCGTGGCAGAGAATCTGTACCTCGCGGCAGAACGCTTGCCGCGGCAGAAAAAGAGCATGAAACCGTGCTGTGGCAGGAAATCGGATCCGTGGCAGACACGGACTCGCGGCAGAAAAACGGGCATTTTCTATGCCACGGCAGAGTCGGCAACAATTTTTTTTTTGCAATTTCGACTTGCCAAGTAGTACACAACTAGGACTCTTATGCTGAATTTGGATCTGGCTTGATGGTGGCAGAAAGCAAAAACTAGATCTACAAAGAATAGATCTAGATCTAATCTAATAGAGGAACACGACCAGCAACTATTACTCGAATGCGATGTAATCTAGGCTATGGCAACTCTTTTTTGTGGGGCTTTTTCTGTATAGGATGAAAAACAAGATCTAATCTATGGATGGATTGTGGATTGCTTACCGAGGCGACGAGGATATCTGATACCAAGATGATATGGGGTGGCCCGATCTTCTCATCAAGCTCTTGTCAATGGTAATTGTGGATGCTTGATAACTAGTGCGTAGCTATGACCTCTCCCGCCCGAACCCTGATGGCAGTGCAATAGATCTCGAACCTTGTAGGATATTTAGAACACCACACTCTTGCGCACGCAGCCGTGACCACGAACGGTAGTATGCAATCTACTAATTCCCAATGGAACAACATATCACACTCAATTATAGTTGGTAGATTCGAACACAAGGTAATTCTAGAGGTTCTATGAAAGAAACAACTCCAAAATATTTTAACGTGGTCTAAAACCCTAACTACGGTGGCTATGGAGGTTTATATGAGGGCTGGGGCGTCCTCCCCTCTAAACGGGCCTAAAAATAGCCATATCTTGGCCCAAACTGACCTAGTTTGACTCAAACTGATACATACCGACCCATAGATGAGTTTGGCTTACTTGGCGCGTAGGCCATATGTCGTGGTGCACCTCAAACGTGTCCTCTCGCGCCACATATCTCTCTTAATCATGCTTGCTCTCCTTATTGCCTCCTAATGCATCTTCCATCTCTCAGTCCCCTTCCTCCCTCTCCTCCCGCTGGTGCTAGTCTGATAGATGCCAAATCTACTCAAACAATAACACCATGATTTAGGTAGTATAAAGCTCTTATAAATCAAAGTATCATGTCCAACTAGGAACGAATTCACCTTGTGATATTTTTCAACGAGGCTCAATATTTCTTTCAAGCTCAAACACTCGAAATCAGCATGATCCATGATTGTATCCTCATCACTTCATCACCACCACCCCATAACCACAATGGCCACAACCACAATGGTCATCGCCATGGTGGACATAACGACAATGTCCATAAGCACTGCAATGGGAACGATAATGGCAGCAATGGGAAGGATTTGAGTGAGGTGACATGCTTCAAGTGTAACCAGGCATGGAATTATGCAACAAATTGCCCTGAGAGGCTGAAGACTAGAAATGGCAATGGGAACAACAATGGTAATGGAAATGGGAAGAAGCGGAATTCGTTCGTCAAGGCCACGGTGAATCATGTCTCCATGGATGATGCCTGCAACGCACCGGACACCGTGATTGGTAATTTCAAGCTAAATTCCGTCCTTGCAATTGTTCTTTATGATACTGGTGCATCGCATTCATTCATATCAAGGGTATTTGTGGATAGAGGCAATATACCTACAGAGACTATTAGTGCTCCTCTAAGGGTAAGTTCTCCTGGAGGAGAAATAGTCGCAAACTCTGGATGCCGTGGGTTAGAACTAAGGATTGGGAAACACGTCTTTCCCACAAGTCTAGTCGTTCTAGAGTCACAAGGCATAGATATAATCTTGGGCATGAATTGGATGACCGAATATGAGGGAGTCATAGACTGTGCCAAAAGAACCATTGCACTCACCACTCTGAAAAACAATAAGAATCCACTTTAAGTCAGCCTTTGCACTTAAGGGAAGTATGGTGAACTCTGTTAAGGGGTTAGCTTAGAGGATGTACCTGTTGTGAAGGAATATCCAAATGTCTTTCCGGAAGAACTACCAGGGATGCCTCCTGACCGAGATATCAATTTTCTCATTGACTTGATGCCTAGAACTGGACTGATAGCCAAAAGACTGTACAAGGTGGATGCCGATGAGTTCAAGGAACTCAAGAAATAGCTTAGAGAGCAATTGGACAAGGGATTCATTCAACCAAGTCGTCTTGGAGAGCACATGTCTTATTCGTGGAGAAGAAGGATACAACCAAGAGGCTAGTTGTGGACTACTGCTCGTTGAATGAAGTGACAATCAAGAACAAGGACCCTCTACCCAATATTAATGACCTATTTGACCAATTAAAGGGAGCTAGTGTGTTCTCTAAGGTTGATCTCCGATCAGGTTACTTTTAGTTGAAGATTCAGGAATAGGATATACCCAAGACTGCCTTCACCACAAGGTCTGGCATGTATGAATACACCATGATGTATTTTGGTCTAACCAATGCCCCGGCGTACTTCATGACTATGATGAACAAGGTGTTCATGGTGTACGTGGATAAGTTTATTGTTGTGTTCATTGATGACATACTTATATACTCCAAGGATGAGAGGAACATGAGAGGCATCTACACCTAATTATGGAAAAATTAAGGAAACACAAGTTATATGCCAAGTTCAGCAAATGCGATTTCTGGTTAAGTGAAGTGGGATTTCTTGGGCACATAGTGTCAGCAAAAGGAGTTGACGTGGACCCAAGTAAGGTATCTTCTGTAATAGAATGGGAGTCGCCTAAAAATGTGGGTGATATAAGGAGTTTCTTGGGCCTTGCAAGATATTACCGAAGGTTCATTGAAAACTTTTCCAAGATAGCAAAACCTATGACTGAATTGTTAAAGAAAGAAAATAAGTTCCAATGGTCTGAGGCGTGTGAAGCAAGTTTTCAAGAATTGAAGAAACGCCTAGTAACAACACCAGTTTTGTGTCTGCCTGATATCCAGAAGGATTTCCAAATCTATTGTGATGCTTCTCAGCAAGGACTTGGTAGTGTGCTAATGCAAGATGGGAAGGTAGTGTCATATGCCTCTCGGCAACTTAAAGAACCATGAGAGTAACTACCCCACACTTGACTTGGAACTAGCATCAGTTGTGCGATATTACCTCATGGGCAAACATTGTGATGTGTTCACGGATCACAAGAGTCTGAAATATATCTTCACCCAAAAGGAGTTAAATATGAGGCAAAGGAGATGGATTGAACTCATTAAGGACTAAGACCTAGATCTACAATACCACCCTAGGAAGGCCAATGTTGTAGCTAATGCCCAAAGTCGTAAGGTCTATGTGAATGGACTTACCGTGGGAGAACTCCCAAAGGATTTATGTAGGAAATCTAAGGATCTCAGGCTAGAAATAGTTCCGGAAGGGCACTTAGCGTCTATGGAAATAGTGTCTACACTTCTGGACAGGATCAAAGAAGCCCAGAAGGGGGATAAAGAGTTGGAAGAAATAAAAGCTAATATAAGCAAGGGTAAAGCAAAAGGCTTCCATATGGATGAACAAGGAACATTTTGGCATGAAAAGCGATTGTGCGTGCCAAATGACCCTAATACAGGAAGTTAATTCTTCAGAAGGCTCACGATTCGTTATACTCAATCCATACCAGTAACACAAAAATGTACATGGATGTGAAGGATAGATTCTGGTGGAATAATTTAAAGAGAGAAATTGTCGAGTATATTTCTCTATGTGATGTATGCAACAGAGTCAAGGCCGAACATAAGAAACTTGCAGGATTACTACAACCATTGCTTGTACCTGATTGGAAGTGGGACACAGTAGGCATGGACTTTACCCCCGGACTACCCCGGACTCGTTCTCGGTATGATTCTATCTGGGTAGTAGTCGATCATTTCACCAAGGTGGCTCACTTCATCACCGTAAAGACCAACTATACAAGTGCCAAACTCGCCAAGATTTATATGTCAATGATTGTAAGTCTACATGGTGTTCCTAAGGGAATTGTCTCTAATAGAGGTACCCAGTTCACTTCAAAATTTTGGCGACAGTTACACAAATCTATAGGAACACGACTAGAGTTTAGTACTGCTTTCCACCACAAACGGATGGCCAGACAGAAAGATTTAATCAGATCCTATAAGATATGTTGAGAGCTTGTGCCTTAGACTATGGGTCTAGTTGGGATGACAACTTGCCATACACGGAGTTCTCGTACAACAATAGTTATCAAACTAGTATCAAGATGGCTCCATTTGAAGTTCTATATGGCAGGAAGTGTAGAACTCCAGAATTATGGAGTCGAGTTGGAGAACGTAGTTTGTTTAGTCCTGAGTTGATTAAGGATGCCAAAAAAAGTAAGGCAGATTCAAGATAGGCTAAAGGTAGCCCAATCTAGGAAAAAGAGCTATGCTGGTTCCAAGCGCATGGATGTGACTTATGAAGTAGGAGACCATGCATATCTTTGAGTTTCACCACTATGTGGAGTTAAGAGATTTGGAATCAAGGGTAAGCTGGTGCCTCGTTTTATAGGGCCATATAACATTCTGGCTCGTAGAGGGGAGGTTGCCTATCAGTTGGAATTGTCACAAGTATTGGCCATTCATGATGTATTCCATGTGTCACAACAAAAGAAGTGTCACCTAGAGATGGCTGAAACAACGTTAAGAGATACAGTTTCCCTGGATGAGGTTCAGTTTGTAAACAATCTCACTTATGAGGAAAAACCAATCAATATTTTGGAAACAACCAACAGGATTACTCGTACCAAGACTATCAGGTTTTGCAAGGTGCAATGGAATCACCATTCCGAGGAAGAAGCCACGTGGGCACGCAAAGATGATTTGAAGACGAAACACCCGCACCTTTTTTGCTAGCCAACCTGAATCTTGAGGACAAGATTCTTCTTAAGGGGGTAGGTTTGTAACATCCCAAATTTTCTAAATTGCAGATGTACTAGAAGCATGCATTTATACTTTGCATAATGGCATCACACAATAAATTGCATAAAAAACCTTCCCCTAAAAACCGTATTTTGTTTTCACAATAGTCCTATATGGGCAAAGAGGGGTTTTTATAAACCTAACCCTCACAGACTTTGTCAAAATGTTGTTTTGATGATCCTATGATGATCTCCTTATTTTTACAGATTTTTAGAGACCAAATTCATTGAATTTGGATTATGTATGCAAAAGTTATTAAAGGAAATGTAAAATAGAAATAATAAAAAGAATAATACAAAAAAAGAAATCTAACCTAAGCGAGCCAGCCGAGCTGGCCCACGACCTAACTACCGCGCGCGCAAGTGGGTGAGCAACGCGCACCGCAGCCGCTTAGCTGGCCCGACCCAGATCTCCTACCGTGTAGCCCGCCAGCACCCGCTACCACTGCCAACCAAGGCCCACCCCGTCGTCTCTCCCATAGAGTCCGGGATGAATACGGCCACCACCACGTTGAACAAGCCTAGCTGAATTGGAGATGCCTCCGCAACCCCTGCGCCAAGAAAAGCCGTATATTTAGTCCCCGTGCCACGCGCCTCCAAAACCCTAAAACAATTTTCGTAGAGGGCCACCGGGCTGCCGAATTCGAGATCGAGTAGATCTTGCTGGAGCTGCACCGCCATCGATCTCATAAGCCGAAGCCAAGGCTCCCCCTCTCTCCTTTTTCTCCTTCCTCGGTCCCCTACCGAAGCACCGCATCACCATGCCCTTTCTGTTGAGGGCAAACCTCTAGGGTGGCCCGATCTTTCACAATTCCCTTTCAAAATCGAGGATGGAGTGCGGGGAGAGGAGGGGAGGATGAACACAACGAACGCACGCACGAAGAACACGATGAACACACACACACAAAACCACGATACACACCAATAGCTCACGCCGGCGGTGTCCGGTCCGCGCAATCCCTAGGATCGGCGTCGGGCGGAGGATTCTCTCGAAATGGCACGACGAGATGGGAGACTCGGTGAGATCTTGACATCTAGGCAAAGGAACTCCGATGCCTAGGCCTTGTACAACGCGGAGGCACGATGCAAACTCCAACGAGGTTTGGGGATATTGGTGCTCCTTGGTCAAGGAGCATGAGGCAAGAATTAGATAGATCCACAAAGGGGTTTCCACTAATTCCAATATCATGCCTAGGGTTTACAATGGAGGTGGGGGACTATATATAGGCCATCCACTTAAACATGGGTACTTTAGGAATAAAAGACAAGTTCTGGACGGACTAAGCGGTACATGGGCCGCAGGCCCAAAGGCCTTTTCACGCATGGCATCAGTTGGACCGGAGACTCCGGTGTGGTGGACCGGAGACTCCGGTCTAGGCCAGAGATTCCAGTCAGTCTTCGGACCAGCCTCCGGAGGGGCCTTCATATTGTCCCAGGGCCCGGCGCAGGGGACATACCACAGGGTGGGTGGAATCTCCGGGGTCTTCAGGCCGGAGACTTTGGTGGACCGGAGACTCTAGTGTGTGCAGACCAGAGACTCCGGTCTGAGCAGCTCCAGCGGCTTCTGCTTCACGCTCGGCTCCTTGTTCTCCATCCTTGGGTGCTTGGTGATGAGTCGAGGCTTCGTACCTGATGATGCATAGTGTAGTTGCATGAAGTAGCACACCATCCAAGGAGGTATCAAATTGGCACGAGGAGAGGAGCGAGTTCACCTTAGCTTGTAGGAGTTTGGCTCAGGCACGAGTCATGGGTCCACTTGGGGGACTTGTTGGTGTAGATGTAGGAGCGTCCATAGGACGGGCTGCATCAGCTCCCCCCTTGGGAAAGAGTCGTCCTCGACTCTTCATGGTTATCATCTTGAACATCTCCATGCTAGGGTGAGAGATCCTTGACATTGAATGTATTGCTTGCAAGGTACTTGGAGGTCGGGATGTCGATGATGTAGGGGTTGTTGTTGATTCTATTGAGGACCTTGAAGGGACCATCTCCTCTTGGCTTGAGCTTGGAGTCGCGTTCCTTGGGGAAGCGGTCTTTGCTTAGGTGTATCCACACAAGGTCACCTTTTTCAAAGATCATCTCCTTCTTGTCCTTGTTTAACCTTGAAGCTTGGCGAAGGACTTGTTGTTCGATAGTAGCTCTTGTTTCTTCATGAAGTTTCTTCATAGCTTGTGCGTGCTTCTCGACGTCCAAGTCCGTGCGCTCATGGAGAGGTAGTGGTAGGATGTCGAGTGCGGTGAGGGGCTCGAAACCATAGACGATCATGAATGGACTCATCTTGGTTGTTGAGTGCTTGGCTTGATTGTACGCGAACTCGGCGTGTGGAATGCATTCCTCCCAATCCTTCAGGTTTTTCTTGATCAACACACGAAGGAGAGTTCCGAGGCTTCGGTTGACAACTTTGGTTTGGCCATTAGTTTGAGGATGCGAGGCGGATGAAAAGAGGAGCTTGACGCCGAGCATGGCCATGAGCGTCTTCCATAAGTAGCTCATGAATTTGACGTCGCGGTCACAGACGATTGTCCTTGGCACACCGTGAAGACGGACGATTTCAATGAAAAACAGATTTGCAACATGTGAAGCATCGTCGGTCTTATGGCACGGTATGAAGTGTGCCATTTTGGAAAAGCAATCCACAACAACAAAGATAGAATCATGACCATGCTTAGATCTAGGCAATCCTAAGACGAAATCCATGCTAATGTCGGACCAAGGTGTATGAGGAATAGGCAATGGCATATAAAGACCATAAGGATTAGCTTGCGGCTTAGCTTGAACACAGGTGGTGCATCGTTGAACGTAGCGCTCCACGTCATGCTTCATCTTGGGCCAAAAGTAGTGATTGGAGAGCATGTCCAATGTCTTGTCATGGCCAAAGTGACCCATGAGGCCTCCACCATGAGATTCTTGGAGAAGCAAAAGTTGAAGCGACGACTTCGGAATGCATAGCTTGTTTTGTTTAAATAGAAAGCCCTTATGCAAATAGAAATCATAACCTCCTTTGTCATTGGAGCACTTTGCGAAAATTGGTTCAAAGAACGGGTCGGAAGCATAGAAAGATTTTATTTCCTCAAGACCCAACACGTTGATTTCAAGTCTCGTAAGAAGGCTTGTGTGCTTGCGAGATAGTGCATCCGCAACAACATTATCTTTGCCCTTCTTATACTTGACAATGTACAGAAAAGACTCCATGAACTCAACCCACTTAGCGTGTCTCTTGCTCAAGTTAGCTTGGCCTTTGAGATATTTCAATGACTCGTGGTCAGAATGTATGATAAATTCCTTGGGCCATAGGTAGTGTTGCCAACCTTGAAGGACACGAACTAAGGCAAAAAGCTCTTTGTCATAAATTAGATAGTTAAGGCGAGCACCATCAAGTTTCTCGCTATGGTAGGCTATAGGACGTCCGTTTTGCATAAGGACTCCTCCAATGCCAATACCACTAGCATCACACTCTATCTCGATTTTTTTTGTGAAATCCGGTAAAGCAAGAAGAGGTGCTTCGGCGAGCCTCTTTTTTGAAGTTCGTCAAAAGCCTTTTGTTGTACTTTGCCCCACACGAAGGTGACATTCTTTTTGGTCAATTCATTAAGGGGACAAGCAATGGTTGAAAAGTCTTTCACAAAGCGACGATAGAAACCGGCCAACCCATGAAAACTTCGGAGTTCACTCACATTTGTTGGGATGGGCCAATCTCGTATGTCCTTTACCTTGGAAACATCAACTTCAATTCCCTTCGAAGAAACGACAAATCCAAGAAAAATCAACTTGTCTTTAGCAAAAGTGCACTTGGGAAGATTAGCATAAAGCTTTTCATGTCGAAGGATTTGCAAAACTTCCTTGACATGTGTTATATGGTCCTCAAGTGATTTGCTATAAACAAGAATATCATCGAAATAGACAACAACACTTTTTCCAATGAGAGAACGCAAGGTGGTTTTCCACTCATCACCTTCAGCCATGCATATTTGATGGTAACCACTACGAAGATCAATTTTCGAAAAAATAGTGGCTCCACACAACTCATCAAGCATGTCATCGAGATGTGGTATGGGATGGCGATAACGCACGGTGATAGCATTGATTGGACGACAATCCATGCATAACCTCAACGTATCATCCGTCTTTGGAACAAGAATCACGGATACGGCACTTGGACTAGTGCTAACTTGGAACAAACCTTTGGAGATGAGTTGGTTGATTTTATGTTCGATCTCCTTCGTCTCCTCTAGGTTCGTGCGGTAGGCGGCACGGTTTGGAAGAGGTGCGCCGGGGATGAGGTCAATGCGATGTTCGAGGCCGTGAAGAGGAGGTAGTCCATGTGGGAGCTCTTCAAGGAACACATCCTTGAATTCCTGCAAAACACTCATCAAAGATGGAGGAACAATGGTTAATTCATTAGTTCCTTGCGCTAGTCCCTTGCAAAGGAGGACATAGTGCAAGATGGATGGGTTGTTCCAAACATCTCTCATCTCACTTTTGGTGGCAAGGAGAACACTCTTAGTTTTTCCACTCGAGTTTGGCTTGTGGCTCTCACTCACTATGAGGTGGTTCTCTCTCTCACCACTCTTCTCACAAGTAGGTGTTGTGCTTTGCGCCCTTGCTAAAGCCTTTGCATTATCCGCAATTATTTGGCTAGGAGTCATTGGTTAAAACTCATGCTTTGTTGAGCCATTTGAAGGTGTATACATTGGTGCGACCATCATGTTGAGCAGCCTTGTCAAATTGCCACGGTCGACCAAGAAGCATGTGGCAAACTGTCATAGGAACCACATCACACTCCACCGTATCTTTGTAAGGACCAATGGCGAAGGAGACCGATACGGTATGCTTGATCTTTTCGGACCCTTGGTCACTTAGCCATTACACGTGGTAGGGGTGCCTGTGTGGATGGAGGGTGAGGTTGAGCTTCTCACACAACTCGGTGCTAGCAAGGTTGTGATAACTCCCTCCATCAATGATCACCTTGATAGATTTGCTATTGATGTCGGCTCGTGTTTGGAAGATATTAGATCGTTGGTCTTCATGCTCTTGTGCTTGAGTGGTCAAGATCCTTGTGACGACAAGCGATGGACTTGTGACATGTTCACACATGAGGAGTTCTTGGTCATCTTCCACTCGTTGCCTTGTCATTGCTTCCTTGACACGGGCATTAAACTCATCTTCACTCAAGTACTCTTTGTCACCATTGCCATGGATGAACAAGACTTTCTTGTTTCCACATTCGGCCGACTTGTGTCCTTTACCTCCACACTTGTAGCATTCACCATTGAAAGGTGTATCACTATTTGCTTGTTTGCCACTTGGGGGCAGTTTTCCTTGAGGGAGTGTGGGCTTGAAGGAAGGCTTGGGGGTACTTGAGGAGCTTCCATTGAAAGTTGTTGGTGTAGGGGTTGAAGCTTGCTTGTAGGTGAAGTACATCTTGGGTTTGTTGTACTTGATATCCTCTTGCACTTGACGTTCAGCCTTTTTTGTGATGTGCACAAGCTCAACCATGGTGTTGTATGTTTAGAACTCGACGATGCGATTGATTGGGTGATTCAAGCCAATAAGGAAATGTGCCATTGTTTGCTCCATGCGCACATCAATGTTGGTGCGAATCAAGTTGAGTTCCATTTCCTTGAAGTACTCTATCACGGTCTTTGTCCCTTGACGAAGTGATTGAAGGTTGTTGAGGAGGTCGCGCATGTAATGCACGGGGACGAACCGGGATCTCATGTGAGCCTTCATGTCATGCCAAGGTGTGATTGGCGGTTCTCTTCTGGCATCACGAGCAACTTGAACTTGTTCCCACCAAAGGTTGGCGTAATCATCAAACTCAAGTGAAGCCATGGCGACCATCTTTTCGTTGCTATAATTGTGCATGCGGAAGATCTTGTCGACTTTGAGTGCCCCTGAAAGGTATTCTTCGGGGTCATTGGATCCGGTGAACTTGGGCATTATGAACTTGAGCTTGCCAAAAGTTTCTTCATCGTTGCGGTCATTGCGATGCGCTTGGTGATCTTGATGTTGATGTGGTGGAACTTGGTTCTCGTGACCTTGGTGAAGAGCTTCCTCTTGATGTTGTTGTTGTGGAGCTTGCTCTTGCTCTTGGCGCGGTTGTTGACGTGGTTGAGGCACTTGGCCCTCATGGTGGCGATGGTGTGGAGCCTCTTGACGCGGTGGATGACGAAGAATAGGCTCATTCCTTGGTTGGTGATGTTGGTTAGGCACATTGGCCTCACGGTGAAGAACATGGTCATGAGCCTCTTGACGTGGTGGGTGTCGCTCAACTTGTATCACTTGACGCTCCAAGTTTTGTTGAGGTGGGGGAGCCGCCTCGTGATGACCATGGTGTCAATGCGGACGTTCATGACGTTGATGATGAGGAGGAGGATCTTGGAGAGCTTCATGTCGATGACGAGCTTGATTCTCCAAATTGGAGTCATCACTTGTTGTGTCAAGTATGTGTCGCGGTCGGTGGTGGTAGACTTGCGGTTGCACTTGCGGTTCTTCTTGTGGTTGCTCTTGTTGGATCACTAATGCCCTTGCGTGATGACGGTGTGCTTCTTGCCATGCTCTTGGCCTTGAATAGAAATCACCATCATAGCTTGACGTTGCGGCATGCCGTGGGGAAGGTACATAGTTCGAAGAACTTCCATCTTCAACCATGGGGGCATCATTGCGTCTTGGAGCACTTGTATGTAGATCTTGTTTAAGAGGTGCGTGATGACGCGAAGAACTTGAAGAGCTTGAAGCACGTGAACGCGGTCTTGCCATTCCATTGATGAGGCGTTGAAGATTCTCATTTGTTTTGGCGACGGAGCGTTGAAGCGACTCATTTTGGTGGCCGAAGTTGTGATGCATTGCTTGCATTTGCCTTTCGAGGCCATCGAAGAGGTTGTCGATGTTCTTGAACTCGGCTTGCGTCTCACAAAATTTCTCATCTTGTCGCGTCTCAAGGGCTTGGCAACGATCACGGAACTCTTGGCGGACAATGAAGTGACTTGCACGCGTCATGTACGGTCCTTGATCTTCTTCTTGGGGAGGTGGTGTTATGGGGTAACCCCGTGGGTGGCCCGATCTTCACGGATCTCGTGGTCAAATCGATGGGAAAAGTGAGGGGAAAGGGAGAAGGTAGCGGAAGCGGACGCACACCTCGCGAAGAACACGATGAACACACGCAAAACTCACACGATACATGGCCGATTGCTCTCACCGGTGGCCACCGGTTCGATAGAATCCTCACAAGGAAAGATCGGTCAACGTGCTCCCTCGATCCCACGCGGAGAGGGAAGAACACCTTGGAGAGGGTCTTGACATCTTGGCAAAGGGACACCGATGCCAAGGCCTTGTACAACGAGGGAGGCGCGATGCAAACTCCAACGAGGTGGTGACGATAGTCGATCCCCTTTGGTAGAAGGGGATGAGGCAAAACTAGAGATTCCACAAAGGGGGGTTTTCTTTAGTCTATCATCTATGCCTAGGGTTACATGAGGGGGTGGGGGCACTATATATAGGCCAGCCACTAGTTCAAGGGTACTTTAGGAATAAAAGGGGAAAGTCTGGGCGGACTAAGGGGTACATGGGCCAAAGGCCCAGCTAGCGGCGCGCAGGCCCACATTCTCAGGCCGGAGACTCCGTTGTGGGGTCCGGAGTGATAGAGGGTGGCCTGATCTTCTCAGCAAGCTCTTATCGATGGTGATGGTGGATGATAGATAACTAGTGCGTAGCTATGATCTCTCCCGCTCGATCCCTGATGCCAATGCAACAGCTCTCGAACCTTGTAGGATATTCACAACACCACACCCTTGCGCACGCAGCCGTGACCACGAACGGTAGTATGCAATCTACTAATTCCCAATGGAACAACATATCACACTCAATTATAGTTGGCAGATTCGAACACAGGGTAATTCCAGAGGTTCTATGAAAGAAACAACTCCAAAATATTTTAACATGGTCTAAACCCTAACTTGTGACGGCTACGAAGGTTTATATGAGGTTTGGGGCGGCCTCCCCTCTAAACAGGCCTAAAAATAGCCATAACTTGGCCCAAACTGACTCGGTTCGACTCAAACTGATACATACCGACCCATATATGGGTTCAGCCTTATTGGCACGCAGTCCAAATGTCGTGGAACACCTCAAACATGTAATTCTTGGTGCGCCATCTCTCTCTCTCTTGCTCATACGTGATTTCCTCATTGCCTCCTAGTGCGCATGCCTCCCGCTCCTCCCTCGCGCACTTGTTGATATTGGAAAACAGCGCTTGTCCTTCTTGCTGCAACTCTCCTCCTCCTCGCGCAACGCTTGTGTTATCAATAAACCTGATCATACAAAGATGCATAGACTTAGGTAGTATAAAGTTCTCATTAAGTAAAACATCAGGTTCAATTAAGAATGAATTCACCTGATAGTCATTATTGATTTGACTCAGTATTTCCTTCCAATTCAGGCATTCAGAATCATCATAATCCCCGTAGATATCCTCATCATCCTCCCTTTCTTCATGAAAAGCCGTCCTCGGCTTTAGGTAAGCTGAAAGTGGGAGAAACAAAAAGAACAACGTGTACGCAAAGTATATGTATATATAACATGTTGTATTATTGTTGTTCACATGAAAAGTATGTCCAGTATACATCAAGCAACTTAAATTGCAGGTATAAGTGAAGTACAAAGAATCATGATCATGGTAAAAAACAACTAAATAGATAGTCATGTTCTTCAATATTAAATTCAGTTTTCTCAAAGAAGATCTATGATCAAATTTGTGAACAAGATCAAACCAATTCAATATGTCTGAAAACCAAATTGAATCATGACATGCTTCAACTGCGCTACTCTGATTATTATGAACATGATCATGTTGTCCAGTATGTAAAATGCAACTCAATTTGCAAATATCAAGGAAGTCTAAAGTAGTAACAAAACTAGACAAAGACTTTTGGGACAAACATAGTGAATATGAAAACTTGGGTCCTATTCTAGCAAGATTAGAACAATCCAACATAGGTAAAATTACTTGTGTTGGTTGCAATATATCAACTAGACCAGAATGTATTTCCATAATATCTAGAACATGAGCTATTGTCCCATAGCAAACATTTTGTGATGTATGGCTGAAAACAGCATGTTTCAGTTCAGCGATTCTATCACAAGTAATGCATATGTGATCCACAAGAAAATTTTCATCCATGCTATATTCACAAATCAAATTGAAAGTGAAACAAGGAGAATATGTGCTAGAATTCAGAAATGAAATTTCAGAAATCTTATCCATAGCACAACTCATACTCATAGGTTCATTTAGCATGATGGAATACACCATATCATCTTGGTATCAGAGCGCTGGGTTTACTCGGTGAGCAATATCATCTTGGTATCAGATTTCCTAGTTGCCTCGGTAAGCAATCCACAATCCATCCATAGATTAGAGAGTGTTTTTCATCCTATACAGAAAAAGCCCCACAAAAAGAGTTGCCATAGCCTAGATTACATCGTATTCGAGTAATAGTTGCTGGTCGAGTTCCTCTATTAGATTAGATCTAGATCTGTTCTTCGGAGATTTCTTTTCTAGTTGTTCTAGTTGTTTTCCACCATCTTTTTCCGATACCATCAAGTCAGATCCGATCCAAGTAAAGAGTCCTAGTTGTGTACTACTTGGCGAGTCGGAATAAATAAAAAATATCCGGCTCGCTGTCTCACGCCTGACCGCAGACAAGTCTGTGCTCCAGGGTGACAAAAAAAAATTCCGAAAAAAAAATCGAACCGTCCCCTTACCACAGACCAGTCTGTGCTAGTACGAGAAAAAAAATTTCTGCCGCCATCCTGCCGCGGCAGGATTTTAGGCCGTTTTTCTGCCGTGGCAGAGACCAATTTTCAGGTCAAATTTTTTTCTTTTTTGTTTATTTTTTTTACTGAGTCCACATAGCGTACCTATCCTTTTGAGCCTTAGTAAACCTTTCTTTGTGTCTAAAACTATCCTACGAGACTAGCGTGCTTAGTGCTCTACGGGCTGCTCAGTTTAGCAATCTTGTGCCCGTTTCGTTGAGACATTGCTAGCGTCTCTCCTTGTGCATTGCAACACGAGCGTTCCTCCGACATACCTCATTTTTTTGAGCTCATTTTCATAGTTGCAATTGCCCCATTTATCTCCATCGTGTGTGTTTCCGTGGGTCTTTGTCATACGATCAGCACTAGGACTTGTTTGCGGTGGAGTTAGGATACCATACCTACAGCTCCACCATAAATAACCTGTGTGCCCTATGATCGTTCTCTATGCCTTTGGTATTCACTTCATCACATCAGTGCATCAGTCTTTGGTTTCGTTTGGTAGAGCATCTCTATTTACTTTGGAACGGTAAGATCTCCTTTCTTATCAGTTGTGAGTGAGTTTGGAGAGTTTCCACCATACTGATTTTGATTTGTGCACTAATGTACTAATCATGTCTTCTAGTAGTGTTGATGTGATGTAGAAAATGGAGGTAGGTGATGTTACAAATAATGTGGAGACGTACAGTTACAAATTCATCGACAATTGGCGTTGTAGTGGAACTTTTTGGAAGGAAGAACGCGGTATTTTTGATGGTGATGGTCTTTTCCACCATA
Source organism: Avena eriantha (assembly GCA_910589775.1). Classification (NCBI taxonomy): domain Eukaryota; kingdom Viridiplantae; phylum Streptophyta; class Magnoliopsida; order Poales; family Poaceae; genus Avena; species Avena eriantha. The sequence goes on from OU342743.1 coordinate 391,488,135, forward strand.
GTGTGATGATTGGTGAGCGATGTGCTTCCATTACCATTGATAGTAACTCTACTATTAATTTGATCAGCGTTGAAGTTGTACAAAAGTTGCAGCTACCCACATGTGCCCGTGCGGTGCCATGTCTCTTGCATTCATCATATGGCACATTGCTGATTTCACACACCGCTGATGTTCCTATGACTTTTAAAGAGCATACTGAGATTGTGCGCTGTGATGTATCTCCTATACCACTTGATTCTTGTCACATACTATTGGGAGAACCTTGGAGTAGAAGGTTTGACGCTCAAATATGTCCTATTGTTGGAAGGATTTCTTTCAAATGGAACATGAAGAGGCGTGTTATGTTCACCTGATAGTCATTATTGATTTGCCTCAATATTTCCTTCCAGTTCAGGCAGTCAGAATCATCATAATCCATGTATATATCCACATCACGGAGACTCCGGTCTGTCTTCGGTGTCGCCTCCGGAGTGGCAGATAGACTGTCCTCAGCTCGATCTGGGGGTCGGTCCGGAGGTGGGTCCGGAGACTCCAGGGTATGCATGCCGGAGACTCCGGTGTCTTCAGGCCGGAGACTCCGGTGTGGCCGAAGACTCCGGTGCTCCAGCTGCTGCTTCTTCCGTCTTCTCTTCCAAGCCTACGTCTTGTCGTGCTTGGTGCTCCAGGCTTCCTCCCATGCCTCCGTACTTGTTGGTGTGAACCTATCATTGATATGGGACGGAGTATGAAGTAGTATACCATTCAAGAGGGTAGGAAGTGGGTTCGCATAGAGGAACGGATTCACCTTTGGAGTCCATGGCGACTTAGCATAAGTTGGAGACCATGATGTGGGAACGACCGAAGGTCGGGCTACATCATCTCCCCTCCCTTCAAAAAGAGTCGTCCTCGACTCTGCATGCTCATCACAAAGTAGAAGATGTCGAGAGACCTTCTTGATCCCAGGGTTCACCATATAGTCGTCCTCGGGAAGATTGAATTGACAACACCTCAATGTTCCTTCACCGTCAATGAAGCCTACAAAGCTCACCACAAAATCGAAGCAACACTCAAAGCATAGCCAATTCATGAAGATTATAGTATGAGTCCTCAAGTAGAGTGAAGTCACCTTATGATGTAGAGATAGCTCGTTGAGGAGAAGCCATAGGTAACTCTCTACGGTTTGTCTTGTCAACTCTTTGTCCATAGAGGTTGACGCGGAAGCAATTGTACCTTCACACAACAAAGACCAAGCAAAATATGTTCGTGTGTGATATAGGAGCATGTCATTTGTGGCATGTCCATTCTTGTTCACAACACTATTAGCACAACTCAAGTATCGCAAACGAAATGCGTATGCAAGGTCAAAGTGCATGGGAATTGTTTGAACATCATCCAAATGTGGGAACTCAAAAACTCCATAAAACATCTTAGTGTGGCACTCAAAGCAATTGACTAAAATATTGATCAACATCTTTGATGCAAAGCTAGGAGAATTCGGCAAAAACACATGAGGAATAATATGCAAAGCAACATCATTATGTGTGCAAACCAACCATTGGAAAGAACAATTGTTCAATATGTTGGATGCCATACACATATCATCAAAAGGAAATATCATTGGGATATGAGTATCACGAGCGGAAGCAAAAGCAACGTGTTTGCAAACAAACCATATGAAAGAGCAAGTGGTCCTTATGTTTGTTGCAACAACAATACGAGAGACTTGGAAGCTCTCATGACAATACATGCTCATAATGGCATTATGGTTGCACACAAAACTTCGGAAAGAGAAATTGTTCAACATTTTTATGGCAACACACAAAGCATCAATATCCAATAGCAACGATACATGATTGTCACAAGGTGAAAGAATACCATCAACATGCTTGAAATCAAACCATAGGAAAGAGCAATTTGTCAACATGAAAGATGCAAAGCATGCAAAAGGTATCAGAGCTGGGTTCGATCTTGAACTCACTTGGGGGATGCTCTCTAGAGCTCTTTTTGTCAACTCGTGCTCAACCGAGGTTGACATGATCATGCCGGTACCTACACACATCAAACACAAAAGGAAGAACGTGTGTGCATGGTAGAGAAATACATCATCCATCATGACATATCTCCTCTTGTGCACATCACCATTAGTGTCAATCAAGTGTAACATAGGTGCATGGCGAGTATGCAAGCGGTGAACATGCTTATCATGGCAATCATCAAAATCTCCAAAATTTGAGAAAGCTATGGGGGCTGTCTCAATATAAACCATATGAGAATTATTGTTGCAAGCAAAACAAGTGAAAGAGCAATTATTCAACTTATTGCAAGCAACGGGAGAAATAGTAAAACATCCATGACAAAGCATTGTCCGAGGGTTATCATTGGTAACATCATTGCAAGCAAAACATTGAAAAGAACAATCGTTCAACAAAGTGCAAGCAATGATATCATCAACATAACGTTTAGAGCATGGCATGTCTATGGCAACATCATCATAATCAAATAATTTCACATGCTCAACATTATGCAAAGGCAAAGTATCACATGGAAATACCAATGAGTCATATGGGATATCACAAACATCATCCATAGCATTCCAATCATCAGAAGTCATCATGTCCACTAGTGGCATCATGGCATCATCAACACCCTTATTTTTACCTTGTTCATACCTCTCATATGAAGTGGGTGTTGTGGTAGTATTGGCCTCCATGTGGGCAACTTCTTCTTCTTGTATGGGGATGGCATCATGTTCATCCACTATGTACATCTTCTTGGTTGGAGGCATCATCATCTCCAAGCTTGGCGCTTCTTGATCCATGGAACCTAGCACATCATGAGAAAACACACTAGAGGTAGAGGTTAAGTCGTTAGAAATCAAAGTGGTCTCACATGACCTATCAACTACCACTCTCAACTCACTCGGTGTATCACTCATGCTCTCCAAGTGGAAGCACTCAATCTCACATAAGGTGGAGTCACTCATCTTACTCTTGTTTTCACTCAAGTGGGCTAGGTGGATCTCATACTCACATGGGATTGGTACCACATCATCACTCAAGCATATGGGGATAGGCTTGGTTCTCTCAACTCCTTGCGCCTCCTTTGGTGAAGGAAAAATCCTATGCTCACCATTCTTGACCTTATTGTCGGCGTCTTGTGGTAGTGGTGGAAGTAGGCTCATGTTGTTGTCAAGGGCGGTGCTCGGATCGACTTCATCACATATGTGGCCTTGGCTTCCTCCATCTTGAAGTGTAGACTCGTGGCGTGAAGCTTGATGGCGTGGAGGAGAGCTTGCTCTTGGTGCCCTTTTGGTGGTGGCACAAGTAGTTGAAGGGGCCTTATGATGGTGTCGATGGAGGTCATTGGTATGCCTTGCCAAAGGTTGATGTAGATGGCGCACTTGGTCATCCACATGACACTCGCGACGATGCTCCTTATCCTTGGCACTCTTCTTCGTGAGGCGTTGTAATGAGCGCAAAGCATCATTAGTCTTGGCCATCATGCTCATGGTTTTGGCAAAGTTGTTGTCCATGTCGCTCTTGAAGTTGTTGAGGGAGCTTTCGAACTTGTCCATGTGATGGTGGACCTTGGCGCTCTCGGGGTGGAGCCTCCCTCTTGGTCGATGCGACTTGAGGAGGTTGTCGTTGTCGTTCTTGAAGTCGTCCATGCTTGGGGAGTTATTGTTGTTGTAGAACTCCATATCACCCAAGCATGTGGAGCCATTGTCGTTGTAGTGCTCTATCATGTCATCCATGCTTGTGGAGGCGTAGGCATGGTGGCTCATCGTGGATTGTTCATAGATATCATCCTTGGTTCCGAAGTTCCTAGACATGCTTCACAAGACCAAGTGGTGTATATGGAAGTGGTAGGGGGGTTAGGGATGCAACGTCAAACCTTACTTTACCTTGGAAGATAGTATCATGCAAGTGGCAACACTTGAGAGCAATCAAAACCAAGCAAAGTGAAGTTCACGCGGAACACCAAAACCAACTAACCACTAAAAAACACACACACAAAGCTTATGGTGGATGGGTATGGAAGGTGGCGTGTCCAAGAACAATCCGAAATCAAGATATTGTAATGGCAAGTAAAGAACCACGATGATCACAAAGCAAAACAAGTCAATCCACAAGATAGGAATTATGTACAAGGAAACACACACGGTGGGATAAATGGGACTTGTGCGACGGAGAAAGTGAGCTAAGAACCAAATGATTACCTAGCGAAGACTATAATCTCGTGTCGCACAAGTGCAAGGAGAGACGCTAGTTCGATTGCAATAAAATTGGTGGGCTACAAGATATGCACAATAAGTACCACCTATTTGATGTTCATCGAGCTTGCGCTTCCTATTCTACGAGGCACATGTTTCTTTCTTTCTTTTTCTTTTTCTATTTTTTTTCTTTTTCTTTTATTTTTCACTTGCCTCTTGTGCCAACAACTATACAAGATAACTATATGAGATAGCGCGCTCAAAACTTTTGCTCGGTATTCTACAAGTATCAAATGTGCATAGCCCAAGCAAAAATAGGAGGAACTAGTCTCAATAGGTGTTTGTTGAACGCAAAGATAGTATGGCTCACAAAGGGATGCAAGTGGGGAGAAGTCGCGGACTTTTTATACCTTTCGTCGCCGACCTTCACCCTTTATTGGTGGATTCCGCCTTGCTCACGGAATTTGATTGAATTAGATAGCATGAACCACGAATATGATGGTGTAGAGCTCCTTCTCCTCTTCAAAACGAGCTAAAGAACACCAAAATCCGAGTTCGTATGCAAAAGTTATGCCCAAAACAGTGAAACAGATTTGCTGTCAGCAGTAGGGGCGGAGCCTCCGGTATAGAGGTCCGGAGACTCCGGTCTGGAGTGACTCACACCGGAAACTCCTGTCCGGGGCCGGAGACTCCAGTCCGGTCGATTTCTGCTCGTCTAGAACACGAATGGGACGCGATTTTGACGAAAAAACTCGAAACAAAACACCAAATTGGTGGGGGAAATCAAGGAATTAGGCCATGGGAACGCAAGGGAAGGTGGATCAACAAGTTTAGCAAGTAATCCACGAATCAAAACCTACCAAAACACACTTAAATCACAGATCGATCCAAAACAGGAAATTGGGGCTATTTTTTTGGGGATTTTCGAATTTATGGGGGAAAAGACCAAATCGAGGAGAAATCCGTGGCAACCAAAAGCTGCTGATACCAGATGTTATGGGGTAACCCCGTGGGTGGCCCGATCTTCACGGATCTCGTGGTCAAATCGATGGGAAAAGCGAGGGGAAAGGGAGAAGGTAGCGGAAGCGGACGCACACCTCGCGAAGAACGTGATGAACACACGCAAAACTCACATGATACAAGGCCGATGCTGTCACCGGTGGCCACCGGTCCGATAGAATCCTCGCAAGGAAAGATTGGTCAACGTGCTCCCTCGATCCCACGCGGAGAGGGAAGAACACCTTGGAGAGGGTCTTGACGTCTTGGCAAAGAGACACCGATGCCAAGGCCTTGTACCACGAGGGAGGCGCGATGCAAACTCCAACGAGGTGGTGATGATAGTCGATCCCCTTTGGTAGAAGGGGATGAGGCAAAACTAGAGATTCCACAAAGGGGGTTTTTCTTTAGTCTATCATCTATGCCTAGGGTTACATGAGGGGGTGGGGGCACTATATATAGGCCAGCCACTAGTTCAAGGGTACTTTAGGAATAAAAGGGGAAAGTCTGGGCGGACTAAGGGGTACATGGGCCAAAGGCCCAGCTGGCGGCGCGCAGGCCCACACGCTCAGGCCGGAGACTCCGGTGTGGGGTCCGGAGACTCCGCTCTAGGCCGGAGACTCCGGTCTGTCTCCGGTGTCGCCTCTGGAGTCGTAGACAGACTGTCCTCAGCTCGATCTGGGGGTCGGTCCGGAGGTGGGTCCGGAGACTCCGGGGTATGCAGGCCGGAGACTCCGGTGTCTTCAGGCCGGAGACTCCGGTGTGGCCGGAGACTCCGGTGTGTGCAGGCCGGAGACTCCGGTACTCCAGCTGCTCCTTCTTCCGTCTTCTCTTCCAAGCCTACATCTTGTCGTGCTTGGTGCGCCAGGCTTCCTCCCATGCCTCCGTACTTGTTGGTGTGAACCTATCAATGATATGGGACGGAGTAGGAAGTACTATACCATTCAAGAGGGTAGGAAGTGGGTTCGCATAGAGAAACGGATTCACCTTTGGAGTCCATGGCGACTTGGCATAAGTTGGAGACCATGATGTGGGAACGACCGAAGGTCGGGCTACATCAGGTGGTTGGCTCGACTCACTGTGCCTATCCATCATGCAAGACACACCAGTATTGTATTTGGAAGTGGAATATGGTGGTGTTAGCCTTGTACTCACCTTGGGGATTGCACCAAACTAGAAACCACAAGTGAGACCTATAAGCGTGCAAAGTGGAATTGCAAAGAAAACTCACACTAAAGAAAGAACTAACTCTCAAAAGCTTGTTGTTGGTAGGTTAGGGTTGTGGAATGCCAAAGAACCAACCAAAAGAAAAGGGATAGTCAAAAGTGGGTAAAATCAAACAAAACTCAAGTCAAAGGCGAAGCTCAACAACTCAAAAGGGTGATGGGAACCTACGACTATGTACACACACGTGGAGAAAGTTGGGATTGACACGACTATGAAAATGAGCAAACAAAATGTCCTAACGAAGACTAAGCTCATTGTCGTGCCAATGCAAGGAGAGACCGTGGCTCGTTTGCAAAGAGGAAAAATGAGCAACGGATTTGTGCACTTGTCTTGGGCGCTCTTCTTTCTCTCTTGCTTACAAGCTTTGAGACTCTCTTTGGCAATGGGAGACTATTTTTCTTTTGCTTTTTCTTTGTATCGTTTTCTTTCTTTTGTATTTTTTTTGCTCCCCCTTGATGCTACCTAGTAACACTTGATATTGCTCTTGCACTCTCACTATCCAAGGACAAATGCACAATGCTCAAGCAAACACAAGATGAGCCACTCTCATAGGATAGGTACACACAAAGGAAGATATGGGTTAACAAGGTGACGCAAGTTATACCTTCGTTGGTGATGATGAACTTGGCGTCGGTGGTGCGGGATGATGTTTGTGGGCCTGGTGTCGATGAGCGTGGGGTTTGTTGATGCGGAAGCGTGTTGTTAGTTGACGACATGCACACGGGCACAAACAAACAAGAGGAAATTAGCCAATGCAAGATTAGACGCAAAACTGTCAAAATCAGGCGTCAGGCCGGAAACTCCGGTGCAGGCCGGAGACTCTGTTGTGGGTAGGCCGGAGACTCCCGTGTAGGCCAGAGACTCTAGTGTAGGCCGGAGACTCCGGTGTGTAGGCCGGAGGCTCAGGTCTGGAGTCAGATCGCGAACTGCTCGTGTTCTTAAGCGGAAATCCATGCCTTGGGTCCTCAAATCCACAAAAAATTGGCCAAATTGGGCTGGGAAAACGCAGGATGAAGCTGGACCAACACCTAAGACAAGGTTTGGTCGGATCAAAACCACAAATAACACTCCAAATCAAGAGATCGATCCAAAGGCAAATTTGGGCTGTTTTTTGGGGATTTTTGAATTTTTAGTGGATAGAAGAAAATTTTGTGGGGGAAATCGTGAACAACGAAGCTCTTGATACCAATATGTTGAGGGTAAACCTCTAGGGTGGCCCGATCTTTCACGATTCCCTTTCAAAATCGAGGATGGAGTGCAGGGGGAGGAGGGGAGGATGAACACGACGAACACACGCATGAAGAACGCGATGAACACACACACACAAGACCATGATACACACCAATAGCTCACGCTGACGGTGACAGGTCTGGCGCAATCCCTAGGATCGGCGTCGGGCGGAGGACTCTCTCTCGAACCGGCACGGCGAGATGGGAGACTCGGTGAGATCGTGATGTCTAGGCAAAGGAACTCCGATGCCTAGGCCTTGTACTATGCGGAGGCACGATGCAAACTCCAACAAGGTTTGGGGATATTGGTGCTCCTTGGTCAAGGAGCATGAGGCAAGAATTAGATAGATCCACAAAGGGGTTTCCACTAATTCCATTATCATGCCTAGGGTTTACAATGGAGGTGGGGGACTATATATAGGCCAGCCACTTAAACAGGGGTACTTTAGGAATAAAAGACAAGTTCTGGATGGACTAAGGGGTACATGGGCCGCAGGCCCAAAGGCCTTTTCACGCCTGACGTCGGTCTGACCGGAGACTCCGGTGTGGTGGACCGGAGAGTCCGGTCTAGGCCGGAGATTTCGGTCAGTCTCCGGACCAGCCTCTAGAGGGGCCTTCAGATTGTCCCAGGGCCCGACGCAGGGGTCAGACTAGAGGGTGGGCCGGAGTCTTCGGGGTCTTCAGGCCAGAGACTTTGGTGGACCGGAGACTCCGGTGTGCGCATACCGGAGACTTCGGTCTGAGCAGCTCTAGCGGCCCCTGCTTCACACTCTGCTCCTTGTTCTCCATCCTTGGGTGCTTAGTGATGAGTCGAGTCTTCGTACCTGATGATGCATAGTGTAGTTGCATGAAGTAGCACACCATCCAAGGAGGTATCGAATTGGCACGAGGAGAGGAGCGAGTTCACCTTAGCTTGTAGGAGTTTGGCTCGGGCACGAGTCATGGGTCCACTTGGGGGACTTGTTGGTGTAGATGTAGGAGCGTCCGTAGGATGGATGCATCACTTTCTTCTTACTCTTTCAGCACTACATCACCGGGAACACCACGCCAGAGTTCTGCCGGAGTCGGAGGAGCTTAGCGGAGCACCACAGCCATGTGAGGAAGGGAGGACCGATGCCGAAGCCACCATCAAGACCGCGACGAGAAGGCGAGCATCTTCGTCAAGTCTGCCACCTTGGAGGAGCACTGCAGCGACACCAGCAACCACCAGCTGACGCACCCCCACTGTCCCCCGTCGTCATCGAGCCGCTGCCGCTAGGTAAGGAACCTTCTGTTCCCGTCCGTCGGATTGTAGATCAGCGGTGGCGATTAGATCTAGTTAAGCGAAGGGGTATCATCCAATTAGAGTGTGCCGCGTGGCACGAGTGCGTCAGCACCATGTCAGTCGGCTGGACCAATCGGGTGTTGCCACTTGTCACCCGCGTGGACGTGCTGACTAGAAATACTTTTAAATAGGTAGAAAATAGTTTAATCTTGTAAAATTCATAGTAATTCGAATACTGTGCCAAAAATTACAAATAATATATCGTTGGATTCCTAAAATTGTGTAGAACACAGATCTATAATAAATTTCTAGTTTACTGCAGTAATATTGCTATAGGAATTAAACTAGGTTGGAGTATTTTAATTCTAGGAAAATAATCGTAGGTCCATTTTAGTTGATTCTTGTCACGTTGGCTTCATCATTATGATATCTACTATTTTGGCATTGGAATTTACTACTTAGCTATTTTAGATCTATTTCATGGTAGATTTGAAGTATATATCTCTTTACGGGCATATTTAATAAAGTAATAATCCAAATTACTTGAAATCTATGGCAAATCGATACTAATGAGACCCCCAACATATTACCACCCTTGAATAATATTCTTGGTCGAATTTGAACTTACCCTTGTATATTACCATGTTGCATGCATGCATATTACCTTTGTGCCATTATTTTTGTGCAAATTGTGATTAGTTCTATATTTTTGATCCGTTAGATTGTTTAGAGTACGCTGATGAATATTGTTGTGTAGAGTGATGCTCGAATCAAGGCAAGTTACACCTATTGTTCATATGTTGCCCTAGTTTTGAATACTATGCATGTTTTACTCTTCAAAAGAGTAGTATGCATGTGTAGGATTATTTTAGTAGATTTACTTAGAAATATTTCGCAAGTGCGATGATTTTGTGGTATGCCATGATAGTTCTATACTTAGGATTTTCCCCTTCCTAATAGGTTACCCCTGATTTTGCTAAGTACTTGCTATGCTATATATATAAAGTACCATTGAGGGGGTCGAAAGACTGAAAGTTTCCTAAGTATAAAAGCTCTCTTGAGCAAACCTTTTCCACTCAAAAATCTACTTCAAAACAAAACTAAGTTTTCTTCTAGGCGGAATGGTTGTCGGGTCAACGAGTGGAGATTTGGTGGAGGATGGCAGCCCAAGAATCAAAGAAGTCTGCCATGTTTCAGAATTCAGAAGCTTCCAGTGCAACCACAATACATATGGGCTCTGTCTTGGCTTAGTACTTAGTAGGAAATCTCACCTGGGCATCGTCATTTGGAGGTTACTTTCGCATGAGCAGATCCAGAAGGTAGAGCATCTGAAGGATGGATCCTCTGAAGGATCTTCCTCTCTCTTTCCAAACTTAAAGTTTTTCTAAAACCCCATGGCGAGCGTAATATCACCAATGGGTGGGATTTTGGGGACTTGGTGTGTCATATCCAACTAACTTGGTGTGTAATATCCAAGTGCCACTCGGTGTGTAATATTGTAGTGTTAGGATGATTGGACACCTTGTGTGTAATATCCTCGTGTTCCACTCGACCCTATATTACTCAAACAAATGTTTGAAAAGTAGGATAAAACTCCTCCACTTTTCTTCTTACTTAGAGAAAATTGGCTTTATGCAAATGAACCCAAAATCCTACTCCTAGCCTTGCATGTACAGTTAGTCTTATTCCTTCCTTGGTGTAATTTTCCAATACATTCAGAGTATTGACCCAACTTGTTGGCTGCACATTTTATGTACAGAATCCGAAGATTGAAAGGTGCATAGGGATTGCGGATCTTCACTCAACTAGCCTGAGGCGTTGATTAACTCAAGTTCTATTAAGTTTCCGCTGTTTTATTTGAGCTAGCTACAAGCTATGCAAAGATGTAATATTTATACTCTAGATTATTCGTGTAATAAAGACTTGTGTTTTACATGATATTCATCGACGTTGAGTTATAGCTATTGATCTGGGGACTAGCATGTTAATCACAAGGACTTAGGGTCTTTATCGATCCAAGGTCATCACAAGAACCCTAGCCGCCTCCGAGGAAATCCACACATATCTCCACGGTGGAGCCTTGTCGCAGCCGCAACCTCCATAGCTACCTCCACACAATTACCACCACAAGGAGAAGGAACTTGGATCGCTAGAGGATAAAACATCATCCCCTTCATCATCAACCGCTGCATCTCCATCAACATCACCACTCCCCATATCATTCATCTCCATTAGTTATAATTCCAATTACTATTGTGGATTTATACTTGAATTCCCCCATATACTTCCATTCCATCCATATGATTATGATGATGTTATTGATTGTCTCCATGTGTGAGTAGTTTACCTTGCTCTTGGGGAGATGGAGAAACCCTAGCAATATTATGATATGAAAAAACGTTGATCTATAACTTTGTGCGATTATGTGTTAGTTCTCTCACTAGATATTATGTGAAGCCAACCACCTAAAATTTCCTTCAGGACTAGAGAGGGAACTACCCTTGTAATTATGGTATTGTGTATGACGTGAAGTGACATACCGTGTGATATGGGGTGGCCCGATCTTCTCAGCAAGCACTTGTCGATGGTGATGGTGGATGATAGATTACTAGCCTGTAGCTATGAACTCTCCTGCTCGATCCTATATGCCAATGCAACAACTCTCGAACCTTGTAGGATATTCACAACACCACGCTCTTGCACACGCAGTTGTGACCACGAACGGTAATATGCAATCTACTAATTCCCAATGGAACAACAGATCACACTCAATTATAGTTGGTAAATTCGAACACAGGCTAATTCCAAAGGTTCTATGAAAGAAACAACTCCAAAATATTTTAACATGGTCTAAACCCTAACTTGTGATGGCTACGGAGGTTTATATGAGGGCTAGGGCCTCCTCCCCTGATGCAGCCCGTCCTACGGATGCTCCTACATCTACACCAACAAGTCCCCCAAGTGGACCCATGACTCGTGCCCGAGCCAAACTCCTACAAGCTAAGGTGAACTCGCTCCTCTCCTCGTGCCAATTTGATACCTCTTTGGATGGTGTGCTACTTCATGCAACTACTCTATGCATCATCAGGTACGAAGCCCCAACACATCACCAAGCACCCAAGGATGGAGAACAAGGAGCAGATCGTGAAGCAGAAGACGATGGAGCTTCTCAGACCGGAGTCTCCAGTCTGCGCACACTAGAGTGTCTGATCGACCAAAGTCTCCGGCCTGAATACAACGGAGTCTCCGGACCCACCTCCGGCCTGCCCCTAGAATCGAGTTCGAGGAGAATCTGACTGCCCCTCGGAGACTAGTCGGGAGACCGACCGGAATCTCCGGTCCAGACCGGATTCTCTGGTCAACCACATCGGAGTCTCCGGTCTGACCGTCGCCAGACATGAAAAGGCCTTTGGGCCTATGGCCCATGTACCCCTTAGTCCGTCTAGAACTTGTCTTTTATTCCTAAAGTACCCCTGTTTAAGTGGCTCGCCTATATATAGTCCCCTACCTCCATTGTAAACCCTAGGCATGATATTGGAATTAGTGGAAACCCCTTGTGGATCTATCTAGTTCTTGCCTCATGCTCCTTGACCAAGGAGCACCAATATCGCAAACCTCGTTGGAGTTTGCATCGTGCCTCCGCGTTGTACAAGGCCTAGGCATCAGAGTCCCTTTGCCTAGATGTCAAGATCTCACCGAGTCTCCCATATCGCCGTGCCGGTTCGAGAGAGAGTCCTCCGCCCGACGCCGATCCTAGGGATTGCGTCGGACCGGTTACCGCCGGCGTGAGCTATTGGTGTGTATCGTGGTTTTGTGTGTGTGTGTTCATCGCGTTCTTCATGCGTGCGTTCATCGTGTTCATCCTCCCCTCCTCCCCCCGCACTCCATCCTCGATTTTGAAAGGGAATCGTTAAAGATCGGGCCACCCTAGAGGTTTACCCTCAACATATTGGTATCAAGAGCTTCGTTGCTCACGATTTCCCCCACAAAATTTTCTTCTATCCACCAAAAATTCAAAAATCCCCAAAAAAACAACCCAAATTTGCCTTTGGATCGATCTCTTGATTTGGAGTGTTATTTGTGGTTTTGATCCGACCAAACCTTGTCTTAGGAGTTGGTCCAGCTTTATCCTGCATTTTCCCAGACCAATTTGGCCAATTTTTGACGGATTTGAGGCCCCAAGGCATTGATTTCTGCTCAAGAACACGAGCTGGTAGCGATCTGACTGCAGACCGGAGTTTCCGGCCTGCAGACCGGAGTCTCCGGCCTACCCACACCGGAGTCTCCGGCCTACACCGGAATCTCCGGCCTACCCACACCGGAGTCTCCGGCCTGACGCCTGATTTTGACAGTTTTGCCTCTAATCTTGCATTGGCTAATTTCCTCTTGTTTGTTTGTGCCCGTGTGCATTTCGTCCACTAACAACAAGCTTCCACATCGACAACTCCCGCGGTCCTCGACACCACGGCCCACGAACATCATCCCGCACCACTGACACCAAGTTCATCAACACCAACGAAGGTATAACTTGCGTCACCTTGTTAACCCCTATCTTCCTTTGTGTGTACCTATCCCATGAGAGTGGCTCATATTGTGTTTGCTTGAGTATTGTGCATTTGTCCTTGGATAGTGTGAGTGATGCAGCCCATCCTACGGATGCTCCTACATCTACACCAACAAGTCCCCCAAGTGGACCCATGACTCGTGCCTGAGCTAAACTCCTACAAGCTAAGGTGAACTCGCTCCTCTCCTCATGCATCATCAAGTACGAAGCCTCGCCACATTCCCAAGCACCGAAGGATGGAGAGCAAGGAGCAGAGCGTGAAGCAGAAGCCACTGGAGCTGCTCAGATCGGAGTCTCCGGTCTGCACATACCGGAGTCTCTATCCTGCCAAAGTCTCCGGTCTGAAGACCCTAGAGACTCCGGCCCACTCTCCGGTCTGACCCCCTGCACCGGGCCCTGGGACAATCTGAAGGCCCCTCCGGAGGCTGGTCCGGAGGCTACACCGAATTCTCCGGCCTAGACCAGAGTCTCTGGCCTAGACCGGAGTCTTCGGTCCGACCGACGCCCGGCATGAAAAGGCCTTTGGGCCTTCGGCCCATGTACCCCTTAGTCCGTCCAAAACTTGTCTTTTATTCCTAAAATACCCCTATTTAAGTGGCTGGCCTATATATTGATGAGGATATATACATGGATTATGATGATTCTGACTGCCTAAACTGGAAGGAAATATTGAGTCAAATCAATAATGACTATCAGGTGAATTTATTCCTAATTGAACCTGATGTTTTATTTAATGAGAACTTTATACTACCTAAGTCTATGCATCTTTGTATGATCAGGTTTATTGATAACACAAGCATTGCGCGAGGAGGGGGAGAGTTGCAGCAAGGACAAGCGCTGATTTCCAATATCAACAAGTGCGCGAGGGAGGAGCGGGAGGCATGCGCACTAGGAGGCAATGAGGAAATCACGTAGGAGCAAGAGTGAGAGATGGCGCACCAAGAATTACATGTTTGAGGTGTTCCACGATGTTTGTACTGCGTGCCAATAAGGCCAAACCCATATATGGGTCGGTATGTATCAGTTTGAGTCGAACCGAGTCAGTTTGGGCCAAGTTATGGCTGTTTTTAGGCCCGTTTAGAGGGGAGGAGGCCCCAGCCCTCATATAAACCTCCGTAGCCGTCACAAGTTAGGGTTAAGACCACATTAAAATATTTTGGAGTTGTTTCTTTCATAGAACCTCTAGAATTACCCTGTGTTCGAATCTGCCAACTATAATTGAGTGTGATCTGTTGTTCCATTGGGAATTAGTAGATTGCATACTACCGTTCGTGGTCACGGCTGTGTGCGCAAGAGTGTGGTGTTGTGAATATCCTACAAGGTTCAAGAGCTGTTGTATTGGCATCAGGGATCGAGCGGGAGAGATCATAGGTACGCACTAGTTATCTATCATCCACCATCACCATCGACAAGAGCTTGCTGAGAAGATCGGGCCACCCCATATCATCTTGGTATTAGAGCGCTGGGTTTACTCGGTCAGCAATATCATCTTTGTATCAGATTTCCAGTGTTGCCTCGGTAAGCAATCCACAATCCATCCATAGATTAGAGAGTGTTTTTCATCCTATATAGAAAAAGGCCCACAAAAAGGGTTGCCATAGCCTAGATTACATCGTATTCGAGTAATAGTTGCTGGTCGAGTTCCTCTATTAGATTAGATCTAAATCTATTCTTCGTAGATTTGTTTTCTAGTTGTTCTAGTTGTTTTCCATCATCTTTTTCCGCTACCATCAAGTCAGATCCGATCCAAGTAAAGAGTCCTAGTTGTGTACTACTTGGCGAGTCGGAATTAAAAAAAAATTGGCTCGCTGCCTCACGCCTGACCGCAGACAAGTCTGTGCTCCAGCGTGACAAAAAAAATTCCGAAAAAAAATCGAACCGTCGCCTTACCACAGACCAGTCTGTGCTAGTACGAGAAAAAAAAATTCTGCCGCCATCCTGCCGCGGCAGGATTTTAGGCCATTTTTCTGATGTGGCACAGACCAATTTTCACGTCAATTTTTTTTCTTTTTTGTTTATTTTTTTTACTGAGTCCACATAGCATACCTATCCTTGTGAGCCTTAGTAAACCTTTCTTTGTGTCTAAAACTATCCTACGAGACTAGCGTGCTTAGTGCTCTGCGGGCTACTCAGTTTAGCAATCTTGTGCCCGTTTCGTTAAGACATTGCTAGCGTCTCTCCTTGTGCATTGCAACATGAGCGTTCCTCTGACATACCTCACTTTTTTAGCTCATTTTCATAGTTGCAATTGCCCCATTTATCTCCACTGTGTGTGTTTCCGTGGGTCTTTGTCATACGATCAACACTAGGACTTGTTTGCGGTGTAGTTAGGATACCATACCTACAGCTCCACCATAAGTACCCTGTGTGCCCTATGATCGTTCTCTATACCTTTGATATTCACTTCATCACATCAGTGCATCAGTTTTTGATTTCGTTTGGTAGATCATGTCTATTCACTTTGGAACGGTAAGATCTCCTTTCTTATTAGTTGTGAGTGAGTTGTGAGAGTTTCCACCATACTGATTTTGATTTGTGCACTAATGTACTAATCATGTCTTCTAGTAGTGTTGATGTGATGCAGAAAATGGAGGCAGGTGATGTTACAAATAATGTGGAGACGTATAGTTACAAATTCATCGACAATTGGCGTTGTAGTGGAACTTTTTGGAAGAAAGAACGCGGTATTTTTGATGGTGATGGTCTTTTCCACCATAGTGTGATGATTGGTGAGCGATGTGCTTCCATTACCATTGATAGTAACTCTACTATTAATTTGATCAGTGTTGAAGTTGTACAAAAGTTGCAGCTACCCACATGTGCCCGTGCGGTGCCATATCTCTTGCATTCATCATATGGCACATTGCTGATTTGACACACCGCTGATGTTCCTATGACTTTTAAAGAGCATACTGAGATTGTGCGCTGTGATGTATCTCCTATACCACTTGATTCTTGTCACATACTATTGGGAGAACCTTGGAGCAGAAGGTTTGACGCTCAAATATATCCTGTTGTTGGAAGGATTTCTTTCAAATGGAACATGAAGAGGCGTGTTATGCTCAGGATTTCAGCCGACAAATTTCATGAGTATCATCTTCTTTGCAAGGAGAGGACAAAAGAGTTCAGTTTGTCTGCTAAGTACAAGGTCATGATGAATGGTGACAATTCTATTATTTGTCATCTTGAACACGGTGTGCATTACAACCCATGTGAGAATGAGAGCCACATAGCCAAGCTGAGTGAGAGTGTTATCAAAAGTGAGCTGTGTGATTCCACTAAACGTGAGGTTGAGAGCATCCATTCTAAGAGTATGTGAGAAAAAGAAAACATCAGTGCAGTAGATGCTAATACATGTGAGGATATTTCTACTAATGTAATCATCTCTACTCCTGGTATTGTTTCTTGTGCTATGCAGGTTGCTTTTGAAGAAAGGGAGCAGTCTATTTTACAACCTACATCGTCGGACTGTGCATTGTCACTTGCGGCGGATGTTTTAGTACCTACTACAACTGAGGAGATTATTGATGACATTGGTACTGTTTTGGAGCTTCAGCCAACATGTGCGACATATTGTGAGTCTATTCCTTTACTGAAGCCTCCTTGTGATTTTCCTTGCAATACTGTTTCAGCACCATGTGATAGTTTACCAAATTCAAATTTCGATCATGCGGTACTGATAACACATAAGGAAATACTTGCTCGAATACCACCTGCTGATATTGTGTATTCCATCATGCTAAATGAACGTATGAGTATGAGTTGTGCTATGGATAAGATTTCTGAAATTTCATTTCTGAATTCTAGCACATATTCTCCTTATTTCACTTTCAATCTGATTGGTGGATATAGCATGCATGAAAATTTTCTTGTGGATCACATATGCATTACTTGTGATAGAATCGCTGAACTGAAACATGCTGTTTTTAGCCATACATCACAAAATGTTTGCTATGGGACAATAGCTCATGTTCCAGATATTATGGAAATACATTCTGGTCTAGTTGATATATTGCAACCAACACAAGTAATTTTACCTATGTTGGATTGTTCTAATCTTGCTAGGATAGGACCCAAGTTTTCATATTCACTATGTTTGTCCCAAAAGTCTTTGTCTAGTTTTGTTACTACTTTAGACTTCCTTG
Organism: Avena eriantha; assembly: GCA_910589775.1. Classification (NCBI taxonomy): domain Eukaryota; kingdom Viridiplantae; phylum Streptophyta; class Magnoliopsida; order Poales; family Poaceae; genus Avena; species Avena eriantha. The sequence continues at coordinate 391,505,752 of OU342743.1, forward strand.
ATATTTGCAAATTGAGTTGCATTTTACATACTGGACAAGATGATCATGTTCATAATAATCAGAGTAGCGCAGTTGAAGCATGTCATGATTCAATTTGGTTTTCAGACATATTGAATTGGTTTGATCTTGTTCACAATTTGATCATAGATCTTCTTGGAGAAAACTGAATTTAATATTGAAGAACATGACTATCTATTTAGTTGTTTTTCACCATGATCATGATTCTTTGTACTTCACTTATACCTGCAATTTAAGTTGCTTGATGTATACTGGACATACTTTTCATGTGAACAACAATAATACAACATGTTATATATACATATACTTTGCGTACACGTTGTTCTTTTTGTTTCTCCCACTTTCAGCTTACCCAAAGCCGAGGACGGCTTTTCATGAAGAAAGGGAGGATGATGAGGATATATACATGGATTATGATGATTTTGACTGCCTGAACTGGAAGGAAATATTGAGTCAAATCAATAATGACTATCAGGTGAATTTAATCCTAATTGAACCTGATGTTTTGTTTAATGAGAACTTTAACTACCTAAGTCTATGCATCTTTGTATGATCAGGTTTATTGATAACACAAGCATTGCGCGAGGAGGAGGAGAGTTGCAGCAAGAAGGACAAGCGCTGATTTCCAATATCAACAAGTGCGCGAGGGAGGAGCGGGAGGCATGCGCACTAGGAGGCAATGAGGAAATCATGTATGAGCAAGAGTGAGAGATGGCGCACCAAGAATTACATGTTTGAGGTGTTCCACGATGTTTGGACTGCGTGCCAATAAGGCCGAACCCATATATGGGTCGGTATGTATCAGTTTGAGTCGAACCGAGTCAGTTTGGGCCAAGTTATGGCTGTTTTTAGGCCCGTTTAGAGGGAGGACGCCCCAGCCCTCATATAAACCTCCGTAGCCGTCACAAGTTAGGGTTAAGACCACGTTAAAATATTTTGGAGTTGTTTCTTTCATAGAACCTCTGGAATTACCCTGTGTTCGAATCTGCCAACTATAATTGAGTGTGATCTGTTGTTCCATTGGGAATTAGTAGATTGCATACTACCGTTCGTGGTCACGGCTGCGTGCGCAAAAGTGTGGTGTTGTGAATATCGTACAAGGTTCGAGAGCTGTTGCATTGGCATCAGGGATCGAGCGGGAGAGATCATAGCTACGCACTAGTTATCTATCATCCACCATCACCATCGACAAGAGCTTGTTGAGAAGATCGGGCCACCCCATATCATATATAGTCCCCCACCTCCATTGTAAACCCTAGGCTTGATATTGGAATTAGTGGAAACCCCTTTGTGGATCTATCTAATTCTTGCCTCATGCTCCTTGACTAAGGAGCACCAATATCCCCAAACCTCGTTGGAGTTTGCATTGTGCCTCCGCGTTGTACAAGGCCTAGGCATCGGTGTCCCTTTGCCTAGACGTCAAGATCTCACCGAGTCTCCCATCTCGCCGTGCCGATTCGAGAGAGAGTCCTCCACCCGACGCCGATCCTAGGGATTGCGCCGGACTGGTCACCGCCGGCGTGAGCTATTGGTGTTTATCGTGGTTTTGCATGTGTGTGTTCATCGCGTTGTTCGTGCGTGTGTTCATCGTGTTCATCCTTCACCCTCCTTTCCCCCGCACTCCACCCTCGATTTGAATGGGAATCGTGAAAGATCGGGCCACCCTAGAGGTTTGCCCTCAACAATACACCTTCAAATGGCTCAACAAAACATGTGTTTTGCAACCAATGACTCCTAGCCAAATAATGGCGGACAATGCAAAGGCTTTAGCGAGGGCGCAAAGCACAACACCTCCCACTGAGAAGAGCGGTGAGAGAGAGAACCACCTCACAGTGAGTGAGAGCCACAAGCCAAACTCGAGTGGAAAAACTAAGAGTGTTCTCCTTGCCACCAAAAGTGAGATGAGAGATGTTCGGAACAACCCATCCATCTTGCACTATGTCCTCCTTTGCAAGGGACTAGCACAAGGAACTAATGAATTAACCAATGTTCCTCCATCTTTGATGAGTGTTTTGCAAGAATTCAAGGATGTGTTCCCTGAAGAGCTTCAACATGGACTACCTCCTCTTCGCGGCATCGAACATCGCATTGACCTCATCCCTGGTGCACCACTTCCCAACCGCGCCGCTCACCGCACGAACCCGGAGGAGACAAAGGAGATTGAATGTCAAATCAACCAACTCGTCTCCAAATGTTTGACCCAAGTTAGCACTAGTCCAAGTGTCGTCCCCGTCATTCTTGTGGGAAAAACGGATGATATGTTACGGTTGTGCATGGACTACCGTCAAATCAATGCTATCACCGTGCGTTATGGACATCCCATACCACATCTCGATGACATGCTTGATGAGTTGTGTGGAGTCACTATTTTTTTGAAAACTGATCTTCGTAGGGGTTACCATCAAATATGCATGGCTGAAGGTGATGAGTGGAAAACCACCTTCAAGACCAAACTTGGTCTCTATGAATGGTTGGTTATGCCCTTTGGTTTATCGAATGCCCCATCCACCTTCATGCGCCTTATGAATCACATCTTGCGTTCTCTCATTGGAAAAAGTGTTGTTGTCTATTTCGATGATATTCTTGTTTATAGCAAATCACTTGAGGACCATATAACACATGTCAAGGAAGTTTTGCAAATCCTTCAACATGAAAAGTTTTATGCTAATCTTCCCAAGTGCACTTTTGCTAAAGACAAGTGGGTTTTTCTTGGATTTGTTGTTACTTCGAAGGGAATTAAAGTTGATGTTTCCAAGGTAAACGACATACGAGATTGGCCCATCCCAACAAATGTGCGTGAACTCCAAAGTTTTCATGGGTTGGCCGATTTCTATCGTCGCTTTGTGAAAGACTTTTCAACCATTGCGTGCCCTCTCAACGAGTTGACGAAAAAGAATGTCACCTTCGTGTGGGGCAAAGCACAACAAAAAGCATTTGATGAACTTAAAAAGAGGCTCACCAAAGCACCTCTCCTTGCGTTACCGGATTTCACAAAAACATTTGAGATAGAGTGTACCATAGCGAGAAACTTGATGGTGCTCGCCTTAATTATCAAATTTATGACAAAGAGATTTTTGCGTTAGTTCGTGTTCTTCAAGTTTGGCAACACTACTATGGCCCAAGGAATTTATCATACATTCCGACCATGAGTCGTTGAAATATCTCAAAGGCCAAGCCAACTTGAGTAAGAGACACGCTAATTGGGTTGAGTTCATGGAGTCTTTTCCGTACATTGTCAAGTATAAGAAGGGCAAAGATAATGTAGTTGCGGACGCTTTGTCTCGGAAACATACAAGCCTTCTTACGAGACTTGAAATCAACGTGTTGGGTCTTGAGGAAATAAATTGTATGCTCCCGACCCGTTCTTTGAACCAGTTTTTGGAAAGTGCTCCATTGACAAAGGAATTGATGATTTCTATTTGCATAAGGGTTTTCTCTTTAAACAAAACAAACTTTGCATTCTGAAATCTTCGCTCCAACTTTTGCTTCTCCAAGAATCTCATTGTGGAGGACTTATGGGTCACTTTGGCCGCGACAAGACATTGGACATGCTCTCCAATCACTACTTTTGGCCCAAGATGAAGCGTGACGTGGAGCGCTACGTTCAACGATGCACGACATGTGTTCAAGCTAAGTTGCAAGCTAACCCTTATGCTCTTTATATGCCATTGCCTATTCCTCATACACCTTGGTCTGACAGTAGCATGGATTTCGTGTTAGGATTGCCTAGATCTAAGCATGGTCATGATTCTATATTTGTTGCTGTGGATCGTATTTCCAAAATGGCACACTTCATACCGTGCCATAAGACCGACGATGCTTCACATGTTGCAAATCTATTTTTCAGGGAAATCGCCCATCTTTACGGTGTGCCAAGAACAATCGTCTCCGACCGGGACGTCAAATTCATGAGCTACTTATGGAAGACCCTCATGGCCAAGCTCGGAGTCAAGCTCCTCTTTTCATCCGCATCGCACCCCCAAACCGATGGCCAAACCGAAGTTGTCAACCGAAGCCTTGGAACTCTCCTACGTGTGTTGATCAAGAAGAACTTGAAGGATTGGGAGGAATGCATTCCCCACGCCGAGTTTGCCTACAACCGTGCCAAGCACACAACAACCAAGATGAGTCCATTCATGATCGTCTATGTTTTTGAGCCCCTCACCGCGCTCGACGTTCTACCACTACCCTTCCATGAGCGCACGAACATGGACGTCGAGAAGCGTGCACAAGCTATGAAGAAGCTTCATGAAGAAACAAGAGCTACTATCGAACAATAAGTCCTTCGCCAAGCTTCAAGGTTAAACAAGGACAAGAAAGAGATGATCTTTGAAGAAGGAGACCTTGTGTGGATACACCTAAGCAAAGACCGCTTCCCCAAGGAACGTGACTCCATGCTAAAGCCAAGAGGAGATGGTCCCTTCAAGGTCCTCAAAAGAATCAACAACAACGCCTACATCATCGACATCCCACCCTCCAAATACCTTGCAAGCAATACATTCAATGTCAAGGATCTCTCACCCTACCATGGAGATGTTCAAGATGATAACCATGAAGAGTAGAGGACGACTCTTCCCAAGGGGGGCAGCTGATGCAGCCTGTCCTACGGACGCTCCTAAATCTACAGCAACAAGTCCCCCAAGTGGACCCATGACTCGTGCCCGAGCCAGACTCCTACAAGCTAAGGTGAACTCGCTCCTCTCCTCGTGCCAATTTGATACCTCCTTGGATGGTGTGTTACTTCATGCAACTACTCTATGCATCATCAGGTACGAAGCCCCAACACATCACCAAGCACCCAAGGATGGAGAACAAGGAGCAGATCGTGAAGTAGAAGACGCTGGAGCTGCTCAGAGCGGAGTCTCCGGTCTACACACACCGGAGTCTCCGGTCCACCAAATTCTCCGGCCTGAAGACACCGGAGTCTCTAGCCCCACCTTCGGCCTGCCCCCAGAATCGAGTTCGAGGACAATCTGACCCGGAGACTAGTCCAGAGACCGACCGGAATCTTCGGTTTAGACCGGAGTCTCCGGTCAACTACACCGGATCCGGTCCGACCGTCGCCAGGCAATGAAAGGCCTCTGGGCCTACGGCCCATGTACCCCTTAGTCCATCCAGAACTTGTCTTTTATTCCTGAAGTACTCCTGTTTAAGTGGCTGGCCTATATATAGTCCCCCACCTCCATTGTAAACCCTAGGCATGCAATTGGAATTAGTGGAAACTCCTTGTGGATCTATCTAGTTCTTGCCTCATGCTCCTTGACCAAGGAGCACCAATGTAACACCCTCGAATCGGCCCCTATGCAAGTTTCAGCGCTTCCCGCCAAACCCGCATAGAAATGATTCAAGGACGCCCACGAGGCACTTTCGTGCGGGTGGAAAATAAAGTAATACCATTACACAATAGTCCACGATGGAACCCACAGAACATATATATACAACAACGGCTCCATGAGTCAAGAATACAGATATACCATACAAAGATCCAAATCACCCTGAACACGATACAACATCCGAGTACGGATAAGATTCAAATGGGGCTAAGAGCCCTGAAGAATAACCAATGGCGTCCATAACCCTGCCCAGGCCAAGCCGGAAGGGTAACCCTGCTAATGACGTTGAACTTATACCTGCTAAAACAAAAGGGGTGCCGACAAAGGGCAAAGGAAAAAGAGAGCGGTCAGTACTGAGGCCAGTACACGGCGAGTCTAGAATTCGGCGGCTCTCGCCTACATAGGTATGGTGGGCTGAAGCGGCAGCGCAGCACGCACTAAACAATCTGATGCAGCCTGTCCTACGGACGCTTCTACATCTACACCAACAAGTCCCCCAAGTGGACCCATGACTCGTGCCCGAGCCAAACTCCTCCAAGCTAAGGTGAACTCGCTCCTCTCTTTGTGCCAATTTGATACCTCCTTGGATGGTGTGCTACTTCATACCACTACTTTGTGCATCATCAGGTACGAGCCCCCGCCACGTCGACCCACGAGCCCTGAAGCTGCACCAGAGCTGAAGCTGCCACAGCCGGAGTGTCTGGCGCAGCCAGAGTGTCCGGCGTGACTCAGCCGGAGTGTCCGGCCTGCCCGAGCCCGAACCTGGCGCGAACATTCTGTGTGCCAGTTCGGACACTACCCGGACACTGCTCGGGGTGTCCGGCCACCCCGGACTGTCCGACCCACTCGACCCGGAGTGTCCGGCCCACTCGACCCGGAGTGTTGAGGGCAAACCTCTAAGGTGGCTCCATCTTTCACGATTCCCTTTCAAATCGAGGGTGGAGTGTGGGGGAAAGGAGGGAAGGATGAACACGACGAACACACGCACGAAGAACGCGATGAACACACACACGCAAAACCACAATAAACACTAATAGCTCACGCGGGCGGTGACCGGTCCGGCGCAATCCTTAGGATCGGCGTCGGGCGGAGGACTCTCTCTCGAACCGGCACGGCGAGATGGGAGACTCGGTGAGATCTTGACGTCTAGGCAAAGGGACACCGATGCCTAGGCCTTGTACAACGCAGAGGCACAATGCAAACTCCAACGAGGTTTGGGAATATTGGTGCTCCTTAGTCAAGGAGCATGAGGCAAGAATTAGATAGATCCACAAAGGAGTTTCCACTAATTCCAATATCAAGCCTAGGGTTTACAATGGAGGTGGGGGTCTATATATAGGCCAACCACAAAGTCAGGGGTAATTCAGGCATTAAAGTAGAGTTCTCGGTGAAATAGAGGGGTACATGGGCCATAGGGCCCAGCTAGGCTCACATGCCCATCACTTGGGCCGGACACTCCGGGTCTAGTGGGCCGGACAGTCCGGGGTGGCCGGACACTCCAGGTAGTTTGGCTCGGGCACGAGTCATGGGTCCACTTGGGGGACTTATTGTTGTAGATGTAGAAGCATCTGTAGGACGGGCTGCATCAGCTCCCCCCATTGGGAAAGAGTCGTCCTCGACTCTTCATGGATATCATCTTGAGCATCTCCATGGTAGGGTGCGAGGTCCTTGACATTGAATGTATTGCTTGCAAGGTACTTGGAGGTCGGTATGTCGATGATGTAGGCGTTGTTGTTGATTCTTTTGAGGACCTTGAAGGGACCATCTCCTCTTGGCTTGAGCTTGGAGTCACGTTCCTTGGGGAAGCGGTCCTTACTTAGGTGTATCCACACAAGGTCACCTTCTTCAAATATCATCTCCTTCTTGTCCTTGTTTAATCTTGAAGCTTGGCGAATGACTTGTTGTTCGATAGTAGCTCTTGTTTCTTCATGAAGCATCTTCATAGCTTGTGCGCGCTTCTCGACGTCCATGTTCGTGCGCTCATGGAGAGGTAGTGGTAGGATGTCGAGCGCGGTGAGGGGCTCGAAACCATAGATGCTCATGAATGGACTCATCTTGGTTGTTGAGTGCTTGGATCGATTGTAGGCGAACTCGGCGTGTGGAATGCATTCCTCCCAATCCTTCAGGTTTTTCTTGATCAACACACGAAGGAGAGTTCCGAGGCTTCGGTTGACAACTTCGGTTTGGCCATCAGTTTGAGGATGTGATGCGGATGAGAAGAGGAGCTTGACGCCGAGCTTGGCCATGAGGTTCTTCCACAAGTAGCTCATGAATTTGACGTCGCGGTCGCAGACGATTGTCCTTGGCACACCGTGAAGACGGACGATTTCCCTAAAAAATAGATTTGCAACATGTGAAGCATCGTCGGTCTTATGGCACGGTATGAAGTGTGCCATTATGGAAAAACGATCCACAACGACAAATATAGAATCATGACCATGCTTAGATCTAGGCAATCCTAACACGAAATCCATGCTAATGTCGGACCAAGGTGTATGAGGAATACGCAATGGCATATAAAGACCATAGGGATTAGCTTGAACACATGTCGTGCATCGTTGAACGTAGCGCTCCACGTCACGCTTCATCTTGGGCCAAAAGTAGTGATTGGAGGGCATGTCCAATGTCTTGTCGCGACCAAAGTGACCCATAAGGCCTCCACCATGAGATTCTTGGAGAAGCAAAAGTTGAAGCGACGACTTCGGGTTGCATAGCTTGTTTTGTTTAAATAGAAAGCCCTTATGAAAATAGAAATCATCAACTCCTTTGTCATTGGAGCACTTTGCGAAAATTGGTTCAAAGAACGGATCGGAAGCATATAAAGATTTTATTTTCTCAAGACCCAACACATTGATTTCAAGTCTCGTAAGAAGGGTTGTATGTTTGCGAGACAATGCGTCCGCAACTACATTATCTTTGCCCTTCTTATACTTGACAATGTACGGAAAAGACTCCATGAACTCAACCCACTTAGTGTGTCTCTTGCTCAAGTTAGCTTGGCCTTTGAGATATTTCAACGACTCGTGGTCGGAATGTATGATAAATTCCTTGGGCCAAACTTGAAGGACACGAACTAAGGGAAAAAGCTCTTTGTCATAAATCGGATAGTTAAGGCGAGCACCATCAAGTTTCTCGCTATGGTAGGCGATAGGACGTCCATTTTGCATAAGGACTCCTCCAATGCCAATACTACTAGCATCACACTCTATCTCAAAAGTTTTTGTGAAATCCGGTAAAGCAAGAAGAGGTGCTTCGGTGAGCCTCTTTTCGAGTTTGTCAAAAGCTTTTTGTTGTGCTCAAGTGATTTACATGGTCCTCAAGTGATTTGCTATAAACAAGAATATCATCGAAATAGACAACAACACTTTTTCCAATGAGAGAACGCAAGATGTGATTCATATGGCGCATGAAAGTGGATGGGGCATTTCATAAACCAAAGGGCATAACCAACCACTCATAGAGAGCAAGTTTGGTCTTGAAGGCGGTTTTCCACTCATCACCTTCAGCCATGTGTATTTGATGGTAACCACTACGAAGATCAATTTTCGAAAAAATAGTGGCTCCACACAACTCATCAAGCATGTCATCGAGACATCGTATGGGATGTCGATAACACACGGTGATAGCATTGATTGGACGGCAGTCCATGCATAACCGTAACGTATCATCCGTCTTTGGAACAAGAATCACGGGTACGGCACTTGGACTAGTGCAAACTTGGATCAAACCTTTGGAGATGAGTTGGTTGATTTGATGTTCGATCTCCTTCGTCTCCTCCGGGTTCGTGTGGTAAGCGGCACGGTTGGGAAGTGGTGCACCGGGGATGAGGTCAATTCGAGTTCGATGCTGCGCAGAGGAGGTAGTCCATGTGGAAGCTCTTCGGGAAACACATCCTTGAATTGCTGCAAAACATTCATCAAAGATGGAGGAACATTGGTTAATTCATTAGTTCCTTGCGCTAGTCCCTTGCAAAGGAGGACATAGTGCAAGATGGATGGGTTGTTCCGAACATCTCTCATCTCACTTTTGGTGGCAAGGAGAACACTCTTAGTTTTTCCACTCCAATTTGGCTTGTGGCTCTCACTCACTATGAGGTGGTTCTCTCTCTCACCGCTCTTCTCACATGTAGGTGTTGTGCTTTGCGCCCTCGCTAAAGCCTTTGCATTGTCCGCAATTATTTGGCTAGGAGTCATCGGTTGCAAAACACATGTTTTGTTGAGCCATTTGAAGGTGTATATGTTGGTGCGACCATCATGTGGAGAAGCCTTGTCAAATTGCCATGGTCGACCAAGAAGCATGTGGCAAACTATCATAGGAAACACATCACACTCCACCTTATCTTTGTAAGGACCAATGGCGAAGGAGACCGATACGGTATGCTTGATCTTCATGGACCCTTGGTCACTTAGCCATTGCACATGGTAGGGGTGCTTGTGTGGATGGAGGGTGAGGTTGAGCTTCTCACACAACTCAGTGCTAGCAAGGTTTTGACAACTCCCTCCGTCAATGATCACCTTGATAGATTTGTCGTTGATGTCGGCTCATGTTTGGAAGATATTGGAGCGTTGGTCTTCATGCTCTTGTGCTTGAGTGGTCAAGATCCTTGTGACGACAAGCGATGGACTTGCGTCATGCTCACACATGAGGAGTTCTTGATCATCTTCCACTCGTTGCCTTGCCATTGCTTCCTTGACACGTGCATCAAACTCATCTTCACTCAAGTACTCTTCATCACCATTGTCATGGACGAACAAGACTTTCTTTTTTCCACATTCGGCCGACTTGTGTCCTTTACCTCCACACTTGTAGCATTCACCGTTGAAAGGTGTATCACTCTTTGCTTGCTTGCCACTTGGGGGCAGTTTTCCTTGAGGAAGTGTGGGCTTGAAGGAAGGCTTGGAGGTACTTGAGGAGCTACCATTGAAAGTTGTTGGTGTAGGTGTTGAAGCTTTCTTGTAGGTGAAGTACATCTTGGGCTTGTTGTACTTGATATCCTCTTGCACTTGACGTTCAGCCTTTGTTGCGATGTGCACAAGCTCAACCATGGTGTTGTATGTTTGAAACTCGACGATGCGCTTGATTGGGTGATTCAAGCCAATAAGGAAACGTGCCATTGTTTGGTCCATGCGCTCATCAATGTTGGCGCAAATCAAGTTGAGTTCCATTTCCTTGAAGTATTCTTCCACGGTATTTGTCCCTTGATGAAGAGCTTGAAGGTTGTTGAAGAGGTCACGCGTGTAGTGCGCGGGGACAAACCGGGATCTCATGTGAGCCTTCATGTCATGCCAAGTTGTGATTGGCGGCTCTTGTCTTGCATCACGAGCAACTTGAACATGTTCCCACCAAAGGTTGGCGTAATCATCAAACTCTAGCGAAGCCATGGCGACCATCTTCTCGTTGCTATAGTTGTGCATGCGGAAGAGCTTGTCGACTTTGAGTGCCCACGAGAGGTATTCCTCGGGGTCATTGGATCCGGTGAACTTGGGCATCGGGAACTTTAGCTTGCCAAAAGTTTCTTCATCGTTGTGGTCATTGCGATGAGCTTGGTGACCTTGTTGATGATCTTGTAGTTGGGGAGGTGGAACTTGGTTCACGCGTCCTTGTTGCGGAGCTTGCTCTTGATATTGTTGTTGATGTGGTTGAGGTACTTGGGCCTCATGGTGGCGAGGGTGTGGAGCCTCTTGACGTAGTTGATGACGAAGAGGAGGCTCGTTCCTCGGTTGGTGATGTTGGTTAGGCACATGGGCCTCACGGCGAAGAACATGGTCATGAGCCTCTTGACGTGGTGGGCGTCGCTCAACTTGTATCACTCTACGCTCCAAGTTTTGTTGATGTTGAGGAGGCGCCGCGTGATGACCATGGTGTCGTTGTTGATGTTCATGACGTTGATGACGAGGAGGAGGATCTTGGAGAGCTTCATGTCGATGACGAGCTTGATTCTCCAAGTTGGAGTCATCACATGTTGGAGTCATCACATGTTGGAGCTTGATTCTCCCACGGCACGCCGCAACGTCAAGCTATGATGGTGACCTCTCTTCAAGGCCATGAGCAAGGCAAGAAGCACACCGTCATCACGTAAGGGCACTAGTGATCCGAGAAGAGCAGCCACAAGAGGAACCGCAAGCGCAACCGTAAGTACAACCGCAAGTCTACCACCATCAACCACGACACATACTTGACACAACATGTGATGACTCCAACTTGGAGAATCAAGCTCGTCATCGACGTGAAGCTCTCCAAGATCCTCCTCCTCGTCATCAACGTCATGAACATCAACAACGACACCATGGTCATCACGCGGCGCCTCCTCAACATCAACAAAACTTCAAGTGATACAAGTTGAGCGACGCCCACCACGTCAAGAGGCTCATGACCATGTTCTTCGCCGTGAGGCCCATGTGCCTAACCAACATCACCAACCGAGGAACGAGCCTCCTCTTCGTCATCAACTGCGTCAAGAGGCTCCACACCCTCGCCACCATGAGGCCCAAGTACCTCAACCACATCAACAACAATATCAAGAGAAAGCTCCGCAACAAGGACACGAGAACCAAGTTCCACCTCCCCAACTACAAGATCATCAACAAGGTCACCAAGCTCGTCGCAATGACCACAATGATGAAGAAACTTTTGGCAAGCTCAAGTTCACGATGCCCAAGTTCACCAGATCCAATGACCCCGAGGAATACCTCTCGTGGGCACTCAAAGTCGACAAGCTCTTCCGCATGCACAACTATAGCAACGAGAAGATGGTCGCCATGGCTTCGCTAGAGTTTGATGATTACGCCAACCTTTGGTGGGAACAAGTTCAAGTTGCTCGTGATGCAAGACAAGAGCCACCAATCACAACTTGGCATGACATGAAGGCTCACATGAGATCCCGGTTTGTCCCCGTGCACTACACGCGTGAACTCTTCAACAAACTTCAAGCTCTTCGTCAAGGGACAAAGACCGTGGAAGAATACTTCAAGGAAATGGAACTCAACTTGATTCGTGCCAACATTGATGAGCGCATGGAGCAAACAATGGCACGTTTCCTTATTGGCTCGAATCACCCAATCAAGCGCATCGTCGAGTTCCAAACATACAACACCATGGTTGAGCTTGTGCACATCGCAACAAAGGCTGAGCGTCAAGTGCAAGAGGATATCAAGTACAACAAGCCCAAGACGTACTTCACCTACAAGCAAGCTTCAACCCCTACACCAACAACTTTCAATGGTAGCTCCTCAAGTACCTCCAAGCCTTCCTTCAAGCCCACACTTCCTCAAGGAAAACTGCCCCCAAGTGGCAAGCAAGCAAAGAGTGATACACCTTTCAACGGTGAATGCTACAAGTTTGGAGGTAAGGGACACAAGTCGGCCGAATGTGGAAACAAGAAAGTCTTGTTCATCCATGACAATGGGGATGAAGAGTACTTGAGTGAAGATGAGTTTGATGCCCGCGTCAAGGAAGCAATGGCAAGGCAACGAGTGGAAGATGATCAAGAACTCCTCATGTGTGAGCATGACGCAAGTCCATCGGTTGTCGTCACAAGGATCCTGACCACTCAAGCACAAGAGCATGAAGACCAACGCTCCAATATCTTCCAAACACGAGCCGGCATCAACGACAAATCTATCAAGGTGATCATTGACGGAGGGTGTTGTCACAACCTTGCTAGCACCGAGTTGTGTGAGAAGCTCAACCTCAACCTCCATCCACACAAGCACCCCTACCACGTGCAATGGCTAAGTGACCAAGGTTCCGTGAAGATCAAGCATACTGTATCGGTCTCCTTCACCATTGGTCCTTACAAAGATACGGTAGAGTGTGATGTGGTTCCTATGACAGTTTGCCACATGCTTCTTGGTCGACCATGGCAATTTGACAAGGCTGCTCAACATGATGGTCGCACCAATATATACACCTTCAAATGGCTCAACAAAACATGTGTTTTGCAACCGATGACTTCTAGCCAAATAATTGCGGACAATGCAAAGGCTTTAGTGAGGGCGCAAAGCACAACACCTACTTGTGAGAAGAGCGGTGAGAGAGAGAACCACCTCATAGTGAGTGAGAGCCACAAGCCAAATTTGAGTGGAAAAACTAAGAGTGTTCTCCTTGCCACCAAAAGTGAGATGAGAGATGTTCGGAACAACCCATCCATCTTGCACTATGTCCTCCTTTGCAAGGGACTAGCGCAAGGAACTAATGAATTCACCAATGTTCCTCCATCTTTGATGAATGTTTTGCAGCAATTCAAGGATGTGTTCCCCGAAGAGCTCCCACATGGACTACCTCCTCTTCGCGGCATCGAACATCGAATTGACCTCATCCCCGGTGCACCACTTCCCAACCGCGCCGCTTACCGCATGAACCCGGAGGAGATGAAGGAGATCAAACGTCAAATCAACCAACTCTTCTCCAAAGGTTTGATCCAAGTTAGCACTAGTCCAAGTGTCGTACTCGTGATTCTTGTTCCAAAGACGGATGATACGTTACGGTTATGCATGGACTGCCATCCAATCAATGCTATCACCGTGCGTTATTGACATCCCATACCACGTCTAGATGACATGCTTGATGAGTTGTGTGGAGCCACTATTTCTTCGAAAATTGATCTTCGTAGTGGTTACCATCAAATACGCATGGCTGAAGGTGATGAGTAGAAAACCGCCTTCAAGACCAAACTTGGTATCTATGAATGGTTGGTTATGCCCTTTGGTTTATCAAATGCCCCATCCACCTTCATGCGCCTTATGAATCACATCTTGCGTTCTCTCATTGGAAAAAGTGTTGTTGTCTATTTCGATGATATTCTTGTTTATAGCAAATCACTTGAGGACCATATAACACATGTCAAGGAAGTTTTGCAAATCCTTCGACATGAAAAGCTTTATGCTAATCTTCCCAAGTGCACTTTTGCTAAACACAAGTTGATTTTTCTTGGATTTGTCATTTCTTCAAAGGGAATTGAAGTTGATGTTTCCAAGGTAAAGGACATACGAGATTGGCCCATACCAACAAATGTGAGTGAACTCCGAAGTTTTCATGGGTTGGACGGTTTCTATCGTCGGTTTGTGAAAGACTTTTCAACCATTGCTTGTCCCCTTAATGAATTGACCAAAAAGAATGTCACCTTCGTGTGGGGAAAAGCACAACAAAAAGCTTTTGATGAACTTAAAAAGAGGCTCACCGAAGCACCTCTTCTTGCTTTACTGGATTTCACAAAAACTTTTGAGATAGAGTGTGATGCTAGTGGTATTGGCATTGGAGGAGACCTTATGCAAAACGGACGTCCTATTGCCTACCATAGCGAGAAACTTGATGGTGCTCGCCTTAACTATCCAATTTATGACAAAGAGCTTTTTGCCTTATTTCGTGTCCTTCAAGTTTGGCAACACTACCTTTGGCCCAACGAATTTATCATACATACCGATCACGAGTCGTTGAAATATCTCAAAGGCCAAGCCAACTTGAGCAAGAGACACGCTAAGTGGGTTGAGTTCATGGAGTCTTTTCCGTACATTGTCAAGTATAAGAAGGGCAAAGATAATGTAGTTGCAGACGCATTGTCTCACAAACATACAAGCCTTCTTACGAGAATTGAAATCAACGTGTTGGGTCTTGAGGAAATAAAATCTTTGTATGCTTCCGATCCGTTCTTTGAACCAATTTTCGCAAAGTGCTCCAATGACAAAGGAGTTGATGATTTCTATTTGCATAAGGGCTTTCTATTTAAACAAAACAAGCTATGCATCCTGAAGTCGTCGCTTCAACTTTTGCTTCTCCAAGAATCTCATGGTGGAGGCCTTATGGGTCACTTTGGTCGTGACAAGACATTGGACATGCTCTCCAATCACTACTTTTGGCCCAAGATGAAGCGTAACGTGGAGTGCTACGTTCAACGATGCACGACATGTGTTCAAGCTAAGTCGCAAGCTAATCCCTATGGTCTTTATATGCCATTGCCTATTCCTCATGCACCTTGGTCCGACATTAGCATGGATTTCATGTTAGGATTGCCTAGATCTAAGCATGGTCATGATTCTATATTTGTCATTGTGGATAGTTTTTTCCAAAATGGCACACTTCATACCGTGCCATAAGACCGACGATGCTTCACATGTTGCAAATCTATTTTTCAGGGAAATCGTCCGTCTTCACGGTGTGCCAAGGACAATCGTCTCCGACCGCGACGTCAAATTCATGAGCTACTTGTGGAAGACCCTCATGGCCAAGCTCGGCGTCAATCTCCTCTTCTCATCCACATCACATCCTCAAACTTATGGCCAAACCAAAGTTGTAAACCGAAGCCTCAGAACTCTCCTTCGTGTGTTGATCAAGAAAAACATGAAGGATTGGGAGGAATGCATTCCACACGCCGAGTTCGCCTACAATCGAGCCAAGCACTCAACAACCAAGATGAGTCCATTCATGATCGTCTACGGTTTCGAGCCCCTCACCGCCCTCGACATCCTACCACTACCTCTCCATGAGCGCACGAACATGGACATCGAGAAGCGCGCACAAGCTATGAAGACGCTTCATGAAGAAACAATAGCTACTATCGAAAAACAAGTCCTTCACCAAGCTTCAAGATTAAACAAGGACAAGAAGGAGATGATATTTGAAGAAGGTGACCTTGTGTGGATACACCTAACCAAGGACCGCTTCCCCAAGGAATGTGACTCCAAGCTCAAGCCAAGAGGAGATGGTCCCGTCAAGGTCCTCAAAAGAATCAACAACAACACCTACATCATCGACATACCGACCTCCAAGTACCTTGCAAGCAATACATTCAATGTCAAGGACCTCGCACCCTACCATGGAGATGCTCAAGATGATATCCATGAAGAGTCGAGGATGACTCTTTCCCAAGGGGGGGAGCTGATGCAGCCCGTCCTATGGACGCTTCTACATCCACAACAACAAGTCCCCCAAGTGGACCCATGACTCGTGCCCGAGCCAAACTCCTCCAAGATAAGGTGAACTCGCTCCTCTCCTCGTGCCAATTTGATTCCCCCTTGGATGGCGTGCTACTTCATACCACTACTTTGTGCATCATCAGGTACGAGCCCCCACCGCGTCGATCCACGAGCCTTGAAGCTGCACCTGTGCTGAAGCTGCCAAAGCTGGAGTGTCCGGCGCGACTCAGCCGGAGTGTCCGGACTGCCCGAGCCTGAACCTGGCGCGGACACTCTATGTGCCAGTTCGGACACTGCCCGGACACTTCTCGGAGTGTCCGGCCACCCCGTACTATCCGACCCACTCGACCCGGAGTGTCCGGCCACCCCGGAGTGTCCGGCCCACTCGACCCGGTGTGTCCGGCCCAAGTGATGGGCCTGCTAGCCTAGCTGGGCCCTATGGCCCATGTACTCCTCTATTTCGCCTAGAACTCTACTGTAATGCCTGAATTACCCCTGACTTTGTGGTTGGCCTATATATAGACCCCCACCTTCATTCTAAACCCTAGGCTTGATACTGGAATTAGTGGAAACCCCTTTGTGGATCTATCTTATTCTTGCCTCATGCTCCTTGACTAAGGAGCACCAATATCCCCAAACCTCGTTGGAGTTTGCATTGTGCCTCCACGTTGTACAAGGCCTAGGCATCGGTGTCCCTTTGCCTAGACGTCAAGATCTCACCGAGTCTCCCATCTCGCCCTGCCGGTTCGAGAGAGAGTCCTCCGCCCGACGCCGATCCTAGGGATTGCGCCGGACCGGTCACCGCCGGCGTGAGCTATTGGTGTTTATCGTGGTTTTGCGTGTGTGTGTGCGTCGCGTTCTTCGTGCGTGTGTTCGTCGTGTTCATCCTTCCCTCCTTCCCCCGCACTCCACCCTCGATTTGAAATGGAATCGTGAAAGATCGGGCCACCCTAGAGGTTTGCCCTCAACAGATCGTGAGGGTGGCATGCGACGCATGAGGAAGGCGCGTGGGGATTCGATTGGGGAACCAAGTTTGGTGGCCCCTGTGCAGTGTACGACCGGGTCATGGGGTTCGACGTGTGCCACGTGAGGGAGTGGGGCCGGCTCCGCATGGATCGAGTATTGCGGCAGGAGGGTAGGTGAGATAGTCCGGTCGGACCAGGTGTGTGGGTCGAGTAGGTGTAGGGTGAAGCGGTGGGGCTGGGCTAAGCGAGGCGGGTGGCCTGCTCGCGCGCGGGTGGGTTGGCTGCGCGCACTGCTGTGTGTGTGATAGAGGCAGGGAGTGGGGGAGGGTTAGATTGGGGTTTGGTGTGGCTAGGGTTAGATGGGATTAGGGTTAGGGTTTACACACGGGGTGGTAGGTGGCCTGCTAGCTGGGCTTTTGGGCCTGGCCGGCTGGGCTGCCTCCCCCGGACAAAAATATTTTATTTGTTTTATTTTTAAAAGATTTTTGCAAATAGTTGTTAGACAAACCAAAGATCTGAAAAAGACCGTGGTTTTGATTTGAAATAAAGACGGGGGATATTTAGAAAACAAAGATAGGCTTTTAGAAATTAGTTTTAGGCAAACAAATGCATGATGACATGACGATGCTCAAATGCAATGTGGCATGATGACATGAGCATGCGGTCATGATGATGCACAAAATAAAAACTCAAGTGATTTTCTAGTAGTGGTTTTTCCGGGGTGCTATAATTCGACACCACTAACAATGGATCTCGCCCTCGAGATCCGCCTCATGGTCCGGGAAGAAGGATGGTGGTCTGAATCTTCTTGTTTCGTGTAGATCCTCCTGGCACCACTAACAAGGATTCTTGCTCCATCTTGAAATCAGCGACACCATCACCAACAAGGGGTCATTACTCACGTTCATCGAGAGAGCACTCTGGAGAAACAAAGACGAAGGTAGAGGTCTCAAAAGGTAAGGCCACCTTTAACTTCCGTGGAAGGAGTAAAATCGCATTGATGCAGCATTCAACATACAAGAGCAAATGATAAGAGTAGTGGTATGGTCATGACTCCATCCCACACTCAAAGCATTACTCTGTACACGAATAGAAGAATCGTGCAACCACTCTCGGAATTCAGACTGAAGATCTTGACAAGCGATGTTCGGAAACAAAGAGTGATGCAGGTTATTCATCAGATCTGACATCGATGATGTCGTCGTGTTGGGGACCACTAGAAGATTCAAAAGAAATAGTATGAAAAGACACAATGATTAGGTTCCGCAATGGTTCTATTGGCATGAACAACACAAGCTCAAGGTATACTCCAACTTCACCTATGCTCATCCTTCTCATAATGTTTTTCAACGATACGGATATCCATCAAGGTGCTGATACAGATAAAGAGTTCAAGGACCAAATTTTTTTGGAGGAAGGGTACATCAAACAAGATGCAGATTGATGATTGTAGCCCCACCGTTATAAAAGGAAGGAAGCAAAACCCTAAAGGTATGATGGAAACCCAACCTCGAGAATTCCTGACGGCGTCCATAACCCTGCCCAGGCCAAGCCGGAAGGGTAACCCTGCTAACGACGTCAAACTTATACCTGCTAAAACAAAAGGGGTCCCGACAAAGGGCAAAGGAAAAAGAGAGCGGTCAGTACTGAGGCCAGTACACGACGAGTCTAGAATTCGGCGGCTCTCGCCTACATAGGTATGGTGGGCTGAAGCGGCAGCGCAGCACGCACTAAACAATTTATAGAGACTCGACCCAACTGTCGGCTATTGGGGAGGGATAAGAAAGACCTATTCTAATCCAACCTAATACTAACACCAATCCTACCCATCCTGGTATTCCCCCTGGAGACCAAACGAGGAAGTCAAACCGAGGAACTCACATAGTTGGCAGTTTTATTCATTCCATTATAGTTGAAGCACTTACTAGTCAGATATAGATAGCATGAGTCATCCGGATAGCATAAGTAGTGGGCAGTTTTAGTTAACCATTCAGTTGTAGTTGCAGTACTTACTAGTCAGATACAATTAGCATGTGACATCCCAAACCCAGCAGTTGTTGGCACTTTTATTTCATTCCATTGGAGTTGCGATACTTACGAGGCAGGTATAACATGACATGATACACCCTAGTTCCACCAGTTGTTGGCACTTTTATTATCCATTCCATTGTAGTGAGCTGATTACTAGTCACATATTAAGTCAAATTTATAGCTCTACTTTAGTTATGCGTGTCTATGATCGAGATACTATGCTCCAAGTAGTCCATAACTGCGGACACGGCTTTCAGAAAGATTTACCCTGCAAGGGTGCACAAAAAGCAACACACACGATCAACCTCGAAAAAACCAAATCAAAACCCAACAAGGCTTTCACGACAAAGCAGTCATAGGATTCATAAAATATTTCAGGGGGCCACCCTAGCTGCCCGCAACGAAGTTGGCCGGCCCCGAGACAGACTCAGGGTTTGTGTCAATGGTTGTAAACGACTAGGAACCCGAAAGTGTGACTAGGCTTGTCGATACCGCGAAAACATTCCACGTTCCAAAACAGTACAGGTGCTCCACGCACAATTGTAAATAAAGCAGTAAAGCATGGCATAAGTATAGGATAGTAATAAAGCCCCAAACTAGTTTATGGCCCCAAGAAATAAGAAATGAATCAAGCTCTGGCTAAGAGGGATTCATAGAGTCTCCCGTATGTGGATAGTGCGAATAGTCAAGGAACAGGTATCAAGTACTACGGGACACAAGTGGACATGAAAAACCAAATAGCATATATTGCCCACCGGTGCCTCTTTCACTAGTTGTCCTAGCAATTTAATAGTTGTATTTAAAGTCATGATCAACTCCACCGTAAAGCATCTCCACCATTAAGCATAAACCAACCTTCCGGCAACCGTGGAACGACAACGACGCGAACCAGCACATGAGCAAGCGACTACGACTCGCATGACTGACTATCTATCAAACTACATGCAATAGGATGTGTCCAAGGCAATATAAAGGCTGCAAGGGATATATGTGGTACGGAATGCTAAAGCATCACGACACAGATAGCAATAGATCAACAGGAGGAAATAAAGACTATAAATGCAAAATAGGTAGAAAGGGGGAGAATGCTCGCCTGGGAAACACTGCCGAAGATTCAACAGAGATCGGGTCGACACTCGCATCAACCCATCGGCCTAATCCGTGAAGAAGCGAAACACTAGAAGAAACACCAGATGCACTATTTAATACTATGGCAGAAGATCGGGCATGATGCAGGTATGGTGCATGACATGGCAAAGATGCGATGCAATTAGGCAATATTAAGCGGAACTAGGGTCCCGACAAGTGGTTCATGTTGTTTAGATACCCCTCATTTTAAATTTTGTCTTAACATGGCAAAACAAGGCATCGGTTCGCTACACAAATTTAAATGGAGCCAATATAAGACTATGTTTGCCCGCATATGGTCTCCATATTTAATTATTAGGTGAATCGATAATATACCCCCCCTAAACAAATGAAGCTGTATGCGATATGATCAATTTATATGCAACAAGTGACAATGTCATATATTATAAAAAATAGGGGTCTCAGGAAAGGAATCACATTAGGGTATAGACGATCTTGGGGTTCGCCGAGGGGGTTCAATGGGATCGGTCTTTGAATCTTTGGAGCTTCGGCCTCCAGGATCGGGGGTCTCGGATCCATGGAGAAGGTCTTGTCGAGGGTTCGTCTAGTGCCACCGGGTATGATACGGTCTTTTCGAATTGAAGATCTTGGTATCATATGGTACTCGCGGGCGAACGGAGATCTTGTCAGTAGTCCTTGTAGCACCACACTGCAACACACTTCTCTTGGTTACCAAGATCACAACATCACCACACCTCCTATCACCGTACCAAAACGCATCTCCACTGCAGCGAGATGGCCAATGAAATAACAGGAAGCCACAGACAAGGAACCCATCGCGATGGGGCAGCACAACAACATGCAGATCATGTAGATTGTGCGAGGTCATCGAGTTGCGAGATGGAGGCGGACACGCTCAAGGCGGGAGGCCAGACCGGCGTCGGCGTTGAGGAGGGCGCCGGAGGCCGGGTCACAGGGCCTTGGCATTGGGGACGGGCTCTGGATGACGACGTCTTGTGCATGGACAAAGGACATGCGGGTGACGCCAGGTAGAGGAGCGGTCAGAGACGCGAGGCCGATCATGGAGCTTGGCGGTGCTGGCCCGACGACCGAAGATGAGGGGATGGGCCTGGGAGCATAGGAGAGGGGCGGCCCTGGCTTCCCTTGCAGGCAACGGTCGAAGGAGCTCTGCAGGCTAGGGGAGGAGCTCGAGAAGCCGAGGTCAACGGGGGTCCCGCGGTCGGCGCAGCTCGTGTGGCGTGGTGGCGGCGGTTGACGGGGAAGCTGTCGAGGCGGCACGAGAGGACGACCAAGGTGAGGCGAGCGGACTCGGCCTCGGCGGCGGTGCCGGGGAGCGGCGGGGGTGAGTGTCCCTGGCAGTGCGGAACAGAGGAGTGGGGCGCACGGTGGTGACGGTTGATAGGCAGAGGAGAGAGGCCGGCGGGGAGGAAAGCAGACACGTCAGCGGATGGCGATCATGATGGTGGCGTGTGACGCGTGAGGGAGGCACGTGGGGATTCGATCGGAGAACCCAGGTTTGGTGGCCCCTGTGCGGTGTACGACCGGGTCGTGGGGTTCGACGTGTGCCGCATGAGGGAGTGGGGCCGGCTCCGTAGGGCTCGAGTACCGTGGCAGGAGGGTAGGTGAGATGGTCCGGTCGGACCAGGTGTGGGTCGAGTAGGTGTAGGGTGAAGCGGTGGGGCTGGGCTGAGCGAGGCGGGTGTTCTGCTCGCACGCGGGTGGGTTGGCTGCGCGCGCTGCTGCGTGTGTGATAGAAGCAGGGAGTGGCAGAGGGTTAGATTGGGGTTTGGTGTGGCCATGGTTAGATGGGATTAGGGTTAGGGTTTACACATGGGGTGGTAGGTGGCCTGCTAGCTGGGCTTTTGGGCCTGGCCGGCTGGGCTGCCTCCCCCAGACAAAAATATTTTATTTGTTTTATTTTTAAAAGATTTTTGCAAATAGTTTTTAGACAAACCAAGGATCTGAAAAAGACCGTGGTTTTGATTTGAAATAAAGATGGGGGATATTTAGAAAACAAAGATAGGCTTTTAGAAATTAGTTTTAGGCAAAGAAATGCATGATGACATGACGATGCTCAAATGCAATGTGGCATGATGACATGAGCATGCGGTCATGATGATGCATAAAATAAAAACTCAAGCGATTTTCTAGTAGTGGTTTTTCCGGGGTGCTACAACCAATATACCAAACCTCGTTGGAGTTGCATCGTGCCTCCGCGTTGTACAAGGCCTAGGCATTGGAGTCCATTTTCCTAGACGTCAAGATCTCACCGAGTCTTCCATATCGCCGTGCCGGTTCGAGAGAGAGTCCTCCGCCTGACGCCGATCCTAGGGATTGCGCCGGACCGGTTACCGCCAGCGTGAGCTATTGGTGTGTATCGTGGTTTTGTGTGTGTGTGTTCATCGCGTTCTTTGTGCGTGCGTTCGTCTTGTTCATCCTTCCCTCCTCTCCCCGCACTGCATCCTCGATTTGAAAGGGAATCGTGAAAGATCGGGCCACCCTAGAGGTTTGCCCTCAGCATCCCCTCTAAACGGGCCTAAAAACAGCCATATCTTGGCCCAAACTGACTCAGTTCGACTCAAACTGATACATACCGACCCATATATGGGTTCGGCCTTATTGGCACGCAGTCCAAACGCCGTGGAACACCTCAAACATGTAATTCTTGGTGCGCCATCTCTCTCTCTTGCTCATACGTGATTTCCTCATTGCCTCCTAGTGCGCATGCCTCCCGCTCCTCCCTCGCGCACTTGTTGATATTGGAAATCAGCGCTTGTCCTTCTTGCTGCAACTCTCCTTCTCGCGCAACGCTTGTGTAATCAATAAACCTGATCATACAACGATGCATAGACTAAGGTAGTATAAAGTTCTCATTAAGTAAAACATCAGGTTCAATTAAGAGTGAATTCACCTATTGCTCAAGTAGCTTTGCACGAGCTCTTGTAATGGGTCCAATCCTGATTTCATTGGACTTGTTCTTTGCAGCAACATCTTCATTGTGAATAGGAGTAGGAGATAGTGGAATAGTATGGATGTCCTCATCATCTCCCCCCCTTCAAAAGGCGTCGACCTCGATGCTCCAAGGTCTTCTCCAGCATATGGTGACAAATCAACAACTTTGAAGCTATTGCTAGCACCACCAAACTCCTCAATAGGTATATCAACTGAGTAGGCATTATCATTAATTTTGGCTAGCACTTTGTAAGGACCAGCACCACGTGGCTTCAACTTGGACTTGCGAAGTAGTGGAAATCCGCCCTTGCATAGATGCACCCAAACCATATCTCCAGGCTCGAACAACACTTCATTTCTTGCTTGATTCCTTGCAACAGCAATGTTGTTGCCTTTCTTCTCCATAGCCTCTCGAGTCTTCTCATGTATTTTTCACATAATCAGCACGTTTTGATGCCTCCATATCAACTCTCTCATGTAATGGCAGAGGCAACATATCAAGTGGCGTCAATGGCTTGAAGCCATACACCACCTCAAAAGGACAAAGCTGAGTAGTTGAATGCACAGCCCTGTTGTAAGCAAACTCAACATGTGGCAAACACTCTTCCCACTCCCGCACATTCTTTTTAATCATGGTCCTTAGCAGTTGTGGCAATGTTCTATTCAGCACCTCCATTTGACCATCTATTTGGGGGTGACATGTAATACTAAACAACAAATTTGTTCCTAGCTTCCCCCGTAAGGTCTTCCAAAAGTAGCTCATGAACTTCACATCACGGTCAGAAACAATTGTCTTTGGTAAGCCATGTAATCTCACGATGTCCCTGACAAACAGGTTAGCAACATGCGACGCATCGTCGCTTTTGTGGCAGGCAATAAAATGAGCCATCTTAGAGAACCTATCCACTACCACAAATATAGAATCATGACCTCTCTGAGTTTTAGGTAGACCTAGCACAAAATCCATACTAATGTCTTCCCTTGGAGTAGTAGGTGCAGAGAGAGGTGTATACAAACCATGAGGCTTCAGCTTGGATTTCGATTTGTGACAAGTAATGCATCGGCTCACAAATCTGTACACATCACGCCTCATCTTGTGCCAATAAAAATGATCAGCAAGCATGTTCAATGTCTTCTCACGCCCAAAGTGACCCATCAAACCACCAACATGTGATTCCTGCACTAAGAACAAACACAACGAAGATTCTGGAATACATAGTTTGTTAGCTCAAAACAAATATCCATCATGCATATGATACTTATCCCATGTTCTAAGAGCACACAAACGATATGGTTCAACAAAATCATGGTCAATTGCATAAAGTGCACAAATAGCTTCTAATCCAGGAATTTTAACATCAAGATTGGTTAATAGCATGTTCTTCCTAGATAGAGCATCAGCAACAACATTCTCTATTCCCTTCTTATAATTAATGATGTAAGGAAAAGACTCAATGAACTCAACCCATTTAGCTAATCTTCTATGCAAGTTTGATTGAGCTTTCAAGTGTTTCAATGCTTCATGATCAGAATGTATGATGAATTCCTTTGGCCACAAATAATGTTGCCAAACTTCAAGTACTCTAACAAGTGCATACAATTCTTTATCATAGATTGAATAATTCAAACGGGCACTAGTCAATTTCTCAGAAAAATAAGCTATAGGCCGACCCTCTTGCATCAAAACGCCACCTATGCCTATACCACTGGCATCACATTCAACTTCAAATTGCTTCGAAAAATCAGGTAATGCAAGTAATGGGGCAGAAGTAAGCAAACGTTTCAATGTATCAAATGCAATGTCTTGGGCCGCGCCCCATACAAAAGGAACACCTTTCTTTGTCAAAGCATTCAAAGGTGCAGCAATGGTGCTAAAATCTTTCACAAAGCGCCTATAGAAACCAGCTAAACTGTGGAAACTACGCACTTGACTTACATTCATGGGAGTAGGCCAATTCTGAATTGATTCAATTTTAGATTGATCTACCTCTACTCCATTCTTAGATACAACAAATCCTAGGAATATGACCTTATATTTTGCAAATGTGCACTTCTCAAGATTAGCATACAGTTTATTATCACGCAACACTTGCAAAACTTGTCGAATATGAGTGCAATGTTCAGATTCAGTGTGGCTGTATATGAGTATATCATCAAAGTAAACAACCACAAAACGACCAATAAAATCTCTCAAAACATGATTCATCAAACGCATGAAAGTACTAGGTGCATTAGTAAGACCAAACGGCATGACTAACCACTCATACAAACCGAATTTAGTTTTGAAAGCAGTTTTCCACTCATCCCCTTCTTTCATCCTAATTTGATGATAACCACTACGCAAGTCTATCTTAGAGAAAACAGCAGCACCACACAATTCATCTAGCATATCCTCTAAGCGTGGAATGGGATGACGATATCGAATAGTGATGTTATTAATCGCTCTACAGTCAACACACATGCGCCATGTACCATCTTTGTTAGGAACTAAAATAACAGGAACAACACAAGGGCTAAGGGAAACACGAACGTACCCTTTATCCAGCAACGCTTGTACTTGCTTCTGAATTTCCTTAGTTTCTTCGGGATTAGTCCTGTAGGGTGCACGGTTGGGAAGTGTGGCGCCAGGAATTAGGTCCACTTGATGTTCTATAGCATGCAATGGAGGTAAGCCTGCGGGTACATCTTCTGGAAACGCATCCCCAAAGTCTTGCAAAACAGAAGAGACACCAAGAGAAATAGGGGTCATGTCATTAGAAACCAATACCTCGCCCTTATACATGAGCACAAGTGGCATGGCTGTAGGATCCTCACGAAATTCTCTCATATCTTCCTTGGTGGCTAGTATCAATAAACCAGACACTCTCTCACTTTTCGTTATATCACTCAATTTAGGCTCCATTACATCAGGAACAGCTGGCACACAATCTCGCTGAGTGGTAGAATCTTCCTTCAAGTTCACCTCTATCTTCTGGCGAGAATCATTCACAATATCTTGTGGTGTCATTGGCTGCATAGTAATTTTCTTCCCTTTGAATTCCAAGTGATATGTAATGGCTCACCATTGTGTTGCACATGGCGATCATAAAGCCAAGGCCGACCCAATAGTAGGTGACAAACAGTCATAGGAACCACATCAAAATCAATAGAATCTTTGTATGGCCCTATTTGAAAATTCACACGTACCATATGATTTATGTTCATCTCACCATTGTTGCTCAACCATTGTATGTAATAAGGCTTTGGATGAGGTAAGTATGTCAAGTTCAGCTTGGCACATAGTTCCTTACTTTGCAAGATTTATGCAGCTACCTCCATCAATAATGACCGGTTGAGCCTTGTTAGGTCCAACTAGAGCTTTTGTTTGGAACAGGTTGCAACGCTGGGATTTCTCAACCGGTTGCACACTAAGTATACATGAAGATACGACAATAGTTGGTGCACGCTCAGGATATGCATCAGCACCATCCTTGCCATTATCAACATCATCATCAGAAACTTCATCTCCACTCTCTACTTCGCCTTGTTCGTTAACAAACATAACCTTGTTGTTTGGATAATCCTTCTTGTAGTGACCTCTACCTCCACAAGTATGGCACACCACATCACGAGTACGCGCAGTAGACATATTGGAACCCGAGCTAGCAGCAGGAGCAGCGGGTTTTCGAGCATTAGAACCAAACAAAGGTGTACTTGAGGGTTTGGCCGATGGTGTAAAAGGAGCAGCAGCTGGTGGCGTGACAACAGGAGGTGTAGATCTGGCCGAAAATCTACTAGAGGATGGAAAACGAGCACGTGACTTCGCCTCTTTAGCCAGCTGGGATTCGGCCTCTCTAGCATGGTACAGTAGCTCGTTCATTGTCTCATACTTGTGATAACGCACAATACTCTTGATTTGAAGCTTCAAATTGTTGAGGAAACGATGCATTGTCATCTCTCGTGATTCACGAACATTAGCACGCTGCATAAGCATCTCCATCTCCATGTAGTACTTATCAACTGTCATTGTGCCTTGCCTCAACTGTGTCATCTTGTCAAACACGGAGCACAAATAATTGGACGGACCAATACGATCCGCCATGATGACCTTCATCTCACGCCAATCCCTCACAAGAATTTCATTGTCGTTCCGTCTGTTTAGCACAATAGCTTCCCACCAACGCAAAGCATAACCATCAAACTCTTGATGAGTACATCCCTATAGTTACACCTACCCCAATTGATAATGAAGATGTTCCAATTGCAAAGAAGGATCAATCCAATGAGATAAGGATTGGACCAATCACAAGAGCTCGTGCTAAGCTACTAGAACAACAGGTGTACTTGTTTCTTAATGAATCTGGTCTTTTAATCAATGAGAATTTTATACTACCTAAGTCTTTGAACTATTGCATGATCAGGTACTTAGGAGAAGAAGGCATAGCAAGGAGCGAGGAGCAAATGGAACAAGGCGTGTTGATCAATGAAGAATGCACGAGGGAGGAGAGGGAGGAAGCGCAAGGAGCTGTCCAAGACGCAGATCAACAAGAGGAGCAAGTTCTCTGCCGTGATAGAGAAAAGCCTAGTTTCTCTGCCACGACAGGCTGCCGCGGTAGGAAAACCGACTAGGACTCTGCCACGGCAGAGCCAGTCTTGGCCGAGCCACTTGTGGCCGGTTTGTATCCAGGTTGGGAGGAACCAACTTGGGTTCCACCATAGTCTGCCGCCCTTGGACCCATAAATAGATGGCGGTGCCGTAGATTAGTGTTCAGACCACGTTAAAATATTTTGGAGTTGTTTCTTTCATAGAACCTCTGGAATTACCCTGTGTTCGAATCTACCAACTATAATTGAGTGTGATCTGTTGTTCCATTGGGAATTAGTAGATTGCATACTACCGTTCGTCGTCATGATTGCATGCGCAAGAGTGTGGTGTTGTGAATATCCTACAAGGTTCGAGAGCTGTTGCACTGGCATCAGGGATCGAGCGGGAGAGATCATAGCTACGCAGTAGTTATCCATCATCCACCATCACCATCGACAAGAGCTTGCTGAGAAGATCGGGCCACCCTATATCAACTCGGATGCTACAAGCTTAACCTTCTTGTCTTCTGGGTAATCAAACAAATGCCAGAGCTTCTCAATCTTCAACTCCCAAGTAATATAATCCTCGGGATCTAGCGAGCCATTGAAAGAAGGAATTGAGAACTAGGCTTGCCCAAACTATCATCAGCTGGATTGTAAACACGCTGAGCACGTCCAACAGGAGCATACCCACGGCCATACAGAGGAGCAGCCACAGGTGCAGGGGGATTGGCATGTCCCCTGCCATGATGTGGGGCAACATCAGCTGCACTACCCGCATCAAAGTCCTCAAATGCATCGTCATGTTGTTGTGCAGGTCCTGGCTAGAGTGTCGCTTGAATAGCCTCAATAGAAAGCTGCAAGGTGGCAAAGTTGACATTCGTTGCCGTCGGCTGGGTCTGAATATTATTGATGGCGTCAGTATTATTCTCCACAACATCTTGTGTGTCGGTGATATTTCTATCAACAGACTCACGCCAAGTAACAAGATCCTCAACCTGCTTTTTCTGTGACACAATTTCATCATCACTCAAATACATGATTAGTAGGTTACTGCAAAAATCAAAATCAATATGGTGGAAACTCTCACAACTCACTCACAACTGATAAGAAAGGAGATCTTACCGTTCGAAAGTGAATAGAAATGCTCTACCAAACGAAATCAAAGACTGATGCACTGATGTGATGAAGTGAATATCAAAGGTGTAGAGAACGATCACCGGGCACACAGGTTATTTATGGTGGAGCTGTAGGTATGGTATCCTAACTACACCGCAAACAAGTCCTAGTGCTGATCGTATGACAAAGACCCACGGAAACACACACACGATGGAGATAAATAGGGCAATTGCAACTATGAAAATGAGCTCAATAAAGTGAGGTATGTCGTAGGAACGCTCGTGTTGCAATGCACAAGGGGAGACGCGAGCAATGTCTCAATGAAACAGGCACACGATTGCTAAAGCAGCCCGTAGAGCACTAAGCACGCTAGTCTTGTAGGATAGTTTTAGACACAAAGAAAGGCTTACTAAGGCTCACAAGGATAGGTACGCTATGTGGACTCAGTAAATAAAATAAACAAAAAAATAAAAAAAATTGACCTGAGAATTGGTCTCTGCCACGGCAGAAAAAAGGCCCGAAATCTTGCCACGGCAGGAATTTTTTTCACGTACGATGACAGACTTGTTTGTGGTCAGGCGAGGGGTTCGGAATTTTTTTTCGATTTTTTTCTTTCTCGTACGACCACAGAAGGGTCTGGGGTCAGGCGTGAGGCAGCGAGCAGATTTTTTTCTTTTTTCTTTTTTCCTCGCACTCACGTACGTAGTCACGAACAGGTACAATGGAACTTTTTTTCTCACGTGAAGGAAAACTTGTAGATCGGTTTTTTTCTCTCTCTCCTTTAGCAGAACGGATCTACAACTCCAAACTAAAAGAAAATAGATCTAATAGATCTAAGACTCAAGAACACGATGAACAGTCTAGAAATAGTCTAGGGACTCCAACAACGGATCAAAAACAGACAAAAACTAGACAAAAACTACGACTCAGATTTAGAAGAAAGGCTACACAAAAGGATTACAATCAGCAACGAGAACTCACGAACATTGCTATCTAAGCTATGGCAATGAACTATGAACCCTAATATTTTTGTGTGGCTTTTTCTGTATAGGACAAAAACAACTAATCTATGGATGGATTTGTGGATGCTTACCGAGGCAACTTTCAATGAATCTTTCAAAATGAGAAACTAGAGATGGAATCTTTCTATGAATCTTGTGATGCTAATATTATGCAGGAACTTTCAATAGAAGAGGATGAAGCTCCTATCCTATAGGAGCATTCACTTTTCAAAGAAAAAATGAATGATGTTAAGATAGAGGTAAGAAGGATGTATGGTCGGATATATGACTGTGCTGGAAGTTTATGTTCTTCATATACAATAATGTTCCCTCATTGTATGATAGCTGCACATTTTGGTTTCTATGTCCTCATAATTTTAATGATCCTGTAATATCTTTTGATGATGCTTTTAGTACAAGATTCGAGTATTTAATTTATAAAGGTACTGAAGAGCTTCTTAGAAAAATCATGGAACTTATGATGGCAGAGGATAGCCATACTTTACAAGTGGCTTTGGAAACCCTCGAATATATTTTTAATTACTGCCAAAAAACTTTGTGGTAATGCACTTATAATAAAGAGGAGGTAGCTATATAAAACAATAGGTCCCGAAACAATCTTTTGTGTCATAAACAAACTTATGCTGCCTCTCTCTCTAGTAGTGATTCTTATTATGTTGAAACTGAAGATAATTTATCTACAGAGGCTTTGAGCCTAGATACTCATTTGGAGAACATTAATAATGATGAACTCTAGAGATAAAATCTTGTAGTACTAATTTGTAGGGACAACAACACATTACAAATGAAACATTTGTAGATGATGCTTCTTTTTGTGAGTGGCTTGATATCTCTAGAACTGATGAACTTGCTAGAAAGTGTGATGAACTAGAGGAGAAGGACACCTTTGAATTTTTTCCTGTTGCATAAGAAAAGTACTATGAAGTATTCCCCGTGATAGTGCAATGAAGGAAGAGTACTATGAATTATATCCTTATGATGCCAACCAAGGTAAAATATTTGAATTCATATGTAAGTCTCTAATACTTTTGATGAAGCTATCTATGGAGAAATGCTCACCATACATGACATGTCCATCATCACTTGGAAGCAACAATTTATTTATATACCAAACTCCTATGCACCGTAAGCAGACGCGACTTCAATCAAGCTATGATGGTAACTGCTCCATACCTCTATTGGAGGTAAGAATAGATGCTTCTCTAATTGAAATTATTGATGAGATAATATTGGATCAAATAAATCTTGGTTACTTGGTTTTAAGAAATCTCTTCCCGGGAGACAACCCAGAATTTTCTAGGTGTCTTCCTTAATTTTGTGTCTTGAGTCTAGTTGCATTATTGTTGCATTGGCACTTGTACATTTGCATGATATCCTATTAGAGTTAGCTTGGGAATATTTTTAGAAGGTGGAATTGATCATTGATCTAGTCATATGTTGCATATATTGGTTAAAATTTCTCTACAAAAATATTTATGCTTTGTTTGGATGCTGGTCTAACGTTTCAGGTCCTTGATAAAAAATTGGGAGAAAAAAGATGTTTCGGAGACTCCAGAAGTTAACGAGCAGCGGTTCGGGGGAGGTGCCCGTACGGGGGGAGGCACTCACACCGCGTGCCCTACCGACCTCGTTACGTGACTGATGGCAACAAACCTGACCTCGTTGGGACTCCAAGTGCAGAGTGTTGTAGCAAGCTTATTTTCCCCACAAGGGTGACTCGAGGGTTTATATCAAACTCTCGGGGAATTGGTTGTGGAAGGATGTTTGTCTTCTCCTCTTCAAGCAATTTGTAAAGTAAAATAATTTGTCTTGTGTCCCCAACTCCACCAAGTGGTTGTCAAGCACAAGGTTTCATATTAGTAATATGAAATAAAATAAAATGTCAACTGAAATAAAAGAAGTAAATAAAATAAAGTAATGCAAACTAGATGATATGGAAGATAGTAGAGTTGTTTTTGGGTTTTTATGAGTGATTTCAAGTAAGGAAAGTATTTTTGTATTTTCGAAATAATAAATTGCAGAAAATGTAAAGGATAGTAGATGCAATAGAAAGGTGTTTCTTATGATAAAAATCGTACCAGGATTCATGGGTTCACTTGTCTACTCTCTTTTTAAGTTGTAGTGATCACAAAACAATTCATCAATGATAAAGATTCATGGACATTCTATATGTGCTTGATAAATGAATCCATATGGACATCACATTCTAATATTGAGATGGAATACATCTCTCTCTTATACTCCTCAAGAAAGGGAAATCTCCATGCAATCTTAATTTAAGAACAAATTAGAGTATAGCTTTAAGCAATATTATATGATGTTTGAAATACAAATATGCTACCTTGATCTAACAAGGTCATCATACCGTCACGTGATAACTATGGCACATGATTTCACTTTATCCCTAGTGAGGCAAAAAAGGAAAGGTAAAACCCAAAGTAGATCTTAAATATTATGTGTCACAATTCAATCTCTACCACCATGCTACTCCATCTAACACACACTTCTCCCCATACAAGTTCTTGCATACAAGTTGGATCCAAAAAAGCAATGAAGAACAAGGTGCATGGTATGCATCTATTAAAACATCTTACACAAAATAGATTCCAAACTGAAATATCAAATCATAGAACAAAGATCCACCACATAGGAATTACAAATATGACCATAATCATGTTGGGTAGCTCATATGGTGCTAGATCTATGAAGAACAAGAGAGAAATAGATCAAGCTACTACCAAAAACCCATAGCCCAGAGGTGGACTACTTCATGTTCATCATGGTGATGATGCTAGAGATGTTGGAGAGGGTGGAGATCTCCCCAGAGGTGGCTCTAGCAGAGTTTCCCCCTCCAATCTTCGCTAGATCTGACTCTATTTGGTGGTGTTTTCATCTCTGGTGGCTTCTTTTCCCGAGGACGCCCCTAGGGGGTCCTTATATAGGGATTTTTAGGTCAAGAGAACTCCATGGGCAAAAGAATCAAGGCGATCGGACGACCGAGGAGGAAATGAGCATGGGTGGTGTGCCCACCTAGGCTGGGCGTGCCACCTAGGCTCATTTGGCCCTCCTAGCCCTCCTGGTGGGATTCTTGTGCTCTAGCTGCTTCTCGTGGATAAATATTGGCATTCCCAAATGTGCACGTCCATCTGACTTTGTATAGGTCCTGAAACATCAAAAACATTGAAAACATGGTTTTTCTGCCCTATTGGGTTATAGCCAAAATAAAGGGGATCATTGGTAAATCCCCAAAAATCAATATAAAACAGGTATATAACATTATATATGATGCAAGTATGTTCGAAAATATGTTAACAAACTACAAAGTTCATGTATGCATTTTACATGCATCGAGATCCCCAAGCTTAACCTATGCTCATCCTCGAGCATGAAGGTCAGAAAACTAAACATGGACTTTGGAGTTTGTTAATTTCGCTTCCTTCATTGTCATGTCGAGTTCATAGACTCAATTCCTTTCAATGAAACATAATATGCAAGTGTATTATCAAGTTGTATCTTTTACACATCTATAAATATGCTAAACAATAAGTGATGGTGTGATAAAACAAATGATGAACAAAATAAACCTTCAAGCACACTTTGATGAACCTATAGAATAAGAGACTCTTTTCATGATTGGCATCAGTATTTTCATGCCTTTATTTTTGGCTACTTCTTAGTTTCATGCCCTTGACTGGAAGACTCACTTCTTAGTTTTATGTCTTCCCTTGAGATGTTTTGCATGCCGTACAGAAAGTAAGCATTGAATACATATGTTAATCCTCCATAAAGAATAAAAAATAGAATTTTGAGCTATGTAATTCATGTCAACAATACTAATATGGATGAGGTTCCAAGTATCTTTTTATTTCACCTTTATTTTAAAGCTTCATATGGTTTATGTGCTAAACATATTACACGTTGATTGTTTCATGCACCTAACCTATGACCTTGCACTCCTCATGCTACTCAACTTAGGCATGCCATTATATGCTCATGTTGGTCTCTGAAACCGCATCACTGCAGTACCTATTGCCCATGTATAGCTATAAGCCCCATTTTGGCATTTATTTATTTGCTTATTTATTCATTTATTCCTTTAGCGTAAGAGATAATATAATTCCTTGGTTATGTTCAAGGTGGGAGGGGGTAGTATCTCTACTGCAGAAGAACAAGAAAAATAGACATATGAATCATATCAACAAGGATCATCATGCTGTAAGTTTCCACCATATCATGCATGGCTCTGGCTAGCGGTTCAGGAGCGTTTTCTCTCAACATGCCTACTCCAGTGTGCACACTTCATTTCACATCGATGCAATGAATAGGCAGAACTTAAACATGATTAAGTATCAACATTCAACATTGAAAGCTTTTGCCATGCTAGCATGGTTTAGCCAACAACAACCAATAAGATGTAAAGCACAAAAATTTCCATAGTGGTATCAACCCAAACCTTACTTTCTTATGAGCTTTAACATACATGAAAAAGGGTGTTTGTAAGAATGTTTGGAAGATTAACATACATACTATACTTGAAAGTATCTTTTTCCACAAATAGGTAGATATGCTGATGAGGGCAAACCTCTAGGGTGGCCCGATCTTCACAGATCTCGTGGTCAAATCGATTGGAAAACGAGGGGAAAGGGAGATGGTATCGGAAGCAGACGCACACCTCACGAAGAACACGATGAACACACGCAAAACACACACGATACAAGGCCGATTGCTCTCACCGGTGGCCACCGGTACGATAGAATCCTCACAAGGAAAGATCGGTCAACATGCTCCCATCAATCCCAAGCGGAGAGGGAAGAACACCTTGGAGAGGGTCTTGACGTCTTGGCAAAGGGACACCGATGCCAAGGCCTTGTACAACGAGGGAGGCGCGATGCAAACTCCAACGAGGTGGTGACGATAGTCGGTCCCCTTTGGTAGGAGGGGATGAGGCAAAACTAGTGATTCCACAAAGGGGGTTTTCTTTAGTCTATCATCTATGCCTAAGGGATACATGAGGGGATGGGGTCTCTATTTATAGGCCAGCCACAAGTTCAGGGGTAGTTTGGGCATAAAACTAGGGTTTGGTGCGGAATAGAGGGGTACATGGGCCAAGGGCCCAGATGTTGGCACGCAGGCCCATCGCGTAGGCCGCACACTCCGGGTCGAGTGGGCCGGACAGTCCAGGGTGGCCGGACACTCCAGGTAGTGTCCGGGTAGAGTCCGATGTAGCACACAGAATGTCTGCGGCAGGACGAGGCTAGGGTAGGTCGGACACTCCGGCTGAGTCGCGCCGGACACTCCGGATGGATTCGGGCGGACTCTCCAGGGTGATGACGGCGGAGACTCTCGTTCTGGAGCTGGCTACTCCTAGTCCATCTTCTTGTTTGACTTGGGGACGATCTTGGGGACTTGGCGTTGTGGATGTAGTAGCGTCCGCAGGACGGGCTGCTTCAGCTCCCCCCTTCAAAAAGAGTCGTCCTCTACTCTTCATGCTCATCCTAAGAAGATGATGTCGAGAGGCCTTCTTGATCCTGGGGTTCACCATATAGTTGTCCTTGAGAAACTTGATGTGGCAACTCTTCAATGTTCCTTCACCTTCCATGAAGCCTACAAAGCTCACAACAAAAGCGAAGCAACACTCAAAGAGTAGCCAATTCATTAAGATTATAGCATGAATCCTCAAGTAGAAGGAAGTCACCTTATAATGTAGAGATAGCTCATTGAAGGGTAGCCCTAGGTAACTCTCTTTGATTCGTCTTGTCAACTCTTTGTCCATAGAGTTTGACGCGTATGCAATTGTACCTTCATACAACAAAGACAAAGCAACATATGTTTGTGTGTGATAGAGGAGCATGTCATTTGTGGAATGTCCATTCTTGTTCACAACACTATTAGCACAACTCAAGTATAGCAAACGGAATGCATATGCAAGGTCAAAGTGCATGGGAATTGTTTGAACATCATCCAAATGTGGGAACTCAAAAACTCCATATAACGTCTTAGTGTGGCACTCAAAGCAATTGACTAAAATATTGATCAACATCTTTGATGCAAAGCTAGGAGAATTCGGCAAAAACACATGAGGAATAATATGCAAAGCAACATCATTATGTGTGCAAACCAACCATTGGAAAGAACAATTGTTCAATATGTTGGATGCCATACACATATCATCAAAAGCCAAAATCATGGAAGTATGAGTATCGCAAGCGGAAGCAAAAACAACATGTTTGCAAAAAAACCATATGAAAGAGCAAGTGGTCCTTATGTTTGTTGCAACAACAATACGAGAGACTTGGAAGCTCTCATGACAATACATGCTCATAATGGCATTATGGTTGCACACAAAACATCGGAAAGAGAAATTGTTCAACATTTTTGTGGCAACACACAAAGCATCAATATCCAATAGCGACGAAACATGATTGTCACAAGGTGAAAGAAGACCATTAACATGCTTGCAAGCAAACCATAGGAAAGAGCAATTTTTCAACATGAAAGATGCAAAGCATGCAAAAGGTATCAGAGCTGGGTTCGATCTTGAACTCACTGAGGGGATGCTCTCTAGAGCTCTTTTTGTCAACTCGTGCTCAACCGAGGTTGACATGATCATGCGGGTACCTACACACATCAAACACAAAAGGAAGAACGTGTGTGCATGGTAGAGAAATACATCATCCATCATGACATATCTCTTCTTGTGCACATCACCATGAGTGTCAATCAAGTATGAAGTAGATGCATGGTGAATATGCAAGTGGTGAACATGCTTATCATGGCAATCATCAAAATCTCCAAAATTTGAGAAAGCTATGGGGGCCATCTCAATATAAACCATATGAGAATTATTGTTGCAAGAAAAACAAGTGAAAGAGCAATTATTCAACTTATTGCAAGCAACAGGAGAGATTGTAAAACATTCATGACAAAGCATTATCCGAGGGGTACCATTGGTAACATCATTGTAAGCAAAACATTGGAAATAGCAATTGTTCAACAAAGTGCAAGCAATGATATCATCAATCTAACGTTTAGAGCATGGCATGTCTATGGCAACATCATCACAATCAAATAATTTCACATGCTCAACAATATGCAAAGGCAAAGTATCACATGGAAATATCAAAGAAGCATATGTGATA
This sequence comes from Avena eriantha, assembly GCA_910589775.1. Lineage (NCBI taxonomy): Eukaryota > Viridiplantae > Streptophyta > Magnoliopsida > Poales > Poaceae > Avena > Avena eriantha. The sequence goes on from OU342743.1 coordinate 391,542,914, forward strand.
TCACAAACATCATCCATAGCATGCCAATCATCACAAGTCATCATGTCCACTAGTGGGATCATGGCATCATCAACACCCTTATTTTTACCTTGTTCATACCTCTCATATGAAGTTGGTGTTGTGGTATCATTGGCCTCCATGTGGGCGACTTCTTCATCATGTATGGGGATGGCATCATCTTCATCCACCATGTACATCTTATTTAGTGGAGGCATCATCATCTCCAAGCTTGGCGCTTCTTGATCCATGGAACCTAGCACATCATGAGGAAACACACTAGAGGTAGAGGGTAAGTTGTTACCAATGAAAGTGGTCTTACATGACCTATCAACTACCACTCTCAACTCACTAGGTGTATCACTCATGCCCTCCAAGTGGAAGCACTCAATCTCACGTATGGTGGAGTCACTCATCTCACTCTTGTTTTCACTCAAGTGGGCTAAGTGGCTCTCATACTCACATGGGATTGGTACCACATCATCAGTCAAGCATATGGGGGTAGGTTTGTTTCTCTCAACTCCTTGCGCCTCCTTTGGTGAAGGTAAAGTCCCATGCTCACCATTCTCGACCTTGTCGTCGCCATCTTGTGGTAGTGGTGGAAGTAGGCTCATGTTGTTGTCGAGAGCGGTGCTCGGATTGACTTCATCACATATGTGGCCTTGGCTTCCTCCATCTTGAAGTGTACACTCTTGGCGTGAAGCTTGATGGAGTGGAGGAGAGCTTGCTCTTGGTGCCCTTTTGGTGGTGGCACGAGTAGTTGAAGGCGCCTTATGATGGTGTCGACGGAGGTCATTGGCGTGCCTTGCCAAAGGTTGATGTAGATGGCGCACTTGGTCATCCACATGATGCTCGCGACGATGCTCCTTGTCCTTGGCACTCTTCTTGGTGAGGCGTTGTAATGAGCGCAAAGCATCATTAGTCTTGGCCATCATGCTCATGGTTTTGGTGAAGTTGTTGTCCATGTCGCTCTTGAAGTTGATGAGGGAGCTTTCGAACTTGTCCATGTGATGGTGGACCTTGGCGCTCTCGAGGTAGAGGCTCCCTCTTGGTCGATGCGACTTGAGGAGATTGTCATTGTCGTACTTGAAGTCATCCATGCTTGGGGAGTTATTGTTGTTGTAGAACTCCATATAACCGAAGCATGTGGAACCATTATCGGTGTAGTGCTCCATCATGTCATCCATGCTTGTGGAGGCGTATGCATGGTGGCTCATTGTGGATTCTTCATAGATATCATCCTTGGGTCTGGAGTTCCTAGACATGATTCACAAGACCAAGTGGTGTATATGGAAGTGGTAGGGGTTAGGGATGCAACGTCAAACCTTACTTTACCTTGGAAGATAGTATCGTGCAAGTGGCAACACTTGAGAGCAATCAAAACCAAGCAAAGTGAAGTTCACGCGGAAGACCAAAACCAACTAAACACTAAAAAACACACACACACAAAGCTTATGGTGGATGGGTATGGAAGGTGGCATGTCAAGAACCAATCCGAACTCAAGATGTTGTAATGGCAAGTAAAGAACCACGATGATCACAAAGCAAAACAAGTCAATCCACAAGATAGGAATTATATACAAGGAAACACACACGGTGGGATAAATGGGACTTGTGAGACGGAGAAAGTGAGCTAAGAACCAAATGATTACCTAGCGAAGACTATAAGCTCGTTTCGCACAAGTGCAAGGAGAGACGCTAGTTCGATTGCAATAAATTGGTGGGCTACAAGATATGCACAATAAGTACCACCTATTTGATGTTCATCGAGCTTGCGCTTCCTATTCTATGAGGCACCTGTTTCTTTCTTTCTTTTTCTTTTGATATTTTTTTCTCTTTTTCTTTTTTTTGCTTTTTTCACTTGCCTCTTGCTTGTGCCAACAACTATACAATATAACTATATGAGATAGCGCGCTCACAACTTTTGCTCGGAATTCTACAAGGTATCAAATGTGCATAGCCCAAGCAATCATAGGAGGAACTAGTCTCAATAGGTGTTTGTTGAACGCAAAGATAGTGTGTCTCACAAAGGGATGCAAGTGGGGAGAAGTCGCGGAATTTTTTATACCTTTCGTCGCCGATCTTCACCCTTTATCGGTGGATTACGCCTTGCCCACGGAATTTGGATGGAGTAGATAGCATGAACCACGCAGATGATGATGTAGAGCTCTTTATCCTCTTCAAAACAAGCTAAAGAACACCAAAATCCGAGTTCGTATGCAAAAGTTATGCTCAAAACCGTGAAGCGGATTTTTCTGTCAGCAGGGGGACAGACAGTCCGGTGCGCGTAGGCCGGACAGTCCGACCGGGCCGGATATTCTGGTCAGTTTTGGCCAGAAACTCCTGTGGGGCGGATATTCCGGTCCATTTTGGCCGGACAGTCCGGTCCGGTCAAACCAGAACTTCCAGAACACGAACAGGATGAGTTTTGGCGGAAAAACTAGGACCAAAACCTCAAATTGATGGGGGAAAAGAAGGAATTAGGCTATGGAAACGCAGGGGAAGGTAGATCAACAAGTTTAGCAAGTAATCCACGGATCAAAACCTACCAAAACACACTCAAATCACAGATCGATCCAAAACACGAAATTGGGGCTATTTTTTGGGGATTTTCGAATTTATGGGGGGAAAGACCAAATCGATGAGGAATCCGTGGCAACCAAAAGCTGCTAATACCAGATGATGAGGGCAAACCTCTAGGGTGCCCCAATCTTCACGGATCTCGTGGTCAAATCGATTGGAAAACGAGGGGAAAGGGAGATGGTAGCGGAAGCGGACGCACACCTCGCGAAGAACACGATGAACACACGCAAAACACACACGATACAAGGCCGATTGATCTCACCGATGGCCACCGCTCCGATAGAATCCTCGCAAGGAAAGATCGGTCAACATGCTCCCGTCAATCCCAAGCGGAGAGGGAAGAACACCTTGGAGAGGGTCTTGACGTCTTGGCAAAAGGACACCGATGCCAAGGCCTTGTACAACGAGGGAGGCGCAATGCAAACTCCAACAAGGTGGTGACGATAGTCGATCCCCTTTGGTAGAAGGGGATGAGGCAAAACTAGAGATTCCACAAAGGGGGTTTTCTTTAGTCTATCATCTATGCCTAAGGGATACATGAGGGGGTGGGGGCTCTATTTATAGGCCAGCCACAAGTTCAGCGGTAGTTTGGGCATAAAACTAGGGTTTGGTGCGGAATAGAGGGGTACATGGGCCAATGGCCCAGATGTTGGCACACAGGCCCATCGCGTAGGCCGGAGACTCCGGGTCGAGTGGGCCGGACAGTCCGGGGTGGCCGGACACTGCGGGTAGTGTCCGGGTAGAGTCCGATGTAGCACACAGAATGTCCACGCCAGGACGGGGCGGGGGTAGGCCGGACACTCCGGCTGAGTCACGCCGGACACTCCGGCTGGATTCGGGCGGACTCTCTGGGGCGAGGACGGCGGAGACTCTCATTTTGGAGCTGGCTGCTCCTAGTCCATCTTCTTGGTTGACTTGGGGACGATCTTGGGGACTTGGCGTTGTGGATGTAGTAGCGTCCACAGGACGGGCTGCATCATATGCCTAATCTAGTTTTAAGGGGCTTGGAACAAGTCTTAGCTTGTGTAGAAAAAGTGATGCAGCCCGTCCTACGGACGCTACTACATCTACACCAACAACTCCCCCAAGTGCCCGAGCCATTTAACTCCTACAAGCTAAGGTGAACTCGCTCCTCTCCTCATGCCAATTTGATACATTCTTGGATGGTGTGCTACTTCATCAGGTACGAAGCCTCGGCACATCCCTAAGCACCCAAGGATGGAGAACTAGGAGAAGAGCGTCAAGCAGAAATCGCTGGAGCTGCTCTGTCCGGAGTCTTCGGTCTGCGCACACCGTAGTCTCCGGTCCGCCAAAGTCTCCGGCCTGAAGACCCCGGAGTCTCTGGCCCCACCTCCGGTCAGACCCCCAGCACCAGGCCCTGGGACAATCTGAAGGCCCCTCCAGAGGCTGGTCCGACCGACGCCAGGCATGTAAAAGGCCTTTGGGCCTTCAGCCCATGTACCCCTTAGCCCGTCCAGAACTTTTCTTTTATTCCTAAAGTACCCATGTTTAAGTTGCTGGCCTATATATAGTCCCCCACCTCCATTGTAAACCATAGGCATGATATTTAGAATTAGTGGAAACCCCTTGTGGATTTATCTAGTTCTTGCCTCATGCTCCTTTGACAAAGGAGCACCAAATATCCCAAACGTCGTTGGAGTTTGCATCGTGCCTCCACATTGTACAAGGCCTAGGCATCGGAGTCCCTTTGCCTAGACGTCAAGATCTCACCGAGTCTCGCATCTCACCGTGCCGGTTTAAGAGAGAGTCCTCCGCCCGTTAGTGATCCTAGGGATTGTGCCGGACTGGTCACCGCCGGCATGAGCTATTGGTGTGTATCGTGGTTTTGTGTGTGTGTTCATCGTGTTCTTCGCGTGTGCGTTCGTCGAGTTCATCCTCCTCTCCTTCCTCCACACTCCACCCTCGATTTGAGTTGGATTCGTGAGAGATCGGGCCACCCTAGAGGTTTGCCCTCAACATATTGGTATCAAGAGCTTCGTTGCTTAAAAATTCTCCCACAAATTTTTCTTCTATCCACCAAAAATTCGAAAATCCCGAAAAAACAGCCCAAATTTTCCTTTGGATCAATCTCTTGATTTGGAGTGTTATTTGTTGTTTTGATCTGACCAAACTTTGTCTTAGGAGTTGGTCCAGCTTTATCCTGCGTTTTCCTAGCCCAATTTGGCCATTTTTTCGCGGATTTGAGGACCCAGGGCGTGGATTTCCGCTTAAGAACACGAGCAGTTCGCGATCTGACTCCAGACCGGAGTTTTCGACCTGCATACCGGAGTATCCGGCCTACACTAGAATCTCCGGCCTATCCACACCGGATTCTCCAGCCTGGACAGGAGTTTCCGGCCTGAAACCATGGAGTCTCTGGCCCTGACGCCTGATTTTAACAGTTTTGCCTCTAATCTTACATTGGCTAATTTCCTCTTGTTTGTTTGTGCCCGTGTGCGTGTCGTCAACTAACAACAAGCTTCCGCATGGACAACTCCCGTGCTCATCGACACCACAGCCCACGAACATCATCCCGCACCACCGACGCCAAGTTAATCATCACCAATGAAGGTATAACTTGCGTCACCTTGTTAAACCCTATCTTCCTTTGTGTGTACCTATGCCATGAGAGTGGCTCATCTTGTGTTTGCTTGAGCATTGTGCATTTCTCCTTGGATAGTGAGACTGTAACAGCAATATCAAGTGTGACTAGGTAGCATCAAGGGAGAGCAAAAAAAAGATACAAAGCAAAAGAAAAAGAAAAATAGTCTCCCATTGCAAAAGAGAGTCTCAAAGCTTGTAAGCAAGTGAGAAAGAAGAGCGCCCAAGGCAAGTGCACAAATCCGTTGCTCATTTTTCTTCTTTGCAAATGAGCCACGGTCTCTCCTTGTATTGGCATGACACCGAGCGTAGTCTTTGTTATGACATTTTGTTTGCTCATTTTCATAGTCGTGTCAATCCCAATAATCTCCACGTGTCTGTATATAGTCGTAGGTTCCCGTCACCCCTTTGAGTCGTTGACGTTCGCCTTTGACTTGAGTTTTGTTGGATTTTACCCACTTTTGACTATCCCTTTTCTTTTGGTTGGTTCTTTGGCATTCCAAAATCCTAACCTACCACAAACAGGCTTTTGAGAGTTAGTTCTTTCTTTAGTGTGAGTTTTCCTTGCAATTCCACTTTGCACGCTTATAGCTCTCACTTGTGGTTTCTAGTTTGGTGCAATGCCCAAGGTGAGGTACAAGGCTATCACCACCATATTCCACTTCCATATACAATACTTGTGTGTTTTGCATGATGGATAAGCACGGCGAGTCGAGCCAACCACCTCCCCAAGAAGAAGATCAAGGACCGTACATGACGCGCGCAAGTCACTTCATCATTCGACAAGAGTTCCGTGAACGTTGCCAAGCCCTTGAGATGCGACAAGATGAACAATTTGGCGAGACGCAAGCCGATTTCAAGAACATCGACAACCGCTTCGACGGCCTCGAATGACAAATGCATGCAATGCATCACAACTTCAGCCACCAAAATGAAGCGCTTCAACGCTCCGTCACCGAAACAAATGACAATCTTCGACACCTCAGCGATGGAATGGCAAGACCGCGTTCACGTGCATCAAGCTGTTCAAGCTCTTCCCGTCATCATGTTCCTCCTCAACAAGACCTTCATCCAAGTGCTCCAAGACGCAATGATGCCCCCGTGGTTGAAGATGGAAGTTCTTGGAACTATGTACCTTCCCCACGGCACGCCGCAATGTCAAGCTACAATGGTGATTTCTCTTCAAGGCCACGTGCAAGGCAAGAAGCACACTGTCATCACGCAAGGGCATTGGTGATTCAACAAGAACAACCACAAGAAGAATCGCGAGTGCAACCGCAAGTCTACGACCATCGCCCGCGAAACATACTTGACACAACAAGTGATGACTCCAATTTGGAGAATCAAGCTCGTCATCGACGTGAAGCTCTCCAAGATCTTCCTCCTCATCATCACCGTCATGAACGTTCGCACTGACACCATGGTCATCACGAGGCGCATCCTCCACCACACCAAAACATGCAGCATCAAGTGGTACAAGTTGAGCGACGCCCACCACGTCAAGAGGCTCAAGACCATGATCTTCGCCATGAGGCCCATGTGCCTACGCAACATCACCAACCAAGGAACGAGCCCCCTCTTCGTCATCAACCACATCATGAGGCTCCACATCCTCAACACCCTCATGAGGCCCAAGAGTCCCAACATCGTCAACAACCATGCCAAGAGCAAGAGCAAGCTCCACAACAACAACATCAAGAGCAAGCTCCACAACAAGGTCACAAGAACCAAGTTCCACCTTCTCAAGCACAACAAGCTCATCGCAATGATCGCATGGAAGATGAAGACCATCATCAACATGGCAACAATCGCTACCATGACCGCAATGAGGAAGAAACTTTCGGCAAGCTAAAGTTCACAATGCCCAAGTTTACCTGATCCAATGACCCCGAAGAATACCTTTCATGGGAACTAAAAGTCAATAAGATCTTCCGCATGCACAACTATAGCAACGAGAAGATGGTCTCCATGGCTTCGCTTGAGTTTGATGATTACGCCAACCTTTGGTGGGAACAAGTTCAAGTTGCTCTTGGCACAAGACAAGAACCGCCAATCACAACTTGGCATGACATGAAGGCTCACATGAGATCCCGTTCGTCCCCATGCACTACACGCGTGACCTCTTCAACAACCTTCAATCGCTTCATTAAAGGACAAAGACCGTTGAAGAGTACTTCAAGGAAATGGAACTCAACTTGATCCGCACCAACATTGAAGAGCGCATGGAGCAAACTATGGCACGTTTCCTTATTGGCTTGAATCACCCAGTCAAGCGCATCGGTGAGTTCCAAATATACAACAACATGGTTGAGCTTGTGCACATCGCAACAAAGGCCGAACATCAAGTGAAAGAGGACATCAAGTATAACAAGCCCAAGACGTATTTCACCTACAAGCAAGCTTCAACCGCTACGCCAACAACCTTCAATGGAAGCTCCTCAAGTACCCCCAATCCTTCCTTCAAGCCCACACTTCCTCAAGGAAAAATGCCCCCAAGTGGCAAACAAGCAAAGAGTGATACACCTTTCAACGGTGAATGCTACAAGTGTGGAGGCAAAGGACACAAGTCTGCCAAATGTGGAAACAAGAAGGTATAGTTCATCCATGACAATGGCAATGAAGAGTACTTGAGTGAAGAGGAATTTGATGCCCGAGTCAAGGAAGCAATGGCAAGGCAACGAGTGGAAGATGACCAAGAACTCCTCATGTGTGAACATGACGCAAGTCCATCGCTTGTTGTCACAAGGATCTTAACCACTCAAGCACAAGAGCATGAATACCAACACTCCAATATCTTCCAAACACGAGCCGTCATCAATGGCAAATCTATCAAGGTGATCATTGACGGACGGAGTTGCCACAACCTTGATAGCACCAAGATGTGTGAGAAGCTCAACCTCACCCTCCATCCGCACAAGCACCCCTACCACGTGCAATGGCTAAGTGACCAAGGGTCTGTGAAGATCAAGCATACAATATCGGTCTCCTTCGCCATTGGTCCTTACAAAGACAAAGTGGAGTGCGATGTGGTTCCTATGACAGTTTGCCACATGCTTCTTGGTCGACCATGGCAATTCGACAAGGCTGCTCTACATGATGGTCGCACCAATGTATATACCTTCAAATGGCTAAACAAGACATGTGTTTTGCAACCGATGACTCCTAGCCAAATAATTGCGGACAATGCAAAGGCTTTAGCGAGGGCGCAAAGCACAACACCTACTTGTGAGAAGAGCGGTGAGAGAGAGAACCACCTCATAGTGAGTGAGAGCCACACGCCAAACTCGATTGGAAAAATTAAGAGTGTTCTACTTGCCACCAAAAGTGAGATGAGAGAAGTGCAGGAGAACCCATCTATCTTGCACTATGTCCTCATTTGCAAGGGCCTAGCACAAGGAACTAATGAAGTAACCAATGTTCCTCCATCTTTGATGATTGTCTTGTAGGAATTCAAGGATGTGTTTCCCGAAGACCTCCCACATGGACTACCTCCCCTTTGTGGAATTGAGCATCGCATTGACCTCATCGTCGGTGCACCCCTTCCCATCCACGCCGCTTACCGCACGAACCCGAAGGAGACAAAGGAGATTGAACGCCAAATCAACCAACTTGTCTCCAAAGGTTTGATCCAAGTTAGCACTAGTCCAAGTGTCGTACCCATGATTCTTGTTCCAAAGGCAGATGATACGTTACGGTTATGCATGTACTGCCATCCAATCAATGCCATCACCATCGTTATCAACATCCCATACCACATCTCGATGACATGCTTGATGAATTCTGTGGAGCCACTATTTTGCGACAATTGATCTTCGTAGTGGTTATCATCAAATACGTATGGCTGAAGGTGATGAGTGGAAAACTGCCTTCAAGACCAAACTTGGTCTCTATGAATGGTTGGTTATGCCCTTTGGTTTATCTAATGCCCCATCCACCTTCATGCGCCTCATGAATCATATTTTGCGTTCTCTCATTGGAAAAAGTGTTATTGTCTATTTGGATGATATACTTGTTTATAGCAAGTCAATTGAGGACCATATTACACATGTCAAGGAATTTTTGCAAATCCTTTGACATGAAAAGCTTTATGCTAATCTTCCCAAGTGTACGTTTGCTAAAGACAAGTTGATTTTTTTGGATTTGTCGTTTCTTCGAAGGGTATTGAAGTTGATGTGTCTAAGGTAAAGGACATACGAGATTGGCCCATCCCAACAAATGTGAGTGAACTCTGAAGTTTTCATGGGTTGGCCGGTTTCTATCGTCGCTTTGTGAAAGACTTTTCAACCATTGCTTGCCCTCTCAACGAGTTGACGAAAAAGAATGTCACCTTCGTATGGGGCAAAGCTCAACAAAAAGCTTTTGACGAACTTAAAAAGAGGCTCATCGAAGCACCTTTTCTTGCGTTACCGGATTTCACAAAAACTTTTGAGATAGAGTGTGACGCTAGTGGTATTGGCATTGGTGGAGTCCTTATGCAAAACGAACGTCCTATAGCCTACCATAGCGAGAAACTTGATGGTGCTCGCCTTAACTATCCGATTTATGACAAAGAGCTTTTTGCCTTAGTTCGTGTCCTTCAAGTTTGGCAACACTACCTATGGCCCAAGGAATTTATCATACATTCCAACCATGAGTCGTTGAAATATCTCAAAGGCCAAGCCCACTTGAGTAAGAGACACGCAAACACACAAGCCTTCTTACAAGACTTGAAATCAACATGTTGGGTCTTGAGGAAATAAAATCTTTGTATGCGTCCGACCCGTTCTTTGAAGCAATTTTCGCAAAGTGCTCCATTGAAAAAGGAGTTGATGATTTCTATTTGCATAAGGGCTTTCTCTTTAAACAAAACAAGCTTTGCATTCCGAAATCGTCGCTCCAACTTTTGCTTCTCCAATAATATCATGGTGGAGGCCTTATGGGTCAATTTGGTCATGACAAGACATTGGACATGCTCTCTACTCACTACTTTTGGCCCAAGATGAAGCGCGATGTGGAGTGCTACGTTCAACGATGCACGACATGTGTTCAAGCTAAGTCGCAAGCTAATCCCTATGGTCTTTATATGCCATTGCCTATTCCTCATACACCTTGGTCCGGCATTAGCATGGATTTCGTATTAGGATTGCCTAGATCTAAGCATGGTCATGACTCTATATTTTTTGTCGTGGATCGCTTTTCCAAAATGGCACACTTCATACCGTGCCATAAGACCTACGATGCTTCACATGTTGCAAATCTGTTTTTCTGGGAAATTGTCCATCTTCACGGTGTGCCAAGAACAATCGTCTCCGACCATGACGTCAAATTCATGAGCTACTTATGGAAGACCCTCATGGACAAGCTTGGCGTAAAGCTCCTCTCCTCATCCGCATCGCATCCACAAACCGATGGTCAAACTGAGGTTGTCAATCGAAGCCTCGGGACTCTCCTTCGTGTGTTGATCAAGAAAAACCTCAAGGATTGGGAGGAATGCATCCCACACGCCGAGTTATCCTACAACCATGCTAAGCACTCAACAACCAAGATGAGTCCATTCATGATCATCTATGGTTTCGTGCCCCTCACCACGCTCGACATCCTACCACTACCTCTCCATGAGCGCACCAACATGGACGTTGAGAAGCGTGCACAAGCTATGAAGAAGCTTCATGAAAAACAAGAGCTACTATCGAGCAACAAGTCCTTCGCCAAGCATCAAGGTTAAACAAGGACAAGAAGGAGATGATCTTTGAAGAAGGTGACCTTGTATGGATACACTTGAGCAAAGACCGCTTTCCCAAGGAACGAGATTCCAAGCTCAAACCAAGAGGAGATGGCCCCTTCAAGGTCCTCAAGAGAATCAACAACAATGCCTACATCATCGACATTCCAGTCTCCAAGTACCTTGCAAGCAACACATTCATTGTCAAGGACCTCTCACCCTACCATGGAGATGTTCAAGATGATACCCATGAAGAGTCTAGGACGACTCTTTCCCAAGGGGGGGAGCTGATGCAGCCCGTCCTACGGACGCTACTACATCTACACCAACAAGTCCCCCAAGTGGACCCATGACTTGTGCCCGAGACAAACTCCTACAAGATAAGGTGAACTCGCTCCTCTCCTCATGCCAATTTGATACATCCTTGGATGGTGTGCTACTTCATGCAACTACTCTATGCATCATCAGGTACGAAGCCCCAACACATCACCAAGCACCCAAGGATGGAGAACTAGGAGCAAAGCATGAAGCAGAAGTCGATGGAGCTGCTCAGACCGGAGTCTCCGGTCTACGCAGACCGGAGTCTCCGGCCTGCCAAAGTCTCCGACCTGAAGACCCCGGAGACTCTGTCCCCTCCTCCTGTCTGATCCCCTGCACTAGGCTCCGGGACAATCTATATGCCCCTCCGAAGGTTGGTCCGGAGGCTCCACCGTATTCTCTGGCCTAGACCGGAGTCTCCGACCTGCACATCGGAGTCTCCGGTCCGACCGACGCCAGGCATGTAAAAGGCCTTTGGCCCTTCGACCCATGTACCCCTTAGCCCGTCCAGAATTTGTCTTTTATTCCTAAAGTACCCCTGTTTAAGTGGGTGGCCTATATATAGTCCCCCACCTCCATTGTAAACCCTAGGCATGATATTTGGAATTAGTGGAAACCCCTTGTGGATCTATCTAGTTCTTGCCTCATGTTCCTTTCACAAAGGAGCACCAAATATCCCAAACCTCGTTGGAGTTTGCATCGTGCCTCCCTGTTGTACAAGGCCTAGGTGATATGGGGTGGCCCGATCTTCTCAGTAAGCGGATGACGATGATGATGGTAGATGGTAGATAACTAGTGCGTAGCTATGATCTCTCCCGCTCGATCCCTGATGCTAGTGCAACAGATCTCGAACCTTGTAGGATATTCACAATACCACACTCTTGCGCATGCAGCCGTGACCACGAATGGTAGTATGCAATCTACTAATTCCCAGTGGAACAACAGATCACACTCAATTATAGTTGGTAGATTCGAACACAGGGTAATTTCAGAGGTTCTATGAAAGAAACAACTCCAAAATATTTTAATGTGGTCCAAACCCTAACTAGGGGTCGTCCCAGGGCTTATAAGGGCAGCTGGGGCGGCCAGAAACCGAAACTAAACGCAAACGACTCAAACTGATACAAACTGACTCGGACCAGATTCGGTCGGCTGGCGGACACTTCGGTCGAAATCGGCCGGACAGTCTGGTCAGGCCAGACACTCCGGGTGGAGTGTGCCAGACAGTCCGGTCTGGCCGGAAACTTTGAAGTTTCCGGGTGATGTCCGGGTAGTATCCGAACTGGCAGACAGAATTTCCACGCCAGTTTGCCTCTCGACCAGGCCGGACAGTCCGGGTGGATCCGGCCGGACATTCCGGTCGTGGCAGATCTTTTTGCCTCCGTCTTGATGATCTTCTCTTGCGCCTTCCTCCCACTCCTCCCTCGCGCATCCTTGGGCGATCATCATGTTGGGCTTCTCTTGTAGCCCTTCTCCTCCTCGCGCCATGCTTGTTTCTCCAACGAACCTGATCATACATAAATGCATAGACTTAGGCAGTATAAAGTTCTCATCAATCAAAGTACCAGATTCGTTTAGGAGTAAATTCACCTGTTGATCTAGTAGCTTAGCACGAGCTCTTGTAATAGGTCCAATTCTAATCTCATTGGACTGATCCTGTCTTGCGACAGTTGTAGCATCTTCAGTAGTCATTGGGGTAGGTGTAATTGTAGGGATGTCCTCATCACTAGGCATCGGAGTCCCTTTGCCTAGACGTCAAGATCTCACCGAGTCTCCCATCCTAGGCACAGATGTTGTAGATAGGCTGTGTCTATGGTATGCAAACAAAAGTACGCTATGTGGACTCAAAAAAAACGATAAAGACTTGTGGAAACGGTAACGGTGGGAACAGCGGAAAACAAGATCAAACCCTAAACCTAGACACAAACGGAAACTAGACTCCTACGAGGAAAACCTGCAGATCGGATCTACGAGAAGATACAATCAGCAACTAAAACTCGAAAACGATGCAATCTAGTCTATGGCAAATCTTTTTTGTAAGGCTTTTTCTGTATAGGACGAAAAACACTCTCTAATCTATGGATGGATTTGTGGATGCTTAACGAGGCAACACTGGAAATCTGATAAGAAGATGATATGGGGTGGCCTGATCTTCTCAGTAAGCGGATGGCGATGATGATGGTAGATGATGAGGACATCCCTACAGTTACACCTACCCCAATTGCTATTGATGATGTTCCAACTAATGCAAAGAAAGATCAATCCAATGAGATAAGGATTGGACCAATTACAAGAGCTCGTGCTAAGCTACTAGAACAACAGGTGAACTTGTTTCTTAATGAACCTGGAGTTTTAATTAATGAGAATTTTATACTACCTAAGTCTTTGAATTATTGCATGATTAGGTACTTAGGAGAAGAAGGCGTAGCACGGAGCGAGGAGGTAATGGAACAAGGCGTGTTGATCAATGAAGAATGCGCGAGGGAGGAGAGGGAGGAAGCACAAGGAGCTATCCAAGATGAAGACCAACAAGAGCTGGAAGTTCTCTGCCGCGGCAGAGAAAAGCCCCAGTTCTCTGCCACGGCAGGCTGCCGCGGCAGAGAAACTCCCCTTTTCTCTGCCACGGCAGGCTGCCGCGGCACAGAAACAGAGTCTTTTTCTGCCACGGTAGGCTGCCGCGGCAGAGAAACAGACCCAATCTCTGCCACGGCAGAACCCTGAGCCGAACCCAATTTTGGGTCGGTTTGTATCTTAGTTAGGTGGGACCAAGTCGTCCCAAGTTGAGGACGCCCCATCCCTCATATAAACCTCCGTAGCCGTCACAAGTTAGGGTTTAGACCATGTTAAAATATTTTGGAGTTGTTTCTTTCATACAACCTCTTGAATTACCCTGTGTTTGAATCTGCCAACTATAATTGAGTGTGATCTATTGTTCCATTGGGAATTAGTAGATTGCATACTACCGTTCGTGGTCACGGCTACGTGCGCAAGAGTGTGGTGTTGTGAATATCCTACAAGGTTCGAGATCTGTTGCGCTGGCATCAGGGATCGAGCGGGAGAGATCATAGCTACGCACTAGTTATCTACCATCTACTGATAAGGGGTGGCGCGATCTTCTCAGTAAGAGGATGGCGCTGATGATGGTAGATGATGAGGACATCCCTGCAGTTACAGCTACCCCAATTGCTATTGATGATGTTCCAACTAATGCAAAGAAGGATCAATCCAATGAGATAAGGATTGGACCAATTACAAGAGCTCGTGCTAAGCTACTAGAACAACAGGTGAACTTGTTTCTTAATGAACCTGGAGTTTTAATTAATGAGAATTTTATACTACCGAAGTCCTTGAATTATTGCATGATTAGGTACGTAGGAGAAGAAGGCGTAGCACGGAGCGAGGAGGTAATGGAACAAGGCGTGTTGATCAACGAAGAATGCGTGAGGGAGGAGAGGGAGGAAGCGCAAGGAGCTATCCAAGACGCAGATCAACAAGAGCTGGAAGTTCTCTGCCGTGGCAGAGAAACGCCCCTTTTCTCTGCCACGGCAGGCTGCCGCGGCACAGAAACAGAGTCTTTTTCTGCCATGGCAGGCTGCCGCGGCAGAGAAACAGACCCAATCTCCGCCACGGCAGAACCCTGAGCCAAACCCAATTTTGGGTCGGTTTGAATCTTAGTTAGGTGGGACCAAGTCATCCCATGCTGAGGACGCCCCAGGCCTCATATAAACCTTCGTAGCCGTCACAAGTTAGGGTTTAGACCACGTTAAAATATTTTGGAGTTGTTTCTTTCATAGAACCTCTGGAATTACCCTATGTTCGAATCTGCCAACTATAATTGAGTGTGATCTGTTGTTCCATTGGGAATTAGTATATTGCATACTATCGTTCGTGGTCACGGCTGCGTGCGCAAGAGTGTGGTGTTGTGAATATCCTACAAGGTTCGAGATCTGTTGCGCTGACATCAAGGATCGAGCGGGGGAGATCATAGCTACGCAGTAGTTATCTATCATCCACCATCATCATCGCCATCCACTTATTGAGAAGATCGGGCCACCCCTTATCATCTTGGTATCAGATTTCCTCGTTGCCTCGGTAAGCAATCCACAATCCATCCATAGATTGGAGAGTGTTTTTCATCCTATACAGAAAAAGCCCCACAAAAAGAGTTGCCATAGCCTAGATTACATTGTATTCGAGTAATAGTTGCTGGTCGAGTTCCTCTATTAGATTAGATCTAGATCTGTTCTTCGTAGATTTGTTTTCTAGTTGTTCTAGTTGTTTTCCACCATCTTTTTCCGCTACCATCAAGTCAGATCCGATGCAAGTAAAGAGTCCTAGTTGTGTACTACTTGGCGAGTCGGAATAAATAAATAAATAAATAAATAATTCGGCTCGCTGCCTCACGCCTGACCGCAGACAGGTCTGTGCTCCAGCGTGACAAAAAAAATTGGACTGTCACCTTACCAGAGACAGGTCTGCCCTCATACGAGAATTTTTTGTGTCTGCCGACCTCCTGCCACGGCAGGATTTTATGCCGTTTTTCTGCCGTGGCAGAGACCAATCCTCAGGTCAAAAAAAAATTTGTTTATTTTTTTTACTGAGTCCACATAGCGTACCTATCCTTGTGAGCCTTAGTAAGCCTTTCTTTGTGTCTAAAACTATCCTACGAGACTAGCGTGCTTAGTGCTTTGCGGGCTGCTCAGTTAGCAATCTTGTGCCCGTTTCGTTGAGACATTGCTAGCGTCTCTCCTTGTGCATTGCAACACGAGCATTCCTCCGACATACGTTACTTTTTTGAGCTCATTTTCATAGTTGCAATTGCCCCATTTATCTCCACCGTGTGTGTTTCCGTGGGTCTATGTCATACGATCAGCACTAGGACTTGTTTGCAGTGTAGATAGGATACCATACCTATAGCTCCACCATAAATAACCTGTGTGCCCTGTGATCGTTCTCTATAACTTTGATATTCACTTCATCACTTCAGTGCATCAGTCTTTGATTACGTTTGGTAGAGCATCTCTATTCACTTTGGAACCGTAGGATCTTCTTTCTTATCAGTTATGAGTGAGTTGTGAGAGTTTCCACCATACTGATTTTGATTTTTGCACTAACTTACTAATCATGTCTTTTGAGTGATGATGAAATTGTGTCATAGAAAAAGCAGGTGGAGGAGCTTGTTACTTGGAGAAAGTCTGTTGATAGAAATATCACCGACATACAAGATGCTGTGGAGAATAATACTGGAGCCATCAATAATATTCAGACGCAGTTGACTACTATGAATGTCAACTTTGCCACCTTGCAGCGTTCCATTGAGGCAATTCAGGCCACACTCCAGCCCGGACTAGCACAACATGATGATGGGTTTGAGGACTTTGATGAGGGGAGTGCGGCTGATGCTGCTCCACATCGTGGCAGGGGACGTGCACATCCCCCTGCACCTGCGGCTGCTCCTCTGTATGGCCGTGGGTATGCTCCTCTTGGACGTGCCCAGCGTGCTTACAATCCAGCTGATGATAGTTTGGGCAAGCCCAAGTTCTCAATTCCTTCGTTCAATGGCTCGCTTGATCCTGCGGATTATATTACTTAGGAGTTGAAGATTGAAAAGCTCTGGCGTTATTTGATTACCCAGAAGACAAGAAGGTCAAACTTGCTGCATCAGAATTTGATGGTTACGCTTTGCGTTGGTGGGAAGCTATTGTGCAGAATAGACGGAACGACAATGAACTTCCTGTGAGGGATTGGCATGAGATGAAGGCCATCATGGCGGATCGTTTTGTTCCCTCCAATTATTTGCGTTCTGTGTTTGACAAGCTCACACAGTTGAGGCAAGGCACAATCACAGTTGATGAGTACTACATGGAGATGGAGATGCTTATGCAGTGTGCTATTGTTTGTGAATCACAAGAGATGATGATGCAACGTTTCCTCAACAATTTTAAGCTTCAAATCAAGAGTATTGTGCGTTATCACAAGTATGAGACAGTGAACGAGCTGCTGCACCATGCTAGAGAGGCCGAGTCCCAGCTAGCTGAAGAGGCAAAGTCACGTGCTTGATTTCCATCTTCTAGCAGATTTTCGGCCAGATCTACACCTCCCACTGTCATGCCACCAGCTGCTATTCCGTTTACCCCATCGGCCAAACCAGCAAGTACACCTTCATTTGGTTCTAATACTCGGAAACCCGCTGCTCCTGCTGCTAGCTCGGGTTCCAACATGTCTACTGCATGTACTCGTGATGTGGTGTGCCATACTTGTGGAGGCAGAGGTCACTACAAGAAGGATTGTCCAAACAGCAAGGTTATGTTGTTAATGAACAAGGTGAAGTAGAAAGTGGAGATGAAGCTTCTGATGATGATATTGATGACGGTGAGGTTGGTGCTGATGCATATGCTGAGCGTGCACCAACTATCGTCGTGTCTTCACGTGTACTTAGTGTGCAACCGGTTGAGGAATCCCAGCGTTGCAACTTGTTCCAAACAAAAGCTCTAGTTGGACCAAATAAAGCTTGCAAGGTCATTATTGATGGAGGTAGCTGCAGAAATCTTGCAAGTAAGGAATTATGTGCCAAACTGAATTTGACATACTTACCTCATCCCAAGCCATACTACATACAATGGTTGAGCAACAATGGTGAGATGAAGGTAAATCATATGGTATGAGTGAACTTTCAAATAGGGCCCTACAAAGATTCTATTGATTTTGATGTGGTTCCTATGACTGTTTGTCACCTACTATTGGGTCCGCCATGGCTCTATGATCGCCATGTGTAACACAATGGCCGAGCCAATACATATCACTTGGAATTCAAAGGAAAGAAGATTACTATGCAGCCAATGACACCACAAGAAATTGTGAATGATTCTCGCTAGAAGATAGAGGTGAACCTGAAGGAAGATACTACCACTCGGCGAGATTGCGTGACAGCTGTTCCTGATGTAATTGAGCCTAAATTGAGTGATATAACAAAAAGTGAGAGAGTGCCCGGTTTATTAATATTAGCCACTAAGGAAGATATGTGAGAATTTCGTGAGGATCCTATAGCCATGCCACTTGTGCTCATGTATAAGGGCGAGGTATTGGTTTCTAACGACATGACCCCTATTTCTCTTGGTGTCTTTTCGGTTCTGTAGGACTTTGGGGATGTGTTTCCAGAAGATGTACCTACAGGCTTACCTCCATTGCGTGGTATAGAACATCAAGTGGACTTGATTCCTGGCGCCACACTTCCCAACCGTGCACCCTATAGGACTAATCCCGAAGAAAGTAAGGAAATTCAGAAGCAAGTACAAGCGTTGCTGGATTAAGGGTACATTCATGTTTCTCTTAGCCCTTGTGTTGTTCCTGTAATTTTAGTTCCTAAGAAAGATGGTACATGGCGCATGTGTGTTGACTGTAGTGCGATTAATAACATCACTATTCGATATCGTCATCCTATTCCACGCTTAGAGGATATGCTAGATGAATTGAGTGGTGCTGCTGTTTTCTCTAAAATTGACTTGCGTAGTGGTTATCATCAAATTAGGATGAAAGAAGGGGATGAATGGAAAACTGCTTTCAAAACTAAATTCGGTTTGTATGAGTGGTTAGTCATGCCGTTTGGTCTTACTAATGCACCTAGTACTTTCATGCGTTTGATGAATCATGTTTTGAGAGAGTTTATTGGTCGTTTTGTGGTTGTTTACTTTGATGATATACTCATCTACAGCCACACCAAATCTGAACATTGCACTCATATTAGACAAGTTTTGCAAGTGTTACGTGATAATAAACTGTATGCTAATCTTGAGAAGTGTACATTTGCAAAAGATAAGGTCATATTCCTAGGATTTGTTGTTTCTAAGCATGGAGTAGAGGTAGATCAATCTAAAATTGAATCAATTCAGAATTGGCCTACTCCAATGAATGTAAGTCAAGTGCGTAGTTTCCATGGTCTCACTGGTTTCTATAGGCGCTTTGTGAAAGATTTTAGCACCATTGCTGCACCATTAAATGATTTGACAAAGAAAGGTGTTCCTTTTGTATGGGGCACGGCCCAAGACATTGCATTTGATACATTGAAACATTTGCTTACTTCTGCACCATTGCTTGCATTACCTGATTTTTCGAAGCAATTTGAAGTTGAATCTGATGCTAGTGGTATAGGCATAGGTGGCGTTTTGATGCAAGAGGGTCGGCCTATAGCTTATTTTTCTGAGAAATTGATTGGTGCTCGTTTGAATTATTCAATCTATGATAAAGAATTGTATGCACTTGTGAGAGTACTTGAAGTTTGGCAACATTATTTGTGGCCAAAGGAATTCGTCATACATTCTAATCATGAAGCATTGAAATACTTGAAAGCTCAATCAAACTTGCATAGAAGATTAGCTAAATGGGTTGAGTTCATTGAGTCTTTTCCTTACATCATTAATTATAAGAAGGGAAAAGAGAATGTTGTTGCTGATGCTCTATCTAGGAAGAACATGCTATTAAGCAATCTTGATGTTAAAATTCCTAGATTAGAAGCTATTTGTGCACTTTATGCAACTGACCATGATTTTGCTGAACCATATCGTTTATGTGCTCTTAGAAACGCATGGGATAAGTATCATATACATGACGGATATTTGTTTCGAGCTAACAAACTATGTATTCCAGAATCGTCGTTGCGTTTGTTCTTAGTGCAGGAATCACATGCTGCTGGTTTGATGGGTCATTTTGGGCGTGAGAAGACATTGCTCATGCTTGCTGATCATTTTTATTGGCCCAAGATGAGGCGTGATGTGTACAAATTTGTGAGCAGATGCATTACTTGCCACAAGTCGAAATCCAAGCTGAAGCCTCACGGTTTGTATACACCTCTCTCTGCACCTACTACTCCATGGGAAGACATTAGTATGGATTTTGTGCTAGGTCTACCTAAAACTTAGAGAGGTCATGATTCTATATTTGTGGTAGTACATAGGCTCTCTAAGATGGCTCATTTTATTGCCTGCCACAAAAGCGACGATGCATCGCATGTTGCTAACCTGTTTTTTAGGGGCATCGTGAGATTACATGGAGTACCAAAGACGATTGTTTCTGACCGTGATGTGAAGTTCATGAGCTACTTTTGGAAGACCTTATGGGGGAAGCTAGGAACGAAGTTGCTGTTCAGTACTACATGTCACCCCCAAACAGATGGTCAAACGAAGGTGGTGAATAGAACATTGTCACAGCTGCTAAGGACCATGATTAAAAAGAATCTGCAGGAGTGGGAAGAGTACTTGCCACATGTTGAGTTCGCTTACAACAGGGCTGTGCATTCAACTACTCAGCTTTGTCCTTTTGAGGTGGTGTATGGCTTCAAGCCATTGACGCCACTTGATATGTTGCCTCTGCCATTACATGAGAGAGTTGATATGGAGGCATCAAAACATGCTGATTATGTGAAGAAAATACATGAGAAGACTCGAGAGGCTATTGAGAAGAAAGGCAAGAACATTGCTGCTACAAGGAATCAAGCAAGAAAAGAAGTGTTGTTCGAGCCTGGAGATATGGTTTGGGTGCATCTATGCAAGGACAGATTTCCACTACTTCGCAAGTCCAAGTTGAAGCCACGTGGTGCTGGTCCTTACAAAGTGCTAGCCAAAATTAATGATAATGCCTACTCAGTTGATATACCTATTGTGGAATTTGGTGGTGCTAGTAACAGCTTCAACGTTGCTGATTTATCACCATATGCTAGAGAAGACCTTGGAGCGTCGAGGTCGACGTCTTTTGAAGGGGGGAGATGATGAGGACATCCCTGCAGTTACACCTACCCCAATTGCTATTGATGATGTTCCAACTAATGCAAAGAAAGATCAATCCAATGAGATAAGGATTGGACCAATTACAAGAGCTCGTGTTAAGCTACTAGAACAACAGGTGAACTTGTTTCTTAATGAACCTGGAGTTCTAATTAATGAGAATTTTATACTACCTAAGTCTTTGAATTATTGCATGATTAGGTACTTAGGAGAAGAAGGCGTAGCACGGAGCGAGGAGGTAATGGAACAAGGCGTGTTGATCAATGAAGAATGCGCGAGGGAGGAGAGGGAGGAAGCACAAGGAGCTATCCAAGACGAAGATCAACAAGAGCTGGAAGTTCTCTGCCGCGGTAGAGAAAAGCCCCAGTTCTCTGCCACGGCAGGCTGTCGCGGCAGAGAAACGCCCCTTTTCTCTGCCACGGTAGGCAGCCGCGGCACCGAAACAGAGTCTTTTTCTGCCACGGCAGGCTGCCGTGGCAGAGAAACAGACCTAATCTCTACCACGGCAGAAACCTGAGCCGAACCCAATTTTGGGTCGGTTGGTATCTTAGTTAGGTGGGACCAAGTCGTCCCAAGCTGAGGACGCCCCAGCCCTCATATAAACCTCCGTAGCCATCACAAATTAGGGTTTAGACCACGTTAAAATATTTTGGAGTTGTTTCTTTCATAGAACCTCTGGAATTACCCTGTGTTCGAATCTGCCAACTATAATTGAGTGTGATCTGTTGTTCCATTGGGAATTAGTAGATTGCATACTACCGTTCGTGGTCACGGCTGCGTGCGCAAGAGTGTGGTGTTGTGAATATCCTACAAGGTTTGAGATCTGTTGCGCTGGCATCAGGGATCGAGCGGGAGAGATCATAGCTACGCACTAGTTATCTATCATCCACCATCATCATCGCCATCCGCTTACTCAGAAGATCGGGCCACCCCTTATCAGTAGATGGTAGATAACTAGTGCGTAGCTATGATCTCTCCCGCTCGATCCCTGATGCCAGTGCAACATATCTCGAACCTTGTAGGATATTCAGAACACCACACTCTTGCGCACGCAGCTATGACCACGAATGGTAGTATGCAATCTACTAATTCCCAATGGAACAACAGATCACACTCAATTATAGTTGGTAGATTCGAACACAGGGTAATTCCAGAGGTTCTATGAAAGAAACAACTCCAAAATATTTTAACGTGGTCTAAAACCTAACTAGGGGTCGTCCCAGGGCTTATAAGGGCAGCTAGGGCGGCCAGAAACCGAAACTAAATGCAAACGACTCAAACTGATACAAACCGACTCGGACCAGATTCGGTCGGCGGGTGGACACTCCGGTCGAAATCGGCCGGACAGTCCGGTCAGGCCGGACACTCCGGGTGGAGTGTGCCAGACAGTCCAGTCTGGCCGGAAACTTTGAAGTTTCCGGGTGATGTCCGGGTAGTATCCGAACTGGCAGACAGAATATCCACGCCAGTTTGCCTCTCGACCAGGCCGGACAGTCCGGGTGGATCCGGCCGGACACTCCGGTCATGGCAGATCTTTTTGCCTCTGTCTTGATGATCTTCTCTTGTGCCTTCCTCCCACTCCTCCCCCGCGCATCCTTGGGCGATCGTCATGTTGGGCTTCTCTTGTAGCCCTTCTCCTCCTCGCGCCATGCTTGTTTCTCCAACGAACCTGATCATACATAAATGCATATACTTAGGCAGTATAAAGTTCTCATCAATCAAAGTACCAGATTCGTTTAGGATTAAATTCACCTATTGATCTAGTAGCTTAGCACGAGCTCTTGTAATAGGTCCAATTCTAATCTCATTGGACTGATCCTGTCTTGCGACAGTTGTAGCATCTTCAGTAGTCATTGGGGTAGGTGTAATTGTAGGGATGTCCTCATCAGGACGACTCTTTCCCAAGGGGGGCAGCTGATGCAGCCCGTCCTACGGACGCTTCTACATCTACAACAACAAGTCCCCCAAGTGTACCCATGACTCGTCCCCGAGCCAAACTCCTCCAAGCTAAGGTGAACTCGCTCCTCTCTTCGTGCCAATTTGATACCTCCTTGGATGGCGTGCTACTTCATACAACTACTTTGTGCATCATCAAGTACGAGCCCCCGCCGCGTCGACCCACGAGCCCTGAAGCTGCACCTGAGCTGAAGCTGCCAAAGCCGGAGTGTCCGGCACGACTCAGCCGGAGTGTCCGGCCTGCCCGAGCCTGAACCTGGCGCGGACATTTTGTGTGCCAGTTCGGACACTGCCCGGAGTGTCCGGCCACCCCGGATTGTCCGACCCACTGGACTCGGAGTGTTCGGCCACCCCGGACTGTCCGGCCCACTCGACCCGGAGTCTCCGGCCCAAGTGATGGGCCTGCAAGCATAGCTAGGCCCTATGGCCCATGTACCCCTCTATTTCGCCCAGAACTCTACTTTAATGCATGAATTACCCCTGACTTTGTGGTTGGCCTATATATAGACCCCCACCTCCATTGTAAACCCTAGGCTTGATATTGGAATTAGTGGAAACCCCTTTGTGGATCTACCTAATTCTTGCCTCATGCTCCTTGACTAAGGAGCACCAATATGCCCAAACCTTGTTGGAGTTTGCATTGTGCCTCCGCGTTGTACAAGGCCTAGCCATCGGTGTTCCTTTCCCTAGACGTCAAGATCTCACTGAGTCTCCCATCTCGTTGTGCCGGTTCGAGAGAGAGTCCTCCGCCCGACGCCGATCCTAGGGATTGCGCCGGACCGGTCACCGCCGGCGTGAGCTATAGGTGTTTATAGTGGTTTTGCGTGTGTGTGTTCATCGCGTTCTTCGTGCGTGTGTTCGTCGTGTTCATCCTTCCCTCCTTCCCCCACACTCCACCCTCGATTTGAAAGGGAATCGTGAAAGATCGGGCCACCCTAGAGGTCTGCCCTCAACAGGTCACTTTGGCCGTAACAAGACATTGGACATGCTCTCCACTAACTACTTTTGGCCCAAGATGAAGCGCGACGTGGAGCGCTACGTTCAACGATGCACGACATGTGTTCAAGCTAAGTCGCAAGCTAATCCCTATGGTCTTTATATGCCATTGCCTATCCCTCATACACCTTGGTCCGACATTAGCATGGGTTTCGTGTTAGGATTACCTAGATCTAAGAATGGTCATTATTCTATATTTGTTGTTGTGGATCGCTTTTCCAAAATGGCACACTTCATACCATGACATAAGACTGACGATGCTTTACATGTTGCAAATCTGTTTTTCAGGGAAATCATCCGTCTACATGGTGTGCCACGAACAATCGTCTCCAACCTCAACGTCAATGTCATGAGCTACTTATGGAAGACCCTCATGGCCAAGCTCGGCATCAAGCTCCTCTTTTCATCCGCGTCGCATCCTCAAACCGATGGACAAAGCAAGGTTGTCAACTGAAGCCTCGGAACTCTTCTACGTGTGTTGATCAAGAAAAACTTGAAGTATTGGGAGGAACGCATTCCCCACGCCGAGTTCGCCTACAACCAAGCAAAGCACTCAACAACCTAGAAGAGCCACCCACTGCGCTCGACATCCTACCACTACCTCTCCATGAGCGCACGAACATGGACGTCGAGAAGCGTGCACAAGCTATGAAGACGCTTCATGCAGAAACAAGAGCTACTATCGAAAACCAAGTCCTTCGCCAAGCTTCAAGGTTAAACAAGGACAAGAAGGAGATGATCTTTGAAGAAGGTGACCTTGTGTGGATACACCTAAGCAAAGACCGCTTCCCCAAGGAACGTGACTCCAAGCTCAAGCCAAGAGGAGATGGTCTCTTCAAGGTCATCAAAAGAATCAACAACAATGCCTACATCATCGACATACCGACCTCCAAGTACCTTGCAAGCAATACATTCAATGTCAAGGATCTCTCACCCTACCATGGAGATGTTCAAGATGACAACCATGAAGAGTCGAGGACAACTCTTTCCCAAGGGCGGAGCTGATGTGGCCCGTCCAACGGATGCTCCTACATCAACACAACCGAGTCCCCCAAGTGGACCCCTGACTCGTGCTCGAGCCAAACTCCTACAAGCTAAGGTGAACTCGATCCTCGCCTCGTGCCAATTTGATACATCCTTGGATGGTGTACTACTTCATGCAACTACTCTATGCATCATCAGGTACGAAGCACCCTAGGATGGAGAACAAGGAACAGATCATGAAGCACAAGATGCTGGAGCTGCTCAGACCGGAGTCTCCAATCTGCGCACACCGGAGTCTCCGGACCACCAAAGTCTCCGGCCTAAAGACACCAGAGTTTCCGGCCCCACCACCAGTCTGTCCCCTGCACCGGGCCCTGGTACAATCTGAAGGCCCCTCAGGAGGCTAGTCCGGAGATTGACCGGAATCTCCGGCCTAGACCGGAGTCTCCGGTCCACCACACCAAAGTCTCCGGTCCGACCGATGCCAGGCATGAAAAGGCCTTTATGCCTGCAGCCCATGTACCCCTTAGTCCGTCCAGAACTTGTCTTTTATTCCTAGAGTACCCCTGTTTAAGTGGCTGGCCTATATATAGTCCCCCACCTCCATTGTAAACCCTAGGCATGATATTGGAATGAGTGGAAACCCCTTTGTGGATCTACCTAATTCTTGCCTCATGCTCCTTGACCAAGGAGCACCAATATCCCCAAACCTCGTTGGAGTTTGCATCGTGCCTTCGCGTTGTACAAGGCCTAGGCATCGGAGTCCTTTTGCCTAGACATCAGGATCTCACCGAGTCTCCCATCTCGCCGTGCCGGTTCGAGAGAGAGTCCTCCGCCTGATGCCGATCCTAGGGATTGCGCCGGACCGGTTACCGCCGGCGTGAGATATTGGTGTGTATCGTGGTTTTGTGTGTGTGTGTGTTCATCGCGTTCTTCTTGCGTGCGTTCATCGTGTTCATCCTCCCCTCCTCTCCCCGCACTCCATCCTCGATTTGAAAGGGAATCGCAAAAGATCGGGCCACTCTAGAGGTTTGCCCTCAACAGAGCCACCATGCATATGCCTCCACAAGCATGGATGACATGATGGAGCACTACACCGACAATGGCTCCACATGCTTGGGTGATATGGACTTCTCCAACAGCAATAACTCCCCAAGCATGGAAGACTTCAAGAACGACAACGGCAAGCTCCTCAAGTCGCATCGACCAAGAGGGAGCTCCCACCTCGAGAGCACCAAGATCCACCATCACATGGACAAGTTCGAACGCTCCCTCAACAACTTCAAGAGCGACATGGACAACAATTTCGCCAAAACCATGAGCATGATGGCCAAGACTAATGATGATTTGCGCTCATTACAACGCCTCACCAAGAAGAGTGCCAAGGAAAAGGAGAATCATCGTGAGTGTCATGTGGATGACCAAGTGCGCCATCTACATCAACCTTTGGCAAGGCACGCCAATGACCTCCGTCGACAACATCATAAGGCACCTTCAACTACTCTTGCCACCACCAAAAGGGCACCAAGAGCAAGCTCTCATCCACGCCATCAAGCTTCATGCCAAGAGTCTACACTTCAAGATGGAGGAAGCCAAGGCCACATATGTGATCAAGTCGATCCGAGCACCGCTCTCGACAACAACATGAGCCTACTTCCACCAATACCACAAGATGGCGACGACAAGGTCGAGAATGGTGAGCATGGGACTTTCCCTTCACCAAAGGAGGCGCATGGAGTTGAGAGAATCGAGCCTACCCCCATATGCTTGAGTGATGTGGTACCAATCCCATGTGAGTATGAGAGCCACTTAGCCCACTTGAGTGAAAGCAAGAGTGAGATGAGCGACTCCACCATACGTGAGATTGAGTGCTTCCACTTGGAGAGCATGAGTGATACACCGAGTTAGTTGAGAGTGGTAGTTGATAGGTCATGTGAGACCACTTTGTTTTCTAACGACTTACCCTCTACCTCTAGTGTGTTTCATCATGTTGTGCTAGGTTCCATGGATCAAGAAGATATACATGGTGGATGAAGATGATGCCATCCCCATACATGATGAAGAAGTCGCCCACATGGAGGCCAATGCTACCACAACACCCACTTCATATGAGAGGTATGAAAAAGGTAAAAATAAGGGTGTTGATGATGCCATGATCCCACTATTGGACATGATGATTTGTGATGGCTTGCATGCTATGGATGATACTTGTGACATGACATATGTTCCACTCGTATTCCCATGTGTTGATCTTTCTACGCATCATGATGACCATGTGATTCCTTTTATTGTCATGATATTTCCATAGACATGATATGCTCTAAACGTTACGTTGATGACATCATTGCTTACAACTTGTTGAACAATTGATCTTTCCAATGTTTTGCTTGCAATGATGATGACAACAGTAGCCCTAGGACCATGCTTTGTCATGAATGTTTTACAATCTCTCATGTTGCTTGCAATAAGATGCACAATTGTTCTTTCACATGTTTTACTTGCAAAAATAATTCTCATATGGTTTATATTGAGATGGCCCCCATAGCTTTCTCAAATTTTGGAGATTTTGATGATTGCCATGATAAGCATGTTCCCCACTTGCATATTCACGATGCATCTATTTCATACTTAATTGACACTCATGGTCATGTGCACAAGAAGAGATACGTCATGATCGATTATGTGTTTCTCTACCATGCACACATGTTCTTCCTTTTGTGTTTGATGTGTGTAGGTACCCGCACAAGAATGTCAACCTCGGTTGAGAACGAGTTGACAAAAAGAGCTCTAGAGAGCATCCCCAAGTGAGTTCAAGATCGAACCCAGCTCTGATACCTTTTGCATGATTTGCATCTTTCATGTTGAAAAAATGCTCTTTCCTATGGTTAGCTTGCAAGCATGTTAATGGTATTCTTTCACCTTGTGACAATCATGCTTCGTTGCTATTGGATATTAAAGCTTTGTATGTTGCAACAAAAATGTTGAACAATTTCTCTTTCCGGTGTTTTGTGTACAACCATAATGCCATTTTGAGCATGTATTGTCATGAGAGCTTCCAAGTCTCTCATATTGTTGTTGCAACAAACATAAGGACCACTTGCTCTTTCATATGGTTTGTTTGCAAACACGATGCTTTTCCTTCCGCTTGCGGTACTCATAACCCCATGATTTTTGCTTTCGATGATTTGTGTGTAGCATCCAACATAATGAGCAATTTCTCTTTCCAATGGTTGGCTTGCACACATAATGATGTTGTTTTGGATATTATTTGTTGAGGGCAAACCTCTAGTGTTGCGACCTTGGATCGTTAAGGATCTTAAGTCCCTGTGATTAACATGCTAGTCCCTGGACCAATAGCTAGCACTTCACAGTCAATGAATATCATGTAAAACACAAGTCATTATTACACGAATAATCCAGAATATAATTATTACAACTTGCATAGCTTATAGCTAGCTCAAATAAAACAGCGGAAACTAAGTAAACTTGAGTCCATCAATGCCTCAGGCTAGCTGCGTGAAGACCCGCGATCCCTACACACCTTTCAATCTTCGGATTCTGCACATAAGACGTGCAGCCAACAAGTTGGGTCAATACTTTGAATGTATTGGCAAATTACACCAAGGGAAGAGTAAGACTATCACTACATGCAAGGCTAAGAGTATGCTCTGGGGTTCATTTGCGTAAAGCCAATTTTACTAGTGTAATAAGAAAAGAGGAAGACAGTTTTCCCTATTTTATAAACTTTGATAAATAGTATAGGGTCGAATGGAACACGTGGATATTACTCACCAATTGCCCAATCAACCTAACACTTGGATATTATGCACCAAGTTCCCAAAATCCCACCCAATGGCGATATTACTCACGCCCTGGGGTTTATAAAACGTTAAGTTTGGAAAAGAGAGAGAGGAAGATCTTCCAGAGGCTCCATCCTTCAGATGCTCATTGTTGTTCTATTTCCATGAACACGACTGGTCGATCAGATTGCTATACTCTCGAGAGGTTGTGCACTTTCCCCACAATCCATGATCAAGTCCTTTTATAGATAAGACCATGGCGAGGCCTTCCCTTAGTACCCCCTCTACCAGCTGGATCCAGCTGTGCCAATAACCTCCAAATTTTGGTACCCGGTGAGGTTTCCCACTAAGTACTAAGCCAAGACAGAGCCCATATGTATTGTGGTTGCATGGGAAGCTTCTGAATTCTGAAACATGGCAGACTTCTTTGATTCCTGGGCGGCCGTCCTCCACTAAAATCTCACTCGTTGTTCCGACAACCATTCCACCCAGAAGAAGTCTTAGTTGTATTTTGAAGGGGTTTTGGAGAAGAAAAGTTCGCTCGAGAGAGCTATCATACTTAGAAAATTCTTGAGTCTTTCGAACCCTCCCAAAGGTATTTGATATATATAAGTATATAGCATAGCAAGCATAACTTAGAAAAATAGGATAACCTATTGGGATAGAAAATCCTAAGCGTAGAGCTACTCATGGCATACTACAAAACCGTACTTGCAAAATAATACTAAGAAATTCTACCAAAACCTACGCATGCATACTACAGAATTTGAAAAGTAAAACATGCATAGTCAAAACTAGGACATTAATACGAACAAATGGTGTAACTTTCCTTGATCCGAGCAGCAATCTACACAACAATACTCCTCAGCGCACTCCGAGCAATCTAACGAAACAAACATGGGTCCAATTACAAAACGCACAAAACAAGTCACGGAGTCAATTATGCATGCGACATGGTAATATGCAAGGATGGATTTGATTTCGACCAAGGGTTTTAACCAGGGGTGTTCTTGAGTTGGAGATGTCATTAGAGTTGATTTCCCACAGATTTTAAGTACTTTGGGTTAAACCCTAATTTACTAAGCTCAAAACTAGATCTATAACTCTAATCTTCCTCGAGACAGATCTGAAAACCCTAAGCAAGATATGACAATTTTCTACAGAAGGTCTCGACAATACAAAGCCAACGCAACAAGAATTGACTAAAACGGAGCTACGGATAATTTTTTAGAATTAAAATACTCTAATCTAAATTTTTAATTCTACTGCAATATTTCTGTGGCAAAACAGTAATATTATTGTAGATTTGTGTTGTACTCGAAAATATGAATCCAACGGTATATCATACGCAATTTTTGGACTAATATTCGAATTTCTATGAATTTTACGAGATTGGAGCTAATTCTGCCTATTTTAAAAGAAAAAGGAAAAGGCCAAAGATGCGCGACACGTGGCGGCTTGCGAGTGGTCCGCCGGGCGCGTGTGACGCGGCGCGGTGGCGATGCGGCATCCGACGTGGCGCGGCCACGCGGCGCAAGGTGGTTGGCCGGCCCGGTTGACCGATCTAGGGCCGTCGGATCTAGATCCGACGGTCGGAGAGGGGGAAGGGCGGCGGCTGCTTACCGAGGTAGCGGCGGCTGGTGGCGGCGGACGGCGGCGAGCGGCGCGGGCGTTGGCGGGCTGCTGGGCGGAAGCGGCGGCTGGCGGCCTGCTGGGCTGGCCTGGGTGGCGGCTGCGCTGTGCACCGCTCGCTCGCTGGCGCGCGGTAGATAGGCCCCCGGGCTGGCTCGGCCGGCCCGGTTAGGTAGATTTCGTGTGTTTTTTTATTCTTTTATTAATTTCGGTTTTGCTATTTGTTTAATAACTTTTGCAAATGGACTCCGAATTAGACGAAATTGGTCTCTAAAATTTTGTAAAAAGAAGAGGGTTAGAATAGGACTATAAAATGACCCTTTTGCAAAGGTTTTGGTGGTTCAAAAGGTTTTACCCCCTTTTGTCCATAATTGACTATGGGGTTTGAGAATTACCCGATGCAAATTTTTCGATATGAGATGCCATGATGCAATGATATGATGCATGCTCACTAGTAACATCTGAAATTGTAAAAATTTGGGATGTTACAAACCTACCCCTCTTAAGAAGAATCTCGTCCCCGAGATTCAGGTTGGTTAGCAAATAGGTGTGGGTGTTCTTTCTTCAGGTCTTCTTCTCGTTCCCACGTGGCTTCTTCCTCAGAATGGTGATTCCATTGAACTTTGCAGAATCTGATATTCTTGGTACGAGTGATTCTCTCTGCTGTTTCTAAAATCCTGGTGGGTTTTTTCTCATAGGTGAGATCGTTTTCCAATTCAACTTCTTCCAATGGAACTGTATCCTTTAGTGGGGTTTCAGCCATTTCTGGGTGACACTTCTTCAGTTGCGACACATGTAGAACATCGTGAACTGTTAACATTTCGGGTAATTCCAACTGATAGGCAACTTCCCCTCTGCGACCCAAGATTTTGTAGGGCCCTATGAATCGGGGTGCTAACTTACCCTTGATTCCGAATCTCTTAACTCCTCGTACTGGTGAAACTCGGAGATACGCACAGTCTCCCACTTCATAAGTCACATCCCTGCGCTTGGAATCAGCATAACTCTTTTGTCTGGATTGGGCTATTTTTAACCTGTCTTGAATCTGACTCACCTTTTCTTCGGCATCCTTGATCAGTTAAGGTCCAAACAGACTACGTTCTCCAACCCCACTCCATAGCAGCGGAGTCCTACACTTCCTGCCATAGAGAACTTCAAATGAAGCCATCTTGATGCTAGTTTGGTAGCTGTTATTGTATGACAATTCCGCATATGGCAAATTTTCCTCCCAACTAGACCCATAGTCCAGCGCACAGGCTCTTAACATGTCCACCAAGATCTGATTAACTCTTTCCGTTTGTCCATCGGTTTGCGGGTGGAAGGCAGTACTAAACTCCAGTCGTGTCCCTAGAGATTCGTGTAGCTGTCGCCAAAACTTAGAGGTGAATTGGGTACCTCTATC
The DNA here is from genome assembly GCA_910589775.1 of Avena eriantha. Classification (NCBI taxonomy): domain Eukaryota; kingdom Viridiplantae; phylum Streptophyta; class Magnoliopsida; order Poales; family Poaceae; genus Avena; species Avena eriantha. The sequence continues at coordinate 391,574,660 of OU342743.1, forward strand.
AGAAACAATCCCCTTGGGAACTCCGTGAAGACTTACGATCTTTGACATATAAATCTTGGCAAGTTTAGCACTTGTATAGGTGGTCTTTACGGGAATAAAGTGGTCCACTTTTGTGAAGTGGTCGACCACTACCCAGATGGAGTCATACCCAGATCGAGTCCGAGGTAGTCCTGTGATAAAATCCATGCCTACCTTGTCCCACTTCCATTCGGGCACAAGTATGGTTGCAGCAGTCCTGCGGGTTTTTGATGCTTGGCCTTGACTCTGTTGCACACATCACACAAGGAGATATATTCAACAATTTCTCTTTTCATGTTGTTCCACCAGAATCTTTCTTTCACATCCATGTAGATCTTCCTATTACCAGGATGAATTGAGTAGGGCGAATCGTGAGCTTCCTGAAGGATTAACTTCCTGATATCAGGGTCATCGGGAATGCACAGACGTTTCTCATACCAAAGTGTTCCTTGTTCATCCGTGTGAAACCCTTTTGCTTTACCCTTGCTTATATTAGCTCTTATTTCTTCCAACTCTTTGTCCCCCTTCTGGGCCTCTTTGATTTGGTCCAGAAGCGTTGGCACTATCTCCATAGTTGCTAAGTATCCCTCCGGAACTATTTCTAACCTGAGGTCCTTGAATTGTTCACACAATTCATTTGGAAGTTCTCCCACGGTAAGTCCATTTACATAGACTTTTCGGCTTAAGGCGTCAGCCACAACGTTGGCCTTCCCAGGATGGTACTGCAGGTCTAAGTCATAATCCTTGATGAGCTCAAGCCATCTCCTTTGCCTCATATTTAATTCCTTTTGAGTGAAGATATACTTGAGACTCTTGTGATCCGTGAACACATCACAATGTTTGCCCATTAGGTAATGTCTCCATACCTTGAGCGCATGCACAACTGATGCTAGTTCCAAATCATGCGTGGGGTAGTTATTCTCATGGTTCTTAAGTTGCCGAGAGGCGTATGATACTACTTTTCCATCTTGCATCAGAACACTACCCAGTCCTTGTCGAGAAGCGTCGCAATAGACTTGGAAATCCTTTTGGATATCAGGGAGGCACAAAACTGGTGCTGTTACTAGACGCTTCTTTAATTCCTGAAAACTTGCTTCACATGCCTCGGTCCATTGGAACATCTTCTCTTTCTTCAGCAACTCTGTCATAGGCTTCGCTATCTTGGAAAAGTTTTCAATGAATCTTCGGTAATACCCCGCAAGGCCCAGGAAACTCCTAATATCACCCACATGCTTAGGAGACTCCCATTCTGTCACGGAAGCTACCTTACTTGGGTCCACGACAACTCCTTTAGCCGACACAATATGGCCAAGGAAACCCACTTCTTTCAACTAGAACTCACATTTGCTAAATTTAGCATACAACTTGTGTTCCCTTAACTTTTCCATGATTAGGCGCAGGTGCCTCTCATGTTCCTTCTCGTCCTTGGAGTATATGAGTATGTCATCAATGAATACCACAATAAACTTATCCAAGTACTCTATGAACACCTTGTTCATCATAGTCATGAAGTATGCTGGGGCATTGGTTAAGCCAAACGACATCGCGGTGTATTCATACAATCCATATCTTGTGTGAAGGTTGTCTTGGGTACGTCCTGTTCTCGGATCTTCAACTGAAAATAACCTGATCGGAGATCAATCTTAGAGAACACACTAGCTCCCTTTAACTGGTCAAACAGGTCGTTAATATTGGGTAAAGGGTACTTGTTCTTGATCATCACTTCATTCAATGACCGGTAGTCCACGACTAGCCTCTTGGTCTTATCCTTCTTCTCTACGAATAAGACAGGTGCTCCCCAGGATGACGCACTTGGTTGAATGAAGCCTCTGTCCAATTGCTCTCTAAGCTGTTTCTTAAGTTCCTTTAACTCATCCACATCCATCTTGTACGGTCTCTTTGCTATTGGACCAGTACCTGGCATCAAGTCAATGAGAAACTCGATGTCTCGGTCGGGAGGCATCCCTGGCAATTCTTCCGGAAACACATCTTGATACTCCTTCACAATTGGCACATCCTCCAAGCTAACCCCCTTAAGAGAGTTCACCATACTTCCTTTGAGAGCGAAACTGACTTAAAGCGGATCCTTTTCTTTTCCGGAGTCATGAGTGCGATAGTCCTTTTGGCACAATCTATGACTCCCTCATACTCGGTCATCCAATTCATGCCCAAAATTATGTCTAAGCCTTGTGATTCCAGAACGACTAGGCAGGTGGGAAAGGTATGCGCCCCAATTCTTAGTTCTAACCCACGGCATCCAGAGTTTGCCACTATTTCTCCTCCAGGAGAACTTACCCTTAGGGGAGTACTAATAGTCTCCGTAGGTATCTGGCCTCTATCCACAAATACCCTTGATATGAATGAATGCGATGCACCATTATCAAAAAGAACAACTGCAGGTGTGGAGTTAAGCTTGAACTTACCGATCACGGAGTCAGGTGCCTCACGAGCATCCTCCATGGAGACATGATTCACCGTGGCTTTGACGAACGGGTTCGGCTTCTTCCCATTTCCATTACCATTGCTATGGTTGTGTCCGTTGCCGTTTCCATTGCCATTCCCATTCTTCGCCTTTTCGGGACAAGTAGTCGCATAGTGCCCTGTCTTGTTACACTTGAAGCATGTCACTTCACTCAGATCCTTCCCATTGCCATTTCCATTGCGGTGCTTATGGCCATTGTGGTTATGCCCTCCATGACGATGACCATTGTGGTTGTGGCCATTGTGGTTGTGGGGTGGTGGTGACGAGGTGCGTTGCTTCTGATATGGGGCAGAGTTGTGCTTGTGTGAGGTGGACTTTCTCTTCCGGTTCTCTATACTCCTTTGCTTTGCTTCAACTACGACTGCCCTATCCAGAAGTTCTTGATAGTTATCAAACTTCAGAGCCACAAGCTGAATAGATATTTCATCATTAAGTCCCCTCAAGAACTCCTCCTGTCTCTTGGCATTAGTTGATACATCATCAGGTGCATAACGTGCCAGCTTGTTGAAAAGGTCCCCATACTCGGAGACAGAGCGGTGCAGTTGTTTCAAGTCACGGAACTCACGCCTCTTAAGTGACATGACTCCCGCGGCTACGTGATGAGTACGAAAGGCCGCTTCAAACTGGTTCCAGGTGATAGCTTCAATATCAGGGTCGGTGACCTGGTAGTTATCCCACCATTCAGCAGCTGGTCCCTCAAGTTGGTGCGCGGCAAAGCGCACCCTATCAGCTCCAACAACTTGGACGGTGTCTAACTTCTTGTTGATGGTGCGGAGCCAGTCGTCTGCCACAATTGGCTCAGAACTACTTGAAAAAGTTGGAGGGTTCAACCTCAGGAACCGAGTCAAGCGATCCTGTTGGGGTGGTGGGGGTGGTGGAGGCGGCGGGTTGTTGTTGTTTTGCATGTTTTGAGTGAGGAGTTGGATCAGCTGATTCTGGGAGTTCAGAAGTTGTGCTATCTCTGGGGGCATGTTGTTATTGTTGTTTCCGCGTCTCGCCATCTGGAGGGTTTGGGAGACAAGTTAAGAAATAGATAGAAAGTCTAAGGGATAAACTCCTACCCTTATGTAAATAAGAAAAACACACGAGAAAAGCAAGGCACACATGTCACAAAAATCCACACACTCAACCAAGTTTAACTAACCAATATAAGATTTTTGGTACTCATTACAACTGCGAATAATGTTCGACTATAGAACTAATGGTGGTCCAACTACTCTACTCATCATCCACTTCCTCATCCTCAATGATGAAGCCTTCCTTTTCCAGCAGTGATTTGTATAGCTCCATGTCCCTCGTCGTGGCTTCAAGCTTCTCTTGAAGTTCCTTCATCTCTTGTGGCTCCGGTGTTGCAGCTTCGAGCCTTCCTTGAAGTTCCTTCACCTCTTGCAGCTCCTGGGTAGCAGCTTCCAGCTTCGCTCGGAGTTCCTTCTTCTCCTTCTGTAGCTTCTTAATCAAACTTGACCCCATAGTCACGGGCGTGATCTTCTCCTCCAAGCTCCTCTTGGCTGCTCGTAGGTCCTTCAACATGGTGGCAAGGTTCTTGAACTCTAGCTCGTTCTTTGCGAGTACGAGACTTTGCTCCCTAATTCTCTTGTTCTTATCTTGCACCCTCTTCTCTTGATTTGCGAACCTCTTGTCTTGGGCGGTGAGCTCACCTCCTAGGGACTTGATCTTCTCTTCTAGCTCTTCGATCTTCTCGTCCTTCTCCTTAACTAGGGCACAAAGCTCGTCATTCCTCACGATCTCAAGGCAGCTCCCCTTCTGAAGGTCATCGATGTGGAACTCCAAGTCTTGATATTGGATTCTTCGACGCTTGCATGTCTTTCTTTCCTCCGGGGTTAACTCGATTGGAACTCCCTTCTCATCTCGTCTTCCAAAGAGTTTGATGTAGTGGCCTTCAACCTCTTCGTGGTGGCGTCCGCAAAGGCGTCCAATGAGCTCCTGTAAACAGATGCTAAGTCCCTTCTCCTTGGAGTCGCTGGTGACGTTGAGTACAATGGTTTCTGTCTTGGGTTCTATCTGACTGCGCCCTGGTTGGATGACTTCAATTTCCCAGCATCCTTCCTTGTGCATCTTCCTCAACTCGCTTCCCTTGATTGATGGCATGGGTAACTGCAGTGTCTTGATGATGTCCAGAAGGCACTCTCCGAAGCGCAGGCACTTGACGTCTTCGGCGGTGTCGTAGTAGAAGGCCATCATCTTTAGGTTAGGAGAAAGAAAATTAGGCACAAGGTGGTAAGGAAGAGAAATACTAGAAGAGTACAAATAACGTAGTAAAATATAGAAAGCAAAAACACACATGGTAAAGGTGGTTTCCAGTCCTAGGGGTCACGTTCTACAGGCAACTTTGTGCTCTGATACCATCTGTTGCGACCTCGGATCATTAAGGATCCTAAGTCCCTGTGATTAACATGCTAGTCCCTGGACCAATAGCTAGCACTTCACAGTCGATGTATATCATGTAAAACACAAGTCATTATTACACGAATAATCCAGAATATAATTATTACAACTTGCATAGCTTATAGCTAGCTCAAATAAAACAGCGGAAACTAAGTAAACTTGAGTCCATGAACGCCTCAGGCTAGCTGCGTGAAGACCCGCGATCCCTACGCACCTTTCAATCTTTGGATTCTGCACATAAGACGTGCAGCCAACAAGTTGGGTCAATACTTTGAATGTATTGGCAAATTACACCAAGGGAAGAGTAAGACTATCACTACATGCAAGGCTAAGAGTAGGCTCTAGGGTTCATTTGCGTAAAGCCAATTTTACCAGTGTAATAAGAAAAGAGGAAGAAAGTTTTCCCTATTTTGTAAACTTTGATAAATAGTATAGGGTCGAATGGAACACGTGGATATTACTCACCAAGTGCCCAATCAACCTAGCACTTGGATATTACGCACCAAGTTCCCAAAATCCCACCCAATGGCGATATTACTCACGCCCTGGGGTTTATAAAATGTTAAGTTTGGAAAAGAGAGAGAGGAAGATCTTCTAGAGGCTCCATCCTTCAGATGCTCATTGTTGTTCTGTTTCCGTGAACACGGCTGGTCGATCAGATTGCAATACTCTCGAGAGGTTGTGCACTTTCCCCACAATCCATGATCAAGTCCTTTTACAGATAAGGCCATGGCGAGGCCTTCCCTTAGTAGCCCCTCTACCAGTTGGATCCAACCGTGCCAATAACCTCCAAATGTTGGTACCCTGGTGAGGTTTCCCACTAAGTACTAAGCCAAGACAGAGCCCATAAGAATTGTGCTTGCACGGGAAGCTTCTGAATTCTGAAACATGGCAGACTTCTTTGATTCCTGGGCGGCCGTCCTCCACCAAAATCTCACTCGTTGTCCCGACAACCATTCCGCCCAGAAGAAATCTTAGTTTTATTTTGAAGGGGTTTTGGAGAAGAAAAGTTCGCTCGAGAGAGCTATCATACTTAGAAAATTCTAGAGTCTTTCGAACCCTCCCAAAGGTATTTGATATATATAAGTATATAGCATAGCAAGCATAACTTAGAAAAACAGGATAACCTACTGGGATAGAAAATCCTAAGCGTAGAGCTACTCATGGCATACTACAAAACCGTACTTGCAAAATAATACTAAGAAATTCTACCAGAACCTACGCATGCATACTACAGAATTTGAAGAGTAAAACATGCATAGTCAAAACTGGGACATTAATATGAACAAATGGTGTAACTTGCCTTGATCCGAGTAGCAATCTACACAACAATACTCCTCAGCGCACTCCGAGCAATCTAACGAAACAAACATGGGTCCAATTACAAAACGCACAAAACAAGTCACGGAGTCAATTATGCATGCATGCGACATGGTAATATGCAAGGATGGATTTGATTTCGACCAAGGGTTTTAACCAGGGGTGTTCTTGAGTTGGAGATGTCATTAGAGTTGATTCCCCACAGATTTTAAGTATTTTGGGTTAAACCCTAATTTACTAAGCTCAAAACTAGATCTATAACTCTAATCTTCCTCGAGACAGATCTGAACACCCTAAGCAAGATATGACAATTTTCTACAGAATTTCTCGACGATACAAAGCCAACGCAACAAGAATCGACTAAAACGGAGCTACGGATAATTTTCTAGAATTAAAATACTCTAATCTAAACTTTTAATTCTACTGCAAGATTGCTGGGGCAAAACAGTAATATTATTGTAGATCTGTGTTCTACTCGAAAAAATGAATCCAACGGTATATTATACACAATTTTTGGACTAATATTCTAATTTCTATGAATTTTACAAGATTGGGGCTAATTCTGCCTATTTTAAAAGAAAAAGGAAAAGGCCAAAGATGCGCGACACGTGGCGGCTTGCGAGTGGTCCGCCAGGCGCGCGTGACGCGACGCGGTGGCGAAGCGGCGTCCGACGTGGCGCTGCCACGCGGCGCGAGGCGGTTGGCCGGCCCGGTTGACCGATCTGGGGCCGTCGGATCTAGATCCGACGGTCGGAGAGGGGGAAGGGCGGCGGCTGCTTACCGAGGCGGCGGCGGCTGGTGGCGGCGGACGGCGGCAAGTGGCGGCGGGGCTCCGGCGATGACCGGCGGCGGCGGCGGTGCTCGGACGACGCGCAGCTCCTCCCCGCGGTCCCGTTCCCGAGGGCAGCGTCGGCCCTTCTTCTCCGAGGAGTCGGCGGACGGCGGTCGGAGGCGGTGGGCGGTGGCGGAACTCCGGCGAGAAATCCGGTGCCGCTCGGTGGTGGTGGCGGCGAAAAAAGTTAGGGTTCTAGGAGAGCGTGCCGAGGGCTATTTAAAGGCGGAAGACTTGGCACGGAATTCGCGGAGTTTGCTCCGGATTCGCGGGAGACGGTTGTCTCTGAGATGGCGGCGGCGGACGGGGCCAAGCCGGACTCGGAGGCGGCGGGCAACGGGCGGGGCCCGCCTGTCAACGGCGCTGGCGCGGCGCGGGCGTTGGCGGGCTGCTGGGCGGAAGCGGCGGCTGGCGGCCTGCTGGGCGAAAGCAGCGGCTGGCGGCCTGCTAGGCCGGCCTGGGCGGCGGCTGCGCTGCGCGCCGCTCGCTCGCTGGCGCGCGGTAGATAGGCTCCCGGGGTGGCTCGGCCGGCCCGGTTAGGTAGATTTCGTGTGTTTTTTTATTCTTTTATTCTTTTCTGTTTTGCTATTTGTTTAATAACTTTTGCAAACGGACTCCGAATTAGACGAAATTGGTCTCTAAAATTTTGTAAAAAGAAGAGGGTTAGAATAGGACTATAAAATGACCCTTTTGCAAAGGTTTTGTTGGTTCAAAAGGTTTTACCCCCTTTTGTCCATAATTGACAATGGGGTTTGAGAATTACCTGATGCAAATTTTTCGATATGAGATGCCATGATGCAATGATATGATGCATGCTCACTAGTAGCATCTGAAATTGCAAAAATTCGGGATGTTACATCTAGGGTGGCCCGATCTTTCACGATTCCCTTTCAAATCGAGGATGGGGTGCGGGGAGAGGAGGAGAGGATGAACATGACGAACACATGCACGAAGAACACGAAGAACACACACACAAAACCACGATACACACCAATAGCTCACGCCGGCGGTAACCGGTCCGACGTAATCCCTAGGATCGGCATCAGGCGGAGGACTCTCTCTCGAACCGGCACGGCGAGATGAGAGACTCGGTGAGATCTTGACGTCTAGGCAAAGGGACACCGATGCCTAGGCCTTGTACAACGCAGAGGCACGATGCAAACTCCAACGAGGTTTGGGGATATTGGTGCTCCTTGGTCAAGGAGCATGAGGCAAGAATTAGATAGATCCACAAAGGGGTTTCCACTAATTCCAATATCACGCCTAGGGTTTACAATGGAGGTGGGGGACTATATATAGGCCAGCCACACAGTCAGGGGTACTTTAGGAATAAAAGACAAGTTCTGGACGGACTAAAGGGTACATGGGCCAAAGGCCCAAAGTCCTTTTACATGCCTGGCGATGGTCGGTCTAGAGACTCCGGCGTGGTGGTCTGGAGACTCCGGTCTGGACCGAAGACTCCGGTCGGTCTCCGGACCAGCCTCTGGAGGGGTAGACAGATTGACCTAGCGCCTGGTCCTGGGGGCAGACCGGAGGTGGGTCCGGAGACTCCGGTGTCTTCAGGCCAGAGACTCTGGTGGACCGGAGACTCCGGTCTGAGCAGCTCCAGCGGCTCCTGCTTCATGCTCTGCTCCTTGTTCTCCATCCTTGGGTGCTTGGTGATGTGTCGAAGCTTCGTACCTGATGATGCATAGGGTAGATGCATGAAGTAGCATGCCATCCAAGGAGGTATCAAATTGGCACAAGGAAAGGAGCGAGTTCACCTTAGCTTGTAGGAGTTTGGCCCGGGCACGAGTCATGGGTCCACTTGGGGGACTTGTTGGTGTAGATGTAGGAGCGTCCATAGGACGGGCTGCATCAGGTCCCCCCCTTGGGAAAGTGTCGTCCTCGACTCTTCATGGTTATCATCTTGAGCATCTCCATGGTAGGGTGAAAGGTCCTTGACATTGAATGTATTGCTTGCAAGGTACTTGGAGGTCAGTATGTCGATGATGTAGGCGTTGTTGGTGATTCTCTTGAGGACCTTGAAGGGGCCATCTCCTCTTGGTTTGAGCTTGGAATCTCGTTCCTTGGGAAAGCGGTCCTTGCTCAAGTGTATCCACACAAGATCACCTTCTTGGAAGATCATCTCCTTCTTGTCCTTGTTTAACCTTGAAGCTTGGCGAAGGACTTGATGCTCGATAGTAGCTCTTGTTTCTTCATAGCTTGTGCACGCTTCTCGACGTCCATGATCGTGCGCTCATGGAGAGGTAGTGGTAGGATGTCGAGTGCGGTGAGGGGCTCGAAACCATAGACGGTCATGAATGGACTCATCTTGGCAGTTGAGTGCTTAGCTCGCTTGTAGGCGAACTCGGCGTGTGGGATGCATTCCTCCCAATCCTTCAGGTTTTTCTTGATCAACACATGAAGGAGAGTTCCGAGGCTTCGGTTGACTAATTCGGTTTGGCCATCAGTTTGAGGATGTGATGCGGATGAGAAGAGGAGCTTGACGCCGAGCTTGGCCATGAGGGTCTTCCACAAGTAGCTCATGAATTTGACGACGCGGTCGGAGACGATTGTCCTTGGCACACCATGAAGACGGACGATTTCCCTGAAAAACAGATTTGCATCATGTGAAGCATCGTCGGTCTTATGGCACGGTATGAAGTGTGCCATTTTGGAAAAACGATCCACAACAACAAATATAGAATCATGACCATGCTTAGATCTAGGCAATCCTAACACGAAATCCATGCTAATGTCGGACCAAGGTGTATGAGGAATAGGCAATGGCATATAAAGACCATAGGGATGAGCTTGCGACTTAGCTTGAACACATGTCGTGCATCGTTGAACGTAGCGCTCCACGTCACGCTTCATCTTGGGCCAAAAGTAGTGATTGGAGAGCATGTGCAATGTCTTGTCGCGGCCAAAGTGACCCATGAGGCCTCGACCATGAGATTCTTGGAGGAGCAAAAGTTAAAGCTACGACTTCGGAATGCATAGTTTGTTTTGTTTAAATAGAAAGCCCTTATGCAAATAGAAATCATCAACTCCTTTGTCATTGCAGCACTTTGCGAAAATTGGTTCGAAGAACGGGTCGGAAGCATACAAAGATTTTATTTCCTCAAGACCCAACACATGGATTTCAAGTCTCGTAAGAAGGCTTGTATATTTGCGAGACAATGCATCCGCAACTACATTATCTTTGCCCTTCTTATACTTGACTATGTATGGAAAAGACTCCATGAACTCAACCCACTTAGCGTGTCTCTTGCTCAAGTTAGCTTGGCCTTTGAGATATTTCAACGACTCATGGTCGGAATGTATGATAAATTCCTTGGGCCAAAGGTAGCGTTGCCAAACTTGAAGGACACGAACTAAGGCAAAAAGCTCTTTGTCATAAATCGGTTAGTTGAGGCAAGCACCATCAAGTTTCTCGCTATGGTAGGCTATAGGACGTTCGTTTTGCATAAGGACTCCTCCAATGCCAATACCACTAGCATCACACTCTATCTCAAAAGTTTTTGTGAAATCCGGTAACGCAAGGAGAGGTGCTTCGGTGAGCCTCTTTTTAAGTTTATCAAAAGCTTTTTGTTATGCTTTTCCCCACACGATGGTGACATTCTTTTTGGTCAATTCATTAAGGGGACAAGCAATGGTTGAAAAGTCTTTCACAAAGCGACGATAGAAACCGGCCAACCCATGAAAACTTCGTAGTTCACTCACATTTGTTGGGATGGGCCAATCTCGTATGTCCTTTACCTTGGAAACATCAACGGGACGAGTTTTGGCAAAAGAACTCGACCCAAAACCTCAAATTGGTGGGGGAAAACAAGGAATTAGGCCATGGAAACGCATGGGAAGGTAGATCAACAAGTTTAGCAAGTAATCCTCGGATCAAAACCTACCAAAACACACTCAAATCACAGATCGATCCAAAACACGAATTGGGGTTGTTTTTGGTGGAATTTTCGAATTTATGGGGAAAAAGACTAAATCGAGGGGAAATCCGTGGCAACCAAAAGCTGCTGATACCATATGTTATGGGGTAACCCCTTCGGTGGCCCGATCTTCACGGATCTCATGGTCAAATCGATGGGAAAGCGAGGGGAAAGGGAGAAGGTAGCGGAAGCAGACGCACACCTCGCGAAGAACACGATGAACACACGCAAACACACACGATACAAGGCTGATTGCTCTCACCGGTGGCCACCGGTCCGATAGAATCCTCGCAAGGAAAGATCGGTCAAGGTGCTCCTTCGATCCCACGCGGAGAGGGAAGAACACCTTGGAGAGGGTCTTGACGTCTTGGCAAAGGGACACCGATGCCGAGGCCTTGTACAACAAGGGAGGCGCGATGCAAACTCCAACGAGGTGGTGACAATAGTCGATCCCCTTTGGAAGAGGGGATGAGGCAAAACTAGAGATTCCACAAAGGGGTTTGCTTTAGTCTATCATCTGTGCCTAGGGTTACATGAGGGGGTGGGGCACTATATATAGGCCAGCCACTAGTTCAAGGGTACTTTAGGAATAAAAGGGGAAAGTCTGGGCGGACTAAGGGGTACATGGGCCAAAGGCCTAGCTGGCGGCGCGCAGGCCCATACGCTCAGGCCGGAGACTCCGGTGTGGGGTCCGGGGACTCCGGTGTGGGCCGGAGACTCCGGTCTATCTCTGGTGTCATCTCCGGAGTGGCAGACAGACTGTCCTCAAGCTCGATCTGGGGGTCGGTCTGGAGATGGGTCCAGAGACTCTGGGGTCAGCACACCGGAGTCTCCGGCCTAAAGACACCGGAGTCTCCAGCCTGTTGACCCCGGAGTCTCCGAACCCATCTCCAGACCGAACCCTAGATCAAGCTCGAGGATAGTCTGTTTGCCACTCTGGAGACGACACCGGAGATGGACCGGAGTCTCCGGCCCACATGTCTTTAGCAAAAGTGCACTTGGTAAGATTAGCATAAAGCTTTTCATGTCGAAGGATTTGCAAAACTTCCTTGACATGTGTTATATGGTCCTCAAGTGATTTTTTATAAACAAGAATATCATCGAAATAGACAACAACACTTTTTCCAATGAGAGAACGCAAGATGTGATTCATAAGGCGCATGAAGGTGGATGGGGCATTCGATAAACCAAAGGGCATAACCAACCATTCATAGAGACCAAGTTTGGCCTTGAAGGTGGTTTTCCACTCATCACCTTCAGCCATGCATATTTGATGGTAACCACTATGAAGATCAATTTTCAAAAAAATAGTGGCTCCACACAACTCATCAAGCATGTCATCGAGACGTGGTATGGGATGTCAATAACGCATGGTGATAACATTGATTGGACGGCAGTCCATGCATAACCGTAACGTATCATCCGTCTTTGGAACAAGAATCACGGGTACGGCACTTGGACTAGTGCTAACTTGGATCAAACCTTTGGAGACGAGTTGGTTGATTTGACGTTCGATCTCCTTGGTCTCCTTCGGGTTCGTGCGGTATGCGGCGCAGTTGGGAAGTGGTCCACCGAGGATGAGGTGAATACGATGTTCGATGCCGCGAAGAGGAGGTAGTCCATGTGGGAGCTCTTCGGGGAACACATCCTTGAATTCCTGCAAAACACTCATCAAAGATGGAGGAACATTGGTTAATTCATTAGTTCCTTGTGCTAGTCCCTTGCAAAGGAGGACATAGTGCAAGATGGGTGGGTTGTTCTCAACATCTCTCATCTCACTTTTGGTGGCAAGGAGAACACTCTTAGTTTTTCCACTCGAATTTGGCTTGTGGCTCTCACTCACTATGAGGTGGTTCTCTCTCTCACCGCTCTTCTCACAAGTAGGTGTTGTGCTTTGCGCCCTCGCTAAAGCCTTTGCATTGTCCGCAATTATTTGGCCAGGAGTCATCGGTTGCAAAACACATGTTTTGTTGAGCCATTTGAAGGTGTATATATTGGTGCGACCATCATGTTGAGCAGCCCTGTCAAATTTCCATGGTCGACCAAGAAGCATGTGGAAAACTGTCATAGGAACCACATCACACTCCACCGTATCTTTGTAAGGACCAATGGCGAAGGAGACCGATACGGTATGCTTGGTCTTCACGGACCCTTGGTCACTTAGCCATTGCACGTGGTAGGGGTGCTTGTGCGGATGGAGGGTGAGGTTGAGCTTCTCGCAGAACTCGGTGCTTGCAAGGTTGTGACAACTCCCTCCGTCAATGATTACCTTGATAGATTTGCCATTGATGCCGGCTCGTGTTTGGAAGATATTGGAGCGTTTGTCTTCATGATCTTGTGCTTGAGTGGTCATGATCCTTGTAACGAGAAGCGATGGACTTGCGTCATGTTCACACATGAGGAGCTCTTGATCATCTTCCATTTGTTGCCTTGCCATTGCTTCCTTGACATAGGCGTCAAACTCATCTTCACTCAAGTACTCTTCATCACCATTGTCATGGATGAACAAGACTTTCTTGTTTCCACATACGGCCAACTTGTGTCCTTTACCTCCACACTTGTAGCATTCACCATTGAAAGGTGTATCACTCTTTGCTTGCTTGCCACTTGGGGGCAGTTTTCCTTGAGGAAGAGTGGGCTTGAAGGAAGGCTTGGAGGTACTTGATGAGCTTCCATTGAAAGTTGTTGGTGTAGCGGTTGAAGCTTGCTTGTATGTGAAGTACATATTGGGCTTGTTGTACTTGATATCCTCTTGCACTTGACGTTCAGCCTTTGTTGCTATGTGCACAAGCTCAACCATGGTGTTGTATGTTTAGAACTCGACGATGCGCTTGATTGGGTGATTCAAGCCAATAAGGAAACGTGCCATTGTTTGCTCCATGTGTTCATCAATGTTTGCGCGAATCAAGTTGAGTTCCATTTCCTTGAAGAACTCTTCCACGTTCTTTGTCCCTTGACGAAGCGCTTGAAGGTTGTTGAAGAGGTCACGCATGTCGTGCGTGGGGACGAACCGGGATCTCATGTGAGCCTTCATGTCATGGCAAGTTGTGATTGGCGGCTCTTGTCTTGCATCACGAGCAACTTGAACTTGTTCCCACCAAAGGTTGGCGTAATCATCAAACTCTAGCGAAGCCATGGCGACCATCTTCTCGTTGCTATAGTTGTGCATGCGGAAGATCTTGTCGACTTTGAGTGCCCACAGGAGGTATTCTTCAGGGTCATTGGATCCGGTGAACTTGGGCATGGTGAACTTGAGCTTGCCAAAAGTTTCTTCATCGTTGCCGTCATTGCGACGAGCTTGGTGACCTTGTTGATGATCTTGTAGTTGGGGAGGTGGAACATGGTTCTCATGTCCTTGTTGCGGAGCTTGCTCTTGGTATTGTTGTTGAGGAGCCTGCACTTGCTCTTGGCGCAGTTGTTGACGTGGTTGAGGCGCTTGGGCCTCATGGTGGCGAGGGTGTGGAGCCTCTTGACGTGGATGATGCTGAAGAGGAGGCTCGTTCCTCGGTTGGTGATGTTGGTTAGGCACATGGGCCTCACGGCGAAGAACATGGTCATGAGCCTCTTGACGTGGTGGGCGTCGCTCGACTTGTATCACTTGACGCTCCAAGTTTTGTTGATGTGGAGGAGGCGCCTCGTGATGACCATGGTGTCGTTGTTGACGTTCATGATGTTGATGACGAGGAGGAGGATCTTGGAGAGCTTCACATCCATGACGAGCTTGATTGTCCAAATTGGAGTCATCACTTGTTGTGTCAATTATGTGTCGCGGTCGATGGTGGTAGACTTGCGGTTGCACTTGCGGTTCCGCTTGTGGTTCCTCTTGTGGTTGCTCTTGTTGAATCACTAGTGCCCTTGCGTGATGACGGTGTGCTTCTTGGCTTGCTCGTGGCCTTGAAGAGAGGTCACCATCATAGCTTGACATTGCGGCGTGCCATGGGGAAGGTACATAGTTCAAAGAGGTTCCATCTTCAACCACGGGGGCATCATTGCGTCTTGGAGCACTTGGTTGAAGATCTTGTTGAAGGGGTGCATGACGACGCGAAGAACTTGAAGAGCTTGAAGCACGTGAACGCGGTCTTCCCATTCCGTCGATGAGACGTCGAAGATTGTCATTTGTTTCGGCGACGGAGCGTTGAAGCGCTTCATTTTGGTGGCCGAAGTTGTGATGCATTGCTTGCATTTGCCTTTCGAGGCCATCGAAGCGGTTGTCGATGTTCTTGAACTCGGCTTGCGTCTCGCCAAATTGTTCATCTTGTCACGCCTCAAGGGCTTGACAACGTTCACGGAACTCTTGTCGAACGATGAAGTGACTTGCGCGCGTCATGTACGGTCCTTGATCTTTTTCTTGGGGACGTGGTTGGCTCGCCTCACCGTGCCTATCCATCATGCAAGACACACAAGTATTGTATATGGAAGTGGAATATGGTGGTGTTAGCCTTGTACCTCACCTTGGGGATTGCACCTAACTAGAAACCACAAGTGAGAGCTATAAGCGTGCAAAGTGGAATTGCAAATAAAACTCACACTAAAGAAAGAACTAACTCTCAAGAGCTTGTTCGTGGTAGGTTAGGATTGTGGAAAGCCAAAGAACCAACCAAAAGAAAAGGGATAGTCAAAAGTGGGTAAAATCCAACAAAACTCAAGTCAAAGGCAAAGGTCAACAAATCAAAAGGGTGACGGGAACCTACGACTATATACACACACGTGGGATTGACATGACTATGAAAATGAGCAAACAAAATGTCCTAACAAAGACTAAGTTCGTTGTCATGCCAATGCAAGGAGAGACCGTGGCTCGTTTGCAAAGAAGAAAAATGAGCAACGGATTTGTGCACTTGCCTTGGGCGCTCTTCTTTCTCTCTTGCTTACAAGCTTTGAGACTCTCTTTGGCAATGGGAAACTATTTTTCTTTTGCTTTTTCTTTGTGTATTTTTTTTGCTCTCCCTTGATGCTACCTAGTCACACTTGATATTGCTCTTGCACACTCACTATCCAAGGACAAATGCACAATGCTCAAGCAAACACAAGATGGGCCACTCTCATAGGATAGGTACGCACAAAGGAAGATAGGGGTTAACAAGGTGACACAAGTTATACCTTCGTTGGTGATGATGAACTTGGCGTCGGTGGTGCGGGATGATGTTCGTGGGCCGTGGTGTCGATGAGCACGGGGTTTGTTGATGCGGAAGCTTGTTGTTAGTTGATGACATGCACACGAGCACAAACAAACAAGAGGAAATTAGCCAATGCAAGATTAGAGGCAAAACTGTCAAAATCAGGCGTCAGGCCAGAGACTCCGGGGTTTCAGGCCGGAAACTCTGGTGCAGGCCGGAGATTCCGGTGTTGGTAGGCCGGAGACTTCGGTGTTCTGGCCGGAGACTCCGGTGTGCTGGCCGGAGACTCCGGTGTGCTGGCCGGAGACTCCGATCTAGAGTCAGATCGCGAACTGTTCGTGTTCTTGAGCGGAAATCCACGCCTTGGGTCCTCAAATCCGCGAAAAATTGGCCAAATTGGGCTGGGAAAACGCAGGATAAAGCTGGACCAACACCTAAGACAAGGTTTGGTCGGATCAAAACCACAAATAACACTCCAAATCAAGAGATCGATCCAAAGGAAAATATGGGCTGTTTTTTGGGGATTTTTCGAATTTTTGGTGGATAGAAGAAAATTTTGTGGGGTAAATCGTGAGCAACGAAGCTGTTGATACCAATATGTTGAGGGTAAACCTCTAGGCTGGCCCGATCTTTCACGATTCCCTTTCAAATCGAGGATGGAGTGCGGGGAGAGGAGGAGAGGATGAACACGACGAACACACGCACGAAGAACGCGAAGAACACACACACACAAAACCACGATACACACCAATAGCTCACGCCGGCGGTAACCGGTCCGGCGCAATCCCTAGGATCAGCGTCAGGTGGAGGACTCTCTCTCGAACCGGCATGGCGAGATGGGAGACTCGGTGAGATCTTGACATCAAGGCAAAGGGACACCGATGCCTAGGCCTTGTACAACACGGAGGCACGATGCAAACTCCAACGAGGTTTGGGGATATTGGTGCTCCTTGGTCAAGGAGCATGAGGCAAGAATTAGATAGATCCACAAAGGGGTTTCCACTAATTCCAATATCATGCCTAGGGTTTACAATGGAGGTGGGGGGCTATATATAGGCCAGCCACACAGTCAGGGGTACTTTAGGAATAAAAGACTAGTTCTGGAGGGACTAAGGGGTACATGGGCCGAAGGCCCAAATGCCTTTTACATGCCTGGCGACGGTCGGTCCGGAGACTCCGGTGTGGTGGTTTGGAGACTACGGTCGGTCTCCGGACCAGCCTTCGGAGGGGCAGACAAATTGACCCAACGCCTGGTCCTAGGGGAAGACCGGAGGTGGGTCCAGAGACTCCGGTGTCTTCAGGCCGGAGACTCTGGTGGACCGGAGACTCCGGTCTGACCAGCTCCAGCGGCTCCTGCTTCATGCTCTGCTCCTTGTTCGCCATCCTTGGGTGCTTGGTGATGTGTCGAAGCTTCGTACCTGATGATGCATAGGGTAGATGCATGAAGTAGCATGCCATCCAAGGAGGTATCGAATTGGCACAAGGAAAGGAGCGAGTTCATCTTACCTTGTAGGAGTTCGGCCCGGGCACGAGTCATGGGTCCACTTGGGGGACTTGTTGGTGTAGATGTAGGAGCGTCCGTAGGACGGGCTGCATCATTATTCCTCATGTGTTTTTGCCGAATTCTCCTACCCTTGCATCAAAGATGTTGATCAATATTCTAGTCAATTGCTTTGCGTGCCACACTAAGACATTCTATGGAGTTTTTGAGTTCCCACATTTGGATGATGTTCCAACGATTTCCATGCACTTTGACCTTGCATATGCATCCCGTTTGCTATACTTGAGTTGTGCTAATTGTGTTGAACAAGAATGGACATGCCACAAATGACATGCTCCTCTATCACACACAGACATATTTTGCTTGGTCTTTTTTGTCTGAAGGTACAATTTCTTACACGTCAACCTCTATGGACAAAGAGTTGACAAGACGAATCGAAGAGAGTTACCTATGGTTGTCATTCAACGAGCCATCTCTACAACCTAAGGTGACTTCCTTCTACTTGAGGACTCGTGCTATAATCTTCATGAGTTGGCTATGCTTTGAGTGTTGTTTCGCTTTTGTGGTGACCTTTGTAGGCTTCATGATGTAGCCCGTCCTACGGACGCTCCTACATCTACACCACAAAGTCCCCCAAGTGGACCCATGACTCATGCTCGAGCCAAGCATCTCCAAGCTAAGGTGAATTCGCTCTTGTACTCATGTGACTTCGATACACCCCTGGATGGCTTGCTACTTCATGCCCTGACACTATGCGTCATTAGGTATGAAGACACGAACCAGAGGAGCGACGCAGCAGCCAACAACTACCAGGAGACCGTGGTACTACCGACCCCTGGAAGCGGTACTACCGCCCAAGCGGTACTACCGCTCATGGACAGCGGTACTACCGCCCCAGGCAGAGAGATGGACCCGAAGCAACAGATCCAACCGGTACTACCGCACTTAGCAAGCGGTACTACCACACTCACCTGAAGACTCACGCCAAAGCTTCTGCCCGCCCCGGTACTACCGCACCATTCAAGCGGTACTACCGCGTTTGACCGGTACTACCGCTCAACCGAGCGGTACTACCGGACACCCCAGGGCCTGCGCGATCCAGCTCTGCCCTTTGGCCTTGTAACACCCCCTTTTGATACTTTAGTTGCCTAAACTACCCCTGAACTTGTGGCTGGCCTATATATAGCCCCCCACCTCTATTGTAAACCCTAGGCATGATATTTGGAATTAGTGGAAACCCCTTGTGGATCTATCTAATTCTTGCCTCATGGTCCTTTGACAAAGGAGCACCAAATATCCCAAACCTCGTTGGAGTTTGCATCGTGCCTCCGCGTTGTACAAGGCCTTGGCATAGGTGTCCCTTTGCCAAGACGTCAACATCTCACCGAGTCTCCCATCTCGTTGTGCCGGTTCGAGAGAGAGTCCTCCGCCCGACGCCGATCCTAGGGATTGCGCTGGACCGGTCACCGCCGGCGTGAGCTATTGGTGTGTATCGTGGTTTTTTGTGTGTGTGTGTGTGTTCATCGCGTTCTTTGTGTGTGCGTTCATCGTGTTCATCCTCTCCTCCTTCCCCCGCACTTCATCCTCGATTTGAAAGGGAATCGTGAAAGATCGGGCCACCCTAGAGGTTTGCCCTCAACATGTTGGTATCAAGAGCTTCGTTGCTCACGAATTCCCCCACAAAATTTTCTTTTATCCACCAAAAATTTCGAAAATCCCCAAAAAAGAGCCCCAAATTTGCCTTTGGATTGATCTCTGGTTTTGGTGCGTTTTTCGTGGTTTTGGTCCATAGATCTGTTGCTTGGGGTATCGATCTACCTTCCTAGTGTGTCCCTAGCCCCAATTTTGTTCAGTTTTCCGTCAATTTGAGAATTTTTGGGCTGATTGTGCGTTCAATTTCGAGATCCACGCGCCCAGGAATCTGCAAAGCGGTACTACCGCCAAAACGAGTGGTACTACCGGCTGATCACATTGGTACTACCGGACTTTTTGAGTGGTACTACCGCACCTGTCAGACAAGAAATTTTTCACCCCCATTTTTCTTCGCTAATTTTCGTTTTGGCTTGTTCGTGTTTCGCGTGCGTGTCGCCCAACTAACTTCAAGCTTCTGCAACAATATTCACATCCCGCGCTCATCGACACCGCGTCGTCAAGAATAACGAAGGTATAACTTGCTCCACCTTGTTAACCCTTCTTCCTTGTGTGTATCTATCCTATGAGAGCAGCTCATTTTTTGTTTACCTTAGCATTGTGCACTTGTCCTTGGAAAGTGAGAGTGTGAGAGCAAATACAAGAGTTAACATAGTAGTATAGAAAGGGAGAAAAAGAATCAAAAAAGAAAGAGAAAAAGAAAACTCAAAAGAAAATAGAAAGATACAAAGTCTCCCAATACAAAGAGAGTCTCAAGCTTGTAAGCAAAGAGAGAAAAAGAGCGCGACCGAGGCAAGTGCACAAATCCGTTGCTTATTTATCTTTTGGCGAACAAGTTGTGGTCTCTCCTTGCATTGGCACGATACCGGGTGTAGTCTTCGTTAGGACCTTTTGTGCTCATTTTACAGTCGTGCTAACCACATCCGTCTCCACGTGTGTGTATCTTTGTGTTTTGTAGGTCGTTCCTTTTTGCTTTGATCTTTTGGTTCTCTACCACGTTTGACAATAACCTTTTCTTTGGATCGTTTTGTTTGGGTTTCCACAACCCTAACCTTCCACCCACAGCTTTTGAGAGTTAGTTTTTTCTTTAGTGTGAGTTTTCTTTGCGATTCCACTTTGCACGCTTATAGCTCTCACTTGTGGTTTCTAGTTCGGTGTAATCCCCAAGGTGAGGAACAAGGCTAACACCACCATATTCCACCTCCATATACAATACTTGTGTGTTTTGCATAATGGATAGGCACGGTGAGTCGAGCCAACCACCTCCTCAACAAGAAGAACATGGACCGTACATGACGCGTGCAAGTCACTTCATCATCCGCCAAGAGTTCTGTGAACGTTGCCAAGCCCTTGAGACGCGTCAAGATGAACAATTTGGTGAGACACAAGACGAGTTCAAGAACATCAACAACCGCTTCGACGGCCTAGAACGACAAATGCACGCAATGCATCACAACTTTGGCCATCAAAATGAAGCGCTTCAACGCTCTGTCGCCGAAACAAATGACAATCTTTGAGGCCTAATCGACGAAATGGCAAGACCACGTTCACGTGCTTCATGCTCTTCAAGTTCTTCACGTCGCCATGTTCCTCTCCCACAAGATCTTCGTACAAGTGCTCCAACACACAATGATGCCCCCGTGGTTGAAGATGGAAGTTCTTCCAACTACATAGCTTCGCCATGGCACGCCACAACGTCAAGCTATAATAGTGACCTCTCTTCAAGGCCACGAGCAAGGCAAGAAGCACACCGTCATCACGCAAGGGCATTAGTGATACAACAAGAGCAACCACAAGTGCAACCGCAAGTCTACCACCATCGACCGCGACACATACTCGTCACAACAAGTGATGACTCCAATTTGGAGAATCAAGCTCGTCATCGACGGGAAGCTCTCCAAGATCCTCCTCTTCGTCATCAACATCAAGCACGTCCACACCGACACCATGGACATCACGAGGCGCCTCCTCCACCACAACAAAACTTAGAGCATCAAGTGGTACAAGTTGAGCGACGCCCACCACGTCAAGAGGCTCACGACCATGATCTTCGCCGTGAGGCCCATGTGCCCAATTGCCATCACCAACCAAGGAACGAGCCTCCTCTTCGTCATCAACCGCGTCATGAGGCTCCAGATCCTCAACAACCTCATGGGGCCCAAGTGCCTCAACATTGCCAACAACAATATCACGAGCAAGCTCCATAACAAGGACGCGAGAACCAAGTTCCACCTCCCCAACTACAAGATCATCAACAAGGTCACCAAGCTCGTCGCAATGACCGCAACGATGAAGAAACTTTCAGCAAGCTCAAGTTCACGATGCCCAAGTTCACCAGATCCAATGACCCCGAAGAATACCTCTTGTGGGCCCTCAAAGTCGACAAGATCTTCCGCATGCATAATTATAGCCACGAGAAGATGGTCGCCATGGCTTTGCTTGAGTTTGATGATTACGCCAAGCTTTGGTGGGAACAAGTTCAAGTTGCTCGTGATGCAAGACAAGAGCTGCCAATCACAACTTGGCATGACATGAAGGCTCACATGAGATCCCGGTTCGTCCCTGCGCACTACACGCGTGACCTCTCCAACAACCTTCAAGCGCTTCATCAAGGGACAAAGACCGTGGAAGAGTACTTCAAGAAAATGGGACTCAACCTGATTCCTGCCAACATTGATGAGAGCATGGAGCAAACTATGGCACGTTTCCTTATTGGGTTGAACCACCCCATAAAGCGCATCGTCGAGTTCCAAACATACAACACCATGGTTGAGCTTGTGCACATCGCAACAAAGGCTGAACGTCAAGTGCAAGAGGATATCAAGTACAACAAGCCCAAGACGTACTTCACCTACAAGCAAGCTTCAACCCCTACACCAACAACTTTCAATGGAAGCTCCTCAAGTACCCCCAAGCCTTCCTTCAAGCCCACACTTTCTCAAGGAAAACTGCCCCCAAGTGGCAAACAAGCAAAGAGTGATACACCTTTCAATGGTGAGTGCTACAAGTGTGGAGGTAAAGGACACAAATCAGCCAAATGTGGAAACAAGAAAGTCTTGTCCATCCATGACAATGGTGATGAAGAGTACTTGAGTGAAGATGAATTTGATGCCCGAGTCAAGGAAGCAATGGCAAGGCAACGAGTGGAAGATGATCAAGAACTCCTCATGTGTGAGCATGACGCAAGTCCATTGCTTGTCGTCACAAGGATCTTGACCACTCAAGCACAAGAGCATGAAGACCAACGCTCCAATATCTTACAAACACTAGCCGGCATCAATGGAAAATCCATCAAGGTGATCATTCATGGAGGGAGTTGCCACAACCTTGCTAGCACCGAGTTGTGTGGGAAGCTCAACCTCACCCTCCATCTGCACAAGCACCCGTACCACGTGCAATGGCTAACTGACCAAGGGTCCGTGAAGATCAACCATACCGTATCGGTCTCCTTCGCCATTGGTCCTTACAAAGATACGGTGGAGTGTCATGTGGTTCCTATGACAGTTTGCCACATGCATCTTGGTCGACCATGGCAATTTGACAAGGCTACTCAACATGATGGTTGCACCAATGTATACACCTTCAAATGGCTCAACAAAACATGTGTTTTGCAACCAATGACTCCTAGCCAAATAATTGCGGACAATGCACATGCTTTAGCGAGGGGGCAAAAAACAACACCTACTTGTGAGAAGAGCGGTGAGAGAGAACCACCTCATAGTGAGTGAGAGCCACAAGCCAAACTCTAGTGAAAAAACTAAGAGTGTTCTCCTTGCCACCAAAAGCGAGATGAGAGAAGTGCGGAAGAACCCATCCATCTTGCACTACGTCCTCATTTGCAAGGGCCTAGCGCAAGGAACTAATTAATTAACAAATGTTCCTCCATCTTTGATGATTGTCTTGCAGGAATTTGAGGATGTGTTCCCCAAAGAGATCCCACATGGACTACCTCCTCTTCGTGGCATCGAACATCGCATTGACCTCATCCCCAGTGCACCACTTCCCAACCGCGCCGCTTATCACACGAACCCGGAGGAGACAAAGGAGATTGAACGTCAAATCAACCAACTCGTCTCCTAAGGTTTGATCCAAGTTAGCACTAGTACAAGTGCCGTACCCGTGATACTTGTTCCAAAAACGGATGATACGTTGCGGTTATGCATGGACTATCGTCCAATTAATGATATCACCGTGCGTTATCGACATCCCATACCACGTCTCGATGACATGCTTGATGAGTTGTGTGGAGCCACTATTTTTTCGAAAATTGATCTCCGTAGTGGTACCATCAAATACGCATGGCGGAAGGTGATGAGTGGAAAACTGTCTTCAAGACCAAACTTGGTCTCTATGAATGGTTGGTTATGCCCTTTGGCTTGTGTAATGCCCCATCCACCTTCATGCGCCTTATGAATCACATGTTGCGTTCTCTCATTGGAAAAAGTGTTGTTGTCTATTTCGATGATATTCTTGTTTATAGCAAATCACTTGAGGACCATATAACGCATGTCAAGGAAGTTTTGCAAATCCTTCGACATGAAAAGCTTTATGCTAATCTTCCCAAGTGCACTTTTGCTAAAGACAAGTTGATTTTTCTTGGATTTGTCATTTCCTCGAAGGGAATTGAAGTTGATGTTTCCAAGTTTAAGGACATACGATATTGGCCCATCCCAACAAATGCGAGTGAACTCCGAAGTTTTCATGGGTTGGCCGGTTTCTATCGTTGCTTTGTGAAAGTCTTTTCGACCATTGCTTGTCCCCTCAATGAATTGACCAAAAAGAATGTCACCTTTGAGTGGGGCAAAGAACAACAAAAAGCTTTTGATGAACTCAAAAAGAGGCTCACCGAAGCATCTCTCCTTGCTTTACCGGATTTCACAAAAAAAATTGAGATAGAGTGTGATGCTAGTGGTATTGGCATTAGAGGAGTCCTTATGCAAAACAGAAGTCCTATAGCCTACCATAGCGAGAAACTTGATGGTGCTCGCCTTAACTATCCAATTTACGACAAAGAGCTTTTTGCCTTAGTTCGTGTCCTACAAGTTTGGCAACACTACCTATGGCCCAAGAAATTTATCATACATTCCGACCATGAGTCCTTGAAATATCTCAAAGGCCAAGCCAACTTGAGTAAGAGACACGCTAAGTGGGTTGAATTTATGGAGTCTTTTCCGTACATTGTCAAGTATAAGAAGGGCAAAGATAATGTAGTTGCGGGCGCTTTGTTTCGCAAACATACAAGCCTTCTTACGAGACTAGAAATCAATGTGTTGCGTCTGGAGGAAATAAAATCTTTGTATGCTTCCGACCCGTTCTTTGAACGATTTTTCTCAAAGTGCTCCAATGACAAAGGAGTTGATGATTTCTATTTTCATAAGGGCTTTCTATTTAAACAGAAAAAGCTTTGCATTCCGAAGTCGTCGCTTCAACTTTTTCTTCTCCACGAATCTCATGGGGGAGGCCTTATGGGTCACTTTGGCCACGACAAGACATTGGACATGCTCTCCAATCACTACTTTTGGCCCAAGGTGAAGCGTGATGTGGAGCGCTACGTTCAACGATGCACAACATGTGTTCAAGCTAAGTCGCAAGCTAACCCTTATGGTCTTTATATGCCATTGCCTATTCCTCATACACCTTGGTCCGATATTAGTATGGATTTCTTGTTAGGATTGCCTAGATCTAAGCATGGTCATGATTCTATATTTGTTGTTGTGGATCGATTTTCCAAAATGGCACACTTCATACCGTGCGATAATACCGACGATGCTTCACATGTTGCAAATCTCTTTTTCAGGGAAATCGTCCGTCTTCATGGTGTGCCAAGAACAATCGTATCCGACCGCGACGTCAAATTCATGAGCAACTTATGGAAGACCCTCATGGCCAAGCTCGGCGTCAAGCTACTCTTTTCATCCGCATGGCATCCCCAAACCGATGGCTAAACCGAAGTTGTCAACCAAAGCCTCGGGACTCTCCTTCGTGTGTTAATCAAGAAGAACTTGAAGGATTGGGAGGAATGCATTCCACATGCCGAGTTCGCCTACAACCGTGCGAAGCACTCAATAACCAAGATGAGTCCATTCATGATCGTCTATGGTTTCGAGCCCCTCACCGCACTCGACATCCTACCACTACCCCTACACGAGCGCACCAACATGGACGTCGAGAAGCGCGCACAAGCTATGAAGAAGCTTCATGAAGAAACAAGAGCTACTATCGAGCAACAAGTCCTTCGCCAAGCTTCAAGGTTAAACAAGGACAAGAAGGAGATGATCTTCCAAGAAGGTGATCTTGTGTGGATACACTTGAGCAAGGACCGCTTTCCCAAGGAACGAGATTCCAAGCTCAAACCAAGAGGAGATGGCCCCTTCAAGGTCCTCAAGAGAATCAACAACAACGCCTACATCATCGACATACCGACCTCCAAGTACCTTGCAAGCAATACATTCAATGTCAAGGACCTTTCACCCTACCATGGAGATGCTCAAGATGATAACCATGAAGAGTCGAGGACGAATCTTTCCCAAGGGGGGAGCTAATGCAGCCCGTCCTACGGACGCTCCTACATCTACACCACCAAGTCCCCCAAGAGGACCCATGACTCGTGCTCGAGCCAAGCTTCTCCAATCTAAGGTGAATTCGCTCTTGTACTCATGTGACTTCGATACACCCCTGGATGGCTTGCTACTTCATGCCCCGACACTATGCATCATCAGGTATGAAGACACGAGCCAGAGGAGCGACGCAGCAGCCAACAGCTGCCAGGAGACCACGGTACTACCAGCCCCTGGAAGCGGTACTACCGCCCAGGCGGTACTACCGCTCATGGACAGCGGTACTACCGCCCCAGGCAGAGAGATGGACCCGAAGCCCCAGATCCAACCGGTACTACCGCACTCAGCAAGCGGTACTAACGCACACACCTAAAGACTCACGCTAAAGCTTTTGCTCGCCCCAGTACTACCGCACCATTCAAGCGGTACTACCGCTCAACCGAGCGATACTACCGGACACCCCAGGGCCCGTGTGCTCCAGCTCGGCCCTTTGGCCTTGTAACGCCCCCTTTTGATACTTTAGTTGCCTAAACTACCCCTAAACTTGTGGCTGGTCTATATATAGCCCCCCACCTCTATTGTAAAACCTAGGCATGATATTTGGAATTAGTGGAAACCCCTTGTGGATCTATCTAATTCTTGTCTCATGCTCCTTTGTCAAAGGAGCACCAAATATCCCAAACCTCGTTGGAGTTTGCATCGTGCCTTCGCGTTGTACAAGGCCTTGGCATTGGTGTCCCTTTGCCAAGACGTCAAGATCTCATCGAGTCTCCCATCTCGTCGTGCCAGTTCGAGAGAGAGTCCTCCGCCCGACGCCGATCCTAGGGATTGCGCCGGACCGGTCACCGCCAGCGTGAGCTATTGGTGTGTATCGTGGTTTTGTGTGTGTGTTCATCGCGTTCTTCGTGCGTGCGTTCGTCGTGTTCATCCTCTCCTCCTTCCCCCGCACTTCATCCTTGATTTGAAAGGGAATCGTGAAAGATCGGGCCACCCTAGAGGTTTGCCGTCAACACTTCATAGAAGGTGAAGGAACATTGAGGTGTTGTCAATTCAATCTTCCCGAGGACGACTATATGGTGAACCCTAGGATAAAGAAGGTCTCTCGACATCTTCTACGTGGTGATGAGCGTGTAGAGTCGAGGACGACTCTTTTTGAAGGGGGGAGATGATGTAGCCCGACCTATGGTCGTTACCACATCAAGGTCTCCAACTTATGCCAAGTCGTCATGGACTCCAAAGGTGAATCCGTTCCTCTATCCGAGCCCACTTCCTACCCTTTTGGAGTGGTATACTACTTCATACTCCGTCCGATATTCATGATAGGTTCACACCGACAAGTACGGAGGCAAGGGAGGAAGCCTAGAGCATCAAGCCCGACAAGATGGACGCTTGGAAGAGGACATGGCGGAAGACATACGCGAGCGGTACTACCTTTCCCAATAGCGGTACTACCGCTCAGCCTCTGCGGTACTACCGGCCACGACTGAAGCCCGCGCCATCGCCTCTGGATGCCCCGGTACTGGCTTGCGGTCCAACCGGCCCCAAGTGGTACTACTGGGCTGCACCACCGGTACTACCGGACTTGGAGACCACCTGCCACTGGAGCCGGAGCTACCGCCCCACCTGAAGCTGCTACCGTTCACATGCGGTACTACCGGACCCGAGGGCCGGTACTACCGGTCAGCACGGTGCCTACGCGCACTAGATCTGGGCCACAGCCCATGTACCCATTTATTATGTTGCAACCCTAGAGTTATTCCCAAAACTACCCCTATGTAAGTGGCTAGCCTATAAATAGAGCCCCCACCCCTCATGTATCCCTGAGGCATAGATGATAGACTAAAGAAAACCCCCTTTGTGAAATCTCTAGTTTTGTCTCATCCCCTACCAAAGGGGATCGACTATCGTCACCACCTCGTTGGAGTTTGCATCGCGCCTCCCTCGTTGTACAAGGCCTTGGCATCAGTGTCCCTTTGCCAAGACGTCAAGACCCTCTCCAAGATGTTCTTCCCTCTCCGTGTCGGAACGAGGGAGCACATTGATCGATCTTTCCTTGCAAGGATTCTATCAGACCGGTGGCCAGCGGTGAGAGCAATCGGCCTTGTATTGTGTGTGTTTTGCGTGTGTTCATCATGTTCTTTGCGAGGTGTGCATTCGCTTCTGCTACCTTTTCCCTTTCCCCTCGCTTTCCCATCAATTTGACCACGAGATCTGTGAAGATCGGGCCACCCCCGGGGTTACGCCATAACATGTTCCATACCACGCAATGGAGGTAAGCCCGCAGGTACATCTTTTGGAAACACATCCCCAAAGTCTTGCAAAACAGAAGAGACACCAAGAGAAATAGGGGTCATGTCGTTAGAAAGCAATACCTCGCCCTTATACATGAGCACAAGTGGCATGGTTGTAGGATCCTCACGAAATTCTCTCATATCTTCCTTAGTGGCTAATATCAATAAACCATGAACTCTCTCACTTTTTGTTATATCACTCAATTTAGGCTCAATTACATCAGGAACAGCTGTCACGCAATCTCGCCGAGTGGTAGTATCTTCCTTCAAGTTCACCTCTATCTTCTGGCGAGAATCATTCACAATTTCTTGTGGTATCATTGGCTGCAGAGTAATCTTCTTTCCTTTGAATTCCAAGTGATATGTATTGGCTCGGCCATTGTGTTGCACATGGCAATCATAGAGTCAAGGCCGACCCAATAGTAGGTGACAAACAGTCATAGGAACCACATCAAAATCAATAGAATCTTTGTATGGCCCTATTTGAAAATTCACACGTACCATATGATTTACCTTCATCTCACCATTGTTGCTCAACCATTGTATGTAGTATGGCTTGGGATGAGGTAAGTATGTCAAATTCAGTTTGGCACATAGTTCCTTACTTGCAAGATTTCTGCAGCTACCTCCATCAATAATGACCTTGCAAGCTTTGTTTGGTCCAACTAGAGCTTTTGTTTGGAACAAGTTGCAACGCTGGGATTCCTAAACCGGTTGCACACTAAGTACACGTGAAGATACGACAATAGTGGCTGCACGCTCAGCATATGCATCAGCACCATCCTCATCGTCATCAATATCATCATCAGAAGCTTCATCTCCACTTTCTCCTTCACCTTGTTCATTAACAAACATAACCTTGTTGTTTGGACAATCTTTCTTGTTGTGCCCTCTACCTCCACATGTAGGGCACACCACATCACGCGTACCTGCCGTAGACATGTTGGAACCCGAGCTAGCAGCAGGAGCAGCAGGTTTCCGAGCATTAGAACCAAACGAAGGTGTACTTGCTGGTTTGGCTGATGGGGTAAACGGAGCAGCAGCTGGTGACGCCGCTGTAGGAGGAGTAGATCTGGCCGAAAATCTGCTGGAGGATGGAAAACGAGTGCGTGACTTCGCCTCTTCTGCCAACTGGGATTCGGCCTCTCTAGCATGGTGCAATAGCTCATTCATGGTCTCATACTTGTGATGACGAACTATGCTCTTGATTGGCAACTTCAGATTGTTTAGGAATCGCTGCATGGTCATCTCAATAGACTCACGAATTCTAGCACGCTGCATAAGCAGCTCCATCTCCATGTAGTACTCATCAAATGTCATGGTGCCTTGCTTCAATTGCGTCAATTTATCAAAAACTGACCGCAAGTAGTTGGTTGGTACGAAACGAGCCTGCATGATTTGCTTCATCTTGCGCCAATCCATCATAGGAATTTCATTGTCCTCCCTCCTATGTTGCACAAGAGCATCCCACCAACACAAAGCATAACCATCAAATTCAGATGCTACAAGCTTGACCTTCTTATCTTCTGGATAGTCAAATAAGCGTCAGAGTTTCTGATGCGGCCCGTCCTACGGACGTTCCTACATCTACACCACCGACTCCCCCAAGTGGACCCATGACCCGTGCTCGAGCCAAACTCCTGCAAGCTAAGGTGAATTCGCACCTCGCCTCGTGCCAATTTGATACATCCTTGGATGGTGTGCTACTTCATGCAACTACTCTATGCATCATCAGGTACGAAGCACCAACACATCACCAAGCACCCCAGGATGGAGAACAAGGAGCAGACCGTGAAGCAGAAGACCCTGGAGCTGCCGAGACCGGAGTCTCCGGTCTACGCACATTGGAGTCTCCAGTCCACCAAAGTCTCCAGCCTGAAGACACCGGAGTCTCCGGCCCCACCTCCGGTCTGGCGCCTGCAACGGGCCCCGGGACAATCTGAAGGCCCCTCCGGAGGCTGGTCCGGAGACCGACCAGAATCTCCGGCCTAGACCGGAGTCTCCGGTCCATCACACCGGAGTCTCCAGTCCGATCGACGCCATGCATGAAAAGGCCTTTGGGCCTGCGGCCCATGTACCCCTTAGTCCGTCCAGAACTTGTCTTTTATTCCTAAAGTACCCCTGTTTAAGTGGCTGGCCTATATATAGTCCCCCACCTCCATTGTAAACCCTAGGCATGATATTTGAATTAGTGGAAACCCCTTTGTGGATCTATCTAATTATTGCCTCATGCTCCTTGACCAAGGAGCACCAATATCCCCAAACCTCGTTGGAGTTTGCATCGTGCCTCCGCGTTGTACAACGCCTAGGCATCAGAGTCCCTTTGCCTAGACGTCAAGATCTCACCGAGTCTCCCATCTTGCCGTGCCGGTTCGAGAGAGAGACCTCCGCCCGACGCCGAACCTAGGGATTGCATCGGACCGATCACCGCCGGCGTGAGCTAATGGTGTGTATCGTGGTTTTGTGTGTGTGTGTTCATCGTGTTCTTCGTGCGTGTGTTCGTCGTGTTCATTCTCCCCTCCTCTCCCCGCACTCCATCCTCGATTTGACAGGGAATCGTGAAAGATCGGGCCACCCTAGAGGTTTGCCCTTAACATATTGGTATCAAGAGCTTCTATGCTCACGATTTCCCCCACAAAATTTTCATCTATCAACCAAATATTCGAAAGTCCCTAAAAAAATAGCCCAAATTTGCCTTTGGATCGATCTCTTGATTTGGAGTGTTATTTGTGGTTTTGATACGACCAAACCTTGTCTTAGATGTTGGTCCAGCTTTATCCTACGTTTTCCTAGCCCAATTTTGCAATTTTTTTTGCGGATTTGAGGACCTAAGGCGTGGATTTCCGCTCAAGAACACGAGCAGTTTGTGATCTGACTCCAGACCAGAGTCTTCGGCCTGCACACCAGAGTCTCCGGCCTGCACACCGGAGTCTCCGGCCTACCCACACCGGAGTTTCCGGCCTAAAACACCGGAGTCTCCGGCCTGACGCCTGATTTTGATAGTTTTGCCTCTAATCTTGCATTGGCTAATTTCCTCTTGTTTGTTTGTTCCCGTGTGTGTGTCGCCAACTAACAGCAAGCTTCCGGATACACACACCCCACGCTCATCGACACCACGGCCCATGAACATCATCCCGCACCACCGATGCCAAGTTCATCATCAAAGAAGGTACAACTTGCGTCACCTTGTTAACCCCTATCTTCATTTGTGTGTACCTATCCCATGAGAGTGGCTCATCTTGTGTTTGCTTGAGCATTGTGCATTTGTCCTTGGATAGTGAGAGTGCAAGAGCAATATCAAGTGTGACTAGGTAGCATCAAGGGAGAGCAAAAAAAAGATACAAAGCAAAAGAAAAAGAAAAATAGTCTCCCCTTGCAAAAGAGAGTCTCAAAGCTTGTAAGCAAGAGAGAAAGAGGAGCGCCCAACGCAAGTGCACAAATCCGTTGCTCATTTTTCCTCTTTGGAAACGAGCCACGGTCTCTCCTTGCATTGGCACGACAACGAGCTTAGTCTTCGTTAGGACATTTTGTTTGCTCTTTTTCATAGTCGTGTCAATCCCAACTTTCTCCACGTGTGTGTATATAGTCGTAGGTTCCCGTCACCCTTTTGAGTTGTTGACCTTCGCCTTTGACTTGAGTTTTGTTGGATTTTACCCACTTTTGACTATCCCTTTTCTTTTAGTTGGTTCTTTGGCATTCCACAATCCTAACCTACCACCAACAAGTTTTTGAGAGTTAGTTCTTTCTTTAGTGTGAGCTTTCTTTGCAATTCCACTTTGGACGCTTATAGCTCTCACTTGTGGTTTCTAGTTTTGTTGAGGTCAAAGCTCTAGGGTGGCCCGATCTTTCACGATTCCCTTTCAAATCAAGGGTGGAGTGCGGGGGAAGGAGGAAAGGATGAACACGACGAACACACGCATGAAGAACGCGACGAACACACACACGCAAAACCACGATAAACACCAATAGCTCACGCCGGCGGTGCCCGGTCCGGCGCAATCCCTAGGAGCAGCGTCGGGCGGAGGACTCTCTCTCGAACCGGCACGGCGAGATGGGAGACTCGGTCAGATCTTGACGTCTAGGCAAAGGGACACCGATGCCTAGGCCTTGTACAACACGGAGGCACAATGCAAACTCCAACGAGGTTTGGGGATATTGGTGCTCCTTAGTCAAGGAGCATGAGGCAAGAATTAGATAGATCCACAAAGGGGTTTCCACTAATTCCAATATCAAGCCTAGGGTTTACAATGGAGGTGGGGGTCTATATATAGGCCAACCACAAAGTCAGGGGTACTTCTGGCATTAAAGTAGAGTTTTGGGCGAAATAGAGGGGTACATGGGCCATAGGGCCCAGCTAGGCTCGCAGGCCCATCACTTGGGCCAGACACTCCGGGACGAGTGGGCCGGACACTCCGGGGTTGCCGGACACTCCGGGTCGAGTGGACCAGATAGTCCGGGGTGGCCGGACAATCCGGGCTGTGTCCGGGCAGTGTCCGAACTGGCACACAGAATGTCCGCGCCAGGTTCGGGCTGGCCGGACACTCCGGCTGCGCCGGACACTCCGGCTTTGGCAGCTTCAGCACAGGTGCAGCTTCAGGGCTCATGGATCGACGCGGTGGGGGCTCGTACCTGATGATGCACAAAGTAGTGGTATGAAGTAGCACGCCATCCAAGGAGGTATCAAATTGGCACGAGGAGAGGAGCGAGTTCACCTTAGCTTGGAGGAGTTTGGCTCGAGCACGAGTCATGGGTCCACTTGGGGGACTTATTGTTGTAGATGTAGAAGCATCCGTAGGACGGGCTGCATCAGCTCCCCCTTGGGAAAGAGTCGTCCTCGACTCTTCATGGATATCATCTTGAGCATCTCCATGGTAGGGTGCGAGGTCCTTGACATTGAATGTATTGCTTGCAAGGTACTTGGAGGTCGGTATGTCGATGATGTAGACGTTGTTGTTGATTCTATTGAGGACCTTGAATGGACCACCTCCTCTTGGCTTGAGCTTGGAGTCACGTTCCTTGGGGAAGCGGTCCTTGCTTAGGTGTATCCACACAAGGTCACCTTCTTCAAATATCATCTCCTTCTTGTCCTTGTTTAATCTTGAAGCTTGGTGAAGGACTTGTTGTTCGATAGTAGCTCTTGTTTCTTGATGAAGCGTCTTCATAGCTTGTGCGCGCTTCTCGACGTCCATGTTCATGCGCTCATGGAGAGGTAGTGGTAGGATGTCGAGCGCGGTGAGGGGCTCGAAACCATAGACGATCATGAATGGACTCATCTTGGTTGTTGAGTGCTTGGCTCGATTGTAGGCGAACTCAGCGTGTGGAATGCATTCCTCCCAATTCTTCAGGTTTTTCTTGATCAACACACGAAGGAGAGTTCCGAGGCTTCGGTTAACAACTTCGGTTTGGCCATCAGTTTGAGGATGTGATGCAGATGAGAAGAGGAGCTTGACACCGAGCTTGGCCATGAGGGTCTTCCACAAGTAGCTCATGAATTTGACGTCACGGTCGGAGACGATTGTCCTTGGCACACCGTGAAGACGGACGATTTCCCTGAAAAATAGATTTGCAACATGTGGAGCATCGTCGGTCTTATGGCACGGTATGAAGTGTGCCATTTTGGAAAAACGATCCACAATGACAAATATAGAATCATGACCATGCTTAGATCTAGGCAATCCTAACATAAAATCCATGCTAATGTCGGACCAAGGTGTATGAGGAATAGGCAATGGCATATAAAGACCATAGGGATTAGCTTGCGACTTAGCTTGAACACATGTCGTGCATCGTTGAACGTAGCGCTCCACGTCACGCTTCATCTTGGGCCAAAAGTAGTGATTGGAGAGCATGTCCAATGTCTTGTCGCGACCAAAGTGACCCATAAGGCCTCCACCATGAGATTCTTGGAGAAGCAATAGTTGAAGCGATGACTTCGGGATGCATAGCTTGTTTTGTTTAAATAGAAAGCCCTTATGCAAATTGAAATCATCAACTCCTTTGTCATTGGACCACTTTGCGAAAATTGGTTCAAAGAATGGATCGGAAGCATACAAAGATTTTATTTCCTCAAGACCCAACACGTTGATTTCAAGTCTCGTAAGAAGCCTTGTATGTTTGCGAGACAATGCGTCCGCAATTACATTACCTTTGCCCTTCTTACACTTGACAATGTACGGAAAAGACTCCACGAACTCAACCCACTTTGCGTGTCTCTTGCTCAAGTTAGCTTGGCCTTTGAGATATTTCAACGACTCGTGGTTGGAATGTATGATAAAGTCCTTGGGCCAAAGGTAGTGTTGCCAAACTTGAAGGGGACGAACTAAGGCAAAAAGCTCTTTGTCATAAATCGGATAGTTAAGGCGAGCACCATCAAGTTTCTCGCTATGGTAGGCGATAGGACGTCCATTTTGTATAAGGACTCCTCGAATGCCAATACCAGTAGCATCACACTCTATCTCAAAAGTTTTTGTGAAATCCGGTAAAGCAAGAAGAGGTGCTTCGGTGAGCCTCTTTTTAAGTTCATCAAATGCTTTTTGTTGTGCTTTGCCCCACACGAAGGTGACATTCTTTTTGGTCAATTCATTAAGGGGACAAGCAATGGTTGAAAAGTCTTTCACAAAGCGATGATAGAAACCGGCCAACCCATGAAAACTTCGGATCTCACATTTGTTGGTATGGGCCAATCTCGTATGTCCTTTACCTTGGAAACATCAACTTCAATTCCCTTCGAAGAAACGACAAATCCAAGAAAAATCAACTTGTCTTTAGCAAAATTGCACTTGGGAAGATTAGCATAAAGCTTTTCATGTCGAAGGATTTGCAAAACCTCCTTGACATGTTTTACATGGTCCTCAAGTGATTTGCTATAAACAAGAATATCATCGAAATAGACAACAACACTTTTTCCAATGAGAGAACGCAAGATGTGATTCATAAGGCGCATGAAAGTGGATGGGGCATTTGATAAACCAAAGGGCATAACCAACCACTCATAGAGACCAAGTTTGGTCTTGAAGGCGGTTTTCCACTCATCACCTTCAGCCATGCGTATTTGATGGTAACCACTACGAATATCAATTTTCAAAAAAATAGTGGCTCCACACAACTCATCAAGCATGTCATCGAGACGTGGTATGGGATGTCGATAACGTACATTGATAGCATTGATTGGACGGCAGTCCATGCATAATCATAATGTATCATCCGTCTTTGGAACAAGAATCACGGGTACGGCACTTGGACTAGTGCTAACTTGGATCAAACCTTTGGAGACGAGTTGGTTGATTTGACGTTCGATCTCCTTCGTCTCCTCCGGGTTCATGCGGTAAGTGGCGTGGTTGGGAAGTGGTGCACCGGGGATGAGGTCAATTCGATGTTCGATGCCACGAAGAGGAGGTAGTCCATGTGGAAGCTCTTCGGGAAACACATCCTTGAATTCCTGCAAAACATTCATCAAAGATGGAGGAACATGGGTTAATTCATTAGTTTCTTGTGCTAGTCCCTTGCAAAGGAGGACATAGTGCAAGATGGATGGGTTGTTCCGAACATCTCTCATCTCACTTTTGGTGGCAAGGAGAACACCCTTAGTTTTTCCACTCGAATTTGGCTTGTGGCTCTCACTCACTATGAGGTGGTTTTCTCTCTCACCGCTCTTCTCACAAGTAGGTGTTGTAATTTGCGCCCTCGCTAAAGCCTTTGCATTGTCTGCAATTATTTGGCTAGGAGTCATCGGTTGCAAAACACATGTCTTGTTGAGCCATTTGAAGGTGTATATGTTGGTGCGACCATCATGTTGAGTAGTCTTTTCAAATTGCCATGGTCGACCAAGAAGCATGTGGCAAACTGTCATAGGAACCACATCACACTCCACCGTATCTTTGTAAGGACCAATGGCGAAGGCGGCCGATACGGTATGCTTGATCTTCACGGACCCTTGGTCGCTTAGCCATTGCACATGGTAGGGGTGCTTGTGTGGATGGAGGGTGAGGTTGAGCTTCTCACGGACCCTTGGAGAATCAAGCTCATCATCGACGTGAAGCTTTCCAAGATCCTCCTCCTCGTCATCAACGTCATGAACGTCAACAACGACACCATGGTCATCAGGCGGTGCCTCCTCCACATCAACAAAACTTGGAGCATCAAGAGATACAAGTTGAGCGACGCCCACCACGTCAAGAGGCTCATGACCATGTTCTTCGCCGTGAGGCCCATGTGCCTAACCAACATCACCAACCGAGGAACGAGCCTCCTCTTCGTCATCAACCGCGTCAAGAAGCTCCACACCCTCGCCAGCATGAGGCCCAAGCGCCTCAACCACGTCAACAACCGTGCCAAGAGCAAGAGCAAGCTCCTCCTCAACAACAATATCAAGAGCAAGCTCCGCAACAAGGACGCGTGAACCAAGTTCCACCTCCCCAACTACAAGATCATCAACAAGGTCACCAAGCTCATCGCAATGACCGCAACGATGAAGAAACTTTTGGCAAGCTCAAGTTCACAATGCCCAAGTTCACCGGATCCAATGACCCCGAAGAATACCTCTCGTGGGCACTCAAAGTCGACAAGATCTTCCGCATGCACAACTATAGCAACGAGAAGATGGTCGCCATGGCTTCGCTTGAGTTTGATGATTATGCCAACCTTTGGTGGGAACAAGTTCAAGTTGCTCGTGATGCAAGACAAGAACCGCCAATCACAACTTGGCATGACATGAAGGCTCACATGAGATCCCGGTTTGTCCCCGCGCACTACACGCGTGACCTCTTCAACAACCTTCAAGCTCTTCGTCAAGGGACAAAGACCGTGGATGAATACTTCAAGAAAATGGAACTCAACTTGATTCGCGCCAACATTGATGAGCGCATGGAGCAAACAATGGCACGTTTCCTTATTGGCTTGAATCACCCAATCAAGTGCATCGTCGAGTTCCAAACATACAACACCATGGTTGAGCTTGTGTACATCGCAACAAAGGCTGAACGC
This sequence comes from Avena eriantha, assembly GCA_910589775.1. Taxonomy (NCBI): domain Eukaryota; kingdom Viridiplantae; phylum Streptophyta; class Magnoliopsida; order Poales; family Poaceae; genus Avena; species Avena eriantha. The sequence continues at coordinate 391,611,739 of OU342743.1, forward strand.
CAAGTGCAAGAGGATATCATGTATAACAAACCCAAGACGTACTTCACCTACAAGCAAGCTTCAACCCCTACACCAACAACTTTCAATGGTAGCTCCTCAAGTACCTCCAAGCCTTCCTTCAAGCCCACGCTTCCTCAAGGAAAACTGCCCCCAAGTGGCAAGCAAGCAAAGAGTGATACACCTTTCAACGGTGAATGCTACAAGTGTGGAGGTAAAGGACACAAGTCGGCCGAATGTGGAAACAAGAAAGTCTTGTTCATCCATAACAATGGTGATGAAGAGTACTTGAGTGAAGATGAGTTTTATGCCCGCGTCAAGGAAGCAATGGCAAGGCAACGAGTGGAAGATGATGAAGAACTCCTCATGTGTGAGCATGACGCAAGTCCATCGCTTGTCGTCCTAAGGATCTTGACCACTCAAGCACAAGAGCATGAAGACCAACGCTCCAATATCTTCCAAACACGAGCCAGCATCAATGGCAAATCTATCAAGATGATCATTGATGGAGGGAGTTGTCACAACCTTGCTAGCACCAAGTTGTGTGAGAAGCTCAACCTCAACCTCCATCCACACAAGCACCCCTACCACGTGCAATGGATAAGTGACCAAGGGTCCGTGAAGATCAAGCATACCGTATCGGTCTCCTTCGCCATTGGTCCTTACAAAGATACGATGGAGTGTGATGTGGTTCCAATGATAGTTTGCCACATGCTTCTTGGTCGACCATGGCTTCTAAACATCTCTCATCTCACTTTTGGTGGCAAGGAGAACACTCTTAGTTTTTGCACTCGAGTTTGGCTTGTGGATCTCACTCACTATGAGGTGGTTCTCTCTCTCACCACTCTTCTTACAAGTAGGTGTTGTGCTTTGCGCCCTCGCTAAATCATTTGCATTGTCCGCAATTATTTGGCTAGGAGTCATCGGTTCCAAAACACATGTTTTGTTAAGCCATTTGAAGGTGTATACATTGGTGCGACCATCATGTTGAGCAGCCTTGTCAAATTGCCATGGTCGACCAAGAAGCATGTGGCAAACTGTCATAGGAACCACATCACACTCCCCCGTATCTTTGTAAGGACCAATGGCGAAGGAGACTGATACGGTATGCTTGATCTTCACCGACCCTTGGTCACTTAGCCATTGCACGTGGTAGGGGTGCTTGTGTGGATGGAGGTTGAGGTTGAGCTTCTCACACAACTCGGTGCTAGCAAGGTTCTGACAACTCCCTCCGTCAATGATCACCTTGATAGATTTGCCGTTGATGCCGGCTCGTGTTTGGAAGATATTGAAGCGTTGGTCTTCATGCTCTTGTGCTTGAGTGGTCAAGATCCTTGTGAAGACAAGCGATGGACTTGCGTCATGCTCACACATGAGGAGTTCTTGATCATCTTCCACTCGTTGCCTTGCCATTGCTTCCTTGACACAGCCATCAAACTCATCTTCACTCAAGTACTGTTCATCACCATTGTTATGGATGAACAGGACTTTCTTGTTTCCACATTCGGTCGACTTGTGTCCTTTACCTCCACACTTGTAGCATTCACCGTTGAAAGGTGTATCACTCTTTGCTTGCTTGCCACTTGGGGGCAGTTTTCCTTGAGGAAGTGTGGGCTTGAAGGAAGGCTTGGAGGTACTTGAGGAGCTACCATTGAAAGTTGTTGGTGTAGGGGTTGAAGCTTGCTTGTAGGTGAAGTACGTCTTGGGCTTGTTGTACTTGATATCCTCTTGCACTTGACGTTCAGCCTTTGTTGCGATGTTCACAAGCTCAACCATGGTGTTGTATGTTTGGAACTCGACGATGCGCTTGATTGGGTGATTGAAGCCAATAAGGAAACGTGCCATTGTTTGCTCCATGCGCTCATCAATGTTGGCGCGAATCAAGTTGAGTTCCATTTCCTTGAAGTATTCTTCTACGGTCTTTGTCCCTTGAAGAAGAGCTTGAATGTTGTTGAAGAGGTCACACGTGTAGTGCGCGGGGACAGACCGGGATCTCATGTGGGCCTTCATGTCATGCCAAGTTGTGATTGGCGGCTCTTGTCTTGCATCACGAGCAACTTGAACTTGTTCCCACCAAATGTTGGCGTAATCATCAAACCCAAGCGAAGCCATGGCGACCATCTTCTCGTTGCTATAGTTGTGCATGCGGAAGATCTTGTCGACTTTGAGTGCCCAGGAGAGGTATTCTTCACGGTCATTGGATCCGGTAAACTTGGGCATTGTGAACTTGAGCTTGCCAAAAGTTTCTTCATCGTTGCGATCATTGCGATGAGCTTGGTGACCTTGTTGATGATCTTGTAGTTGGGGAGGTGGAACTTGGTTCTCGCGTCCTTGTTGCGGAGCTTGCTCTTGATATTGTTGTTGAGGAGGAGCTTGCTCTTGCTCTTGGCACAATTGTTGACGTGGTTGAGGCGCTTGGGCCTCATGGTGGCGAGGGTGTGGAGCCTCTTGACGCGGTTGATGACGAAGAGGAGGCTCGTTCCTAGGTTGGTGATGTTGGTTAGGCACATGGGCCTCACGGCGAAGAACATGGTCATGAGCCTCTTGACGTGGTGGGCGTCGCTCAACTTGTATCACTTGATGCTCCAAGTTTTGTTGATGTGGAGGAGGCGCCGCCTGATGACCATGGTGTCGTTGTTGACGTTCATGACGTTGATGACGAGGAGGAGGATCTTGGAGAGCTTCACGTCGATGACGAGCTTAATTCTCCAAGTTAGAGTCATCACTTGTTGTGTCAAGTATGTGTCGCGGTCGATGGTGGTAGACTTGCGGTTGTACTTGCGGTTCCTCTTGTGGTTGCTCTTGTCGGATCACTAGTGCCCTTGCGTGATGACGGTGTGCTTCTTGCCTTGCTCGTGGCCTTGAAGAGAGGTCACCATCATAGCTTGACGTTGCGGCGTGCCATGGGGAAGGTACATAGTTCGAAGAAATTCCATCTTCAACCACGGGGGCATCATTGCGTCTTTGAGCACTTTGATGTAGATCTTGTGGAAGAGGTGCATGACGATGCGAAGAACTTGCTGAGCTTGATGCGCGTGAACGTGGTCTTGCCATGTCGTTGATGAGGCGTCGAAGATTGTCATTTGTTTCGGCGACGGAGCGTTGGAGCGCTTCATTTTGGTGGCCAAAGTTGTGATGCATTGCATGCATTTATCGTTCGAGGCCGTCGAAGCGGTTGTCGATGTTCTTGAACTCGGCTTGCGTCTCGCCAAATTGTTCATCTTGTCGTGTCTCAAGGGCTTGGCAATGTTCACGGAACTCTTGTCGAACGATGAAATGACTTGCGCGCGTCATGTACGGACCTTGATCTTCTTCTTGGGGAGGTGGTTGGCTCGTCTCACCGTGCCTATCCATCATGCAAAACACACAAGTGTTGTATATGGAAGTGGAATATGTTGGTGTTAGCCTTGTACCTCACCTTGGGGATTGCACCAAACTAGAAAACACAAGTGAGAGCTATAAGCGTGCAAAGTGGAATTGCAAGGAAAACTCACACTAAAGAAAGAACTAACTCTCAACAGCTTGTTGGTGGTAGGTTAGTATTGTGGAAAGCCAAGGAACCAACAAAAAGAAAAGGGATAGTCAAAAGTGGGTAAAATCCAACAAAACTCAAGTCAAAGGCGAAGGTCAACAACTCAAAAGGGTGACAGGAACCTACGACTATATACACACACGTGGAGAAAGTTGGGATTGACACGACTATGAAAATGAGCAAACAAAACGTCCTAACGAAGACTAAGCTCGTTGTCATGCCAATGCAAGGAGAGACCGTGGCTCGTTTGCAAAGATTAAAAGTGAGCAACGGATTTGTGCACTTGCCTTGGGCGCTCTTCTTTATCTCTTGCTTATAAGCTTTGAGACTCTCTTTTGCAAGGGGAGACTATTTTTCTTTTGCTTTTTCTTTGTATCTTTTTCCCTTTTTTTTGCTCTCCCTTGATGCTACCTAGTCATACTTGCTATTGCTCTTGCACTCTCACTATCCAAGGACAAATGCATAATGCTCAAGCAAACACAAGATGAGCCACTCTCATGGGATAGGTACACACGAAGGAAGATGGGGTTAACAAGGTGACGCAAGTTATACCTTCTTTGATGATGAACTTGGCGTCGGTGGTGTGGGATGATGTTCGTGGTCCATGGTGTCGATGAGCGCGGAAGTTGATGATGCAGAAGCTTGCTGGTAGTTGCTGACATGCACACGGGACACGAGCAAACAAAGGAAATTAGCCAATACGAAAAATGAGGCAAAATTGTCAAAACTGGCGTTACAGCCAGACACTCCGGTTTGTCTGGGCCGGACACTCCGGTCTAGCCGGACAGTCCAGTCTGGTTCGGCCGGACACTCCGGTCGGTACGTGCCGGACACACCGGCACAGGTTTCCTTCTCGTCTTCTTCAGCGGAAATCCTCGCCTTCGGGCCTCAAATCCGCGAAAAACTAGCCAAATCGGGCTGGGGAAACGCAGGATAAAGCTGGACCAACTCCTTAGACAAGGTTTGGTCAGATCAAAACCACAAATAACACTCCAAATCAAGAGATCGATCCAAAGGCAAATATGGGCTGTTTTTTGTGGGGATTTTCGAATTTTTCGTGGATAGAAGAAAAATTTGTGGGGGAAATCGTGAGCAACGAAGCTCTTGTTACCAATATGTTGAGGGCAAACCTCTAGGGTGGCCCGATCTTTCACGATTCCCTTTCAAATCGAGGGTGGAGTGCGAGGGAAGGAGGGCAGGATGAACACAACGAACACACGCACGAAGAACGCGACGAACACACACACGCAAAACCACGATAAACACCAATAGCTCACGCCGGTGGTGACCGGTCCGGCGCAATCCCTAGGATCAGCGTCGGGCGGAGGACTCTCTCTCGAACCGGCACGACGAGATGGGAGACTCGGTGAGATCTTGACGTCTAGGCAAAGGGACACCGATGCCTACGCCTTGTACAACACGGAGGCACAATGCAAACTCCAACGAGGTTTGGGGATATTGGTGCTCCTTAGTAAAGGAGCATGAGGCAAGAATTAGATAGATCCACAAAGGGGTTTCCACTAATTCGAATATCAAGCCTAGGGTTTACAATGGCGGTGGGGGTCTATATATAGGCCAACCACAAAGTCAGGGGTACTTCAGGCATTAAAGTAGAGTTCTGGGCGGAATAGAGGGGTACATGGGCCATAGGGCCCAGCTAAGCTCGCAGGCCCATCACTTGGGCCGGATACTCCGGGTCGAGTGGGCCAGACAGTGTCTGGGCAGTGTCCAAACTGGCACACAGAATGTCCGTGCCAGGTTCCGGCACGGGCTGGCCGGACACTCCGGCTAAGTCGTGCCGGACACTCCGACTTTGGCAGCTTCAGCACAGGTGCGGCTTCAGGGCTCGTGGATCGACGCGGTGGGGGATCGTACCGGATGATGCACAAAGTAGTGGTATGAAGTAGCAGGCCATCCAAGGAAGTATCAAATTGGCACGAGGAGAGGAGCGAGTTCACCTTAGCTTGGAGGAGTTTGGCTCGGGCACGAGTCATGGGTCCACTTGGGGGACTTGTTGTTGTAGATGTAGAAGCGTCCGTAGGACGGGCTGCATCAAGTTTGGTGCAATCCCCAAGGTGAGGTACAAGGCTAACACCACCATATTCCACTTCCATATACAATACTTGTGTGTCTTGCATGATGGATAGGCACGGTGAGTCAAGCCAACCACCTACCCAAGAAGAAGATCAAGGACCGTACATGACACACGCAAGTCATTTCATCGTACGCCAAGAATTCCGTGAACATTGCGAACCCTTGAGACGCGACAAGATGAACAATTTGGCGAGACGCAAGCCGAGTTCAAGAACATTGACAAGCGCTTCGACGGCCTCGAACGACAAATGCATGCAATGCATCACAACTTCGGCCACCAAAATGAAGCGCTTCAATGCTCCGTTGCCGAAACAAATGACAATCTTCGACGCCTCATCGACGGTATGGCAAGAACACGTTCATGCGCATCAAGCTCTTCAAGTTCTTCGCGTCATCATGCACCTCTTCCACAAGATCTACATCCAAGTGCTCCAAGACGCAATGATGCCCCCGTGGTTGAAGATGGAAGTTCTTTGAACTACGAACCTTCCCCATAGCACGCCGCAATGTCAAGCTATGATGGTGATCTCTCTTCAAGGCCAAGAGAAAGGCAAGAAGCACACCATCATCACGTAAGGGCATTAGTGCTCCACCAAGAGCAACCACAAGAGCAACCGCATGTGCAACCACAAGTGCAACCGCAAGTCTACCACCATCGACCGCGACACATACTTGACACAACAAGTGATGACTCCAACTTGGAGAACAAGCTCGTCATCGACGTGAAGGTCTCCAAAATCCTCCTCCTCGTCATCAACATTATGAATGTCCGCACCGACACCATGGTCATCACGAGGCTCCTCCTCTACCTCAACAAAACTTGGAGCGTCAAGTGATACAAGTTGAGCGACACCCACCACGTCAAGAGGCTCATGATCATGTTCATCGCCGTGAGGCTAATGTGCCTAACCAACATCACCAACCAAGGAACGAGCCTCCTCTTAGTCATCAACTGCGTCAAGAGGCTCCACACCCTCGCCACCATGAGGCTCAAGCGCCTCAACCACGCCAACAACCGCGCCAAGAGCAAGAGCAAGCTCCTCAACAACAATATCAAGAGCAAGCTCCGCAACAAGGATGCGAGAACCAAGTTCCACCTCCCCAACTACAATAGCATCAACATTGTCGTCGCAATGACCACAACGCGAGAACCGGATCCAATGACCCCGAAGAATACCTCTCGTGGTCACTCAAAGTCGACAAGATCTTCCGCATGCACAATTATAGCAACGAAAAGATGGTCGCCATGGCTTCACTTGAGTTTGATGATTATGCCAACCTTTGGTGGGAACAAGTTCAAGTTGCTCGTGATGCAAGACAAGAGCCGCAATCACAACTTGGCATGACATGAAGGCTCACATGAGATCCCGGTTTGTCCTCGCGCACTACACGCGTGACCTCTTCAACAACCTTCAAGCGCTTCGTCAAGGGACAAAGACCGTGGAAGAGTACTTCAAGGAAATGGAACTCAACATGATTCGCGCCAACATTGATGAACGCATGGAGCAAACAATGGCACGTTTCCTTATTGGCTTGAATCACTCAATCAAGCACATCGTCGAGTTGCAAACATACAACACCATGGTTGATCTTGTGCACATAGCAACAAAGGCTGAACGTCAAGTGCAAGAGGACATCAAGTACAATGAGCCCACGACGTACTTCACCTACAAGCAAGCTTCAACCTCTACACCAACAACTTTCAATGGAAGCTCATCAAGTACCTCCAAGCCTTACTTCAAGCCCACACTTCCTCAAGGAAAACTGCCCCCAAGTGGCAAGCAAGCAAAGAGTGATACACCTTTCAACGGTGAATGCTACAAGTGTGGAGGTAAAGGACACAAGTAGGCCGAATGTGGAAACAAGAAAGTCTTGTTCATCCATGACAATGGTGATGAAGAGTACTTGAGTGAAAATGAGTTTGATGCCCGTGTCAAGGAAGCAATGGTAAGGCAACGAGTGGAAGATGATCAAGAACTCCTCATGTGTGAACATGACGCAAGTCCATCGCTTGTCGCACAAGGATCTTGACCACTCAACCACAAGAGCATGAAGACCAATGCTCCAATATCTTCCAAACACGAGCCGGCATCAATGGCAAATCTATCAAGGTGATCATTGACGGAGGGAGTTGTCACAACCTTGCTAGCACCGAGTTGTGTGAGAAGCTCAACCTCACCCTCCATCCACATAAGCACCCCTACCACATACAATGGCTAAGTGACCAAGGGTCCGTAAAGATCAAGCATACCGTATCGGTCTCCTTCGTCATTGGTCCTTACAAAGACACGGTGGAGTGTGATGTGGTTCCTATGACAGTTTGCCACATGCTTCTTGGTCGACCGTGGAAATTTGACAAGGCTGCTCAACATGATGGTTGCACCAATGTATACCCCTTCAAATGGCTCAACAAAACATGTGTTTTGCAACCGATGACTCCTAGCCAAATAATTGCGGACAATGCAAAGGCTTTAGCGAGGGCGCAAAGCATAACACCTACTTTTGAGAAGAGCGGTGAGAGAGAGAACCACCTCATAGTGAGTAAGAGCCACAAGCCAAACTCGAGTGGAAAAACTAAGAGTGTTCTCCTTGCCACCAAAAGTGAGATGAGAGATGTTCGGAACAACCCATACATCTTGCACTATGTCCTCCTTTGCAAGGGACTAGCGCAAGGAACTAATGAATTAACCAATGTTCCTCCATCTTTGATGAGTGTTTTGCAGGAATTCAAGGATGTGTTCCCCGAAGAGCTCCCACATGGACTACCTCCTCTTCGTGGCATCGAACATCGCATTGACCTCATCCCCGGCGCACATCTTCCAAACCGCGCCGCCTAGCGCACGAACCCGGAGGAGACGAAGGAGATCGAACATCAAATCAACCAACTCGTCTCCAAAGGTGTGATCCAAGTTAGCACTAGTACAAGTGCCGTACCCGTGATTCTTGTTCCATAGACGGATGATACGTTACGGTTATGCATGGACTGTCGTCCAATCAATGCTATCACCGTGCGTTATCGACATCCCATACCACGTCTCGATGACATGCTTGATGAGTTGTGTGGAGCCACTATTTTTTCGAAAATTGATCTTCGTAGTGGTTACCATCAAATACGCATGGCTGAAGGTGATGAGTGTAAAACGGCCTTCATGACCAAACTGGGTCTCTATGAATGGTTGGTTATGCCCTTTGGTTTATCGAATGCCCCATCCACCTTCATGCGCCTTATGAATCACATCTTGCGTTCTCTCATTGGAAAAAGTGTTGTTGTCTATTTCGATGATATTCTTGTGATGTGGCCCGACCTTCGGTCATTGCCACATCATGGTCTCCAACTTATGCCAAGTCGTCATGGACTCCAAAGGTGAATCCGTTCCTCTATGCGAACCCACTTCCTACCCTCTTGAATGGTATACTACTTCATACTCTGTCCCATATCAATGATAGGTTCACACCAAAAAGTACGGAGGCATGGGAGGAAGCCTGGAGTACCAAGCCCGACAAGACGGAGGCTTGGAAGAGAAGACCGAAGAAGCAGCAGCTGGAGCACCGGAGTCTCCAAACTGCACACACCGGAGTCTGCAGCCTGAAGACACCGGAGTCTCCGGCCTACAGACCCCGGAGTCTCCGGACCCATCTCCGGACCGACCCCCAGATCGAGCTCGAGGACAGTATGTCTGCCACTCCGGAGACGACACCGGAGACAGACCGGAGTCTCCGGCCCACACCGGAGTCTCCGGACCCCACACCGGAGTCTCCGGCCTGAGCGTATGGGCCTGCGCGCCGCCAGCTAGGCCTTTGGCCCATGTACCCCTTAGTCCGCCCAGACTTTCCCCTTTTATTCCTAAAGTACCCTTGAACTAGTGGCTGGCCTATATATAGTGCCCCCACCCCCTCATGTAACCCTAGGCATAGATGATAGACTAAAGAAAACCCCCTTTGTGGAATCTCTAGTTTTGCCTCATCCCCTTCTACCAAAGGGAATCGACTATCGTCACCCGCTCGTTGGAGTTTGCATCACGCCTCCCTCGTTGTACAAGTCCTTGGCATCGGTGTCCCTTTGCCAAGACGTCAAGACCCTCTACAAGGTTTCCTTCCCTCTCCGCGTGGGATCGAGGGAGCACGTTGACCGATCTTTCCTTGCGAGGATTCTATCGGACCGGTGGCCACCAGTGAGAGCAATCAGCCTTGTATCGTGTGTGTTTTGCATGTGTTCATCGTGTTCTTCGTGAGGTGTGCGTCCGCTTCCGCTACCTTCTCCCTTTCCCCTCGCTTTCCCATCGATTTGACCATGAGATCCGTGAAGATCGGGCCACCCACAGGGTTACCCCATAACATCTTGTTTATAGCAAATCACTTGAGGACCATATAACACATGTCAAGGAAGTTTTGCAAATCCTTCGACATGAAAAGCTTTATGCTAATCTTCCCAAGTGCACTTTTGCTAAAGACAAGTTGATTTTTCTTGGATTTGTCATTTCTTCGAAGGGAATTGAAGTTGATGTTTCCAAGGTAAAGGACATACGAGATTGGCCCATCCCAACAAATGTGAGTGAACTCCGAAGTTTTCATGGGTTGGCCGGTTTCTATCGTCGCTTTGTGAAAGACTTTTCAACCATTGCTTGCCCCCTTAATGAATTGACCAAAAAGAATGTCACCTTCGTGTGGGGCAAAGCACAACAAAATGGTTTTGATGAACTTAAAAAGAGGCTCACTGAAGCACCTCTCCTTGCGTTACCGGATTTCACAAAAACTTTTGAGATAGAGTGTGATGCTAGTGGTATTGGCATTGGAGGAGTCCTTATGCAAAACGGACGTCCTATAGCCTACCATAGCGAGAAACTAGATGGTGCTCGCCTTAATTATCCAATTTATGACAAAGAGCTTTTTGCCTTAGTTCGTGTCCTTCAAGTTTGGCAACACTACCTATGGCCCAAGGAATTTATCATACATTTCGACCATGAGTCGTTGAAATACCTCAAAGGCCAAGCTAACTTGAGCACGAGACATGCTAAGTGGGTTGAGTTCATGGAGTCTATTCCGTACATTGTCAAGTATAAGAAGGGCAAACATAATGTAGTTGCGGACGAATTGTCTCGCAAACATACAAGCCTTCTTACGAGACTTGAAATCAGCGTGTTGGGTCTTGAGGAAATAAAATCTTTGTATGCTTCCAATCCGTTCTTTGAACCAATTTTCACAAAGTGCTCCAATGACAAAGGAGTTGATGATTTCTATTTGCATAAGGGCTTTCTATTTAAACAAAACAAGCTATGCATTCCGAAGTCGTCGCTTCAACTTTTGCTTCTCCAAGAATCTCATGGTGGAGGCCTCATGGGTCACTTTGGCCATAACAAGACATTGGGCATGCTCTCCACTCACTACTTTTGGCCCAAGATGAAGCGCGACGTGGAGCGCTACATTCAATGATGCACGACATGTGTTCAAGCTAAGTCGCAAGCTAATCCCTATGGTCTTTATATGCCATTGCCTATTCCTCATACACCTTGGTCCAAAATTAGCATGGATTTCATGTTAGGATTGCCTAGATCTAAGCATGGTCATGGTTCTATATTTGTTGTTGTGGATCGCTTTTCCAAAATGGCACACTTCATACCGTGCCATAAGACCGACGATGCTTCACATGTTGCAGATCTGTTTTTCAGGGAAATCGTCCGTCTACATGGTGTTCCACGAACAATCGTCTCGGACCGCGACGTCAAATTCATGAGCTACTTATGGAAGACCCTCATGGCCAAGCTCGGTGTCAAGCTCCTCTTTTCATCCGCGTCGCATCCTCAAACCGATGGACAAACCGAGGTTGTCAAGCGAAGCCTCGGAACTCTTCTACATGTGTTGATCAAGAAAAACTTAAAGGATTGGGAGGAATGCATTCCCCACGCCGAGTTCGCCTACAACCGAGCAAAGCACTCAACGACCAAGATGAGTCCATTCATGATCGTCTATGGTTTCGAGCCCCTCACCGTGCTCGACATCCTACCACTACCTCTCCATGAGCGCATGAACATGGACGTCGAGAAGCGTGCACAAGCTATGAAGACACTTCATGAAGAAACAAGAGCTACTATCGAACAACAAGTTCTTCGCCAAGCTTCAAGGTTAAACAAGGACAAGAAGGAGATGATCTTTGAAGAAGGTGACCTTGTGTGGATACACCTAAGCAAAGACCACTTCCCCAAGGAACGTGACTACAAGCTCAAGCCAAGAGGAGATGGTCCCTTCAAGGTCATCAAAAGAATCAACAACAACGCCTACATCATCAACATACCGACCTCCAAGTACCTTGCAAGCAATACATTCAATGTCAAGGATCTATCACCCTACCATGGAGATGTTCAAGATGACAACCATGCAGAGTCGAGGACGACTCTTTCCCAAGGGGGGAACTGATGCGGCCCGTCCTACGGGCGCTCCTACATCTACACCACCGAGTCCCCAAGTGGACCCTTGACTCGTGCTCTAGCCAAACTCCTACGACCTAAGGTGAACTTGCTCCTCGCCTCGTGCCAAATTAATACATCCTTGGATGGTGTGCTACTTCATGCAACTACTCTATGCATCATCAGGTACGAAGCACCAACACATCACCAAGCACCCCAGGATAGAGAACAAGGAGCAGATCATGAAGCAGAAGACGTTGGAGCTGCTCAGATTGGAGTCTCCGGTCTGCCCACACCGGAGTCTCCGGTCCACCAAAGTCTCCGGCCTTAAGACACCGGAGTCTCCGGCCCCACCTCTGGTATGGCCCCTGAAACGGGCCCTGGGCCACTCTGAAGGCCCTTCCGGAGGCTGGTCTGGAGACCGATGGAATCTCCGGCCTAGACCGGAGTCTCCGGTCCGACCGACGCCAGGCATGAAAAGGCCTTTGGGCCTGCGGCCCGTGTACCCCTTAGTCCATCCAGAACTTGTCTTTTATTCCTAAAGTACCCCTGTTTAAGTGGCTGGGCTATATATAGTCCCCCACCTCCATTGTAAACCCTAGGCATGATATTGGAATTAGTGGAAACCCCTTTGTGGAACTATCTAATTCTTGCCTCATGCTCCTTGACCAAGGAGCACCAATATCCCCAAACCTCGTTGGAGTTTGCATCGTGCCTCCGTGTTGTACAAGGCCTAGGCATCGGAGTCCCTTTGCCTAGACGTCAAGATCTCACCGAGTCTCCCATCTCGCCGGGCCAGTTCGAGAGAGAGACCTCTGCCCGACGCCGATCCTAGGGATTGCGCCGGACCGGTCACCGCCGGCGTGAGCTATTGGTGTGTATCGTGGTTTTGTGTGTGTGTGTGTTCATCGCGTTCATCCTCCCCTCCTCTCCCTACACTCCATCCTCGATTTAAAAGGGAATCGTGAAAGATCGGGCCACCCTAGAGGTTTTCCCTCAACATATTGGTATCAAGAGCTTCGTTGCTCACGATTTTCCCCACAAATTTTTCTTCTATCCACCAAAATTCGAAAACCCCCAAAAAACATCCCAAATTTGCCTTTGGATCGATCTCTTTATTTGGAGTGTTATTTGTGGTTTTGATCCGACCAAACCTTGTCTTAGGTGTTGGTCCAGCTTTATCCTGCGTTTTCCTAGCCCAATTTGGCCAATTTTTCGCGGATTTGAGGACCTAAGGCGTGGATTTCTGCTCAACAATACGAGCAGTTTGCGATCTGACTCCAAACCGGAGTCCCCGGCCTGCACACCGGAGTCTCCGGCCTACACCGGAGTCTCTGACCTACCCACACCGGAGTCTCCGGCCTGAAACCCCGAAGTCTCCGGCCTGACGCCTGATTTTGATAGTTTTGCCTCTAATCTTGCATTGGCCAATTTCCTCTTGTTTGTTTGTGCCCGTGTGCATGTCGTAAACTAATAACAAGCTTCCGTATCGACAACCCCCGCGCTCATCGACACCACGGCCCACGAACATCATCTCGCACCACCGACGCCAAGTTCATCATCAAAGAAGGTATAACTTGCATCACCTTGTTAACCACTGTCTTCCTTTGTGTGTACCTATCCTATGAGAGTGGCTCATCTTGTGTTTGCTTGAGCATTGTGCATTTGTCCTTGGATAGTGAGAGTGCAAGAGCAATATCAAGTGTGACTAGGTAGCATCAAGGGAGAGCAAAAAAAGAAAGAAAGAAAAGATACAAAGCAAAAGGAAAAGAAAAATAGTCTCCCCTTGCAAAAGAGAGTCTCAAAGCTTGTAAGCAAGAGAGAAAGAGGAGAGCCCAAGGTGTTGTTGGAGATATGCCCAAGAGGCAATAATAAAGTGGTTATTATTATATCTTTATGTTTATGATAAATGTTTACATCCCATGCTATAATTGTATTAACCGGAAACATTAATACTTGTGTGTTTTGTAAACATAAAAGAGTCCCTAGTAAGCCTCTTGTTAAACTAGCTTGTTGATTAATGGATGATCATGGTTTCCTGATCATGGACATTGGATGTCGTTAATAACAAGATCATATCATTAGGAGAATGATGTGATGGACACACACCCATAGTAAGCATAGCATAAGATCAAGTCATTAAGTTCGTTTGCTATAAGCTTTAAAATACATAGTGACCTAATCCTTCGACCATGAGGTTATGTTAATCACCATCACCGGATGGGTACTTTGATGACATCAAACACCGCTTCGTAACTGGGTGGTCATAAAGGTGTCATTGGGTATTCTGAAAGTATGTGTTGAACCGCATGGACCAAGATTGGGATTTGTCCATCCATATGACGGATAGATATGCTCTGGGCCCTCTCGGTGGAATGTCATCTAATTAGCTTGCAAGCATGTGACTGGGTCACAAGGGATGACATAACATGGAACGAGTAAAGAGTACTTATCAGTGACGAGGTAGAACTAGGTATGGAGATACCAACGATCAAACCTCGGATAAGTAGAGTATCGCGTGACAAAGGGAATTGGTTTCGTATGTTAATGGTTCTATCGATCACGAAGTCATCGTTGAGTATGTGGGAGCCGTTATGGATCTCCAGATCCCGCTGATGGTTATTGATCGGAGAGGTGTCTCCATCATGTCTGCATATTCACGAACCGTAGGGTGACACACTTAAGGTTCGAAGTTGTTTTAAGTAGATATGGAATGTGCGTTGGAGACCGAATGTTGTTCGGAGTCTTGGATTGGATTCGGGACGTCACGAGGAGCTCCGGAATTGTCCGGAGAATAAGATTCATATTTTTGGGATCATTTTCTAAGTTAGGAAATGTTCCGGAGTATTTGTATGGGGATTCTAGAAGGTTTCGGAATGTTCCGGAAGGTTCTGGAAGATTTCTTGGAGTTTACTTGAAAACCAAGAAAGGATCAAGGAATCCTTGTGGGGTAAGACAAGGATTCGTGGGGGAGTAGGACTCTCCCCCCACCTCCTTGATCCGCCGGCCAAGGGAGAGGGGAGTCCTACAAGGACTCCACCTCCCCATGGCGCCTCCCTCCCATAAATAGAGCGGGTGGAGGCGCCACCCCTTGCCCCTTCCACTCAAAACCCTAGCCGCCTCTCTCCTCCTCCTTTCTTCTGCTCAGGCTTAGGCGAAGCCCTGCAGAATTCTCTACTCCACCACCACCACCACGCCGTCGTGCTGCTGGGATTCCGTGGAGAAGATCTACTACCTCCGCTGCTCGCTGGAACGAGGAGAGGAAGGTCTGCTTCGACTCCGCACGTGTGACCGACTGCAGAAGCGCTGCCGGAACGCGGCGCTGGAAGGATCGTCTACTCGATCTTGAGATCGGCAAGTGATCGACTACATCAACCACGAGATCCAAATCTCGTAACGCTTTCGGATCTACAAGGGTTAGTACAGATCTATCTCGTTGCACATGTCTAATAGATTGGATCTTGGCTTTTATCTAGATTAGATCTGGGTTTTGTTCGTTCTTGCGGTAGAATTTTTTTGTTTTCCATGCTATGAACCCATCAGTGGTATCAGAGCCAGGTCTTTTATAGATCTGTTGCACGAGTAGAACACAATGGTTTTGTGGGCGTTGGTGCTCGTGCCGTCTTTTGCTTTTTGTACTTTGCATCTTGCGGTATGGTGGGATGAAGCGGCTCGGGCTAACCTTACATGTCATCGCACATGTGACTTGCTCCACGCTTGACGTGTAACTTGCTTTGCACAAGTGGCTTTGCGGGTGTCTGTCTCTCCCACCATAGTATAGATCTAATTTACACTTTGCACTTGATAGCACTTGTAGCAACATTGTGGTTCAGTTTCGTAGGTAAGATCCGTTCTTATTCGAAAGCCCCAAACCACGTAAAACATGCAAAGAAAATTAGAGGCGTCTAACTTGTTTTTGCAGGGGTTTTGTGATGTGATATGGCCATCATGTGATTGTGATAATATTTGATGTATGCAATGATCCTTGTTGTAATATGGCAACCGGCAGGAGCCTAATGGTTGTCTTTAATTCTGTTAAGACCTGCGTGTCTATTCGTCTTGTAATAGCTTTATTCCAAGTAGTTGTAATAGTTGCTAGTGATGATGGACAACCATGAAGCGGCGCCACTGACCTTGACACAATGCTGGTGATGATGGAGATCATGTTCGTGCTTTGGAGATGGAGATCAAAGGCATAAGAAGAAAGGGCCATATCATATCACACTAATTATGAATTGCCTATGATGTTAATCCTTTATGCATCTTGTATTGCTTAGATCGCGACGGTAGCATTATAAGATGATCCCTCTCACAAAATATCAAGTAATAAAGTGTTCATCCTTAGTTGGCACCGTTGCTAAGACTCGTCGTTTCGAAGCATCTCGTGATGATCGGGTGTGATAGACTCTACGTGTGCATACAACGGGTGCAAGCCAGATTTGCACATGCGGAAACTAAGGTTAACCTTTACGAGCCTAGCATGTACAGACATGGTCTCGGAACACGGAATACCGAAAGGTAAAGCATGAGTCATATGGATGATATGATGAACATGTTGATTGTTCGCCTTTAAAGCTACATCATCTCACGTGATGATCGGACTTGGTGTAGTGGATTTGGTTCGTGTAATCACTAAAACAACTTGAGGGATGTTGTTTTGAGTGGGAGTTCATTTGTAATTTGGATTTGTCGAACTCAATTTATCATAAACACAATCAAAGTGAATTTGCATAGTTTGTTGTAGTCATTGGCATCCGTTCACCACCTTACGCTTAGTTATAGTTGAGATAGTGGAACTATAGAAATTCTGGATATTTACTTTACGAACTGGTATCGTATTGTTTTGAATGTCAATTTAAAGTTTATAAGTCCTATTGCAAACTTTCAGCAAACTCTGTTTACTCCATGAAGTTTAATAAATAGTATTAAATCAAGAGTAACAATTCCATTGTTAGTATCTAATGTATCATGTTTGCCTCCATGATTCTTGATACTCAAAAGATTGTTTTTAATATCAAGTTTATCTAAGAGCTGAAAGCAATGTTTCTGAAACCATCATATGTGAAAGGTATTGCGATATCTAAAACAATGTGTTGGTTACAACATGATAGAGTATACGTCCTCATATTTGATGAGAATTTGTGAAGGTTGGAGACGCTAGTCGTCCTAATCCTCCAAACGGTTTTGAAAAAGAAACATTATACTCGCAATTCACCTTTATAAGCGATAGCAGCTTGATCATGAAAGTTGTCATGATAAGGATGAATAGAAGATGTAAGTAAAATGTTTACTACACTAAAAGATTAGTAAAGAATGGATTTTTGAAAGAACACCAAACATTTGATGATGGTGATCCACCTCAAAGTACAAGTCCAAAGGTATTAGTAGTTGACTATATACGCTTTGTACCATGTGTCATGTTGATGACACCACTATTGATGTTGATAGATTCTTTTAAAAGAAAAGGAATTGCTAAAAGAGAATCTATAAAATATTTGGCAGAAAATAAAAGGTTGGAGATGTCCAACTTAGGCATATAGAAGATATACATGTTATGGTTGTATTCCTTGCTTGTTAAACAATGTGGTTCTTAGGTATTGGATACCGAATTGGTTGGTATGAAGTGTCATACAGGACAACACAATTCATGAACTGCAATGGCCTAAGTAACTAGCAAGAGAAAATGTGATGATGTTCATCAAAAACAAACAAAGGGTTGTTGTGTTGCTCGTTAACATCAAAGCTTGCCTTCAAGATTTGTTTCAATAATTGTTATTTTGATCAGGTATTATGACAACAAAAGGTTGTTCAAATAATTACCGTATTCCATAATAGATGGATAATATACAAGTCTGGTAGGAGAAATAACGACCATAAAACTAATGCTAAAATGTCGCAAGACAAATGATTGAAAGATCACTTGCGAAGTGACATCGCCGTTTAAATTATATTGAAAGGATATATGAAGAAACTCCATGTTGATGGATTTTTGGAGTCTTTGATTTGGATCAAATGACGCTTGTGATACTTTCCTGGAGATAATTAAAACTCCGTTCGTAGGCCAAAAGAGGAACGGACGACTAACTGATTGGAATTTGTACATATTGATGTATATAGTCCATTATGTGTAGTCGTGGGCGATGGATTTCAACTTCATATGCTTTCTCCGAAGATTTGAGTGAGTATATGTATGTACTTACTCAATAAGGAAGAAGTATGAAACATTTGAAAAATGTTCAAAGACTTTCAAGATGAAGTGGAAAATCATTGTAACAAGAAAATAAAAGAGTTTATGATTGGATCATAAAGAAAGATGTTTGAGTTACAAGTTTAGCAAAACACCTAAGATTTGAGGAATCGTTTCATGGATTTGCATTTCCCAAAACACCATAGGAGTATGGATTGTTCGCGATATGTAATGAAACCTTGTTTTACATGGTAAGATCAAAGGTGTCATTTATAAAACTGCCATTATATTTTAAAGATTAAAGCTTTAGTGACTACCGCTTTTACACTGAAAAGAGCTCCATCGTGATCCGTTGAAATGACACCATATGATTTATGGTTTGGGATAAAACCCGAATTGTCTTTTCTTAAATTTTGGTATGCTATGCATAAGTAAAATGTTTACAACCGAAGTCGGATAAGCACGTCTTTGTAGGTTATTCCAAAGAATTTGTTGGGAATTTCTCCATAACGCCGAGGACAAAAGAGTTTGTCGCTTGGAACGTCAAGTTTCTTGAGAAGGAATTTTTCGTGAAAAGTTAAGTGGGAGGACAATAGAACTTTGATAAGGTTGTTGAACCTTAGCTATATGTGCTAAGTAGCACAGCGCCGGAAAGTGTCCCGGTAGCGGCCACAATGCTCATGGCTCTCGTGATTACAAAAGGTGTGATCTCGGAGATTAGAGTTCCTATAGAACCTTGTGGGTCGGTAAGAATCAAATAGTAAGATTTGATAAGCAAGTCATTATTGTTTTGACAATGATGAACCGACTACATGCAAAGAAGCGATGATGGGCCCTGACTCCATAAAATGACTAGAAGTCATGGAATCCGTGATAGTAACCATACACGAGAAATCAAGTTTCTGAACTTAGAAGACCATCCAGAAAGGCGTGAAGCCTATCGGTCGTGTTTGGATCTATAAAGAAATAGACATGGATGTTTAAAATCTATGAAATAGTCGACATGTCGGAAAGAGTTTATGACAATGTTCAAGGAATTGACTATGATAAGATTTGATCTTTCCTAGCGATATTTAGTCTGGACGGATTAATGTAACAACCACTACATATATTTTGGTATATGGTAGTTGAATAAACAAAACAAGTTCTTCTAATAGAATGGTTACCTAGGACGTGTACATGACACGATCCAAAGGGTTTTGTTAGTTCAAAGGATGCTAAAAGAGTATGCAAAACTTCAATGGTTGAAGTGAGCATCGCGGAGTTGGAATCTTCAGAGACGATGAAGATGTTTGCATTTTGCAAGAAATTAAGTGGGAGCGCTAAGACATATTTCTAATACATTATGTGAAAGACATATTGTTGATTAGAAATGATGTATCTTTTATTGACACAGGTTAAGAATTTCATTTCGATGAAAGACTTAGGCATAACTCAAGAATTAGGCATCAATGTCTATATGAATAGATTGAGGCGCTAATATGGTTTTGCCAAATGTACATAGATAAGATGTTGAATGAGTTCAATATGGAAACAACAAGAAAGGTTCTTGACGCACGGAAAGGACTAAATCAAGATTCAAGTGTGTTGACACGAGATTCAAGTGTTTTGACACTTGGTGAAATCACAAGAATATTTTGATCAATCATTCTTTAAGATGTACACATCCAGATATGTCCTATGCTCTAAATGTTATGAGCATATACCAGAATGATTCATAAGATGATCATTGGACAATAGTAAAGATATTCTTATGAGCTTTGGAAGAACTAAGAATATGTCATGTATAAGTGACAAATAGTTAAAGGTAGTTCATTGTAAAGTGTTACATTGATACTAGTTTTGTCACAAGATACAAATTGAATTTATCTCAATTTAGACTATGGGTGGCACAATATAATAGAAAGGATGTTCCATGATGGATTTGGATGAGTTCCAAAGTTGAGATATTGTGATGGATACTACAACAAAAGGCTAAGTATATAACTGCTATAGTAGCAGCAAAGGAGGGCATTTGTGTTAAGTAGTTTGTTATCAAACTAGGTGTGGTTCATAGCAGGATAATACTATGAAGATACATTGTATGACAATTGTATCAACATAATTTAATCCCAAGGAACTAAAGGTCTCACCAAAGGACCAAATTTATACAATGCCATCTCATTGGAGAATGAGTAATGCGTAGAGACGCAAGGACATGCAAATACACTCGGACCTGGAAGTGTCAGATCCGAAGATTATGTGTACCACTAGCAATAGTGTCTATACAACACCAGAAAGCCATAGGTGTTGAATGCACAAGTTTTTTTAACTAGATTATTGACTCTAGTGCAAGTGGGAGACTGTTGGAGATATGCCCAAGAGGCAATAATAAAGTGGTTATTATTATATCTTTATGTTTATGATAAATGTTTACATCCCATGCTATAATTGTATTAACCGGAAACATTAATACTTGTGTGTTTTGTAAACATAAAAGAGTCCCTAGTAAGCCTCTTGTTAAACTAGCTTGTTGATTAATGGATGATCATGGTTTCCTGATCATGGACATTGGATGTCGTTAATAACAAGATCATATCATTAGGAGAATGATGTGATGGACACACACCCATAGTAAGCATAGCATAAGATCAAGTCATTAAGTTCGTTTGCTATAAGCTTTAAAATACATAGTAACCTAATCCTTCGACCATGAGGTTATGTTAATCACCATCACCGGATGGGTACTTTGATGACATCAAACACCGCTTCGTAACAGGGTGGTCATAAAGGTGTCATTGGGTATTCTGAAAGTATGTTTTGAAGCGCATGGACCAAGATTGGGATTTGTCCATCCATATGACAGATAGATATGCTCTGGGCCCTCTCGGTGGAATGTCATCTAATTAGCTTGCAAGCATGTGACTGGGTCACAAGGGATGACATAACATGGAACGAGTAAAGAGTACTTATTAGTGACGAGGTAGAACTAGGTATGGAGATACCAACGATCAAACCACGGATAAGTAGAGTATCGCGTGACAAAGGGAATTGGTTTCGTATGTTAATGGTTCTATCGATCACGAAGTCGTCGTTGAGTATGTGGGAGCCGTTATGGATCTCCAGATCCCGCTGATGGTTATTGATCGGAGAGGTGTCTCCATCATGTCTGCATATTCAGGAACCGTAGGCTGACACACTTAAGGTTCGAAGTTGTTTTAAGTAGATATGGAATGTGCGTTGGAGACCGAATGTTGTTCGGAGTCTCGGATTGGATTCGGGACGTCACGAGGAGCTCCGGAATTGTCCGGAGAATAAGATTTATATATTGGGGATCATTTTCTAAGTTAGGAAATGTTTCGGAGTATTTGTATGGGGATTCTAGAAGGTTTCGGAATATTTCGGAAGGTTCTGGAAGATTTCTTGGAGTTTACTTGAAAACCAAGAAAGGATCAAGGAATCCTTGTGGGGTAAGACAAGGATTCGTGGGGGAGTAGGACTCTCCCCCCACCTCCTTGATCCGCCGGCTAAGGGAGAGGGGAGTCCTACAAGGACTCCACCTCCCCATGGCGCCTCCCTCCCATAAATAGAGGGGGTGGAGGCGCCACCCCCTTGCCCCCTTCCACTCAAAACCCTAGCCGCCTCTCTCCTCCTTTCTTCTGCTCAGGCTTAGGCGAAGCCCTGCAGAATTCTCTACTCCACCACCACCACGCCGTCGTGCTGCTGGGATTCCGTGGAGAAGATCTACTACCTCCGCTGCTCGCTGGAACGAGGAGAGGAAGGTCTGCTTCGACTCCGCATGTGTGACCAACTGCGGAAGCGCTGCCGGAACGCGGCGCCGGAAGGATCGCCTACTCGATCTTGAGATCGGCAAGTGATCGACTACATCGACCACGAGATCCGAATCTCGTAAGGCTTTCGGATCTACAAGGGTTAGTACAGAACTATCTCGTTGCACATGTCTAATAGATTGGATCTTGGCTTTTATCAAGATTAGATCTGGGTTTTTTTCGTTCTTACGGTAGAATTTTTTTGTTTTCCATGCTACGAACCCATCAGGTGTTATGGGTCTCCTTGTGGATTCACCCTTGGAGTGGCCCGATCATCACGGATTTGAGGCGGAAGTGAGGGAAAACACGATGAACACAACTTGAATGCAAGGTAAAGATACAAACAGACGCCAAATCACACCCAATTCGATTTTCTCCTGTTGGTTCGAACAACCAATCCAATAGAATCCTCGATGAGAGAGCTTGCGTTAGAATCACCAAAGGAGAGATCGGCAAGCGGAGGATAGAATCCAAATCAAGGAGAGAGTAGCAACCAAGTAGAATCCCAAAGGAGAGAGACCAAGCACTACTAGAATCCTTGATAGGGAGAGACCAAACACTTGAGGAGGGTCTTGACAACTTGGAGAAGGGCACCGACTCCAAGGCCTTGTACAACTCATAGATTTACTAATGAGAGGGGGTTCCCATCTAGGGTTTGGCACATGCCTCAATTCATCATCATCTCTAGCGTTTCAAGGAGGGGGTGGGGGCATATATATAGGCCAGCCACGAGCTAGGGGTAAAATAGGCATAACCAGGAAGTTTGGGGCGTTACATGGGCCAAGCCCACCTTAAGGCGTGCAGGCCCACGATGCTCGGTCTGGAGACTCCGGTGTGGACCGGAGACTCCGGTCTGTCTCCGGTGTGGCCTCCGGAGGGGGTGTCAGACTGTCCCAGGTGCAGGTTCGGAGCTCGGTCCGGAGACAGGCCGGAGACTCCGGTGTGGTAGACCGGAGACTCCGGTCTGCTGGTCCGGAGACTCTAGTCCTGCTTCAGCAGCTTCTTGCGGCTTCTCTTCCAGGCCTCTTGCTTGGGTGTCTTGGCTTCATGTTCATGGACATAGTCACATCATGGGTATTTGTCTCAAGTAGGATTCCATTCGCATCATAACCAATGAAAGGCAAAGCATGGAAGGAGTTCACCTTTGGAGTGATGATTAGCGTGGCATGTTGTGGACCAAAGGTGGTTTCCGTATGTTGGGCCACATAATCTCCCCCCGCTTGAAAACGAGTCAACCTCGACGATGTTCGTTCATCATGCAAGAAAGTAGGTGTGTCCTTGGCTTTCTTCTTGTACATGGTCGGATCACCGGTGTCGAAGCCATTCTCAAACTTGTTGAAGAGCTTGTGGAACATCTTGCCATCATGTTGTGGTTGGAGAGCTTGTAGCCTTATCCTTGTAGTTGGTGGTATATCTTGGGTACCTTGCAAAACCAACAACAAAGAGAGAGAATTGTATGAATGATTGTTAGTATGGGTCACACTCAAGTCTCTCTTCTCACATTTTGTGGCTTGCGTCGTGGCACTCATGATTTTTCCAGTCATTTTTGCCTTGTGGCACTCACTCTCTTGATGGTGGTTCACTCTCTCACCACTCGTCTCACAAGGGTCCTTAGCATGCTTTATCTTGTTAATGGGTGTCATGTTGGATGCGATGACTTGGCTAGGTGTCATGGGTTTGAGCACAAATTTCTTGTCGTTCCACTTGAAGGAATATTGGTTGGTGGAACCATGATGTATTGCTCCTCTATCGTATTGCCATGGCCTTCCAAGTAGCATGTCACACACGGACATTGGCACGACATCACACTCGACGGTGTCTTCATATGGTCCAATCTTGAAGGAGATGTGGACCTTTGATGTTATCTTGAGTGCTCCATTGTCATCCAACCATTGGACATGGTAGGGGTGAGGGTGCTCTATGCATTGCAACTTGAGTTTCTCACAAAGCTCCGTACTTGCGAGGTTTTGGCAACTACCTCCATCAATGATCACTTCTATTGACTTGCCATCAATTCCGGCACGAGTTTGGAACATATTGAGGTGTTGGTCCTCTCTTGGGATGGAGTTTGTTGGCAAGATTTGAGCTATGACAAGTGCGGGGCCCAGATCTTGCTCGCATACAAGTGTGTCATCTTCTTCCATTGCGGCTGTCCTGGCAATAGCTCGCCGAGTGAGAGCTTCATATTCCTATTCACTCATGGAGTAGGTTTCGCCATTCTCATCCGTAATCATCACTCGTGAGTTGGTGCACTCATATGACTTGTGACCTTTCACTCCACACTTGAAGCAAGTGACTTGACTATCCGATGTCGTGTTGGAGGAGGGTGCTATCACGGTCTTTGCTTGCTGGGATGAGCTCGTTGCTTGGTTTGTTGGCTTTGCGGGAGCATTTGCGTTGATGGACGCAAAGTATGACTTTTTCTTTTTGTAGGCACTCTCCTTTTGCAAGTGTCGCTAAGCTTTGGTAGCTTGATGGAGGAGCTCAGTGAGGTTCTTGTACGGTTGAAAGTCAACAATCTTCCTTATTGGGCGGCTCAAACAGTTGAGTAACCTTGATATGGTTTGCTCTTCGAGTTCTCTCACATCCGCTCGCATCATTGTTTTCTCCATTTCCTTGTAAAACTCTTCAATTGACTTGGTCCCTTGTTTCAAGTTTTGTAGCTTGTCGAAGAGATCTTGGCGATAATGCTCGGGGACGAAGCGTGTGTACATTACTTCCTTCATCTCGGTCCAAGTTTCAATTGGAGGTTCGTCATTCTTCTCGCGGTTCTTTTGGAAGTCTTCCCACCAAACATTTGCATAGTCCTCAAACTCAAGGGATGCCATTGCAACTTTCTTCTCTTCGGAGTAGTTGTGGACTCGGAAGATCTTGTCAACTTTGAGGTCCCAATCAATGTATGCATCAGCGTCTTCTTCTCCCTTGAACTTGGGCATAATGAACTTGAGTTTCCCAAAATTGCCCTCTTCATGTTCGCGGTGGTAGTTGCGGCGATCTTGCCTTATGCTCGCTTCACTTGGTGCACGTGGTGGTGGAGGAGGAGCTTGATGTTCTCGAGGACGCGGTTGAGGAGGAGCTTGATGCGCAAAGTCTCTTCTACGCCTTTGCTCGGGATCATTTGCATGCATTGGTTGTTGATGACGATGGTGGGGTTGAGCATAGCGGTTGTTGCGTCTCGCGCGTTGGGCCACCTCGTCATCATCGCTTGTATCCCATTGTGGTGCTCGATGAAGTTGTTGTTGATGGCGATGGTCATGGTTCAGGTGTTGGCGCCTATCAACGCGGTTGTGTTCACCATGGCGTTCTTGTTCTTGGGGTGGTGGTGGCGCTTGTACCATAGCTTGTTGTGGAGGGCGACCATCTTCTTGGTGTTGTGGATGCACTTGGTGATCATGGTGTCGATGACGTCTTGCATGGTGCGGTTGTTGATGTTGTGGCTCAATCACTTGTTCATGGCGATGATGAGCTTGATGTTCCCCATTGTGGTGGTGGGGTTCTCCATGATGAGAATGGGAGCGCGAGGGGTCACCATGATGACTTGAGGAGCACGTGCGAGACGAACTTGACGAGCTTGAATGGTGTCCATGACGGTTGCCGAGGTTGGCAATAGCTTGGTGAAGAGCTTGGAATTGAGCATTGTGCTCCACTTGGCATTGCCGGTCACGGTAGTAGAATTCTCAAAAAGTTTCATCAAGCCGGTTCTCAAGCCTCTCAAATTGGCCATTGAATTCTTGGTGTTGCACCCAAAAGGTGTGGCGCGTGGCAAAACCATCTTGGTTGTTGAAGTTGCCATCTCCCTTTCTCCGCTTTCCCTAGACATGTTGTTTGACCACAAGTGAAACGAGGGTGGTATTGGTGGTATGGTATGTGCTACCTTGCCTCACCAAGTCAAAAATTGCAAAGGTTGTTCTTGCCGAGAGCAAAGCGAATACACAAGACACATACACAAAGGCCTATGGTGGATGGGTAGGAAGGTGGATATGATATGGGGTGGCCTGATCTTCTCAGCAAGCTCTTGGCGATGGTGATGGTGGATGATAGATTACTAGTGCGTAGCTATGATCTCTCCCGCTCGATCCCTGATGCCAATGCAACAGCTCTCGAACCTTGTAGGATATTCACAACACCACACTCTTGCGCACGCAGCCATGACCACGAACGGTAGTATGCAATCTACTAATTCCCAATGGAACAACAGATCACACTCAATTATAGTTGGCAGATTCGAACACAAGGTAATTCCAGAGGTTCTATGAAAGAAACAACTCCAAAATATTTTAACGTGGTCTAAAAACCTAACTTGTGACGGCTACGGAGGTTTATAAGAGGGCTGGGGCGTCCTCCCCTCTAAACGGGCCTAAAAATAGCCATAACTTGGCCCAAACTGACTCGGTTCGACTCAAACTGATACATACCGACCCATATATGGGTTCGGCCTTATTGGCACGCAGTCCAAACGTCGTGGAACACCTCAAACATGTAATTCTTGGTGCGCCATCTCTCTCTCTTGCTCATACGTGATTTCCTCATTGCCTCCTAGTGCGCATGCCTCCCGCTCCTCCCTCGCGCACTTGTTGATATTGGAAATCAGCGCTTGTCCTTCTTGCTGCAACTCTCCTCCTCCTCGCGCAACACTTGTGTTATCAATAAACCTGATCATACAAAGATGCATAGACTTAGGTAGTATAAAGTTCTCATTAAGTAAAACATCAGGTTCAATTAAGAATGAATTCACCTGATAGTCATTATTGATTTGACTCAGTATTTCCTTCCAGTTCAGGCAGTCAGAATCATCATAATCCCTGTAGATATCCTCATCATCCTCCCTTTCTTCATGAAAAGCCGTCCTCGGCTTTAGGTAAGCTGAAAGTGGGAGAAACAAAAAGAACAACGTGTACGCAAAGTATATGTATATATAACATGTTGTATTATTGTTGTTCACATGAAAAGTATGTCCAGTATACATCAAGCAACTTAAATTGCAGGTATAAGTGAAGTACAAAGAATCATGATCATGGTAAAAAACAACTAAATAGATAGTCATGTTCTTCAATATTAAATTCAGTTTTCTCAAAGAAGATCTATGATCAAATTTGTGAACAAGATCAAACCAATTTAATATGTCTGAAAACCAAATTGAATCATGCCATGCTTCAACTGCGCTACTCTGATTATTATGAACATGATCATGTTGTCCAGTATGTAAAATGCAACTCAATTTGCAAATATAAGTAAAGTATAAAGCATTAGCACAACTAGACAACGAATTTTGGGATAAACACAATGAATATGAAAACTGGGGTTCTATTCTAGCAAGATTACAATGATCCAACATAGGTAAAATTACTTGTGTTGGCTGCATTATATCAACTAGACCTGACTTTAGTTTCATATTATCACAAATTTTAGCATATATCTCACAACACAAAATCGTCGACACACAACATGTATGGCTGAAAACAGCATGTTTCAGTTCAGCGATTCGATCACAAGTAATGCATATGTGATCCACAAGAAAAATTTCATGCATGCTATATTCACCAATCAGATTGAAAGTGAAACAAGGAGAATATGTGCTAGAATTCAGAAATGAAATTTCAGAAATCTTATCCATAGCACAACTCATACTCATAGGTTCATTTAGCATGATGGAATACACAATATCAGCAGGTGGTATTCGAGCAAGTATTTCCTTATGTGTTATCAGTACCACATGATCAAAATTTGAATTTGGTAAACTATCACATGGTGCTGAAACAGTAGTGCAAGGCAAATCACAAGGAGGCTTCAGTAAAGGAATAGACTCACAATATGTCGCACATGTTGGCTGAAACTCCAAATCAGTACCAATGTCATTAACAAACATCTTAGATGTAGTAGGTACTACGACATCCTCCTCAAGTAACAATACCAGATTGTGTGATGCAGGTTGTAAAATAGGCGGCTCCCTTTCTTCAAAAGAAACCTGCATAACACAAGAAACAATACCAGGAGTAGAGATGATTACATTAGGAGAAATATCCTCACATGTATTATCATCTACTGCACTGATGTTTTCTTTTTCTCTCATACTCTTAGAATGGATGCTCTCAACCTCACGTTTAGTGGAATCACATAGCTCACTTTTGATAACACTCTCACTCAGCTTGGCTATGTGGCTCTCATTCTCACATGGGTTGTAATGCACACCGTGTTCAAGATGACAAATAATAGAATTGTCACCATTCATCATGACCTTGTACTTAGCAGACAAACTGAACTCTTTTGTCCTCTCCTTGCGAAGAAGATGATACTCATGAAATTTGTCGGCTGAAATCCTGAGCATAACACGCCTCTTCATGTTCCATTTGAAAGAAATCCTTCCAACAACAGGACATATTTGAGCGTCAAACCTTCTGCTCCAAGGTTCTCCCAATAGTATGTGACAAGAATCAAGTGGTATAGGAGATACATCACAGCGCACAATCTCAGTATGCTCTTTAAAAGTCATAGGAACATCAGCGGTGTGTGAAATCAGCAATGTGCCATATGATGAATGCAAGAGATATGGCACCGCACGGGCACATGTGGGTAGCTGCAACTTTTGTACAACTTCAACGCTGATCAAATTAATAGTAGAGTTACTATCAATGGTAATGGAAGCACATCGCTCACCAATCATCACACTATGGTGGAAAAGACCATCACCATCAAAAATACCGCGTTCTTCCTTCCAAAAAGTTCCAGTACAACGCCAATTGTCGATGAATTTGTAACTGTACGTCTCCACATTATTTGTAACATCAGCTGCCTCCATTTTTTGCATCACATCAACACTACTAGAAGACATGATTAGTACATTAGTGCACAAATCAAAATCAGTATGGTGGAAATTCTCACAACTCACTCACAACTGATAAGAAAGAAGATCTTACCATTCCAAAGTGAATAGAGATGCTCTACCAAACGTAATCAAAGACTGATGCACTGAAGTGATGAAGTGAATATCAAAGGTATAGAGAACGATCACAGGGCACACAGGGTATTTATGGTGGAGTTGTAGGTATGGTATCCTATCTACACCGCAAACAAGTCCTAGTGCTGATCGTATGACAAAGACCCACGGAAACACACACGGTGGAGATAAATGGGGCAATTGCAACTATGAAAATGAGCTCAAAAAGTAAGGTATGTCGGAGGAATGCTCGTGTTGCAATGCACAAGGACAGACGCTAGCAATGTCTCAACGAAACGGGCACAAGATTGCTAACTGAGCAGCCCGTAGAGCACTAAGCACGCTAGTCTCGTAGGATAGTTATAGACACAAATCAAGGCTTACTAAGGCTCACAAGGATAGGTACGCTATGTGGACTCAGTAAAAAAAATAAACAAAAAAAGAAAAAAATTTGACCTGAGAATTGGTCTCTGCCACGGCAGAAAAACGGCCTAAAATCCTGCTGCGGCAGGATGCCGGCAGTTTTTTTTTCTCGTACTAGCACAGACTGGTCTGTGGTAAGGCGACGGTTCGATGTTTTTTTTTTCGGAATTTTTTTTTTGGGTCACGCTAGAGCACGGACTTGTCTGCGGTCAGGCGTGAGGCAGCGAGCCGAATATTTTTTTTTGCTCGCCAAGTAGTACACAACTAGGACTCTTTACTTGGATCGGATCTAACTTGATGGTAGCGGAAAAAGATGGTGGAAAACAACTAGAACACTAGAAAACAAATCTACGAAGAACAGATCTAGATCTAATCTAATAGAGGAACGCGATCAGCAACTATTACTCGAATACGATGTAATCTAGGCTATGGCAACTCTTTTTGTGGGGCTTTTTCTGTATAGGATGAAAAACACTCTCTAATCTATGGATGGATTGTGGATTGCTTACCGAGGTAACAAGGAAATCTGATACCAAGATGATATGGGGTGGCCCGATCTTCTCAGCAAGCTCTTGGCGATGGTGATGGTGGATGATAGATAACTAGTGCGTAGCTATGATCTCTCCCACTCGATCCCTGATGCCAATGCAACAGCTCTCGAACCTTGTAGGATATTCACAACACCACACTCTTGCGCACGCAGCCATGACCACGAACGGTAGTATGCAATCTACTAATTCCCAATGGAACAACAGATCACACTCAATTATAGTTGGCAGATTCGAACACAGGGTAATTCCAGAGGTTCTATGAAAGAAACAACTCCAAAATATTTTAACGTGGTCTAAAAACCTAACTTGTGACGGCTACGGAGGTTTATAAGAGGGCTGGGGCGTCCTCCCCTCTAAACGGGCCTAAAAACAGCCATAACTTGGCCCAAACTGACTCGGTTCGACTCAAACTGATACATACCGACCCATATATGGGTTCGGCCTTATTGGCACGCAGTCCAAACATCGTGGAACACCTCAAACATGTAAATCTTGGTGCGCCATCTCTCTCTCTTGCTCATACGTGATTTCCTCATTGCATCCTAGTGCGCCTGCCTCCCGCTCCTCCCTCGCGCACTTGTTGATATTGGAAATCAACGCTTGTCCTTCTTGCTGCAACTCTCCTCCTCCTCGCGCAACACTTGTGTTATCAATAAACCTGATCATACAAAGATGCATAGACTTAGGTAGTATAAAGTTCTCATTAAGTAAAACATCAGGTTCAATTAAGAATGAATTCACCTGATAGTCATTATTGATTTGACTTAGTATTTCCTTCCAGTTCAGGCAGTCAGAATCATCATAATCCCTGTAGATATCCTCATCAGGATAGAAAATGGAACAACTAAACGAAAAGGTTATTGTCAAAAGTGGGTAAAATCCAACCAAAAACAAAGTCAAAGGAAAAGGTCAAAAGGGTGACGAGAACCTACGACTATACACACACGGTGGAGATTAATGTGGCTAACACGACTATGAAAATGAGCAACGAACAAAATTGGTCCTAACGAAGACTAATGCTCGGTGTCGTGCCAACACTAGGAGAGACCGTAGCCCGTTTGCCAAAAGGAGGAGAAACAACGGATTTGTATGCTTGCCTTGTTCTTGCTCGCTCTCTTGCTTAGAAGCTTTGGACTCTTTTGTATTGGTATTTTTTTGTACCTCTTTCTTTGCTATGCTATGGAGTCAAGTTTATGTTATTGCCTCTACACTACGACTTATGCAAGAGCAAGCGCACAATGATTCGGCAACACAATATGAGCTACTCTCGATAGGTTAGGTAACACACATAGGAAGAAGGGGTTAACAAGGGTGGTGCAAGTGTGGGGGTATTTATTGTGCCGGGATCGGGACTAAAGGGTGTGGGGGTATTTATTGTGCCGCTTCTTCCCCGGTTGAATCCATCGACCGGAGCACATCTCGTGAGGAGCTAGCAGTACGCCGCCAGGCTGCCAAAATTTGGAGCTACGCCGCCGCCTCGCTACCTCGCCGCATCTCCGCCCGTCCGCATAGCCACCCCGCCGTGTTGCCGCCTCTCCAGACGCCGCGCCGCCGCCTCTCCAGACGCGCGCACGTCCGCCGGCCCGTTGCTGGGAGGTACTGCCTCTCTCTGTCCCTGTCCCTGGCCACCCCACCGTGTGCCGCTCGAGCCCGGGCGGCGCCCCGCGATCGCGCGCACTGCCTCCATCCCCGCCGGCCCCGACCAACGAGCCTGAGCCCGGCCACTTTTTATATATATATTAATTAAGAATTATTACTAGTAATAGATAGAATTATTACTAGTATTACTAGTATAGTAAATATTAATTTCTAGTGTATTTTTTATAGTAAATAATAATTATTAGTAGTATATATAGATATAGTATATATAAATATGTTTGTGTATAATTGTAATAGATCATATAGATATAGTATATATATATATGTTTTTTATTTCTTGTATCTTTTTTATATTGTAATATTTATTACTAGTATATAAATATAGTATATATATATGTTTGTGTATATATATTTATTACTAGTAATAATATATATAGTAGTATATTATATAGTATGTAGTATTATAGTGTAGTAATAATAAAGATAAGCTAAAGAAATAACTACCCTAAGTCCGGTAGTGCTCGTGGGCCCCCGGACTTAGGGTTAGGGTGGTAGTGCTCGCGGGCCCCCGGACATAGGGTTAGGGTGGTAGTGCTCGTGGGCCCCCGGACTTAGGGTTAGGGTGGTAGTGCTCGCGGGCCCCCGGACTTAGGGTTAGGGTGGTAGTGCTCGCGGGCCACCGGACTTAGGGTTAGGGTGGTGGTGCTCGCGGGCCCCCAGACTTAAGCTAAAGAAATAACTAACCCTAAGTCCGGTAGTCCTTGCGGGCCCCCGGACTTAGGGTTAGGGTGTTGGTGCTCGTGGGCCACTGGACCTAGGGTTAATGTGATAGTGCTCGCGGGCCCCTGGACTTAGGGTTAGGGTGGTAGTGCTCGCGGGCACCCAGACTTAGGGTTAATGTGGTAGTGCTCGCGGGCCCCCGGACTTAGGGTTAGGGTGGTAGTGCTCGCGGGCCGCCCGGAGATAGGGTTAGGGTGGTAGTGCTCGTGGGCCCCCAGACTTAGTGTTAGAGTGGTGGTGCTCGTGGGCCCCCAGAGATAGGGTTAGGGTGGTGGTGCTTGCGGGCCGCCCAGACGTAGGGTTAGGGCATCACTAGAATTTTTCTATTGTTTAGTATTATTGTAGCAAATTGCGTGTTCATATTATTGTTTAGTGTTATTTTATGCAGCAATATTGAATGAAAAATGTTATTGTGTGCATTTTGTAGAAAACTATGGATCCAATCCAGAGAGACCTAGCACAGGAAGAAATTCTCGAGGATATGATCAACGACACCCCCATGTTGATCCACCCGAATCTCCGTCGATTTATCTGAACCCCTCCGGTGAGGGAGAGGACGTCGACCGAAAAGACCAAGGAGAAGCCGACGGCTCCGGTGGTGGAGAAGCCGACGGCGAGGTATATATATGAAGTCTGGTGATCAGTAGATGCATTAACTGAGTTGTATATATATATATAAATTGACGAATGTTTCTTCTCTTAGGCCTCCACATCGAGCAAAAAATATTCCAAACGAGGCCCGGCCAAAAAGTTGGACGCATCTACGCGTTATACAATTACGCGGGGTATTACCACGGGGTGAACCGGTGGAACCCGAAAAGGCTAAAACTATATTTAAACAACAATGCGGAGTTATGGTTAGGGATCGCATCCCGATC
This sequence comes from Avena eriantha, assembly GCA_910589775.1. NCBI lineage: Eukaryota > Viridiplantae > Streptophyta > Magnoliopsida > Poales > Poaceae > Avena > Avena eriantha. The sequence goes on from OU342743.1 coordinate 391,644,924, forward strand.
ACCGTTCGAGAGTGGAATAAGACCAAAGGGGCGAAAGAGGGTGAGTATGTCTCCGACAGGTGCAAAGAGGGTCTTTGGAATGACCTCATGACACATTTCACCCTGCCAGAATGTGAGGGTGATGCCGACACAGCTGCATTGAAGAAGAAAGTCAAGAAGTGGACTCTTACGAAGATGGCCGAACTATTCAAGAACTGGAAGAAAGCATTATGGCAAAAGTATCAGAAGACAAAGAAGACTCCTAAATTTGAATGCTATCTAACGAAGCAGCAGGCTAACTGGGATGCATTTGTGAAGTACAAGGAGTCACAACCTGCTATGGAAATGTCGGAAAAAAACAAGAAAAATGCCGCGATGAAGAAATATCACCATCACCTGGGGCCAGGGGGCTACGCGGCTGCCATGCCAAAGTGGGATGCTAAAGAGAATGAGCTGCTTGCTAAAGGGATCACTCCAGAACCAATACGCGAAGAATGGGATCTGAGGGCAAGGAATTGGTTCCTTGGGCATGGGAGTGAGTATGACGAAAGTATAGGGGACCTTATTTGCAGTGACAGGATTAGGATACCCCAGGATACATGGCAGAAAGTGGTGAAGGAGATTAAAGCGGGGACAACAAAGTTCCGTCCCGATAGAGAGAAAGACTTGCTAATAAAGGTCCTCGGGAATGATGAACGCGGAGGACGTGTACGAGGCCTTGGCCCTAGTTATACGTGGGAGATGGGGTTTCTCAAAGACAGAAATACTTATAGGAGCCGAGTGAGAGCAAAGATGCGACGGCAGGAGGAGGAGGGAGACAAGTTCACCGAGTTGATAGGAACACTTCGAATGCATCAGCAACAGATTGACAAACTTCGACGAGCAGCGCGCCTGCAAGATCCTGTACTCAATATTACCGCCGTCCCATCTCAGCGGAAAAGCAGCGTGGCTGAATCGGAGGTCCCTTCTGACGATGCACGTATGGTAGATGGCGGTCTCGGCTACCCCGTGGATGGAATCAAGGAGCAGGCATCTTGTGAGCTCCATCAGAAGGTGAAGAACCTATCCATCAAGGTGGCGGTCGGATGTGCTTTACCTTGTCCACCTAGCGCACGCTGGCATGGCCGTGAGATTCCAGCTGGCTATGCTAAAGTTGGTGTGGATGAAATCGCAATGGGGTGGGACTCAATGGAGCTTGACATCCCTGGACCTGAAGGTGAGAGGACACTCGGAGAAGTACTGGGTGGTATCATTCTATGGGACAAGAACAACATCAAGCTTCTAGGCTGGACGCCAAAGCCAACATCGCCTCCGAGTGGTCACATGTCACCTTCACCTCCATCACCTCCAAGAAGCCCACCCCATGACTACGACCACCACAGCCCGAGTCCATCTCGATCTCCGCCGCAGCCTCTGATTAGTACTAAACGACGCAGGAGCCCAAAACGACAAATGTCGCCCCTCCGAAGAGTACCTCATAAGAATCTTTCTATCAGACCTTACGATCGTACTGACGAGGAAACCGACATGATCGTAAAGGCCGAATGTGTTGCGTAGCTTCAAAAGAAGAAACCCGAGCCCGCCCCGGTATACACCGAGAAGCAAAAAGCGTATGCACTTTCTTTTCTGAACACAAAATCGCAATATGACTTGCACCATAAGCTAGATGACTATCGACGCACACTTCAAAAGGAAGTGAAGAAGAGCAAATCAAGTAGAAGTGCAAGTGGGAGCAAATCATCAAGTCAAAGTGCAACCGGGAAAAGAAAGGACGTCCCCCAGCTCGGGGAACAGGCCAGAAAATCGACCCCACCCCTCAAGGTGGTATCCTATGACACTCCCCAGCAGGATATGGAAGAAGCTAAGAAGCTTGCGGCCACTATGAATGTGACTGTTGAGGAATTGCTAGGTTCCCAGGACGACAAGTTACCCAAGGCTCAGGTAGTCCCTACATATGTCCGAGGGAAGCCTCTGGTCAGCTTTGAGCAGTTCCAACAACTGCCAACACAAATGTGGAGTTTACATAAATGGTACTTGAAAGCCGTGAAGGAGGAGAGAATAATGATCGTGGCAAAAGTCCCACATGACTACTACTTCCGAGAAGAAGAGGTCCATGTTGAGTTTCCAGAACTCTTCCAGTTATACACTTTCGACGCCCTCGACAAAAGTCTCATGAGTTGCTATTGTCTGTAAGTTGTTGAATTCATTGTCTATATATTAGCTATTCATTTTTTTAGTTGTTCAGTTCATTGCATGTAATTATCCTAATTATATCCTTTTGTACTCTATTATTATGCAGAATGAAGATCATGGAATGTAAAAGAAGGTCAATCTTCAGTGTTGGGTTCATTGACCCAGATAAAATACATTGTCGGACGCTAAAGGAAAAACCCGAGGACACACAGGAAAACCTTCTAAGGTTTCTAACGGAGCAAAATTTCTGTGACCACATACTGTTTCCTTACAATTTCGCATGAGTGTCATACTCTATTGTACACATTCTCTTTTGCTTACTCGATGTTAAGTGTAATTGATGAGTTACTGATGTATATATAAACGTGTACAGTTTCCACTGGATTCTCATGGACATTCAACTTGACAAGGGAAGAGTTGAAGTCATGGACCCATTAAAGAGACCCCTAGAACAGTTTAGTGACATGCAGGACATGCTCCAGAGGTAATTTTCGCGCTACAGCGGTCTCTTTCGTTGATTTCCTAAGATATCACGTAATAAATAACTCATTCATTTTCTTTACCGGGTAGGGTTTGGAACCAGTTCAAGAGTGTGGTTACGGGTGACTTTACTGAGAAGCTGACGTTTAAGCCGGTCTCGGTAACTAGTAGGCGCATCTCTTTACTTCTAGTTTCAATACAATTATGATGTTGGATTATTATTTTGATTAAATTCTATTTTCATAAAGTGCGCGAGGCAGCCACAAGGGACGAATCTATGTGGATTCTACGTTTGCGAGTTCATTCGCACGTTTACCAGTGAGCTGAATGATTATAGAGTCGATGTAAGAAATACATTCATAACATTATTTTTATTACCGTCACTTTTTGTTATCATGATTGATATTCATATTGATCTCCTTTTCTTATATAGTTCGAGAAAATCCGGGATCAGCTCCTACCACAGCAACGCGTAGTAGCAATTGCTGAAGAACTGGCAGGATTCTTGATGAACGAGATGATAGATGACGCCAGAGAATTTAGTGTGAATAGGCGCCGATGATCCCCGACCGTGTAATTGAATAGATGGGCTCTAGTCCCGATAATTGTGATCTCCATGTGTAACTATCATGTATATATTTGTATGCTCGATCTTAAGAGAAGTTATCTTATGTATGCACGAACATGTACGGTATGTGGTAGCGTAGAAAACTATTTTGAAATGAAAAAAAAAGAATACAAATTAAATTCTCTACCGCGGCAGAGAACCATTTGTCCCGGTTCGTATTATGAACCGGGACTAATGGGGGGCACCCAGCGCCCGCAGAGACAGCCGCGTGGATGCCGATTGGTCCCGGCTGGTAAGATGGCCGGGACTAATTGGTGGGCCTTTAGTCCCGCCCCTCCAGTCCCGGTTGCCAGGACCGGGACTAAAGCCCCTTACGGGCCGGGACTGGAGGCCCGTTTTCCACTAGTGCCTTGTGGTGATGTCACAATTGCAACCGTTGGTGGAGGGATGGTTCGAGTTCCGTGGTGTCGATGTCTAGTGCGAGGTGTTGCGGAAGCTTTTAGTTGATAGACACGCACACGAAACACAAACGTCAAAAGGAAATCAGCCGAAAAAGGAAAAGGGGGTCGAAAAATTTGTCAGGGCCAGAGACTCCGGTCTGGGCCGGAGACTCCGGTCTGCTGGTCCAGAGACTCCGGTGTGGAGTCTGAATGACGAATAGCTCGTGTTCTTGAGCGGAAATTCGGCCCTTGAACCCTCAAATCTAGAAAATTTCGACTAAATTGGGCTGGGAAACGCAGGGCACAAGTAGACCAACTCCAACGACAAGTTTCTATTGTACTAAAACCACAATCAACTCACCAAAATGAGAGATCGATCCAAAAGCAATTTGGGGCTATATTTTTGGTATTTTTCAGTTTATGGTGGAAATCGAAGGGCGAAGTCAAATCCGTGGCAACCATAAGCTGCTAATACCAGTTGTTATGGGTCTCCTTGTGGATTCACCCTTGGAGTGGCCCGATCTTCACGGATTTGAGGCAGAAGTGAGGGAAAACACGATGAACACGATGAACACAACTCGAATCCAAGGTAAAGATACAAACACACGCCAAATCACACCCAATTCGATTTGCTCCCGTTGGTTCGAACAACCAATCCAATAGAATCCTCGACGAGAGACCTTGCGGTAGAATCACCAAAGGAGAGATCGGCAAGCGAGTGGTAGAATCCAAATCAAGGAGAGAGTAGCAAACAAGTAGAATCCCAAAGGGGAGAGACCAAGCACTACTAGAATCCTTGATAGGGAGAGACCAAACACTTGAGGAGGGTCTTGACAACTTGGATAAGGGCACCGACTCCAAGGCCTTGTACAACTCATAGATTTACTATTGAGAGGGGGTTCCCATCTCGGGTTTGGCACATGCCTCAATTCATCATCATCTCTAGGGCTTCAAGGAGGGGGTGGGGGCATATATATAGGCCAGCCACGAGCTAGGGGTAAAACAGGCATAAGCAGGAAGTTTGGGGCATTACATGGGCCAAGCCCAGCTTAAGGCGCGCAGGCCCACGATGCTCCGTCCGGAGACTCTGGAGCGGGGTCCGGAGACTCTGGTGTGGACCAGAGACTCCGGTCTATCTCCGGTGTGGCCTCCGAAGGGGGTCTCAGACTGTCCCAGACGCAGGTTCGGGGCTCGGTCCGGAGATGGGCCAAAGACTCCAGTGTGGTAGACCGGACACTCCGGTCTGCTGGTCCGGAGACTCCGGTCCTGCTTCAGCAGCTTCTTGCGTCTTCTCTTCTAGGCCTCTTGCTTGGGTGTCTTGGCTTCAGGGCCATCCTTGCTGCATCTTCTTGGCATCATGTTCTTGGACCTAGTCACATCATGTGTATTTGTCTCAAGTAGGATTCCATTCGCATCATAACCAACAAAAGGTAAAGCATGGAAGGAGTTCACCTTTGGAGTGATGATTAGCGTGGCATGATGTGGACCAAAGGTGGTTTCTGTATGTTGGGCCACATCACAAGGCAAGTGCACAAATCCGTTTCTCATTTTTCCTCTTTGCAAACGAGCCACGGTCTCTCCTTGCATTGGCATGACAACGAGCTTAGTCTTTGTTAGGACATTTTGTTTGCTCATTTTCATAGTCGTGTCAATCCCAACTTTCTCCACGTGTGTGTATATAGTCGTAGGTTCCCGTTACCCTTTTAAGTAGTTGACCTTCGCCTTTGACTTGAGTTTTGTTGGATTTTACCCACTTTTGACTATCCCTTTTCTTTTGGTTGGTTCTTTGGCATTCCACAATCCTAACCTACCACCAACAAGCTTTTGAGAGTTAGTTCTTTTTAGTGTGAGTTTTCTTTGCAATTCCACTTTGCACGCTTATAGCTCTCACTTGTGGTTTCTAGTTTGGTGCAATCCCCAAGGTGAGGTACAAGGCTAACACCACCATATTCCACTTCTATATACAATACTTGTGTGTCTTGCATGATGGATAGACACGGTGAGTCGAGCCAACCACCTACCCAAGAAGAAGATCAAGGACCATACATGACGCGCGCAAGTCATTTTATCGTATGCCAAGAGTTCCGTGAATGTTGCCAAGCCCTTAAGACGCAACAAGATGAACAATTTGGCGAGACGTAAGCTGAGTTCAAGAACATCGACAACCTCTTCGACGACCTCGAACGACAAATGCATGCAATGCATCGCAACTTCAGCCACCAAAATGAAGCGCTTCAACGCTCCGTCGCCGAAACAAATGACAATCTTCGATGCCTCATCGACGGTATGGCAAGACCACGTTCATGCGCATCAAGCTCTTCAAGTTCTTCGCGTCATCATGCACCTCTTCCACAAGATCTACATCCAAGTGCTCCATGACGCAATGATGCCCCCGTGATTGAAGATGCAAGTTCTACGAACTATGTACCATCCCCACGGCATGCCGCAACATCAAGCTATGAGATTTCTCTTCAAGGCCAAGAGAGAGGCAAGAAGCACACCATCATCACGCAAGGGCATTAGTGCTCCACCAAGAGCAACCACAAGAGCAACCTCTAGTGCAACCACAAGTGCAACCGCAAGTCTACCACCATCGATCGCGACACATACTTGACACAGCAAATGATGACTCCAACTTGGAGAATCAAGCTCGTCATCGACGTGAAGTTCTCCAAAATCCTCCTCCTCGTCATCAACGTCATGAATGTCCGCACCGACACCATGGTCATCACGAGGCGTCTCCTCCACCTCAACAAAACTTGGAGCGTCAAGTAATACAAGTTGAGCAACGCCCACCACGTCAAGAGGCTCATGACCATGTTCTTCGCCGTGAGGCCAATGTGCCTAACCAACATCACCAACCAAGGAACGAGCCTCCTCTTCGTCATCAACCGCGTCAAGAGGCTCCACAACCTCGCCACCATGAGGCCCAAGCGCCTCAACCACGTCAACAACTGTGCCAAGACCAAGAGCAAGCTCCTCAACAACAATATCAGGAGCAAGCTCCGTGACAAGGACGCGAGAACCAAGTTCCACATCCCCAACTACAAGATCATCAACAAGGTCGTCACAATGACCGCAACGATGAAGAAACTTTTGGCAAGCTCAAGTTCACAATGCCGAAATTCAGCAGATCCAATGACCCCGAAGAATACCTCTCGTGGGCACTCAAAGTCGACAAGATCTTCCGCATGCACAATTCTAGCAACGAAAAGATGGTCGCCATGGCTTCACTTGAGTTTGATGATTACGCCAACCTTTGGTGGGAACAAGTTCAAGTTGCTCGTGATGCAAGACAAGAGCCTCCAATCACAACTTGGCATGACATGAAGGCTCACATGAGATCCCGGTTCGTCCCCGCGCTCTACACGTGTGACCTCTTCGACAACCTTCAAGCGCTTCGTCAAGGGACAAAGACCGTGGAAGAGTACTTCAAGGAAATGGAACTCAACTTGATTCGCGCCAACATTGATGAACGCATGGAGCAAACAATGGCACGCTTGCTTATTGGCTTGAATCACCCAATCAAGCGCATCGTCGAGTTCCAAACATACAACACCATGGTTGAGCTTGTGCACATAGCAACAAAGGCTGAACGTCAAGTGCAAGAGGACATCAAGTACAACAAGCCCGAGACGTACTTCACCTACAAGGAAGCTTCAACCGCTACACCAACAACTTTCAATGGAAGCTCATCAAGTACCTCCAAGCCTTCCTTCAAGCCCACACTTCCTCAAGGAAAACTGCCCCCAAGTGACAAGCAAGCAAAGAGTGATACACCTTTCAACAGTGAATGCTACAAGTGTGGAGGTAAAGGACACAAGTCGGCCGAAGGACGCATTGTCTCGCAAACATACAAGCCTTCTTACGAGACTTGAAATCAATGTGTTGGATCATGAGGAAATAAAATCTTTGTATGCTTCCGATCCGTTCTTTGAACCAATTTTCGCAAAGTGCTCCAATGACAAAGGAGTTGATGATTTCTATTTGCATAAGGGCTTTCTATTTAAACAAAACAAGCTATGCATTCCGAAGTCGTCGCTTCAACTTTTTCTTCTCCAAGCATCTCATGGTGGAGGCCTCATGGGTCACTTTGGCCGTAACAAGACATTGGACATGCTCTCCACTCACTACTTTTGGCCCAAGATGAAGCGCGACGTAGAGCGCTACATTCAACGATGCACGACATGTGTTCAAGCTAAGTCGCAAGCTAATACCCATGGTCTTTATATACCATTGCCTATTCCTCATACAGCTTGGTCCGACATTAGCATTGATTTCGTGTTAGGATTGCCTAGATCGAAGCATGGTCATGGTTCTATATTTGTTGTTGTGGATCGCTTTTCCAAAATGGCACACTTCATACCGTGCCATAAGACCGATGATGCTTCACATGTTGCAAATCTGTTTTTCAGGGAAATTGTCCGTCTACATGGTGTGCCACGAACAATCGTCTCCAACCGCGACGTCAAATTCATGAGCTACTTATGGAAGAACCTCATGGCCAAGCTCGGCGTCAAGCTCCTCTTTTCATCTGCGTTGCATCCTCAAAACGATGGACAAACCGAGGTTGTCAACCGAAGCCTCGAAATTCTTCTACGTGTGTTGATCAAGAAAAACTTAAAGGATTGGGAGGAATGCATTCCCCACGCCGAGTTCGCCTACAACCTAGCAAAGCACTCAATAACCAAGATAAGTCCATTCATGATCGTCTATGGTTTTGAGCCCCTCACCGCGCTCGACATCCTACCACTACCTCTTCATGAGCGCACGAACCTGGACGTCGAGAAGCATGCACAAGCTATGAAGACGCTTCGAGAAGAAACAAGAGCTACTATCAAACAACAAGTCCTTCGCCAAGATTCAAGGTTAAACAAGGACATGAAGGAGATGATCTTTGAAGAAGGTGACCTTGTGTGGATACACCTAAGCAAAGACCGCTTCCCCAAGGAACGTGACTCCAAGCTCAAGCCAAGAGGAGATGGTCCCTTCAAGGTCATCAAAAGAATCAACAACAATGCCTACATCATCGACATACCGACCTCCAAGTACCTTGCAAGCAATACATTCAATGTCAAGGATCTGTCACCCTACCAAGGAGATGTTCAAGATGACAACCATGTAGAGTCTAGGACGACTCTTTCCCAAGGGGGGGAGCTGATGTGGCCCATCATACGGATCCTCCTACATCTACACCACAGAGTCCCCCAAGTGGACCCATGACTCGTGCTCGAGCCAAACTTCTACAAGCTAAGGTGAACTCGCTCCTCGCCTCGTGCTAATTTGATACATCCTTGGATGGTGTGCTACTTCATGCAACTACTCTATGCATCATCAGGTACGAAGCACCAACACATCACCAAGCACTCCAGAATGGAGAACAAGGAGCAGATCGTGAAGCAGAAGACGTTGGAGCTACTTAGACTGGAGTCTCCGGTCTGCGCACATCGGAGTCTCTAGTCCAGCAAAGTCTCCAGCCTAAAGACACCGGAGTCTCCGGCCCCACCTCCGCTCTGGCCCCTGCAACGGGCCCTGGGACAATCTGAAGGCCCCTCCGGAGGCTGGTCCGGAGACCGACCGGAATCTCCGACCTAGACCGGAGTCTCCGGTCCTTCACACCGGAGTCTCCGGTCCGACCAATGCTAGGCATGAAAAGTCCTTTGGGCCTATGGCCCATGTACCCCTTAGTCCGTCTAGAACTAGTCTTTTATTCCTAAAGTACCCCTGTTTAAGTGGTTCGCCTATATATAGTCCCCCACCTCCATTGTAAACCCTAGGCATGATATTGGAATTAGTGGAAACCCCTTTGTGGATCTATCTAATTCTTGCCTCATGCTCCTTGACCAAGGAGCACCAATATCCCCAAACCTCGTTGGAGTTTGCATCGTGCCTCCGTGTTGTACAAGGCCTAGGCATCGGAGTCCTTTTGCCTAGACGTCAAGATCTTACCGAGTCTCCCATCTCGCCATGCCGGTTCGAGAGAGAGAGATCTTCGCCCAATGCTGATCCTAGGGATTGCGCCGGACCGGTCACCGCCGGCGTGAGCTATTGGTGTGTATCGTGGTTTTGTGTGTGTGTGTTCATCACGTTCTTCGTGCGTGCGTTCATCGTGTTCATCCTCCCCTCCTCTCCCCGCACTCCATCCTCGATTTGAAAGGGAATCGTGAAAGATTAGGCCACCCTAGAGGTTTGCCCTCAACAGTTTCTCAATCTTCAACTCCCATGTTAGGTAGTCTTCAGGAACAATAGGACCATCAAACTTAGGAATTGAGAATTTTGTCTTGCCCAAACCATCATCAGCAGCTTGGTTGTGCACACGTTGAGCACGCCCAAGAGGGGAAAACCCACAGCCATGAGCAGGTGCATGGGCAGGGGGAATAGCACGTCCCCTGCCAACATGTGGAGCAGCATCCACATCGCTACCCTCATCAAAATCATCAAAGGCATCATCATGTTAGGATCTTCCCTTCTATGTAAAGCGGCTGTCAAACCCTCAATGGAACGCTGCAAAGTGGTGACATTGACATTGAGCGTAGCCACCTGCGTTTGAACAGTATCGACCATTCCAACATGCTGATCCAATCTCATATTCATATCCTGGAGATTCTTGTCAATGGCATCTGTCATGATAGTAAACACACGTGTCAAGTGGGACTTCAAAGCCTCAAATTCACACCAATTAACAAGCTCCCCATCCTTCTTTTTCTGCATGACAACATCATCATCACTAGAAGATATGATTAGTAGGTTAGTGCAAAAATCAAAATCTGTATGGTGGAACTCTCATAGCTCACTCACAACTAATAAGAAAGGAGATCTTACAGGGCACACAGGTTATTTATGGTGGATCTGTAGGTATGGTATCCTAACTACACCGGAAACAAGTCCTAGTGCTGATCGTATGACAAAGACCCACGGAAACACTCATGGTGGAGATAAATGGGGCAATTGCAACTATGAAAATGAGCTCAATAAAGTGAGGTATGTCGGAGGAATGCTCGTGTTGCAATGCACAAGGAGAGACGCTAGCAATGTCTCAACGAAACGGGCACAAGATTGCTAAACTGAGCAGCTCGCAGAGCACTAAGCACGCTAGTATCATAGGATAGTTTTAGACACAAAGAAAGGCTTACTAAGGCTCACAAGGATAGGTACGGCATGTGGAATCAGTAAAAAAAAGAAACAAAAAAAAGAAACATATTTGACCTGAGAATTGGTCTCTGCCACGGCAGAAAAAAGGCCCGAAATCCTGCCGCGGCAAGATGTCGACAGACACAAAATTTTCTTGTACGAGTACAGACTTGTCTATGGTCAGGCGAGGGGTCCGATTTTTTTTGCCTGCCTGACTCTCACGCTAGAGGGCTGACCACCTCTGTGGTTAGGCGAAAAGCAGCGATCCGATTTTTTTTCTCACGTAAGTCTCAGGTGGGACTCCGGCTAGGGATCGGGTTGCCCTTTTTTTATCTTTACTTCAATGTGAAGCAAGCTCACGTACAGCTAAGAACTAGATAGAGATCGGTTTTGACTTCTTTTTTTAGTAGCTCATGTACAAGACTATAGATCCGATCGGTTTGCTTTTTTTCTCCTTCTTTCAAACGGATCTACAACCTCAGACTAAAAGAAAACAGATCTAATAGATCTAAGACTCAAGAACACGACGAACAGTCTACTAGGGACTCCGACAACGGATCAAAAACAGACGAAAACTAGACAAAAACTATGACTAAGATTTAAAAGAAAGGCTACACAAAAGGATTACGATCAACAACTAGAACTCACGAACAATGTTATCTAGGCTATGGCAATGAACTATGAACCCTAATATTTTTGTGTGGCTTTTTCTGTATAGGACAAAAACAACTAATCTATGGATGGATTTGTGGATGCTTACCGAGGAAACACTGGAAATATGATACCAAGACGATATGGGGTGGTCCGATTTTCTCAGCAAGCTCTTGTCGATGATATGTGTAACTACCTCCGACCCTACGCTCTAAGTTCGAGCCTGGATGAAGCGGAAGTGGTTAAAATAGTACAGCGGGGGCCCAGAGGACCACCCACGTGTAGACCCGTCGGCCGTCCTAACCACTTCCAAGACATCGGGACAAGAGCGAGCGGCGTAGGCAACAGGCGAAGAGATCAAATACATACACAAGTGAGTATGTATGCAAGCTACCATACAACATTTTTCAGAGCCATTCCATCAATAAAATAGAAATATTGCAATGCCATACGGCAAGATTCAAATATCCTAGATAGAGATAATAGTTTAGGATAGCTCCTCATACATAGCTCCTCATACATCAAATATCAGAGTATCAGGCGGAAGCAGAAAACAAGATCCGATACGGATAAGAAGCAAATCAGCATAAGATGCCACATAAATAAACACATCCCGCCCACAGATCTCACGGATCCCCATCCCTGGAATCTCTACACCGAGTGATCGTTGCCAACATCATCTGTCTCCTCCACCTAGTATCCATCTTGCGAATACACATGTTCATCTGAATCAAACAATTTATCGTGTGAGACCATAGGGGTACTCAGCAAGTCTTTATGCCTCTAAAGGGGACATATACCTGGGGTGACGCAATTGCAGCAAAAGATAATAACTAACAAGTTTATAGATACTCTCTAACCTTCCGCCTAACCAGTGGTAGACGGATGTCCGTTAATTAGTAACAATAGTTATAATAGTATAATTAACAGATCCATCCTCCTTCTCGCTTACCAACGAGAAAGCGAATGAACAACCCATCCGTTGGCAGTTTTATTAACCATTCCATGAGTATTGCACTATTTACTAGTCAGGTATTTAGTCAGATTAAAAGCGGTACTTTAGTTATACTTGTCTATGATCGAGAAACTGTGCTCCAAGTCGTCCATAACCGCGGCCACGGCTTTCAGAAAGATTTACCCTGCAGGGGTGCACAAATAGCAACACACACTCGATCAACCTCGGAAAAACCAAATCAAAACCCAACAAGGCATTCACGACAAAGCGATCACAGGATTTAGAAATATTTCAGGGGGCCACCCCACTAAGCTACCCGCAACAAAGTTGGCCAGCTCCGGAACGGACCCAGGGTTTGTGTGGACGGCGGTAAACGACTGGGAACCCGAAAGTGTGACTAAGCTTGTCGATACAGCGAAAACGTGTCACAATCCAAAACAGTATAGGTGCTCCACGCACAATCGTAAATATACAGTAAAGCATGGCATAAGTACAGGATATTAATAAAACCCCAAACTAGTTTGTGGCCCCAAGAAATAGATTTGAATCAAGCTCTAGCTCAGGGGGGTCCACGGCCTCCCGGATGTGGATAGTGCGAATAGTCAAGGAACAGGAATCAAGTACTCGGGGTCCTACGGGACACAAGTGAGCATGAAAAACCAAATAGCAGATATTGCCCACCGGCGCCTCATTCATTAGTTATCCCATTACTACTCAGGTTAAGTTGTTTAGGTACCTCGTTATCCATCAGACACTCACATACCCTACACATGCTGTTCTACGACTCGCATGGCTCAAACAACTCCTGTAGTAATGGCTCATGGGATGGAGGAACAACCTTCGGTGGGTTTTAAAAGTAAAGGCTATGTAGTACTTGGGATTCAATTTAATGCAATCGCGACTCAATGATGCAAGAATAAGATAGAGGCAATAGGTACTATATGTATGCAAGCATGTGGTAGTGCTTTCCTGGCAGCTCAGTTGAAGCGAGAGACGGATCTGGGTAGTACTCCTGGGATTCCTGATATTTCCACTGCTCGGCGTCTATTCAAAGAAGAACCAAACAAACAAGGGACAACATAAATACAATGCACAATCGTATGAATTAAAATGCGACAAGCAAACAAGCATGCCATGATGAATGATGCATAATTTTCATGGCAATAATGTAGCATGGCAAGGGTGAGGTGTGGGGACGAGAATAAATCATTTTATTAATTATTTGGTCAGGTTTTATTGCCATAAACAGTTCTGATTTTTAATAATGACATGATGCATGCTTCAATTCATAACATGGAATGCATAGACAGAACGGGCTCGTCGCGCTGATCGATTTAGGCATATTATTTGTCAAATTTGGAGTTGTAGAATTAAAGTTATTAATTAATTAAGAAAAGACATTTTTATTACATTTAAACAATTTCTAAAAATTTAAAGTGCTCAAATAATATTTTGAATGGCAAATTTGAATTCCTCACATTTTTCTGATTCAAAAACATATATTATTTGTATTATTTGGAATTACAATTTAAAAGTTATTAAAAACACAATTTAAATCCATATTTAAACATTTACAGAATTTGTTTTTATAAAACAGATAAATCGCACAGACTTTTTATACACAGCCTCAGCTAGCCTCAGTCACGGACGGGTGGGACCAATGTTGACTAGGCGAAAACGGCGCGCATAACCTTTTCTTACCACGGCGTTATCCAGCCCGTGCAGTTGACAGGTGGGGTCGGTGGTGTGCGGGGCCACGCGCGGGCTCGCGAACCGGGCGCAGCCACGTGGCGCAGACAGGGAGCGCGGGTTGAGGGTTAGGAAACTCAGGTACCTTTCTGTAAAACGGACTCAGCCGCTGACAGGTGGGTCCTAGAGGGAGCACGGGTTGACTGAATCGAAAGCTGCGGTGCTTTTTGTAAAAGACCACAGAGGCTGACATGTTGGCTCGGAAGGAGTGTGGGTTGCGAGACAAAAGGGCGGGGGGTTTTCTGCAAAGTAGCCAACGCCCACTATTTCTCTTCCTGACGAAACTAACGACCGGACGATGCTCGACAGGGAATGCGCGCGGCGCGGGGGAGGCGAACCCGCGACCTGGGCGCGCGCGCAGAGGGCCGGAACCAGTGCGGTGGGGTGGGGGATGTTGTTAGGAGGGGGATAGGCGGCTAGTTAAGCGGCGACGAGCAGAAACCAGCGCCCGCCGGCGCACAGAGCGTGCTCGACAGAAAGGCCGGCGTGAACAGGCATCGACGTCGAGAGAGGGGATGTCTAGGAGGGAGGGTAGCTCACCGCGAGGTGGTCGGCGTTGGTCGATCGGGCCGGGGAGCGACGGTGCACCGGAGATGCAGATGACCGGCGAAGCTAGGGTTTCTCTCGGGCGCGTCGGCGATCGGCGGCTGCAGGGCTTCTCCTCCTCGCTGCTGTGCACAGGGTCGTCGCCGGGGGCCTCGCGGTCTTCCTCGACACCCACACACCATGCCCGCCGCCTTGTTCCGAGGGGACGGTGATCGACCCCGACGGTGGTCGCCGAGGTGGAGAGGAGGTAGCGGGGGAGGAGAGGGTCGGCGTAGAGGCTAGGGGAGGTGCGGACGGCACGGCAGAGAGGGAGGGGATGCAGATAAAGGCGAGGGGAGAGCGAGGGGCACCGTGGGGCTCGGGTGGAGAAAAGGTGGCTTCGGCCACCTTTTTCCCTTACTCCCTCACGTGCTCGACATGGGAAGGGGCTAGGGCAGGGGCTGCGGCTGGGGCCTACAGAGGGGAGGGAGAGGAGGCTCGGGTGTGGGGTCGGCCTGGCAGGGAGAGAGAGAGAGGGGTGTGGCATGGAGCTAGGGTTGGAGGGGCTCGGCTTAGGGTTGGTGTAAGGGTTTAGAGGGGTAGATGGGGTAGCCTAGGGCTAGGGTTGGTGCTTCGGCATGGAGAGGGCAGATCATGGGGTAGGGTTTAGAGAGAGGGATTAGGGAGAGAGGGTTTATGGTAGGGGTGAGGTGTAGGTTAGGGTTTTTTCATCTCAAAAGCAAAGCATGAGGGTGGCATGGTGTTGGAAAGAGGGGTAGGGTAGATGGGTTTAGGGTTTTAACATGATCCACGCTAGATCAAGCAAGAAGGGGAAATGAGATGGAGAGGTCGGGTAGGGCTAGGGTTTGATCTCACATGATCATGCATGGGAGCATATACATGTGAGGGTGATGATCTTGTGAGCACATGGGAAGGAGAGAACAACCAAGATGGTGAGGGTTTAGAGAGAAGAAGAGCTCAAAAGAGAAGATCCACTCAAAAACCAAGTATAACCCAAAAGAATAGAATGGTGGTGATTGTTGCATGGCCCATGCATGAGCATTAAATGCCATGTCTCATCTTGTGAAACAAAATAATAATCATGGCATTTATACACATGCAATTCCAAAATATGGAGTAAGGCCAAGCTAAAGGAATTAGAAAGATGTTCCAAGTGGAGTAGATGGAGATGCCCAAATTTGAATATAATTTGGACATGCTAGTGTGTACATTCCACTAGGTGCATAATATCCTCAAAATATTCCAACATGAGCAACTATTCCAAAAATCCATATGGAAGCTAGAAAAAGGGGTTACACTCACAAAGCATACAAAAGTGGTTCCACATATCAATAATGTGAAAACAACATGATACAAGTGTGAGAGCATGTGGAAATAGAAGTGGATACATCCCAACCCACATGAGCTAGATTTAAAAGTCAAAGGAACAATGTAAAAGCTCATGGATAATTAGGATGGTGGAATTATAAGGTGGTGACAAGGAAAAGGTGGTGGAGTTGAATAAAAGATATGCCCCCAACTCAACTTGGGTATCAAGCATTTATCAAGAACCAAATACAATATATCAAGAGCCAAATACAATTACTAATGCATATGAGATAAGAACCAAATGAAAAATGTTTTATATGATGCTCAAATGCAAGGTGGCATGATGACATGAGCATGATATAATTATGATGCAACAATTATATGTAGGAAGTATCAATTATATTACTAGACCATGTAACATTACATATGTTAGACAGATGGGATGCTACAACTCTCCCCCACTAAACAGGAATCTCGCCCCGAGATTCTAGGAAGAAGAAGAAGAAGACACGAAGAGGGTAGGATACTTGGCACGGAGCTTGTCCTCGTGTTCCCAAGTGGCTTCATCAACGGAATGGTGCGACCACTGCACCTTGCAGAACTTGATGGACTTGTTGCGAGTCCTTCTTTCTGCGACTTCTAGGATTTTTATGGGGTGTTCTTGATAAGACAGATCTTCTTGGAGATTGATGAGTTCATGGTCCACGGTCCTGCCGGGATCCTTGAAGCACTTCTTGAGTTGAGAGATATGGGAAACATCATGGACCTTGAGTTTTTCAGGGAGCTCAAGAGCATAAGCGACTTCTCCTCTTCTTCCACGAACTTTGAAAGGACGGATGTATCTAGGAGCCAGCTTTCCTTTGATACCAAAACGGTGCATGCCTCTCATGGGAGTGACACGAAGGTAAACGAGATCACCAGGGACATACTCCATGTCCGTGTGCTTTCTGTCATAGTTGCTCTTCTGGTGACTGTGAGCAACCTTCAGGTTTTCAAGAATGATGTGAACCTTCTCCTCCGCTTGAGTTACAATGTCGGGGCCAAACAATGCTCTTTCACCTGCGCCCGACCAACCAATCGGAGTTCTGCATTTGCGACCATAGAGAACCTCAAATGGTGCCATCTTTAGACTTTTCTGGAAGCTGTTGTTATAAGAGAATTCAGCATAAGGAAGGCATTCTTCCCACTTCATGCCGAAAGAGATAACGCAAGCACGGAGCATATCTTCCAGAATCTGATTGATACTTTCCACTTGTCCTTGCGACTGAGGGTGGTAAGTTGTGCTGAAGTTCAATTTTGTTCCCAAAGCATTTTGGAAACTTCCCCAGAACTTGGAAGTGAAGATGCTTCCACGGTCTGAGCTGATCTCAAGAGGAACCCCATACTGAGAGACAATTCTGTTGATATAGAGCTCAGCCAACTGAATTGCAGAAATTGTTTCTTTGACGGGAAAGAAGTGAGCCACTTTAGAAAGCCTGTCGATGACAACAAAAATTGCATTGTTGCCCTTCTGCGACCTTGGAAAACCAGTTATGAAATCCATCTCTACTTTCTCCCATTTCCATTCTGGAGGCTTCAGTGGCTGTAGAAGACCGGAAGGTTTCTGATGGACAGCTTTAACTCTACGGCAGACATCACACTCGGAGACATACTTGGCACAACATTGTTTCAACCCAGGCCACCAATATTGTGTTTTCAAGTCCATGTACATCTTAGTACTGCCAGGGTGGATAGAAAGAACCGAATCATGCGCCTCCTTAAGAACTTGCTCTCTCAATCCCGGGTCGTTCGGAACAAACATCCGGTGTTCAAAGAATAGAGCTCCTTGATCATCGACGTGGAAGGACTCATACCTCGGCAGCTGAATGTTGGAGATGATGTTTTTGGCATAAGCATCACCTCGCTGACTAGTACGAATCTTTTCTTCCAAGAGAGGGGTTGCCAGAAGATTCAGAAGATACCCTTGATCCATAATTTCAAGGTTGAGTTGGCGGAATTCCTCGCACAAAAGAGGTTGTTGTTCTTCCACCATGAGGTTGTTGACATAAGCTTTTCGGCTGAGGGCATCGGCCATGACATTAGCTTTACCCGGAGTGTTGATGGTCAAATCGAAATCATTAATTGCTTCAATCCACCTTCTCTGACGAAGGTTGAGATCAGACTGTGTGAAGATATACTTCCGACTCTTGTGATCAGAAAAGATCTCACAAGGGTTGCCAAGCAAGTAGTGCCTCCATACTTTCAAAGCAAAGACAACTGCTGCGAGTTCGAGGTCATGTGTAGGATAGTTAATCTCATGCATCTTCAACTGTCAAGAGGCATAAGCAACAACTTGTTGTTCTTGCATAAGGACCGCACCCAATCCTTGCAAGGAGGCGTCACAGAATATCTGGAAAGGCTTTGATGTATCTGGAGGAATCAAGACTGGTGTGTAAGTGAGCTTCTCTTTGAGTGTTTCAAAGCTTGCTTGACATGCAGGAGACCAAAGGTATTTCTTGCCTTTCTTGAGGAGATCGGTAAGAGGCTTCGCAATCTTCGAGAAGTTCTAAACGAAGCGACGACAGTAGCTAGCCAAACCAAGAAAACTCCGGACTTCTTTGACATTTTTGGGTGGAAGCCAGTCAACAATTGTCCGAACAGTTTCTGGGTTGACGGCAATGCCCTTGGTAGAGATGACGTGACCAAGGTAGGTGACTTCAGGCAGCCAGAACTCACACTTGGAGAACTTTGCATACAGACGGTTCTCACGAAGCTTGTTTAAGACACACCGAAGGTGTTCTTCATGTTCTTCCTTTGACTTAGAATAGACTAGGATGTCATCCAGATAGACCACAACGAACTTATCAAGATACTCCATGAAAACCGAGTTCATAAGCCTCGAGAAGGTGGCAGGTGCGTTGGTGAGACCGAAAGACATGACCGTGTACTCGTACAGGCCATAGCGGGTGGTGAAAGTTGTTTTGGGAACATCTTCCTTGCGAATCTTGATTTGATGATATCCACTTCTCAAGTCAATCTTAGAGAAAACCACAGCTCCAGCTAGCTGATCGAAGAGATCATTAATCCGCGGAAGGGGATATTTATTTTTGATGGTTTTAGCATTGAGAGCCCGATAGTCAACACAGAGTCTATCAGTCTTGTCTCGCTTCTTCACAAAGATGGTTGGGCTACCACAAGAAGAAGTACTGTGCTGAATGAAACCCAACTTCTCTTGTTCATCAAGCTGACGTTTGAGTTCAGCCAATTCAGCAGGACCCATTTTATAAGGCCGCTTGGAGATAGGAGTGGTTCCAGGTTCAAGCTCAATCACAAACTCGACCTCACGATCAGGAGGCATACCCGACAACTCTTCAGGAAAAACATCTAGGAACTCACAGACCACCGGAACACTCGGAATAGCTTCCATAGCATCATCATTCAGAGCCGCCAAAGAGAAAAGCTGAATTGCAAGAGTCAGACTTGGAGAATAGACTATATGGCCTTCAGGAATTTTCAGAGAAACTGAGCGTTCAGCACAATCAATCACAGCAGCATTTGCTGTTAACCAATCCATGCCCAAGATAACATCAATGTCAGAATTGCCTAGAATAATTAAGGAAGCCGGGAACGAAGAGCCACCCATCTCAATTTGATTGCCATGGCTGATATGAGCAGCCCTCATGTTTGACCCAGGAGATTGTACCACAAGACGATGCAATAAGGGAACCATAGCCAGATCATGCTCATGTGCAAACTTGTGAGAAACAAAAGAATGTGAAGCATCAGAATCAAACAAAACTCGTGCATGGACTGAGTTAACAAGAAGCGTACCCATCACAACTCCAGGTGCATGCTCAGCTTGAGCGACGTTGACACAGTTGGCACGAGCAACCGTAGACCCGGGCTTGGTGTTGATGTTTAGAGCCCGAGGTGGAGGTGCACGAACCATAGAAGAACTTGCCGCAGGTCTTGGAGGTGGTGGTGGAAGAGATTTGTGCTTCAATGGACAACTCCAGTGTTGATGCCCAGTGTTTCCACAGGTGTAGCAAGCATCAGGTGGACGTGGAGCAGCATAGCCAGGGACTCCGCCAGGCGCTCCAGGGTAGTTGTGGTTGTAGCCCCTAGGAGCCGCGGTGAAGGAGTTTGGTGGCCTTGCCGTGTAGCTTGACGGTCTTTGGTGGCGCCGAGAGCGACGGTAGGGTGTTAGGAACCCACACGTGGCGCTTAGAAGGAGCTGTCATAGCTGAAGAGCTTGCTGCGTCGCGGCTGTGTTTCTTGGACTCCTCAAACACTTGCCTACTTGCTTCTTCCTGTAGAGCTGTATGCTGGAGTTCTAGAAAAGACCTCGGTCTTGCATGAGTGATTGCATATTTGATAGATGCATTGAGCCCTTGCCTGAACCTCTTTTGCTTCTTCTTGTCATCAGAGATCTCATCGCCACCATACCGAGAAAGGTTCATGGAGTTTCTGATATAGGTATTGACATTGTCATTGCCCTGCTTGAGGTTGAGAAACACTTCCTTCATCCTTTCCATGACAATTTCTGACAGATATTGCTCTTTGAAAGCCCCAGTGAATTGCTCCCAAGTAGGCTGAAAACCAGAGTGGTTTGCCTTCAGGTAATTTTCCCACCACAGAGCTGCATCTCCCTTTAGAAGGTGAGTGGCACATTTTACCCATTCTTGCTCAGGAACATCCGCAGTCATTAGCAACCTTGACATTTCACGCAGCCATCATCAGCATCATGTGGCTGATCAGACACCTCAAAATGGCGTGGGTTGAACTTCAGAAAACTCTTGATGTCTCCTCGCTTGGGAGGTGGAGGTAGCAGAACAAACTCATTCCTCCTGACACTTTCTTCAAATCGCTGCTAGTTCTACTGCATTGCTCCCAAGGCATTAGCAATACTTGCCAACGCAGCCCCCAGTTCAGGTGGTATGTCCTCCTCAGAACGACGTGGTGGTGCCATCCTGTGATTGATATAAAACTCAAGTCAGTACCATAGTGGAGAATAATAATAATCCAAAATGGTACCAAGATGGAATTAACCATGATTTAAAGGATACAAGTTACTAAGATGATATTAAAATATCAACAAAGTTCAAAGCACCTCGAAGATATTAAGCATGTCGCACACGACTGAACAAGGAGTGTGGTACACAAGCTAACAAAGAAAAATTTCCCGCAAATTTTGGCATTAAGATACCACTATATGCGCAAAACCACTTAACGAATCAAGATTAGTAACTCTACCAATTCAATATACAAGAGCGAATGATAAAAGTAGTGGTATGGTCGCGACTCCATCCCGCACTCAAATCATTACTCCGCACATGAATAAGTAAAACACATATCCCAACACCATCTTCTTAAGATGAACCTAAAGATTAGTAACTACGGAAACAAACACCCCAACAAGATAGCAGCGGATAACAAAGAGTAAGACAGATCGCGCCGGTACACAATGAATCGGATAGATCGCGTCGGTTTACAAAGGACTGTCGGTATGGAATGTACCAACAGTTGATAACCAAAAGGCAGATAGTGATAACATTTGGATGCAACAGATAGACAAGGAATTCACACACACACACACACACAACCTATGGTACTACGGAACCCCGAACACGTGAATCCTAGTTTGAATTTTAGAAGAGGATTGAAAACGTTACACTTCCTTACCAGAAAAGGGTGGGTGGGTGGGTAAGAAGAAAAATGGAAGCAGTCCTACTGATGAGGATATCTACAGGGATTATGATGATTCTGACTGCCTGAACTGGCAGGAAATACTGAGTCAAATCAATAATGACTATCAGGTGAATTCATTCTTAATTGAACCTGATGTTTTACTTAATGAGAACTTTATACTACCTAAGTCTATGCATCTTTGTATGATCAGGTTTATTGATAACACAAGTGTTGCGCGAGGAGGAGGAGAGTTGCAGCAAGAAGGACAAGCGCTGATTTCCAATATCAGCAAGTGCGCGAGGGAGGAGTGGGAGGCAGGCGCACTAGGATGCAATGAGGAAATCACGTATGAGCAAGAGAGAGAGATGGCGCACCAAGAATTACATGTTTGAGGTGTTCCACGACGTTTGGACTGCGTGCCAATAAGGCCGAACCCATATATGGGTCGGTATGTATCAGTTTGAGTCGAACCGAGTCAGTTTGGGCCAAGTTATGACTGTTTTTAGGCCCGTTTAGAGGTGAGGACGCCCTAGCCCTCTTATAAACCTCCGTAGCCGTCACAAGTTAGGTTTTTTAGACCATGTTAAAATATTTTGGAGTTGTTTCTTTCATAGAACCTCTGGAATTACCCTGTGTTTGAATCTACCAACTATAATTGAGTGTGATCTGTTGTTCCATTAGGAATTAGTAGATTGCATACTACCGTTCGTGGTCAGCTGCGTGCGCAAGAGTGTGGTGTTGTGAATATCCTACAAGGTTCGAGAGCTGCTGCATTGGCATCAGGGATCGAGCGGGAGAGATCATAGATACGCACTAGTTATCTATCATCCACCATCACCATCGACAAGAGCTTGCTGAGAAGATCGGGCCACCCCATATCATCTTGGTATCAGATTTCCTCGTTGCCTCGGTAAGCAATCCACAATCCATCCATAGATTAGAGAGTGTGTTTCATCCTATACAGAAAAAGCCCCACAAAAAGAGTTGCCATAGCCAAGATTACATCGTATTCGAGTAATAGTTGCTGATCGCGTTCCTCTATTAGATTAGATCTAGATCTGTTCTTCGTAGATTTGTTTTCTAGTGTTCTAGTTGTTTTCCACCATCTTTTTTCGCTACTATCAAGTCAGATCCGATCCAAGTAAAGAGTCCTAGTTGTGTACTACTTGGCGAGCAAAAAAAAAATTCAGCTCGCTGCCTCACGCCTGACCGTAGACAAGTCTGTGCTCTAGCGTGACCAAAAAAAAATCTGCCGGCATCCTGTCGCGGCAGGATTTTAGGCCATTTTTCTGCCGTGGCAGAGACCAATTCTCAGGTCAATTTTTTTTTTGTTTATTTTTTTACTGAGTCCACATAGCGTACCTATCCTTGTGAGCCTTAGTAAGCCTTTCCTTGTGTCTATAACTATCCTACGAGACTAGCGTGCTTAGTGCTCTACGGGCTGCTCAGTTAGCAATCTTGTGCCCGTTTCGTTGAGACATTGCTAGCGTCTCTCCTTGTGCATTGCAACACGAGCATTCCTCCGACATACCTTACTTTTTGAGCTCATTTTCATAGTTGCAATTGCCCCATTTATCTCCACCGTGTGTGTTTCCGTGGGTCTTTGTCATACGATCAGCACTAGGACTTGTTTGCGGTGTAGATAGGATACCATACCTACAGCTCCACCATAAATACCCTGTGTGCCCTGTGATCGTTCTCTATACCTTTGATATTCACTTTATCACTTCAGTGCATCAGTCTTTGATTACGTTTGGTAGAGCATCTCTATTCACTTTGGAACGGTCAGATCTTCTTTCTTATCAGTTGTGAGTGAGTTGTGAGAGTTTCCACCATACTGATTTTGATTTGTGCACTAATGTACTAATCATGTCTTCTAGTAGTGTTGATGTGATGCAGAAAATGGAGGCAGGGGATGTTACAAATAATGTGGAGACGTACAGTTACAAATTCATCGACAATTGGCGTTGTAGTGGAACTTTTTGGAAGGAAGAACGCGGTATTTTTGATGGTGATGGTCTTTTCCACCATAGTGTGATGATTGGTGAGCGATGTGCTTCCATTACCATTGATAGTAACTCTACTATTACTTTGATCAGCGTTGAAGTTGTACAAAAGTTGCAGCTACCCACATGTGCCCGTGCGGTGCCATATCTCTTGCATTCATCATATGGCACATTGCTGATTTCACACACCGCTGATGTTCCTATGACTTTTAAAGAGCATACTGAGATTGTGCGCTGTGATGTATCTCCTATACCACTTGATTCTTGTCACATACTATTGGGAGAACCTTGGAGTAGAATGTTTGTCGCTCAAATATGTCCTGTTGTTGGAAGGATTTCTTTCAAATGGAACATGAAGAGGCGTGTTATGCTCAGGATTTCAGTAGACAAATTTCATGAGTATCATCTTCTTCGCAAGGAGAGGACAAAAGAGTTCAGTTTGTCTGCTAAGTACAAGGTCATGATGAACGGTGACAATTCTATTATTTGTCATCTTGAACACGGTGTGCATTACAACCCATGTGAGAATGAGAGCCACATAGCCAAGCTGAGTGAGAGTGTTATCAAAAGTGAGCTGTGTGATTCCACTAAACGTGAGGTTGAGAGCATCCATTCTAAGAGTATGAGAGAAAAAGAAAACATCAGTGCAGTAGATGATAATACATGTGAGGATATTTCTCCTAATGTAATCATCTCTACTCCTGGTATTGTTTCTTGTGCTATGCAGGTTGCTTTTGAAGAAAGGGAGCCGCCTATTTTACAACCTGCATCACACAATCTGGTATTGTTACTTGAGGAGGATGTCGTAGTACCTACTACAGCTGAGAAGTTTGTTAATGACATTGGTACTGATTTGGAGTTTCAGCCAACATGTGCGACATATTGTGAGTCTATTCCTTTACTGAAGCCTCCTTGTGATTTGCCTTGCACTACTGTTTCAGCACCACGTGATAGTTTACCAAATTCAAATTTTGATCATGTGGTACTGATAACACATAAGGAAATACTTGCTCGAATACCACCTGCTGATATTGTGTATTCCATCATGCTAAATGAACCTATGAGTATGAGTTGTGCTATGGATAAGATTTCTGAAATTTCATTTCTGAATTCTAGCACATATTCTCCTTGTTTCACTTTCAATCTGATTGGTGAATATAGCATGCATGAAAATTTTCTTGTGGATCACATATGCATTACTTGTGATCGAATCGCTGAACTGAAACATGCTGTTTTCAGCCATACATGTTGTGTGTCGACGATTTTGTGTTGTGAGATATATGCTAAAATTTGTGATAATATGAAACTAAAGTCAGGTCTAGTTGATATAATGCAGCCAACACAAGTAATTTTACCTATGTTGGATCGTTGTAATCTTGCTAGAATAGAACCCTAGTTTTCATATTCATTGTGTTTATCCCAAAATTCGTTGTCTAGTTGTGCTAATGCTTTATACTTCACTTATATTTGCAAATTGAGTTGCATTTTACATACTAGACAACATGATCATGTTCATAATAATCAGAGTAGCGCAGTTGAAGCATGGCATGATTCAATTTGGTTTTCAGACATATTAAATTGGTTGATCTTGTTCACAGATTTGATCATAGATCTTCTTTGAGAAAACTGAATTTGATATTGAAGAACATGACTATCTATTTAGTTGTTTTTACCATGATCATGATTCTTTGTACTTCACTTATACCTGCAATTTAAGTTGCTTGATGTATACTGGACATACTTTTCATGTGAACAACAATAATACAACATGTTATATATACATATACTTTGCGTACACGTTGTTCTTTTTGTTTCTCCCACTTTCAGCTTACCTAAAGCCGAGGACGGCTTTTCATGAAGAAAGGGAGGATGATGAGGATATCTACAGGGATTATGATGATTCTGACTGCCTGAACTGGAAGGAAATACTAAGTCAAATCAATAATGACTATCAGGTGAATTCATTCTTAATTGAACCTGATGTTTTACTTAATGAGAACTTTATACTACCTAAGTCTATGCATCTTTGTATGATCAGGTTTATTGATAACACAAGTGTTGCGCGAGGAGGAGGAGAGTTGCAGCAAGAAGGACAAGCGCTGATTTCCAATATCAACAAGTGCGCGAGGGAGGAGCGGGAGGCAGGCGCACTAGGATGCAATGAGGAAATCACGTATGAGCAAGACAGAGAGATGGCGCACCAAGAATTACATGTTTGAGGTGTTCCACGACGTTTGGACTTCGTGCCAATAAGGCCGAACCCATATATGGGTCGGTATGTATCAGTTTGAGTCGAACCGAGTCAGTTTGGGCCAAGTTATGGCTGTTTTTACGCCCGTTTAGAGGGGAGGACGCCCCAGCCCTCTTATAAACCTCCGTAGCCGTCACAAGTTAGGTTTTTTAGACCACGTTAAAATATTTTGGAGTTGTTTCTTTCATAGAACCTCTGGAATTACCCTGTGTTCGAATCTACCAACTATAATTGAGTGTGATCTGTTGTTCCATTAGGAATTAGTAGATTGCATACTACCGTTCGTGGTCAGCTGCGTGCACAAGAGTGTGGTGTTGTGAATATCCTACAAGGTTCGAGAGCTGCTGCATTGGCATCAGGGATCGAGCGGGAGAGATCATAGCTACGCACTAGTTATCTATCATCCACCATCACCATCGACAAGAGCTTGCTGAGAAGATCGGGCCACCCCATATCATCTTGGTATCATATTTCCTCGTTGCCTCGGTAAGCAATCCACAATCCATCCATAGATTAGAGAGTGTGTTTCATTCTATACAGAAAAAGCCATATGACAAGATTTAAATATCCTAGATAGAGATAATAGTTTAGGATAGCTCCTCATACATCAAACATCAGAGTATCAGGCGGAAGCGGAAAACAAGATCCGAGTACGGATAAGAAGCAAATCGGCATAAGATGCCACATAAATAAACACATCCTGCCCACAGTTCTCACGGATCCCCATCCCCGGAATCTCTACACCGAGTGATCGTTGCCAACATCATCTATCTCCTCCAGCCAGTATCCATCTTGCGAATACACATGTTCATCTGAATCAAACAATTTATCGTGTGAGACCATAGGGGTACTCAGCAAGTCTTTATGCCTCTAAAGGGGACATAACCTGGGGTGACGCAATTGCAGCAAAAGATAATACTAACAAGTTTATAGATACTCTCTAACCATCCGCCTAACCAGTGGTAGACGGAGATCCGTTAATTAGTAACAACAGTTATAATAGTATAATTAACAGATCCATCCTCCTTCTCGCTTACCAACGAGAAAGCGGACGAACAACCGATCCGTTGGCAGTTTTATTAACCATTCCATGAGTATTGCACTATTTACTAGTCAGGTATTTAGTCAGATTAAAAGCGGTACTTTAGTTATACTTGTCTATGATCGAGAAACTGTGCTCCAAGTCGTCCATAACCCCGGACACGGCTTTCAGAAAGATTTACCCTGCAGGGGTGTACAAATAGCAACACACACTCGATCAACCTCGGAAAAACCAAATCAAAACCCAACGAGGCATTCACGACAAACGATCACAGGATTCAGAAATATTTCAGGGGGCCACCCCACTAAGCTACCCGCAACGAAGTTGGCCGGCTCCGAAACGGACCCAGGGTTTGTGTGGACGGCGGTAAACGACTCGGAACTCGAAAGTGTAACTGGGCTTGTTGATACAGCGAAAACGTGTCACGATCCAAAACAGTACAGGTGCTCCACGCACAATCGTAAATGTATAGTAAAGCATGGCATAAGTACAGGATATTAATAAAAACCCAAACTAGTTTGTGTCCCCAAGAAATAGATTTGAATCAAGCTCTGGCTCGGGGGGTCCACGGCCTCCCGGATGTGGATAGTGCGAATAGTCAAGGAACAGGAATCAAGTACTCGGGGTCCTACGGGACACAAGTGAGCATGAAAAACCAAATAGCAGATAATGCCCACCGGTGCCTCTTTCATTAGTTATCCCATTACTACTCAGGTTAAGTTGTTTAGGTACCTCGTTATCCATCAGACACTCACATACCCTACACATGTTGTTCTACGACTCGCATGGCTCAAACAACTCCTGTAGTAATGGCTCATGGGATGGAGGAACAAGCTTCGGTGGGGTTTAAAAGTAAAGGCTATGCAGTACTTGGGATTCAATTTAATGCAATCGCGACTCAATGATGCAAGAATAAGATAGAGGCAATAGGTACTATATGTATGCAAGCATGTGGTAGTGCTTGCCTGGCAGCTCAGTTGAAGCGAGAGACGGATCTGGGTAGTACTCCTGGGATTCCTGATATTTCCCCTGCTCGGCGTCTATTAGAAGAAGAACCAAACAAACAAGGGCCAACATAAATACAGTGCACAATCGTATGAATTAAAATGCGACAAGCAAACAAGCATGCCATGATGAATGATGCACAATTTTCATGGCAATAATGTAGCATGGAAAGGGTGAGGTGTGGGGACGAGAATAAATCATTTTATTAATTATTTGGTCAAGTTTTATTGCCATAAACAGTTCTGATTTTTAATAATGACATGATGCATGCTTCAATTCATAACATGGAATGCATAGACAGAACGGGCTGGTCGCGCTGATCGATTTAGGCATATTATTTGTCAAATTTGGAGTTGTAGAATTAAAGTTATTAATTAATTAAGAAAAGGCAATTTTATTACATTTAAACAATTTCGAAAAATTTAAAGTGGTCAAATAATATTTTGAATGGCAAATTTGAATTCCTCACACTTTTCTAATTCAAAAACATATGTTATTTGTATTATTTGGAACTACAATTTAAAAGTTATTAAAAACACAATTTCAATCCATATTTAAACATTTACAGAATTTGTTTTTATAAAACAGATAAATCGCACAGACTTTTTATACACAGCCTCAGCTAGCCTCAGTCACTGACGGGTGGGACCAATGCTGACTGGGCGAAAACGGCGCGCATAACCTTTTCTTACCACGGCGTTATCCAGCCCGTGCAGTTGACAGGTGGGGTCGGTGGTGTGCGGGGCCACATGCGGGCTCGCGAACCGGGCGCAGCCACGTGGCGCAGACAGGGAGCGCGGGTTGAGGGTTAGGAAACTCAGGTACCTTTCTGTAAAACGGACTCAGCCGCTGACAGGTGGGTCCTAGAGGGAGCGCGGGTTGACTGAATCGAAAACTGCGGTGCTTTTTGTAAAAGACCACAGAGGCTGACATGTGGGCCCAGAAGGAGTGCGGGTTGCGAGACAAAAAGGTGGGGGGTTTTCTGCAAAGTAGCCAACGCCCACTGTTTCTCTTCCTGACAAAACTGACGACCGGGCGGTGCTCGATAGGGAACGCGCGCGGCGCGAGGGAGTCGAACCCGCGACCTGGGCGCGCGCGCAGAGGGCCGGAACCAGTGCGGTGGGGTGGTGGATGTTGTTAGGAGGGGGATAGGCGGCTAGTTAAGCGGCGACACGGCGTGTCGACGAGCAGAAACCAGCGCCCGTCGGCGCACAGAGCGTGCTCGACAGAAAGGCTGGCGTGAACAGGCATCGACGGCGAGAGAGGGGATGTCTAGGAGGGAGGGTAGCTCACCGCGAGGTGGTCGGTGGTGGTGGATCGGGCCGGGGAGCGATTGTGCGCCGGAGATGCAGATGGCCGGCGGAGCTAGGGTTTCTCTCGGGCGGGTCGGCGATCGGCGGCTGCACGGCTTCTCCTCCTCGCTACTGTGCACAGGGTCGTCGCTAGGGGCCTCGCGGTCTGACTCGGCACCCACACGCCACGCCCGCCGCCTTGTTTCGAGGGGACGGTGATCGACACCGACGGTGGTCGCCGAGGTGGAGAGGAGGTAGCGGGGGAGGAGAGGGTCGGTGCAGAGGCCAAGGGAGGTGTGGACGGCACGACAGAGAGGGAGGGGATGCAGAGAAAGGCGAGGGGAGAGGGAGGGGCGCCGTGGGGCTCGGGTGGAGAAAATGTGGCTTCGGCCACCTTTTTCCCTTACTCCCTCACGTGCTCGACGTGGGAAGGGGCCAGCGCAGGGGCTGCGGCTGGGGCCTGCAGAGGGGAGGGAGAGGAGGCTCGGGTGTGGGGTCGGCCTGGTAGGGAGAGAGAGAGAGAGGGGTGTGGCATGGAGCTAGGGTTGGAGGGGCTCGGGTTAGGGTTGGTGTAAGGGTTTAGAGGGGTAGATGGGGTAGCCTAGGGCTAGGGTTGGTGCTTCGGCATGGAGGGGGCAGATCATGGGGTAGGGTTTAGAGAGAGGGATTAGGGAGAGAGGTTTATGTTAGGGGTGAGGTGTAGGTTAGGGTTTTTCTCATCTCAAAAGCAAAGCATGAGGGTGGCATGGTGTTGGAAAGAGGGGTAGGGTAGATGGGTTTAGGGTTTTAACATGATCCACGCTAGATCAAGCAAGAAGGGGAAATGAGATGGAGAGGTCGGGTAGGGCTAGGGTTTGATCTCACATGATCATGCATGGGAGCATACACATGTGAGGGTGATGATCTTGTGAGCACATGTTAAGGAGAGAACAACCAAGATGGTGAGGGTTTAGAGAGAAGAAGAGCTCAAAAGAGAAGATCCACTCAAAAACCAAGTATAACCCAAAAGAATAGAATGGTGGTGATTGTTGCATGGCCCATGCATGAGCATTAAATGCCATCTCTAATCTTGTGAAACAAAATAATAATCATAGCATTTATACACATGCATTCCAAAATATGGAGTAAGGCCAAGCTAAAGGAATTAGAAAGATGTTCCAAGTGGAGTAGATGGAGATGCCCAAATTTGAATATAATTTGGACATGCTAGTGTGCATATTCCAATAGGTGCATAATATCCTCAAAATATTCCAACATGAGCAACTATTCCAAAAATCCATATGGAAGCTAGAAAAAGGGGTTACACTCACAAAGCATACAAAAATGGCTCCACATATCAATAATGTGAAAACAACATGATACAGCTGTGAGAGCATGTGGAAATAGAAGTGGATACATCCCAACCCACATGAGCTAGATTTAAAAGTCAAAGGAACAATGTAAAAGCTCATGGATAATTAGGACGGTGGAATTATAAGGTGGTGACAAGGAAAAGGTGGTGGAGTTGAATAAAATATATGCTCCCAACTCAACTTGGGCATCAAGCATTTATCAAGAACCAAATACAATATATCAAGAGCCAAATACAATTACTAATGCATATGAGATAAGAACCAAATGAAAAAGGTTTTATATGATGCTCAAATGCAAGGTGCAATGATGACATGAGCATGATATAATTATGATGCAACAATTATATGTAGGAAGTATCAATTATATTACTACACCATGTAGCATTACATATGTTAGACAGATGGGATGCTACAATATGGTGGATGATAGATAACTACTCCGTAGCTATGATCTCCCCCGCTCGATCCCTGATGCCGACACAACAACTCTCGAACCTTGTAGGATATTCACAACACCACACTCTTGCGCACGCAGCCGTGACCACGAACGGTAGTATGCAATCTACTAATTCCCAATGGAACAACATATCACACTCAATTATAGTTGGTAGATTCGAACACAGGGTAATTCCAGAGGTTCTATGAAAGAAACATCTCCAAAATATTTTAACGTGGTCTAAACCCTAACTTGTGACGTCTACGGAGGTTTATATGAGGGCTAGGGCGTCCTCCCCTCTAAACGGGCCTAAAAACAACCATATCTTGGCCCAAACTAACTCGGTTCGACTCAAACTGATACATACCGACCCATATATGGGTTCGGCCTTATTGACACGCAGTCCAAACGTCGTGGAACACCTCAAACATGTAATTCTTGGTGCGCCATCTCTCTCTTCCTCATATGTGATTTCCTCATTGCCTCCTAGTGCGCATGCGTCCTGCTCCTCCCTCGCGCACTTGTTGATATTGAAAATCAGCGCTTGTCCTTCTTGCTGCAACTCTTCTCCTTCTCGCCCAACGCTTGTGTTATCAATAAACCTGATCATACAAAGATGCATAGACTTAGGTAGTATAAAGTTCTCATTAAGTAAAACATCAGGTGCAATTAAGAGTGAATTCACCTGTTGCTCAATCAGCTTCGCACGAGCTCTTGTAATGGGTCCAATCCGGATTTCATTGGACTTGTTCTTTGCAGCAACATCTTCATTGTGAATAGGAGTAGGAGATAGTGGAATAGTATGGATGTCCTCATCATTTTCTCTTTAAACAAAACAAACTTTGCATTCCGACATCGTCGCTCCAACTTTTGCTTCTCCAAGAATCTCATGGTGGAGGCCTTATGGGTCACTTTGGCCGTGACAAGACATTGGACATGCTCTCCACTCACTACTTTTGGGCCAAGATGAAGCACGACGTGGAGCGCTACATTCGATGATGCATGACATGTGTTCAAGCTAAGTCGCAAGCTAATCCCTATGGTCTTTATATGCCATTGCCTATTCCTCATACACGTTGGTCCGACATTAGCATTGATTCCATGTTAGGATTGCCTAGATCTAAGCATGGTCATGACTCTATATTTGTTGTCGTGGATCGCTTTTCCAAAATGGCACACTTCATACTGTGCCATAAGACCGACGATGTTTCACATGTTGCAAATCTATTTTTCAGGGAAATCGTCCGTCTTCACGGTGTGCCAAGAACAATCATCTCCGACCGCGATGTCAAATTCATGAGCTACTTATGGAAGACACTCATGGCCAAGCTCGGTGTCAAGCTCCTCTTTTCATCCGCGTCACATCCTCAAACTGATGGCCAAACCGAAGTTGTCAACTGAAGCCTCGGAACTCTTCTACGTGTGTTGATCAAGAAAAACTTGAAGGATTGGGAGGAATGCATTCCCCATGTCGAGTTTGCCTACAACCGTGCCAAGAACTCAACAACCAAGATGAGTCCATTCATGATCGTCTATGGTTTCAAGCCCCTCACTGCGCTCGACATCCTACCACTACCTCTCCATGAGCGCATGAACATGGACGTTGAGAAGCGTGCACAAGCTATGAAGAAGCTTCATGAAGAAACAAGAGCTATTATCGAGCAACAAGTCCTTCGCCAAGCTTCAAGGTTAAACAAGGACAAGAAGCAGATGATATTTGAAGAAGGTGATCTTGTGTGGATACACATAAGCAAAGACCGCTTCCCCAAGCTCAAGCCAAGAGGGGATGGTCCCTTCAAAGTCCTCAAGAGAATCAACAACAACGCCTACATCATCGACATTCCAGTCTCCAAGTACCTTGCAAGCAACACATTCAATGTCAAGGACCTCTCACCCTACCATGGAGATGCTACCGATGATACACGTGGAGTCGAGGATGACTCTTTCCTAGGGGGGGAGCTGATGTAGCCCATCCTACAGACGCTACTACATCTACACCCACAAGTCCCCCAAGTGGACCCATGACTCGTACCCGAGCCAAACTCCTACAAGCTAAGGTGAACTCACTCCTTTCCTCGTGCTAATTTGATACTTCCTTGGATGGTGTGCTACATCATGAAACTACGATGTGCATCATCAGGTACGAAGCCCCAACACACCACCAAGCACCCAAGGATGGAGAACAACGAGCAGAGCGTGAAGTAGAAGCCGCTGGAGCAGCTCAGACCGGAGTCTCCGGTCTGCACCCACTAGAGTCTCTGGCCAGCCAAAGTCTCCGGTCCGACCGATGCCAGGCATGTAAAGACCTTTGGGCCTTCGGCCCATGTACCCCTTAGTCCGTCCAGAACTTGACTTTATTTCCTAAAGTACCCCTGTTTAAGTGGATGGCCTATATATAGTCCCCCACCTCCATTGTAAACCGGAGGCATGATATTTGGAATTAGTGGAAACCCCTTGTGGATCTATCTAGTTCTTGGCTCATGCTCGTTTAACAAAGGAGCACCAAATATCCCAAACCTCGTTGGAGTTTTCTTCTTGCCTCCGCGTTGTACAAGGCCTTAGCATCGATGTCCCTTTGCCAAGACATCAAGATCTCACCGAGTCTCCCATCTCACCGTGCCGGTTCATGAGAGTCCTCCGCCCGACGCCGATCCTAGGGATTGCACCGGACCGGTCACCGCCGGTGTGAGATATTGGTGTGTATCGTGGTTTTGCGTGTGTGTGTTCATCGCATGCTTCGTGCATGAGTTCGTCGTGTTCGTCCCCCCCTCCTTCCCCCGCACTCCATCCTCGATTTGAGTGGGATTCGTCAAAGATCGGGCCACCCTAGAGGTCTGCCCTCAACAACATCCGTCCTCGGGCACACGTCTGGCTCCCGACAGCCTCCACGCCTCCACTCCAGCAGATCAGCAGAAGTAGTAGATAATTATTACTCCGAGAATCTAATAGAACATGTACCTCGCTAATCCGAGGCCATGGGGGAAATGCTAGAGGGGGAAGAGAACCTTGATGAGGAGGTGGTGCCAATAGAAGGAGGAGGAGGCCTCCTTTATAGGGGAGGTGGAAGCCCCAAGGGGCATGGCCGCCGGCCATGGTGGTGCCCCCAACTCTTCCCTCATTCATGTGGGTGGACACTCCAGTCACATAAAAACCATATGCACTCACATGCATTAAATACCCACTAGTTTAAATGCATTTTTCTCTTTAAATAAAACACTTTTATTTATTTTATTAATATTTTTCTTAATTACTTTAATTATCAAACATTCACATAAACCCCTTGCATTGTTTCAATATTACACCTAAATCCATTTTTAGCAATTTGACCTCAAACAATTCCAGGATGATCATAGAAACAATTTTAGCTCTAACAAATTTATTCTCGAATATGTTTTATCTACCACTTAGTGTCGGAGAACCTTAACTGTGTCACCCTATGGTTCGCGAATAATGTAGACATGATAGAGAAACCTCTCTTATCAATAATCAGAAGTGGGACCTAGAGATCCGTACTGACTCCTTCACATTCAATGGTGACTCTTGTGATTGTGTGAACCATCAAAGTCGTATCCCATTCCTTTGTCTCGCAATACTTCACTTGTCCGAGATCCGATCACATGTATCAACCATACCCTAGTTCGATCTTGTTCTCGACAAGTACTCTTTACTCGTACTATGATACAACATCCCTGTGACCTAGTCACATGCTTGCAAGCGATGTTGATGTGATATCATCGAGAGGGGCCAGAGTATATTTCTCTGTCATTAGGATGAAAAAATCCCATTCTTGATCCATGAGCCTTTACATAACACTTTAAGAATACCGGAACCCACCTTTATAGTCACCCTCTTACAGTGTGACGTTTGATATTATCAAGGCACTCTTCCGGTGTTAGTGACTAACATGATCTCATGGTCTAAGTACTATGAATACTTTGTATGTGTTTGATGTAGCAATGTAAACTTAATGACTAGATAGTATTGCGAAATCTACTTTGGGTGTATGTTCAACATATCATTCTTCTAATGGTATGATCCCGTTATTAACAACATTCAGTGTTCATGATTAGGAAACCTTGATCATATGTTAATCAATGATCTAGTATAATGAGAGGCATTACTAGGAACTTTGGTTTGTTTACTAAACACACATGTACTAATGTTTCTAATTAATACAATTCTAGGATGAGAAATAAACATTTCTCATAAACATGGAATTAGATAATAACTTTTTATTATTTTTCATGGTGGTGTCATGGCAGATGCCATGGGATGGCTTATATTGGGGCCGGATGGACGCCGGAGGATTCGGGGAGAGATGGTGCGCTAATGAGAGCACATGGAACACAACATAGAGAACACATGATGTACCTAGATTCAGGGCTCTGCTATTGAGATAAAACTCCTACTCCTGCATCTAGATGATATCTCTCTCAATGTTACTATAGCTACAATGGATCCTTGAGTTGTATGCGAGAGGATGAATAAGAAGCTCTTTGCTCTCGCTTCTCTCTCGGAACTAAAGGGGGAACAGGGAAACAGGGGGTTGACCCTCTTCTAGGAGATCCTAGGTCACCTTATAAAGAGGTGCTCGGGTTACAAGTTAGGGCATAGGTGGCACCGGATATTCTCTACAAATACTACACAAAGTCGTTACCCTGGGCCCATATGCTTCTCATGTCATGGGTTTGCTTCTAGATACCCTCGATAGGACTTGACGTGCACATCCCTGCTAATGGTTTCCACGCTGACAACGGTCTCCTCCAGAATACCCTCGATGGGACTACTCCCCTAAAATCACGGGCACGCCTATAGAGGAATGTTTATTTTGTCCGGGTTTCCTAGGAGAGACAAAGGCATTGACTTAGAGGCTGACATACAACCTCTAGCCGTATGCCAATCTCGTATGTCGACCGCAGCCGAGATAACTCGACCAGACTGAACCTCCAAAGAAGAGACAACTTCATTATGCCAACATATATGTTGGCTTTGGTATGTCGGCCTATGTCGGTCTCCATATGTCGGTCAACCTTAGTCTTGGTCAACCTTTCTTTTTACCATAGCTTGACCCTACCAGGGGTCATCCCCATGACATTAGTCCCCGAAGCTGTCTCAGTTTTGTGGTGTTAGCTAAAAGGCCACAGTAGGTTCCTTTAATTGACATGGAACACATTTCCCCAGCCGACATATTTGTATGTTGGTTAAACCTAATTCTCAATGAATCTCGGCATCTCGGTTGACAATTCTTTGCCAATTCCGAGTTTGCCCCGCTGGAGGCAAATTTTACCTCGATTCAGATACTATCCCCTACTTCTTGTGTCGGCTTCGCAGTGGTTTGAAATATTGCCTTGTGTTTCGTTTTATCTTGTACTTTTTCCTCCTATGTGTCACGCACTCATCGTGCGTTGTTTTATTTTTTGTACCTATACGTGACATGCAGCACTATTGATACGGCATGTGTATTCCACTAGGAGTCAAATCTCCCAGTGACTAGTAAATGCTCCCACGACGCCTCATTCACCGCATATGTTGCAGGATCAATCATGGCGCTAGGAGCTGTTACTAAAGGTGCGGCATGACCTATGGGGCGGTTTCTAAGAAATTATCGTGCACATACCCGCAATCGTGGGCGCAATCAATTCCACATCCATGATGGGGTTCTTCCTATAAATAGAAGGGCTCACTACAAGAAAAGTTGGCTTTTACAACGGACGATTTCGTGGTTGAAGGCCCATTTTTTGTGGTTAAAAAGTCTTCTATGATGGATGGCCTTTGTTTATATGGGCATGAAGGAGGATGTGAAGCCTAATTTCAGGACTCCACCAAACTAGGTGATGAGGGCGCATCCCATTGATGATTGGCATGCCAGGACGACCTACGATATGTAATGATAAGTCTAAGGTTGTGTCAAATATTGTTGCTATGTTATTGAGTCCGAGTCTAGGTTATGATGCAGCCCGTCCTACGGACGGTTCTACATGTACAACAACAAGTCCCCCAAGTGGACCCATGACTCGTGCCCGAGCCAAACTCCTCCAAGCTAAGGTGAACTCGCTCCTCTCCTCGTGGTAATTTGATACCTCCTTGGATGGCGTGCTACTTCATACCACTACTTTATGCATCATCAGGTACGAGCCCCCACCGCGTCGATCCACGAGCCCTGAAGCTACACCTGTGCTGAAGCTGCCGAAGCCGGAGTGTCCGGCCCGCCCGAGCCAGAACCTGGCGTGGACATTCTATGTGCCAGCTTGGACACTGCCCGGAGTGTCCGGCCAACTCGACCCAGAGTGTCCGACCACCCCAGAGTGTCCGGCCCACTCGACCCGGAGTGTCCGGCCCAAGTGATGGGCCTGCGAGCCTAGCTGGGCCCTATGGCCCATGTACCCCTCTATTTCACCCAGAAATATACTTTAATGCCTGAATTACCCCTAACTTTGTGGTTGGCCTATATATAGACCCCCACCTCCATTGTAAACCCTAGGCTTGATATTGGAATTAGTGGAAACCCCTTTATGGATCTATCTAATTCTTGCCTCATGCTCCTTGACTAAGGAGCACCAATATCCCCAAACCTCGTTGGAGTTTGCATTGTGCCTCCGCGTTGTACAAGGCCTAGGCATCGGTGTCCCTTTGCCTAGATGTCAAGATCTCACCGTGTCTCCCATCTCGCCGTGCTGGTTCGAGAGAGAGAGAGTCCTCTGCCCGACGCCGATCCTAGGGATTGCGCCGGACCGATCACCGCCGGCGTGAGCTATTTGTGTTTATCGTGTTTTTGCGTGTGTGTGTTCATCGCATTCTTCGTGCGCGTGTTCGTCGTGTTCTTCCTTCCCTCCTTCCCCGCACTCCACCCTCGATTTGAAAGGGAATTGTGAAAGATCGGGCCACCCTAGAGGTTTGCCCTCAACATATTGGTATCAAGAGCTTCGTTGCTCACGATTGCCCCCACAAAATTTTCTTCTATCCACCAAAAATTCGAAAATCCCCCAAAAAAAACAGCCCATATTTTCCTTTGGATCGATCTCTTGATTTGGAGTGTTATTTGTGATTTTGATCCGACCAAACCTTGTCTAAGGAGTTGGTCCAGCTTTATCCTGCGTTTCCCTAGCCCGATTTGGCCGGTTTTTTGCGGATTTGAGGCCCGAAGGCAGGAAACCCGCGCCGGAGTGTCCGGCACGTACCGACCGGAGTGTCCGGCCGAACCAGACCGGAGTGTCCGGCCTGACCGGAGAGTCCGGCCCAGACAGACCGGAGTGTCCGACTGTAACACCAATGTTTGACAATTTTGCCTCATTTTTCGCATTGGCTAATCTCCTTTGTTTGCTCGTGTCCCGTGTGCGTGTCATCAACTACCAGCAAGCTTCCGCATCATCAACTTCCGTGCTCATCGACACCACGGACCACAAACATCGTCCCACACCACTGACGCTAAGTTCATCATCAAAGAAGGTATAACTTGCGTCACCTTGTTAACCCCATCTTCCTTTGTGTGTACCTATCCCATGAGAGTGGCTCATCTTGTGTTTGCTTGAGCATTGTGCATTTGTCCTTGGATAGTGAGAGTGCAACAGCAATAGCAAGTGTGACTAGGTAGCATCAAGGGAGAGCAAAAAAAAAGTGAAAAAGATACAAAGAAAAATAGTCCCCCCTTGCAAAAGAGAGTCTCAAAGCTTGTAAGCAAGAGAGAAAGAAGAGCGCCCAAGTGCACAAATCCGTTGCTCACTTTTAATCTTTGCAAACGAGCCACGGTCTCTCCTTGCATTGGCACGACAACGAGCTTAGTCTTTGTTAGGACGTTTTGTTTGCTCATTTTCATAGTCGTGTCAATCCCAACTCTCTCCACGTGTGTGTATATAGTCGTAGGTTCCCGTCACCCTTTTGACTTTTGACTATCCCTTTTCTTTTGGTTGGTTCTTTGGCTTTCCACAATACGAACCTACCACCAACAAGCTGTTGAGAGTTAGTTCTTTCTTTAGTGTGAGTTTTCTTTGCAATTCCACTTTGCACGCTTATAGCTCTCACTTGTGGTCTCTAGTTTGGTGCAATCCCCAAGGTGAGGTACAAGGCTAACACCACCATATTCCACTTCCATATACAATACTCGTGTGTTTTGCATGATGAATAGGCACGGTGAGATGAGCCAACCACCTCCCCAAGAAGAAGATCAAGGTCCGTACATGACGCGCGCAAGTCACTTCATCCTTCGACAAGAGTTCCATGAACATTGCCATGCCCTTGAGACGCGACAAGATGAACAATTTGGCGAGACGCAAGCCGAGTTTAAGAACATCGACAACCGCTTCGACGGCCTCGAACGACAAATGCATGCAATGCATCACAACTTCGGCCACCAAAATGAAGCGCTCCAACGCTCCGTCGCCGAAACAAATGACAATCTTCGACGCCTCATCGACGGAATGGCAAGTTCTTCGCATCGTCAAGCTCAGCAAGTTCTTCGCATCGTCATGCACCTCTTAGAGGGAATCGTGAAAGATCGGGCCACCCTAGAGGTTTGCCCTCAACAGGTTAGGTTCGAGTCTGTTGTGTGTTCGGTTTGGGTCTATCCAACTGACTAGTTGCATGCTTCCTATATAGAGGAGCCAGCCACCTAGGGTTTAGGGGAGTTCAGTTGTTTAGTCTAAAAACTATATTGTGCTCCACCGTGTATCATCCCTCAGGGGATGGCGATACCGTTTATTAGATTATTGTTGCGAAGGTTCTTGTGATCATCAAGGATTGTCGTGCTCAGGTTTGAGGCGTGGTGATCTTCATCACGTTACCGGCTGGATTGATTCCTCTTCTTCAGGTTGCCTTCATTGGGTGATTGGAAGGATTACTACCCGGGTTACTCGATGTGAAAGATCGGGACAAATCTATAGGATCATCGGCTTGATCCGTATCAGGTGGTATCAGAGCTCTCGTTGATCACAGCGTGTTTTTGGATCATATGTGGACTATTTTTCTACAAACAGTTTACAAATCAGTTGTAGGGAAGAGATTGGAAGAAAGAAAGGAAATCGTTCTCGCCCAATGTTGCCTGCTGCCACCTCCAAGAAGAATCGACCTCCAGGACTCACGTCGATCCGATCGTGGACGAGAAAAAAATACAAATCGGTTTTTGATCAGATCCGATCAAATCCGATCGAGGCAGTAGAAAAAAAGAAAAAAAAGAGGGAGAGCGACAACGCGCGGTCCCGAGCGCTCCTGGCTCGCGTGACTGGTGATAAGGGGTGGCCCGATCTTCTCAGTAAGCGGATGGTGGTGATGATGGTGGATGATAGATAACTAACCTGTAGCTATGAACTCTCCCGCTCGATCCCTGATGCCAATGCAACAGCTCTCGAACCTTGTAGGATATTCACAACACCACGCTCTTGCGCACGCAGCCATGACCACGAACGGTAGTATGCAATGTACTAATTTCCAATGGAACAACAGATCACACTCAATTATAGTTGGTAGATTCGAACACAGGGTAATTCTAGAGGTTCTATGAAAGAAACAACTCCAAAATATTTTAACGTGGTCTAAACCCTAACTAGGGGTCGTTCCAAAGCTTATAAGGGCGGCTGGGGCGGCCAGAAACCGAAACTAAACGCAAACGACTAAAACTGATACAAACCGACTCGGACCAGATTCGGTCGGCGGGCGGACACTCCGGTCGAAATCGGCCGGATAGTCCGGTCAGGCCGGACACTCCGGGTGAAGTGTGCCGGACAGTCCGATCTGGCCAGAAACTTTGAAGTTTCCGGGTGGTGTCCGGGTAGTGTCCGAACTGGCAGACAAAATGTCCACGCCAGTTTGCCTCTCGACCAGGCCGGACAGTCCGGGTGGAACTGGCCGGACACTCCGGTCGTGGCAGATCTTTTTGCCTCCATCTTGATGATCTTCTCTTGCGCCTTCCTCCCGCTCCTCCCTCGCGCATCCTTGGGTGATCATCATGTTGGGCTTCTCTTGTAGCCCTTCTCCTCCTCGCGCCATGCTTGTTTCTCGAACGAACCTGATCATACATAAATGCATAGACTTAGGCAGTATAAAGTTCTCATCAATCAAAA
Organism: Avena eriantha; assembly: GCA_910589775.1. Lineage (NCBI taxonomy): Eukaryota > Viridiplantae > Streptophyta > Magnoliopsida > Poales > Poaceae > Avena > Avena eriantha. The sequence continues at coordinate 391,686,027 of OU342743.1, forward strand.
TACCAGATTCGTTTAGGAGTAAATTCACCTGTTGTTCCAGTAGCTTAGCACGAGCTCTTGTAATAGGTCTAATTCTAATCTCATTGGACTGATCCTTTCTTGCAACAGTTGTAGCATCTTCAGTAATCATTGGGGTAGGTGTGATTATAGGGATGTCCTCATCATCTCCCCCCCCTTCAAAAGGCGTCGACCTCGATGCTCCAAGGTCTTCTCCAGCATATGGTGACAAATCAGCAACGATGAGGCTGTTGCTAACTCCACCAAACTCCTCAATAGGTATATCAACCGAGTAGGCGTTATCATTAATCTGGGCTAACACCTTGTAAGGACCAGCACCATGTGGCTTCAATTTGGACTTTCGAAGTAGTGGAAACCTATCCTTGGGTAGATGCACCCAAACCATATCTCCAGGCTCGAACAACACTTCTTTCCTTGCTTGATTCCTTGCTGCAGCAATGTTCATGCCTTTCTTCTCAATAGCCTCTCGAGTCTTCTCATGTATTTTCTTCACATAATTAGCATGTTTTGATTCCTCCATATCAACTCTCTCATGTAATGGCAGAGGCAACATATCAAGTAGCGTCAATGGCTTGAAACCATACACCACCTCAAAAGGACAAAGCCGAGTAGTTGAATGCACAGCCCTGTTGTAAGCACACTCTTCGCACTCCCGCAGATTCTTTTTAATCATGGTCCTTAGCAGTTGTGACAATGTTCGATTCACCACCTCCGTTTGACCATCGGTTTGGGGATGACATGTACTACTGAACAGCAGCTTCGTTCCTAGCTTTCCCCATAAGGTCTTCCAAAAGTAGCTCCTGAACTTCACATCACGGTCAGAAACAATCGTCTTTGGTACTCCATGTAATCTCACGATGTCCCTGAAAAACAGGTTAGCAACATGCGACGCATCGTCGCTTTTGTGGCAGGCAATAAAATGAGCCATCTTAGAGAACCTATCCACTACCACAAATATAGAATCATGACCTCTCTGAGTTTTAGGTAGACCTAGCACAAAATCCATACTAATGTCTTCCCATGGATTAGTCGGTGCAGAGAGAGGTGTATACAAACCGTGAGGCTTTAGCTTAGATTTCGACTTGTGGCATGTAATACATCGGCTCACAAATCTGTACACATCACGCCTCATCTTGGGCCAATAAAAGTGATCAGCAAGCATGATCAACGTCTTTTCACGCCCAAAGTGACCCATCAAACCACCAGCATGTGATTCCCGCACTAAGAACAAACGCAATGACGATTCTGGAATATTTGTTAGCTCGAAACAAATATCCATCATGTATATGATACTTATCCCATGCGTTTCTAAGAGCACACAAACGATATGGTTCAGCAAAATCAAGGTCAGTTGCATAAAGTGCACAAATAGCTTCTAATCTAGGAATTTTAACATCAAGATTGGTTAATAGCATGTTCTTCCTAGATAGAGCATCAGCAACAACGTTCTCTTTTCCCTTCTTATAGTTAATGATGTAAGGAAAAGACTCAATGAACTCAACCCATTTAGCTAATCTTCTATGCAAGTTTGATTGAGCTTTCAAGTATTTCAGTGCTTCATGATCAGAATGTATGATGAATTCCTTTGGCCACAAAAAATGTTGCCAAACCTCAAGTACTCTAACAAGTGCATACAATTCTTTATCATAGATAGAATAATTCAAACAAGCACCAGTCAATTTATCAGAAAAATAAGCTATAGGCCGACCCTCTTGCATCAAAACGCCACCTATGCCTATACCACTAGCATCACATTCAACTTCAAATTGCTTCGAAATATCAGGTAATGCAAGTAATGGTGCAGAAGTAAGCAAACGTTTTAATGTATCAAAGGCAATGTCTTGGGTCACGCCCCATACAAAAGGAACACCTTTCTTTGTCAAATCATTTAATGGTGCAGAATGGTGCTAAAATCTTTCACAAAGCGCCTATAGAAACCAGCGAGACCGTGGAAACTACGCAGTTGACTAACATTCATTGGAGTAGGCCAATTCTGAATTGATTCAATTTTAGATTGATCTACCTCTACTCCATGCTTAGAAACAACAAATCCTAGGAATATGACCTTATCTTTTGCAAATGAACACTTCTCAAGATTAGCATACAGTTTATTATCACGTAACACTTGCAAAACTTGTCTCATATGAGTGCAATTTTCAGATTCGTTGTGGCTGTATATGAGTATATCATCAAAGTAAACAACCACGAAACGACCAATAAACTCTCTCAAAACATGATTCATCAAACGCATGAAAGTACTAGGTGCATTAGTAAGACCAAACGGCATAACTAACCACTCATACAAACCAAATTTAGTTTTGAAAGAAGTTTTCCATTCATCCCCTTCTTTCATCCTAATTTGATGATAACCACTACGCAAGTCAATTTTAGAGAAAACAGCAGCACCACTCAATTCATCTAGCATATCCTCTAAGCATGGAATAGGATGACGATATCGAATAGTGATGTTATTAATCGCTCTACAATCAACACACATGCGCCAAGTACCATCTTTCTTAGGAACTAAAATAACAGGAACAACACAAGGGCTAAGAGAGACACGGATGACCCTTTATCTAGCAACGCTTATACTTGCTTCTGAATTTCCTTAGTTTCTTCGGGATTAGTCCTGTAAGGTGCACGGTTGGGAAGTGTGGCGCCAGGAAACAGGTCCACTTGATGTTCTATACCACGCAATGGAGGCAAACCTGCAGGTACGTCTTCTGGAAACACATCCCCAAAGTCCTGCAAAACAGAAGAGACACCAAGAGAAATAGGGGTCATGTCGTTAGAAACCCATACCTCGCCCTTATACATGAGCACAAGTGGCATGGCTGTAGGATCCTCACGAAACTCTCTCATATCCTCCTTGGTGGCTAGTATCAATAACCTAGGCACTCTCTCACTTTTCGTTATATCACTCAATTTAGGCTCAATTACATCAGGAACAGATGTTACACAGTGTCGCCGAGTGGTAGTATCTTCCTTCAAGTTCACCTCTATCTTCTGGCGAGAATCATTCACAATTTCTTGTGGTGTCATTGGCTGCATAGTAATCTTCTTTCCTTTGAATTCTAAGTGATATGTATTGGCTCGGCCATTGTGTTGCACATGGCAATCATAGAGCCAAGGCCAACCCAAGAGTATGTGACAAACAGTCATAGGAACCACATCAAAATCAATAGAATCTTTGTATGGCCCTATTTGAAAATTCACACATACCATATGATTTACCTTCATCTTACCATTGTTGCTCAACCATTGTATGTAGTATGGCTTGGGATGAGGTAAGTATGTCAAATTCAGTTTGGCACATAGTTCCTTACTTGCAAGATTTCTGCAGCTACCTCCATCAATAATTACCTTGCAAGCTTTGTTTGGTCCAACTAGAGCTTTTGTTTGGAACAAGTTGCAACGCTGGGATTCCTCAACCGGTTGCACACTAAGTACATGTGAAGATACGACAATAGTGGGTGCATGCTCAGCATAGGCATCAGCACCAACCTCGCCGTCATCAATATCATCATCAGAAGCTTCATCTCCGTTTTCTACTTCACCTTGTTCATTAACAAACATAACCTTGCTGTTTGGACAATCTTTCTTGTAGTGACCTCTACCTCCACAAGTATGGCACACCACATCACGAGTACGTGCCGTAGACATATTGGAACCCAAGCTAGCAGCAGGAGCAGCGGGTTTCCGAGCATTAGAACGAAACGAAGGTGTACTTGCTGGCTTGGCCGATGGTGTAAACGGAACAGCAGCTGGTGGCGCGGCTGTAGAAGGTGTAGACCTAGCCGAAAATCTGCTGGAGGACGGAAAACGAGCACGTGACTTCGCCTCTTCTGCCAAATGGGATTCGGCCTCTCTAGCATGATGCAACAACTCATTCATGGTCTCATACTTGTGATGACGAACAATGCTCTTGATCGGTAACTTCAAATTGTTTAGGAATCGCTGCATGGTCATCTCAATGGACTCACGAATTCTAGCACGCTGCATAAGCATCTCCATCTCCATGTAGTACTCATCAACTGTCATGGTGCCTTGCTTCAGTTGCGTCAATTTATCAAAAACTGATCGCAAGTAGTTGGTTGGTACGAAACGAGCTTTCATGATTTGCTTCATCTCGCGCCAATCCCTCACAAGAAGTTCATTGTCCTCCCTCCTATGTTGCACCAGAGCATCATAACCAACAAAAGGCAAAGCATGGAAGGAGTTCACCTTTGGAGTGATGATTAGCGTGGCATGTTGTGGACCAAAGGTGGTTTCCGTATGTTGGGCCACATAATCTCCCCCCGCTTGAAAACGAGTCGACCTCGACGATGTCCGTTCATCATGCAAGGAAGTAGGTGTGTCCTTGGCTTTCTTCTTGTACATGGTCGGATCACCGGTGTCGAAGCCATTCTCAAACTTGTTGAAGAGCTTGTGGAACATCTTGCCATCATGGTGTGGTTGGAGATCTTGTAGCCTTATCCTTGTAGTTGGTGGTGTATCTTGGGTACCTTGCAAGACCAACAACAAAGAGAGAGAATTGTATGAATGATTGTTAGTATGGGTCACACTCAAGTCTCTCTTCTCACATTTTGTGGCTTGCATCGTGGCAGTCATGATTTTTCCACTCATTTTTGGCTTGTGGCACTCACTCTCTTGATGGTGGTTCACTCTCTCACCACTCGTCTCACAAGGGTCCTTAGCTTGCTTTATCTTGTTAATGGGTATCATGTTGGATGCGATGACTTGGCTAGGTGTCATGGGTTTGAGCACAAATTTCTTGTTGTTCCACTTGAAGGAATATTGGTTGGTGGAACCATGATGTATTGCTCCTCTATCGTATAGCCATGGCCTTCCAAGTAGCATGTGGCACACAGACATTGGCACGACATCACACTCGACGGTGTCTTCATATGGTCCAATCTTGAAGGAGATGTGGACCTTTGATGTTATCTTGAGTGCTCCATTGTCATGCAGCCATTGTACATGGTAGGGGTGAGGGTGATCTATGCATTGCAACTTGAATTTCTCACAAAGCTCCGTACTTGCGAGGTTTTGGCAACTACCTCCATCAATGATCACTTTTATTGACTTGCCATCAATTCCGGCACGAGTTTGGAAGATATTGAGGCATTGGTCCTCTCATGGGATGGAGTTTGTTGGCAAGATTTGAGCTATGACAAGTGCGGGGCCCGGATCTTGCTCGCATACAAGTGTGTCATCCTCTTCCATTGCGGCTATCCTTGCAATAGCTCACTGAGTGAGAGCTTCATATTCCTCTTCACTCACGGAGTAGGTTGCGGCATTCTCATCCGTAAGGATCACTCGTGAGTTGGTGCACTCATATGACTTGTGACCTTTCACTCCACACTTGAAGCAAGTGACTTGACTATCCGATGTCGTGTTGGAGGAGGGTGCTATCATGGTCTTTGCTTGCTTGGATGAGCTCGTTGCTTGGTTTGTTGGCTTTGCGGGAGCATTTGCATTGATGGACGCAAAGTATGACTTTTGCTTTTCGTAGGCACTCTCCTTTTGCAAGTGCCGCTCAGCTTTGGTAGCTTGATGGAGGAGCTCGGTGAGGTTCTTGTACGGTTGAAATTCAACAATCTTCCTTATTGGGCGGCTCAAACAGTTGAGGAACCTTGATATGGTTTGCTCTTCGAGTTCTCTCACATCAGCTCGCATCATTGTTTTCTCCATTTCCTTGTAGAACTCTTCAATTGACTTGGTCCCTTGTTTCAAGTTTTGTAGCTTGTCGAAGAGATCTTGGCGATAATGCTCGGGGACGAAGCGTGTGTACATTACTTCCTTCATCTTGGTCCAAGTTTCAATTGGAGGTTCCTCATTCTTCTCGCGGTTCTTTTGGAAGTCTTCTCACCAAACATTTGCATAGTCCTCAAACTCAAGGGATGCCATTGCAAGTTTCTTCTCTTCGGAGTAGTTGTGGACTCGGAAGATCTTGTCAACTTTGAGCTCCCAATCAATGTATGCATCAGAGTCTTCTTCTACCTTGAACTTGGGCATAATGAACTTGAGTATCCCAAACTTGCCCTCTTCATGTTCACAGTGGTAGTTGCGGTGATCTTGCCTTATGCTCGCTTCACTTGGTGCACGTGGTGGTGGAGGAGGAGCTTGATGTTCTCGAGGACGTGGTTGAGGAGGAGCTTGATGCGCAAAGTCTCTTCTACGCCTTTGCTCGGGATCATTTGCACTCATTGGTTGTTGATGACGATGGTGGGGTTGAGCATAATGGTTGTTGCATCTCGCGCATTGGGCCACCTCGTCATCATCGCTTGTATCCCATTGTGGTGCTCGATGAAGTTGTTAATGGCGATGGTCATGGTTCGGGTGTTGGCGCCTATCAACGCGGTTGTGTTCACCATGGCGTTCTTGTCCTTGGGGTGGTGGTGGCGCTTGTACCATAGCTTGTTGTGGAGGGCGACCATCTTCTTTGTGTTGTGGATGCACTTGGTGATCATGGTGTCGATGACGCCTTGCGTGGCGCGGTTGTTGATGTTGTGGCTCAACCACTTGTTCATGGCGATGACGAGCTTGATGTTCCCCATTGTGGTGGTGCGGTTCTCCATGATGAGAATGGGAGCGCGAGGGGTCGCCATGATGACTTGAGGAGCGCGCGCGAGACGAACTTGACGAGCTTGAATGGTGTCCATGACGGTTGTCGAGGTTGGCAATAGCTTGGTGAAGAGCTTGGAATTGGGCATTGTGCTCCACTTGGCGTTGCCGGTCACGGTAGTCGAATTCTCGAATAGTTTCATCAAGCCGGTTCTCAAGCCTCTCAAATTGGCCATTGAATTCTTGGCGTTGCACCCATAAGTTATGGTGCGTGGCAAAACCATCTTGGTTGTTGAAGTTGCCATCTCCGCTTTCTCCGCTTTCCCTAGACATGTTGTTTGACCACAACTGAAACGAGGGTGGTATTGGTGGTATGGTATGTGCTACCTTGCCTCACCAAGTCAAAAATTGGAAAGGTTGTTCTTGCCGAGAGCAAAGCGAATACACAAGACACACGTACACAAAGGCCTATGGTGGATGGGTAGGAAGGTGGATAGCAAATGGAACAACCAAACGAAAAGGTTATTGTCAAAAGTGGGTAAAATCCAACCAAAAACAAAGTCAAAGGAAAAGGTCAAAAGGGTGACGAGAACCTACGACTATACACACACGGTGGAGATTAATGTCGCTAACACGACTATGAAAATGAGCAATGAACAAAATTGGTCCTAATGAAGACTAATGCTCGGTGTCGTGCCAACACTAGGAGAGACCGTAGCCCGTTTGCCAAAAGATGTAGAAGCAACGGATTTGTACGCTTGCCTTGCTCTTGCTCGCACTCTTGCTTAGAAGCTTTGGACTCTCTTTTGTATTGGTGTATTTTTTTGTACCTCTTTCTTTGCTATGCTATGGAGTCAAGTTTATGTTATTGCCTCTACACTATGACTTATTTAAGAGCAAGCGCATAATGCTTCGGCAACACAAGATGAGCTACTCTCGATAGGTTAGGTAACACACAAAGGAAGAAGGGGTTAACAAGGGTGGTGCAAGTTATACCTTGTGGTGATGTCGCACTTGCAACCGTTGGTGGAGGGACGGTTTGAGTACCGTGGTGTCGATGTCTAGTGCGAGGCGTTGCGGAAGCTTTTGTTAGTTGACAGACACGCACACGAAACACAAACGTCAAAAGGAAATTAGTCGAAAAAGGAAAAGAGGGGTCAAAAAATTTGTCAGGGCCGGAGACTACGGTGTTGCTGGGCCGGACACTCCGGTGTAAGCCAGAAACTCCAGTCTTGCGGTCCGGAAAATCCGGTCTAGGCCGGAGACTCCAGTCTGCTGGTCTAGAGACTCCGGTGTGGAGTCTGAACGACGAACAGCTCGTGTTCTTGAGTGGAAATTCGGTCCTTGAACCCTCAAATCCAGAAAATTTCGACCAAATTGGGCTGGGAAATGCAGGGCACAAGTAGACCAACTCCAAAGACAATATTCTATTGGACTAAAACCACAATCAACTCACCAAAACGAGAGATCGATCCAAAAGCAATTTGGGGCTATATTTTTGGTATTTTTCAGTTTATGGTGGAAATCGAAGGGCGACATCAAATCCGTGGCAACCAAAAGCTGCTGATACCAGTTGTTATGGGTCTCCTTGTGGATTCACCCTTGGAGTGGCCCGATCTTCACGGATTTGAGGCGAAAGTGAGGGAAAAGATGATGAACACGATGAACACAACTCGAATGCAAGGTAAAGATAGAAACACACGCCAAATCACACCCAATTCGATTTGCTCCTGTTGGTTCGAACAACCAATCCAATAGAATCCTCGGCGAGAGACCTTGCGGTAGAATCACCAAAGGAGATATCGGCAAGCGGATGGTAGAATCCAAATCAAGGAGAGAGTAGCAACCAAGTAGAATCCCAAAGGGGAGAGACCAAGCACTACTAGAATCCTTGATAGGGAGAGACCAAACACTTGAGGAGGGTCTTGAAAACTTGGAGAAGGGCATCGACTCCAAGGCCTTGTACAACTCATAGATTTACTATTGAGAGGGGGTTCCCATCTAGGGTTTGGCACATGCCTCAATTCATCATCATCTCTAGGGTTTCAAGGAGGGGGTGGGGGCATATATAGGACAACCACGAGCTAGGGGTAAAACAGGCATAAGTAGGAAGTTTGGGGCGTTACATGGGCCAAGCCCATGATGCTCGGTCCGGAGACTCCGGTGCGGGGTCCGGAGACTCCGGCCTGTCTCCGGTGCGGGGTCCGGAGACTCCGGTCTGTGTCCGGTGTGGCCTCTGGAGGGGGTCTCAGACTGTCCCAGGCGCAAGTTCGGGGCTCGGTCCGGAGATGGGCCGGAGAATCCAGTGTGGTAGACCGGAGACTCTGGTCTGCTGGTCCGGAGACTCCTGTCCTACTTCAGCAGCTTCTTGCATCTTCTCTTCCAGGCCACTTGCTTGGGTGTCTTGGCTTCAGGGCCATCCTTGCTGCATCTTCTTGGAATCATGTTCATGGACCTAGTCACATCATGGGCATTTGTCTCAAGTAGGATTCCATTCGCATCATAACCAACGAAAGACAAAGCGTGGAAGGAGTTCACCTTTGGAGTGATGATTAGTGTGGCATGATGTGGACCAAAGGTGGTTTCCGTATGTTGGGCCACATCAGTGGGGCAATCCCGATCGAGGGAAGCAGCGCATGCGTGCCTGGCGATCAAGGGAAGCGGTGCACGTGTGTCTCTTGGAGCAATCGCGATCGAGGAAATCCATAGTAGGTTGGTCCATTGTGCCCCGAGTGAGTCCATCCGATCAAGGCAGTTGGAAGTACAACATAAAAAAAGAGGACACCACTCGCTCGTACGCCTAGCGACCTAAGTCCCATTGGCGGTCGCATCACGCCTGACGATCGGGGATTGATTCCTAGATCCGATCAAAGAAAAAAAATCAAAGGAGTCGTCGCTGCGGATCCCTTTGATCACGCGGAGTACGTCTGTCTCTGTTTCCACGTGGAGTTTGGTACTGCAGATCATACGGTATAGATGCAGCCCGTCCTACGGACGCTCCTACATCTACACCAACAAGTCCCCCAAGTGGACCCATGACTCGTGCCTGGGCCAAACTCCTACAAGCTAAAGTGAACTCGCTCCTTTCCTCGTGCCAATTTGATACCTCCTTGGATGGCATGCTACTTCATGCAACTACCCTATGCATCATTAGGTACGAAGCTTCGACACATCACCAAGCACCCAAGGATGGAGAACAAGGAGCAGAGCATGAAGCAGGAGCTGCTCAGACCGGAGTCTCCGGTCTGCGCACACCGGGCTCTCCGGTCCACCAAAGTCTCCGGCCCCACCTCCGGTCTGCCCCCAGAATCGAGCTCGGGGTCAATCTGACCGCCCCTTCGGAGGCTGGTCCCTAGACCGACCGGAGTCTCCGGACCGACCGTCGCCAGGCTTGTAAATGGCCTTTGGGCCTTCGGCCCATGTACCTCTTAGTCCGTCCAGAACTTGTCTTTTATTCCTAAAGTGCCCCTAACTGTGTGGCTGGCCTATATATAGTCCCCCACCTCCATAGTAAACCCTAGGCATGATATTGGAATTAGTGGAAACCCCTTTGTGGATCTATCTAATTCTTGCCTCATGCTCCTTGACTAAGGAGCACCAATATCCCCAAACCTCGTTGGAGTTTGCATCGTGCCTCCGCGTTGTCCAAGGCCTAGGCATCAGTGTCCCTTTGCCTAGACATCAAGATCTCACCGAGTCTCCCATCTCGTCGTGCCAGTTCGAGAGAGTCCTCCGCCCGACGCTGATCCTAGGGATTACGCCGGACTGGTCACCGCCGGCGTGAGCTATTGGTGTGTATCGTGGTTTTGTGTGTGTGTGTGTGTTCTTCGCATTCTTCGTGCGTGCGTTCATCATGTTCATCCTCCCCTCCTCTCCCCGCACTCCATCCTCGATTTGAAAGGGAATCGTGAAAGATCGGGCACCCTAGAGGTTTTCCCTCAATATATTGGTATCAAGAGCTTCGTTGCTCAATATTTCCCCCACAAAATTTTCTTCTATCCACCAAAAATTCGAAAATTCGCAAAAAATAGCACATATTTGCCTTTGGATCGATCTCTTGATTTGGAGTGTTATTTGTGGTTTTGATCCGACCAAACCTTGTCTTAGGTGTTGGTCCAGCTTTATCCTGCGTTTTCCTAGCCCAATTTGGCCAATTTTTCGCGGATTTGAGGACCTAAGGCGTGGATTTCCGCTCAAGAACACGAGCAGTTCGCGATCTCACTCCAGACCGGAGTTTCCGGCCGGCGCACCGGAGTCTCCGGCCTACCCACACCGGAGTATACGGCCTGAAACCCCGGAGTCTCTGGCTTGACACCTGATATTGATAGTCTTGCCTCTAATCTTGCATTGGCTAATTTCCTCTTGTTTGTTTGTGCCCGTGTGCGTGTCGTCAACTAACAACAAGCTTCCGCATCGACAACCCCCGCGCTCATCGACACCACGGCCCACGAACATCATCCCGCACCACCGATGCCAAGTTCATCATCGACGAAGGTATAACTTGCGTCACCTTGTTAACCCCTATCTTCCTTTGTGTGTACCTATCTATGAGAGTGGCTCATATTGTGTTTGCTTGAGCATTGTGCATTTGTCCTTGGATAGTGAGTGTGCAAGAGCAACATCAAGTGTGGCTAGGTAGCATCAAGGGAGAGCAAAAAATAATATACAAAAGAAAGAAAAAGATACAAAGAAAAAGCAAAAGAAAAATAGTCTCCCATTGCCAAAGAGAGTCTCAAAGCTTGTACGCAAGAGAGAAAGAAGAGCGCCCAAGACAAGTGCACAAATCCGTTGCTCATTTTTCCTCTTTGCAAACGAGCCACAGTCTCTCCTTGCATTGGCACGACAACGAGCTTAGTCTTCGTTAGGACATTTTGTTTGCTCGTTTTCATAGTCGTGTCAATCCCAACTTTCTCCACGTGTGTGTCTATAGTCGTAGGTTCCCGTCACCCTTTTGAGTTGTTGACCTTCACCTTTGACTTGAGTTTTGTTGGATTTTACCCACTTTTGACTATCCCTTTCTTTTGGTTCGTTCTTTGGCTTTCCACAATCCTAACCTACCACCAACAAGCTTTTGAGAGTTAGTTCTTTCTTTAGTGTGAGTTTTCTTTGAAATTCCACTTTGCACGCTTATAGCTCTCACTTGTGGTTTCTAGTTTGGTGCAATCCCCAAGGTGAGGTACAAGGCTAACACCACCATATTCCACTTCCATATACAATACTTGTGTGTCTTGCATAATGGATAGGCACGGTGAGGCGAGCCAACCACCTCCCCAAGAAGAAGATCAAGGTCCGTACATGACGCGTGCAAGTTACTTCATCGTCCGCCAAGAGTTCCGTGAACGTTGCCAAGCCCTTGAGACAAGACAAGATGAACAATTTGGCGAGACGCAAGCCGAGTTCAAGAACATCGACAACCGCTTCGACGGCCTCGAACGACAAATGCATGCAATGCATCACAACTTCAGCCACCAAAATGAAGCACTTCAACGCTTCGTCGCCGAAACAAATGAAAATCTTCGATGCCTCATCGACGGAATGGCAAGGCCACGTTCACGCGCATCAAGCTCTTCAAGTTCTTCGCGTCGTCATGCAACTCTTCCACAAGATCTACATCCAAGTGCTCCAAGACGCAATGATGCCCCCGTGGTTGAAGATGGAACCTCTTCGAACTATGTACCTTCCCCACGGCACGCCGCAACGTCAAGCTATGATGGTGACCTCTCTTTAAGGCCACGAGCAAGGCAAGAAGCACACTGTCATCACGCAAGGGCACTAGTGATCCAACAAGAGCAACCACAAGAGGAACTGCAAGCACAACCACAAGTGCAACCGCAAGTCTACCACCATCGACCGCGACACATACTTGACACAACAAGTTATGACTCCAATTTGGAGAATCAAGCTCGTCATCGACGTGAAGCTCTCCAAGATCCTCCTCCTCGTCATCAACGTCATGAACGTCAACAACGACATCATGGTCAATACGAGGCGCCTCCTCCACATCAACAAAACTTGGAGCGTCAAGTGATACAAGTTGAGCGACGCCCACCACGTCAAGAGGCTCATGACCATGTTCTTCACCGTGAGGCCAATATGCCTAACCAACATCACCAACCAAGGAACGAGCCTCCTCTTCGTCATTAACCGGGTCAAGAGGCTCCAAACCCTCGCCACAATGAGGCCCAAGCGCCTCAACCATGTCAACAACCGTGCCAAGAGCAAGAGCAAGCTCCTCAACAACAATACCAAGAGCAAGCTCCGCAACAAGGATGCGAGAACCAAGTTCCACCTCCCCAACTACAAGATCATCAACAAGGTCACCAAGCTCGTCGCAATGACCGCAACGATGAAGAAACTTTTGGCAAGCTCAAGTTCACAATGCCCAAGTTCACCGGATCCAATGACCCCAAAGAATACCTCTCGTGGGCACTCAAGGTCGACAAGATCTTCCGCATGCACAACTATAGCAACGAGAAGATGGTCGCCATGGCTTCGCTAGAGTTTGATGATTACGCCAACCTTTGGTGGGAACAAGTTCAAGTTGCTCGTGATGCAAGACAAGAGCTACCAATCACAACTTGGCATGACATGAAGGCTCACATGAGATCCCGGTTCGTCCCCACGCACTACACGCGTGACCTCTTCAACAACCTTCTAGCGCTTCATCAAGGGACAAAGACCGTGGAAGAGTACTTCAAGGAAATGGAACTCAACTTGATTCGCGCCAACATTGATGAGCGCATGGAACAAACAATGGCACGTTTCCTTATTGGCTTGAATCACCCAATCAAGCGCATCGTCAAGTTCCAAACATACAACACCATGGTTGAGCTTGTGCACATCGCAACAAAGGCTGAACGTCAAGTGCAAGAGGATATCAAGTACAACAAGCCCAAGACGTACTTCACCTACAAGCAAGCTTCAACCGCTACACCAACAACTTTCAATGGAAGCTCATCAAGTACCTCCAAGCCTTCCTTCAAGCCCAAACTTCCTCAAGGAAAACTGCCCCCAAGTGGCAAGCAAGCAAAGAGTGATACACCTTTCAACGGTGAATGCTACAAGTGTGGAGGTAAAGGACACAAGTCGGCCGAATGTGGAAACAAGAAAGTCTTGTTCATCCATGACAATGGTGATGAAGAGTACTTGAGTGAAGATGAGTTTGATGCCCGTGTCAAGGAAGCAATGACAAGGCAACGAGTGGAAGATGACCAAGAACTCCTCATGTGTGAACATGACGCAAGTTCATCGCTTGTCGTCACAAGGATCTTGACCACTCAAGCACAAGAGCATGAAGACCAACGCTCCAATATCTTCCAAACACGAGCCGGTATCAATGGCAAATCTATCAAGGTGATCATTGACGGAGGGAGTTGCCACCACCTTGCTAGCACCGAGTTGTGTGAGAAGCTCAACCTCACGCTCCATCCGCACAAGCACCCCTACCACGTGCAATGGCTAAGTGACCAAGGGTCTGTGAAGATCAAGCATACCGTATCGGTCTCCTTCGCCATTGGTCCTTACAAAGATATGGTGGAGTGTGATGTGGTTCCTATGACAGTTTGCCACATGCTTCTTGGTCGACCATGGGAATTTGATAAAGCTGCTCAACATGATGGTCTCACCAATGTATACACCTTCAAATGTCTCAACAAAACATGTGTTTTGCAACCGATGACTCCTAGCCAAATAATTGTGGACAATGCAAAGGCTTTAGCGAGGACGCAAAGCACAACACCTAATTGTAAGAAGAGCGGTGAGAGAGAGAACCACCTCATAGTGAGTGAGAGCCACAAGCCAAACTCGAGTGGTAAAACTAGGAGTGTTCTCCTTGCCACCAAAAGTGAGATGAGAGATGTTCGGAACAACCCATCCATCTTGCACTAGGTCCTCCTTTGCAAGGGACTAGCGCAAGGAACTAACGAATTAACCAATGTTCCTCCATCTTTGATGAGTGTTTTGTAGGAATTCAAGGATGTGTTCCCCGATGATGAGGGCAAACCTCTAGGGTGGCCTGATCTTCACGGATCTCGTGGTCAAATCGATGGGAAAGCGAGGGGAAAGGGAGAAGGTAGCGGAAGCGGACGCACACCTCGCGAAGAACACGATGAACACACGCAAAAGACACACGATACAAGGCCGATTGCTCTCACCGGTGGCCACCGGTCCGATAGAATCCTTGGAAGGAAAGATCGGTCAACGTGCTCCCGTCAATCCCAAGCGGAGAGGGAAGAACACCTTGGAGAGGGTCTTGCCGTCTTGGAAAAGGGACACCGATGCCAAGGCCTTGTACAACGAGGGAGGCGCGATGCAAACTCCAACGAGGTGGTGACGATAGTCGATCCACTTTGGTAGAAGGGGATGAGGCAAAACTAGAGATTCCACAAAGGGGGGGTTTCTTTAGTCTATCATCTATGCCTAAGGGATACATGAGGGGGTGGGCGCTCTATTTATAGGCCAGCCACAAGTTCAGGGGTAGTTTGGGCATAAAACTAGGGGTTGGTGCGGAATAGAGGGGTACATTGGCCAAGGGCCCAGATGTTGGCATGCAGGCCCATCGCGTAGGCTGAACACTCCGGGTCGAGTGGGCCGGACAGTCCGGGGTGGCCGGACACTCCGGGTAGTGTCCGAGTAGAGTACGATGTAGCACACAGAATATCCGCGCCAGGATGGGGCTGGGGTAGGCCGGACACTCTGACTGAGTCGCGCCGGACAGTCCGGTGCACCGGACACTCCGGCTGGTTCCGGGCGGACTCTCCGGGGCGATGACGGCGGAGACTCTAGTTCTGGAGCTTGCTGCTCCTTGTCCATCTTCTCTTCTAATCCTTCGTCTTGTCGTGTTTGGTGCTCTAGGCTTCCTCCCATGCATAACCTATCATTGATATGGGACGGAGTATGAGGTAGTATACCATTCAAGAGGGTAGGAAGTGGGTTCGCATAGAGGAACGGATTCACCTTTGGAGTCATGGCGACTTGGCATAAGTAGGAGACCATGATGTCGTAAAGACCGAAGGTCAGGCTACATCATCTCCCCTCCCTTCAAAAAGAGTCGTCCTCGACTGTACACGCTCATACAAAGTAGAAGATGCCGAGAGACCTTCTTGATCCTGGGGTTCACCATATAGTTGTCCTCGGGAAGATTGAATTGACAACACCTCAATGTTCCTTCACCTTCAATGAAGCCTAAAAGCTCACCACAAAAGCGAAGCAACACTCAAAGCATAGCCAATTCATGAAAATTATATTATGAGTCCTCAAGTAGAGTGAAGTCACCTTAGGATGTAGAGATGGCTCGTTGAAGGGCAGCCATAGGTGACTCTCTACGGTTCGTCTTGTCAACTCTTGGTCCATAGAGGTTGACGCGTAAGCAATAGTACCTTCACACAACAAAGACCAAGCAACATATGCTTGTGTGTGATAGAGCATGTCATTTGTGGCATGTCCGTTCTTGTTCACAACACTATTAGCACAACTCAAGTATCACAAACGAAATGCGTATGCAAGGTCAAAGTGCATGAAAGTTGCTTGCACATCATCCAAATGTGGGAACTCAAAAACTCCATATAACATCTTAGTGTGGTACTCAAAGCAATTGACTAAAATATTGGTCAACATCTTTGATGCAAAGCTAGGAGAATTCGGCAAAAACACACGAGGAAGAATATCCAAAGCAACATCATTATGTGTGCAAACCAACCATTGGAAAGAACAATTGTTCCATATATTGGATGCCATACACATATCATCAAAAGCCAAAATCATGGGGGTATGAGTATCGCAAGCGGAAGCAAAAACAACATGTTTGCAAACAAACCATATGAAAGAGCAAGAGGTCCTTATGTTTGTTGCAACAATAGTACTAGAGACTTGGAAGCTCTCATGACAATACATGCTCAAAATGGCATTATTGTTGCACACAAAACATCGCAAAGAGAAATTGTTCAACATTTTTGTGGCAACACACAAAGCATCAATATCCAATAGCAACGAAACATGATTGTCACAAGGTGAAATAATACCATTAACATGCTTGCAAGCAAACCATAGGAAAGAGCAATTGTTCAACATGAAAGATGCAAAGCATGCAAAAGGTATCAGAGCTGGGTTTGATCTTGAACTCACTTGGGGGATGCTCTCTAGAGCTCTTTTTGTCAACTTGTGCTCAACCGAGGTTGACATTCTCTTGCGGGTACCTACACACATCAAGCACAAAAGGAAGAACGTGTGTGCATGGTAGAGAAACACATCATCCATCATGACGTATCTCTTCTTGTGCACATCACCATTAGTGTCAATCAAGTATAAAATAGATGCATGGTGAGTATGCAAGCGGTGAACATGCTTATCATGGCATTTACTAAAATCTCCAAAAATTGAGAAAGCTATGGGGGCCATCTCAATATAAGCCATATTAGAATTATTGTTGCAAGCAAAACAAGTGAAAGAGCAATTATTCAACTTATTGCAAGCAACGGGAGAGATTGTAAAACATTCAAGACAAAGCATGGTTCGAGGGCTACCATTGGTAACATCATTGCAAGCAAAACATTGGAAAGAGCAATTGTTCAACAAAGTGCAAGCAATGATATGATCAACATAATTTTTTAAAGCATGGCATGTCTATGGCAACATCATCACAATCAAATAATTTCACATGCTCAACATTATGCAGAGGCAAAGTATCACATGGAAATACCAATGAGTCATATGTGATATCACAAACATCATCCATATCATGCCAATTATCACAAGTGATGAGGACATCACTACAATTACACCTACCCCAATGACTACTGAAGATGCTACAACTGTTGCAAGAAAGGATCAGTCCAATGAGATTAGAATTGGACCTATTACAAGAGCTCGTGCTAAGCTACTGGAACAACAAGTGAATTTACTCCTAAACAAATCTGGTACTTTGATTGATGAGAACTTTATACTGCCTAAGTCAATGCATTTATGTATGATCAGGCTCATTAGAGAAACAAGCATGGCACGAGGAGGAGAAGGGCTACACGAGAAGTCCAACATGATGATCGCCCAAGGATGCGCGAGGGAGGAGCGGGAGGAAGGCCCAAGAGAAGATCATCAAGACGGAGGCAAAAAGATCTGCCACGACCGGAGTGTCCGACCAGTTCCACCCGGACTGTCCGGCCTGATCGAGAGGCACACTGGCGTGGACATTCTGTCTACTAGTTCGGATACTACCCGGACACCACCCGAAAACTTCAAAGTTTCCAGCCAGACCGGACTGTCCGGCATACTTCACCCGGAGTGTCCGGCCTGATCGGACTGCCCGGCCGATTTCGACCAGAGTGTCCGCCCACCGACCAAATCTGGTCCGAGTCGGTTTGTATCAGTTTCAGTCGTTTGCGTTTAGTTTCAGTTTCTGGCCGCCCCAGCCGCCCTTATAAGCTCTGGGATGACCCCTAGTTAGGGTTTAGACCATGTTAAAATATTTTGGAGTTGTTTCTTTCATAGAACCTCTGGAATTACCCTTTGTTCGAATCTACCAACTATAATTGAGTGTGATCTGTTGTTCCATTGGGAATTAGTAGATTGCATACTACCGTTCGTGGTCACGGTTGCGTGCGCAAGAGTGTGGTGTTGTGAATATCCTACAAGGTTCAAGATCTGTTGCACTGGCATCAGGGATCGAGCGGGAGAGATCATAGCTACGCACTAGTTATCTATCATCCACCATCATCACCGCCATCCGCTTACTGAGAAGATCGGGCCACCCCATATCATCTTGGTATCAGATTTTCAGTGTTGCCTCGGTAAGCATCCACAAATCCATCCATAGCTTAAAGAGTATTTTTCGTCCTATACAGAAAAATCCTTACAAAAAGATTTGCCATAGACTAGATTGCATCGTTTTCGAGTTTTAATTGCTGATTGTATCTTCTTGTAGATCCGATCTGCAGGTTTTCCTCATAGGAGTCTAGTTTCCGTTTGTGTCTAGGTTTAGGGTTTGATCTTGTTGTCCGTTGTTCCCACCGTTACCGTTTCCGCAATTTTTCCTCGTTTTTTCCGAGTCCACATAGAGTACTTTAGTTTGCATACCATAGACACAGCCTACCTACAGCATCTGTGCCTAGGAACGTACCCACGAGACTAGTTACTTTGCTCCGACAGGCTACTCATTAGGTTTTTGAAGTGCAGAAATTTTTGACAGGCAAAACCGGACTATCCGGCCGAATCACACTGGACTATCCGGCCCAACCGGAGTCTCCGGCGTATATCCACCGGTCTATCCAGCCCAGTTCTGTTATACGTTGCTGTACTCGTTTGCATTGAGTAATATAGTTGAAAAATCAAAAAAATAGAGAAAAGAAGAGAGAATCAGTATTAAAAAAAGAAAAGAGAAAAGAGATACAAGCCTGACAAAAAAAAGAGATATAGAAGTGTGCAATATTGGAGGCCTTGTTGTGTATAGCACTAGTAGATTGAGCAATCTTGTGCCTGTTCTATTTGAGCTATTACTATCGTCTCCATTGTGCATTGCAATATTCCTTTTCATAAGTTGCTTTGCCACATTTATCTCCACTCTGTGTGTTTCTTGGGTATTTGTACGATCAACACTAGGACTTGTTTGCGGTGTAGATAGGATACCATACCTATAGCTCCAATTTTACATAACCTGTGTGCCCTGCGATCGTTCTCTATACCTTTGATATTCACTTGATCACATCAAGTGCATCAGTCTTTGATTTCGTTTGGTAGAGCATCTCTATTCACTTTGGAACAGTAAGATATCCTTTCTTATTAGTTGTGAGTGAGTTGTGAGAGTTTCCACCATACAAATTCTGATTTTTGCACTAACCTACTAATCATATCTACTAGTGATGATGATGTTGTGTTGTAGAAAAAGAAGGATGAGGAGCTCGTCAATTGGCGTGAATATGAGGCTTTGAAACCCCACTTGACACGTGTGTTTACTAACACGACAGATGCCATTGACAAGAATCTCCAAGATATGAATATGAGATTGGATCATAATGTTGGGACGGTTGATACTATCCAAACGCAAGTGGCTACGCTCAATGTCAATGTCACCACTTTGCAGCAGTCCATTAAGGGTTTGACAGCCGCCTTACATAGAAGGGAAGATCCTCAACATGATGATGCCTTTGATGATTTCGATGAGGGTAGCGCTGTTGATGCTGCTCCACATGTTGGCAGGGGACGTCATATTCCCCCTGTCCATGCACGTGCTCATGGTCGTGGGTTTGCCCATCTTGGGCATGGTCAACGTGTACCCAACCAACCTACTGATGATGGTTTGGGCAAGCCAAAATTTTCAATTCCTAAGTTTGATGGTTCCATTGATCCTAAAGACTACCTCACATGGGAGTTGAAGATTGAGAAACTCTGGCGCTTATTTGACTATCCAGAAGATAAGAAGGTCAAGCTTGCAGCATCTGAATTTGATGGTTATGCTTTACGTTGGTGGGATGCTCTTGTGCAACATAGGAGGGAGGACAATGAACTTCCTGTGAGGGATTGGCGCGAGATGAAGCAAATCATGAAAGCTCGTTTTGTACCAACCAACTACTTGCGCTCAGTTTTTGATAAATTGACGCAACTAAAGCAAGGTACCATGATAGTTGATGAGTACTACATGGAGATGGAGATGCTTATGCAGCGTGCTAGAATTCGTGAGTCCATTGAGATGACCATGCAGCGATTCCTAAACAATTTGAAGTTACCGATCAAGAGCATTGTTCGTCATCACAAGTATGAGACCATGAATGAGTTGTTGCATCATGCTAGAGAGGCCGAATCCCAGTTGGCAGAAGAGGCGAAGTCACGTGCTCGTTTTCCGTCCTCCAGCAGATTTTCGGCCAGGTCTACACCTTCTACAGCTGCGCCACCAGCTGCTGCTCCCTTTACACCATCGGCCAAGCCAGCAAGTACACCTTTGTTTGGTTCTAATGCTCGGAAACCCGCTGCTCCTGCTGCTAGCTCGGGTTCCAACATGTCTACTGCACGTACTCGTGATGTGGTGTGCCATACTTATGGAGGTAGAGGTCACTACAAGAAAGATTGTCCAAACAGCAAGATTATGTTTGCTAATGAACAAGGCGAAGTAGAAAGTGGAGATGAAACTTCTGATGATGATATTGATGACAGCGAGGTTGGTGCTGATGCATATGCTGAGCGTGCACCCACTATTGTCGTATCTTCACATGTACTTAGTGTGCAACCGGTTGAGGAATCCCAACATTGCAACTTGTTCCAAACAAAAGCTCTCGCTGGACCAAACAAAGCTTGCAAGGTCATTATTGATGGAGGTAGCTGCAGAAATCTTGCAAGTAAGGAACTATGTGCCAAACTGAATTTGACATACTTACCTCATCCCAAGCCATACTACATACAACGGTTGAGCAACAATGGTGAGATGAAGGTAAATCATATGGTACATGTGAATTTTCAAATAGGGCCATACAAAGATTCTATTGATTTTGATGTGGTTCCTATGACTGTTTGTCACCTACTATTGGGTCGGCCTTGGCTCTATGATCGCCATGTGCAACACAATGGCCGAGCCAATACATATCACTTAGAATTCAAAGGAAAGAAGATTACTATGCAGCCAATGACACCACAAGAAATTGTGAATGATTCTCGCTAGAAGATAGAGGTGAACTTGAAGGAAGATACTACCACTCGGCAAGACTGTGTAACAGCTGTTCCTGATGTAATTGAGCCTAAATTGAGTGATATAACAAAAAGTGAGAGAGTGCTTGAGTTATTGATACTAGCCACCAAGGAGGATATGAGAGAGTTTCATGAGGATCCTACAGCCATGCCAGTTGTGCTCATGTATAAGGGCGAGGTGTTGGTTTCTAACGACATGACCCCTATTTTTCTTGGTGTCTCTTCTGTTTTGCAGGACTTTGGGGATGTGTTTCCAGAAGACGTACCGCAGGTTTGCCTCCATTGCGTGGTATAGAACATCAAGTGGACCTGATTCCTGGCGCCACACTTCCCAACCCCGTGCACCTTACAGGACTAATCCCGAAGAAACTAAGGAAATTCCGAAGCAAGTATAAGCGTTGCTGCATAAAGGGTACATCCGTGTCTCTCTTAGCCCTTGTGTTGTTCCTGTTATTTTAGTTCCTAAGAAAGATGGTACTTGGCGCATGTGTGTTGATTGTAGAGCGATTAATAACATCACTATTCGATATCGTCATCCTATTCCACGCTTAGAGGATATGCTAGATGAATTGAGTGGTGGTGCTATTTTCTCTAAAATTGACTTGCGTAGTGGTTATCATCAAATTAGGATGAAAGAAGGGGATGAATGGAAAACTTCTTTCAAAACTAAATTTGGTTTGTATGAGTGGTTAGTTATGCCGTTTGGTCTTACTAATGCACCTAGTACTTTCATGCGTTTGATGAATCATGTTTTGAGAGAGTTTATTGGTCGTTTCGTGGTTGTTTACTTTGATGATATACTCATATACAGCCACACCGAATCTGAACATTGCACTCATATTAGACAAGTTTTGCAAGTGTTACGTGATAATAAACTGTATGCTAATCTTGAGAAGTGTACATTTGCAAAAGATAAGGTCATATTCCTAGGATTTGTTGTTTCTAAGCATGGAGTAGAGGTAGATCAATCTAAAATTGAATCAATTCAGAATTGGCCTACTCCAATGAATGTTAGTCAAGTGCGTAGTTTCCACGGTCTCACTGGTTTCTATAGGCGCTTTGTGCAAGATTTTAGCACCATTGCTGCACCATTAAATGATTTGACAAAGAAAGGTGTTCCTTTTGTATTGGGTGCGGCCCAAGACATTGCATTTGATACATTAAAACGTTTGCTTACTTCTGCACCATTACTTGCATTACCTGATTTTTCGAAGCAATTTGAAGTTGAATGTGATGCTAGTGGTATAGGCATAGGTGGCGTTTTGATGCAAGAGATCGGCCTATAGCTTATTTTTCTGAGAAATTGACTGGTGCTCGTTTGAATTATTCTATCTATGATAAAGAATTGTATGCACTTGTTAGAGTACTTGAGGTTTGGCAACATTATTTGTGGCCAAAGGAATTCATCATACATTCTGATCATGAATCATTGAAATACTTGAAAGCTCAATCAAACTTGGATAGAAGATTAGCTAAATGGGTTGAGTTCATTGAGTCCTTTCCTTACATCATTAACTATAAGAAGGGAAAAGAGAACGTTGTTGCTGATGCTCTATCTAGGGAGAACATGCTATTAACCAATCTTGATGTTAAAATTCCTGGATTAGAAGCTATTTGTGCACTTTATGCAACTGACCTTGATTTTGTTGAACCATATCGTTTGTGTGCTCTTAGAAACGCATGGGATAAGTATCATATACATGATGGATATTTGTTTTGAGCTAACACACTATGTATTCCAGAATCGTCGTTGCGTTTGTTCTTAGTGCAGGAATCACATGCTGGTGGTTTGATGGGTCACTTTGGGCGTGAGAAGACGTTGCTCATGCTTGCTGATCACTTTTATTGGCCCAAGATGAGGCGTGATGTGTACAGATTTGTGAGCCGATGTATTACATGCCACAAGTCGAAATCTAAGCTGAAGCCTCACTGTTTGTATACACCTCTCTCTGCACCGACTACTCCATGGGAAGACATTAGTATGGATTTTGTGCTAGGTCTACCTAAAACTCAGAGAGGTCATGATTCTATATTTGTGGTAGTGGATAGGTTCTCTAAGATGGCTCATTTTATTGCCTGCCACAAAAGCGACGATGCGTCGCATGTTGTTAACCTGTTTTTCAGGGACATCGTGAGATTACATGGAGTACCAAAGACGATTGTTTCTGACCGTGATGTGAAGTTCATGAGCTACTTTTGGAAGACCTTATGGGGAAAGCTAGGAACGAAGATGATGTTCAGTACTACATGTCATCCCCAAACAGATGGTCAAACGGAGGTGGTGAATCGAACATTGTCACAGCTCCTAAGGACCATGATTAAAAAGAATCTGCGGGAGTGGGAAGAGTGTTTGCCACATGTTGAGTTTGCTTACAGCAGGGCTGTGTATTCAACTACTCAGCTTTGTCCTTTTGAGGTGGTGTATGGTTTCAAACCATTGACGCCACTTGATATGTTGCCTCTGCCATTACATGAGAGAGTTGATATGGAGGCATCAAAACGTGCTGATTATGTGAAGAAAATACATGAGAAGACTCGAGAGGCTATTGAGAAGAAAGGCAAGAATATTGCTGCTGCAAGGAATCAAGCAAGGAAAGAAGTATTGTTCGAGCCTGGAGATATGGTTTGGGTCCATCTATGCAAGGATAGGTTTCCACTACTTCGAAAGTCCAAATTGAAGCTATGTGGTGCTGGTCCTTACAAGGTGTTAGCCAAGATTAATGATAACGCCTACTCGGTTGATATACCTATTGAGGAGTTTGGTGGAGTTAGCAACAGCTTCAACGTTGCTGATTTGTCACCATATGCTGGAGAAGATCTTGGAGCGTCGAGGTCAACGCCCTTTGAAGGGAGGGAGATGATGAGGATATCCCTACAATTACACCTACCCCAATGACTACTGAACATGCTACAACTATTGCAAGAAAGGATCCGTCCAATGAGATTAGAATTGGACCTATTACAAGAGCTCGTGCTAAGCTACTGGAACAACAGGTGAATTTACTCCTAAACGAATCTGGTACTTTGATTGATGAGAACTTTATAATGCCTAAGTCTATGCATTTATGTATGATCAGGTTCGTTGGAGAAACAAGCATGGCGCGAGGAGGAGAAGGTGTTATGGGGTAACCCCGTGGGTGGCCCGATCTTCACAGATCTCGTGGTCAAATCGATGGGAAAAGCGAGGGGAAAGGGAAAAGGTAGCGGAAGCGGACGCACACCTCGCGAAGAACACGATGAACACACGCAAAACTCACACAATACAAGGCCGATTGCTCTCACCGATGGCCACCTGTCCGATAGAATCCTCACAACGAAAGATCGGTCAACATGCTCCCTCGATCCCACGCGGAGAGGGAAGAACACCTTGGAGAGGGTCTTGACGTCTTGGCAAAGGGACACCGATGCCAAGGCCTTGTACAACGAGGGAGGCGCGATGCAAACTCCAATGAGGTGGTGATGATAGTCGATCCCCTTTGGTAGAAGGGGATGAGGCAAAACTAGAGATTCCACACAGGGGGGTTTTCTTTAGTCTATCATCTATGTCTAGGATTACATGAGGGGGTGGGGGCACTATATATATGCCAGCCACTAGTTCAAGGGTACTTTAGGAATAAAAGGGTAAAGTCTGGGCGGACTAGGGGGTACATGGGCCAAAGACCCAGCTGGCGGCGCGCAGGCCCACACGCTCAGGCCGGAGACTCCGGTCTAGGCCAGAGACTCCGGTCTGTCTCCGGTGTCGCCTCCGGAGTGGCAGACAAACTGTCCTCAGCTTGATCTGGGGGTTGGTCCGGAGGTGGATTCGGAGACTCTGGGGTCAGCAGGCCAGAGACTCCGGTGTCTTCAGGCCGGAGACTCCGGTGTGTGCAGGCCGGAGACTCCGGTGCTCCAGTTGCTGCTTCTTCCGTCTTCTCTTCCAATCCTCCGTCTTGTCGGGCTTGGTGCTCCAGGCTTCCTCCCATGCCTCTGTACTTATTGGTGTGAACGTATCATGGATATGGGATGGAGTATGAAGTAGTATACCATTCAAAAGGGTAGGAAGTAGGCTCGCATAGAGGAACAAATTCACCTTTGGAGTCCATGACGACTTGGCATAAGTTGTAGACCATGATGTGGGAACGACCGAAGGTCGGGCTACTTTAGAAGGGCTACAAGAGAAGTCCAACATGATGATCGCCCAAGGATGCACGAGGGAGGAGCGGGAGGAAGGCGCAAGAGAAGATCATCAAGACGGAGGCTAAAAGATCTGCCACGACCGGAGTGTCCGGCTAGTTCCACCCGGACTGTCCGGCCTGGTCGAGAGGCAAACTAGCGTGGACATTCTGTCTGCCAGTTCGGATACTACCCGGACACCACCCAAAAACTTCAAAGTTTCCGGCCAAACCGGACTGTCCGGCACACTTCACCCGGAGTGTCCGGCCTGACCGGACTGTCCGGCCGATTTCAACCGGAGTGTCCGCCCACCGACCAAATCTGGTCCGAGTCGGTTTGTATCAGTTTGAGTCGTTTGCGTTTAGTTTCGGTTTCTGGCTGCCCCAGCCGCCCTTATAAGCTCTGGGACGACCCCTAGTTAGGGTTTTGACCACGCTAAAATATTTTGGAGTTGTTTCTTTCATAAAACCTCTGGAATTACCCTGTGTTCGAATCTACCAACTATAATTGAATGTGATTTGTTGTTCCATTGGGAATTAGTAGATTGCATACTACCATTCGTGGTCACGGCTGCGTGCGCAAGAGTGTGGTGTTGTGAATATCCTACAAGGTTCGAGATCTATTGCACTGGCATCAGGGATCGAGCGGGAGAGATCATAGCTACGCACTAGTTATCTATCATCCACCATCATCACCGCCATCCGCTTACTGAGAAGATCGGGCCACCCCATATCAACAAGTCATCATGTCCACTAGTGGGATCATGGCATCATCAATACCCTTATTTTTACCTTGCCAACGGTTGATGTAGATGGCGCACTTTGTCATCCACATGACACTCGCAACGATGCTTCTTGTCCTTGGCACACTTCTTGGTGAGGCGTTGTAATGAGCGCAAAGCATCATTAGTCTTGGCCATCATGCTCATGGTTTTGGCGAAGTTGTTGTCCATGTCGCGCTTGAAGTTGTCCATTTGATGGTGGACCTTGGTGCTCTCGAGGCGGAGGCTGAGTCTTGGTCGACGCGACTTGAGGAGTTTGTCGTTGTCGTTCTTGAAGTCGTCCATGCTTGGGGAGTTATTGTTGTTGTAGAAATCCATATCACCCAAGCATGTGGAGCCATTGTGGGTGTAGTGCTCCATCATGTGATCCATGCTTGTGGAGGCATATGCATGGTGGCTCATCTTGGATTCTTCATAAAAAATCATCCTCGGTTCCGGAGTCCCTAGACATGTTTCACAAGACCAAGTGGTGTATATGGAAGTGGTAGGGGTTAGGGATGCAACGTCAAACCTTACTTTACCTAGGAAGATAGTATCGTGCAAGTGGCAACACTTGAGAGCAATCAAAACCAAGCAAAGTGAAGTTCACGTGGAACACCAAAACCAACTAACCACTAAAAAACACACACACACAAAGCTTATGGTGGATGGGTATAGAAGGTGGCATGTCAAGAACCAATCTGAACTCAAGATGATGTAATGGCAAGTAAAGAACCACGATGATCACAAAGCAAAACAAGTCAATCCACAAGATAGGAATTATATACAAGGAAACACACACGGTGGTATAAATGGGACTTGTGCGACGGAGAAAGTGAGCTAAGAACCAAATGATGACCTAGCGAAGACTATAAGCTCGTGTCGCACAAGTGTAAGGAGAGACGCTAGTTCGATTGCAATAAATTGGTGGGCTACAAGATATGCACAATAAGTACCACCTATTTGATGTTCATCGAGCTTGCGCTTCCTATTCTATGAGGCACTTGTTTCTTTCTTTCTTTTTCTTCTTTTTCTTTTTCTATATTTTTTTTCTTCTTTTGTTTTCTTTTTCACTTGCCCCTTCCTTGTGGCAACAACTATACAAGATAACTATATGAGATAGCGCGCTCACAACTTTTGCTCGGAATTCTACAAGGTATCAAATGTGCATAGTCCAACCAATCATAGGAGGAACTAGTCTCAATTGGTATTTGTTGAACGCAAAGATAGTGTGGCTCACAAAGGGATGCAAGTGGGGAGAAGTCGCGGGATTTTATACCTTTCGTCGCCGATGTTCACCCTTTATTGGTGGATTCCGCTTTGCTCACGGAATTTTGATGGAGTAGATAGCATGAACCACAGAGATAATGATCTAGAGCTCTTTCTCCTCTTCAAAACGAGCTAAAGAACACCAAAATCTGTGTTCGTATGCAAAAGTTATGTTCAAAACCGTGAAGCAGATTTTTCTGTCAGCAGGGGGGCGGACAGTCCGGTGCGCGTAGGCCGGACCGCCGGGCCGGATATTCCGGTCAGTTTAGGCCGGATACTCCGGTGGGGCGGATATTCTGGTCCGTTTTGGCCGGATAGTCCGGTCCGTCGAACCAGAACTTCCAGAACATGAACAGGACGAGTTTGGGCGGAAAAACTAGGGCCAAAACCTCAAATTGATGGGGGAAAACAAGGAATTAGGCTATGGAAACGCAGAGGAAGGTAGATCAACAAGTTTAGCAAGTAATCCACGGATCAAAACCTACCAAAACACACTCAAATCACAGATCGATCCAGAACACGAAATTGGGGCTATTTTTTTGGGGATATTCGAATTTATGGGGGAAAAGACCAAATCGATGAGGAATCCGTGGCAACCAAAAGCTTCTGATACCATATGATGAGGGCAAACCTCTAGGGTGGCCCGATCTTCACGGATCTCGTGGTAAAATCGATGCGAAAGCAAGGGGAAAGGGAGAAGGTAGCGGAAGCGGACGCACACCTCGCGAAGAACACGATGAACACACGCAAAACACACACGATACAAGGCCGATTGCTCTCACCGGTGGCCACCGGTCCGATAGAATTCTCGCAAGGAAAGATCGGTCAACGTGCTCCCGTCAATCCCAAGCGGAGAGGGAAGAACACTTGGAGAGGGTCTTGACGTCTTGGCAAAGGGACACTGATGCCAAGTCCTTGTACAACGAGGGAGGCATGATGCAAACTCCAACGAGGTGGTGACGATAGTCGATCCCCTTTGGTAGAAGGGGATGAGGCAAAAGTAGAGATTCCACAAAGGGGGGGTTTTCTTTAGTCTATCATCTATGCCTAAGGGATACATGGGGGGGTGGGGGCTCTATTTATAGGCCAGCCACAAGTTCAGGGGTAGTTTGGGCATAAAACTAGGGTTTGGTGCGGAATAGAGGGGTACATGGGCCAAGGGCCCAGATGTTGGCACGCAGGCCCATCGCGTAGGCCGAACACTCCGGGTCGAGTGGGCCGGACAGTCCGGGGTGGCCGGACACTCCGGGTAGTGTCCGGGTAGAGTCCGATGTAGCACACAGAATGTCTGCGCCAGGACGGGGCTGGGGTAGGCCGGACACTCCGGCTGAGTCGCGCCGGACAGTACTGCTGCGCCGGACACTCCGGCTGGTTCCGGGCAGACTCTCCGGGGCGATGACGGCGGAGACTCTAGTTCTGGAGCTTCCTGCTCCTTGTCCATCTTCTCTTCCAAGCCTTCGTCTTGTCGTGCTTGGTGCTCTAGGCTTCCTCCCATGCCTCCGTACTTGTTGTTGTGAACGTATCATTGATATGGGACGGAGTATGAAGTAGTATACCATTCAAGAGGGTAGGAAGTGGGTTCGCATAGAGGAACGGATTCACCTTTGGAGTCCATGGCGACTTGGCATAAGTTGGAGACCATGATTTGGTAACGACCGAAGGTCGGGCTACATCACCCGAAGAGCTCCCACATGGACTACCTCCTCTTCGTGGCATAGAACATCGCATTGACCTCATCCCCAGCGCACCTCTTCCAAACCGCGCCGCCAACCGCACGAACCCGGAGGAGACGAAGGAGATCAAACGTCAAATAAACCAACTCGTCTCCAAAGGTTTGATCCAAGTTAGCACTAGTCCAAGTGTTGTACCCGTGATTCTTGTTCCAAAGACAGATGATACGTTATGGTTATGCATGGACTTCCGTCCAATCAATACTATCACTGTGCGTTATCGACATCCCAGACCACGTCTCGATGACATGCTTGATGAGTTGTGTGGAGCCACTATTTTTTTCGAAAATTGATCTTCGTAGTGGTTACCATCAAATACGCATGGCTGAAGGTGATGAGTGGAAAACCGCCTTCAAGACCAAACTTGGTCTCTATGAATGGTTGGTTATGCCCATTGGTTTGTCTAATGCCCCATCCACCTTCATGCGCCTAATGAATCATATCTTGCGTTCTCTCATTGGAAAAGTGTTGTTGTCTATTTCGATGATATTCTTGTTTATAGCAAATCACTTGAGGACCATATAACACATGTCAAGGAAGTTTTGCAAATCCTTCGACATGAAAAGCTTTATGCTAATATTCCCAAGTGCACTTTTGCTAAAGACAAGTTGATTTTTTTTAGATTTGTCGTTTCTTCGAAGGGAATTGAAGTTGATGTTTCCAAGGTAAAGGACATACGAGATTGGCCCATCCCAAAAAATGTGAGTGAACTCTGAAGTTTTCATTGGTTGGCCGGTTTCTATCATCGCTTTGTGAAAGACTTTTCAACCATTGCTTGTCCCCTTAATGAATTGACCAAAAATAATGTCACCTTCGTGTCGGGCAAAGCACAACAAAAAGCTTTTGATGAACTTAAAAAGAGGCTCACCGAAGCACCTCTCCTTGCGTTACCGGATTTCACAAACACTTTTGAGATAGAGTGTGATGCTAGTGGTATTGGCATTCGAGGAGTCCTTATGCACAACGGACGTCCTATAGCCTACCATAGCGAGAAACTTGATGGTGCTCGCCTCAACTATCCGATTTATGACAAAGAGCTTTTTGCCTTAGTTCGTGTCCTTCAAGTTGGCAAAACTACCTTTGGTCCAAGGAATTTATCATACATTCCGACCACGAGTCGTTGAAATATCTCAAAGGCCAAGCTAACTTGAGCAAGAGACACGCTAAGTGGGTTGAGTTCATGGAGTCTTTTCCGTACATAATCAAGTATAGGAAGGGCAAAGATAATGTAGTTGCGGACGCATTGTCTCGCAAACATACAAGCCTTCTTACGAGACTTGAAATCAATGTGTTGGGTCTTGAGGAAATAAAATCTTTGTATGCTTTTGACCCGTTCTTTGAACCAATTTTCACAAAGTGCTCCAATGACAAAGGAGTTGATGATTTCTATTTGCATAAGGGCTTTCTGATATGGGGTGGCTCGATCTTCTCAGTAAGCGGATGGCGGTGATGATGGTAGATGAAAGATAACTAGCATGTAGCTATGAACTCTCCCGCTCGATCCCTGATGCCAATGCAACAGCTCTCGAACCTTGTAGGATATTCACAACACCACGCTCTTGCGCACGCAGCCGTGACCATGAACGGTAGTATGCTATCTACTAATTCCCAATGGAACAACAGATCACACTCAATTTTAGTTGGTAGATTCGAACACAGGGTAATTCCAGAGGTTCTATGAAAGAAACAACTCCAAAATATTTTAACATGGTCTAAACCCTAACTTGTGACGGGTACGGAGGTTTATATGAGGGCTGGGGCGTCCTCTCCTCTAAACGGGCCTCAAAATAGCCATATCTTGGCCCAAACTGACTCGGTTCGACTCAAACTGATACATACCGACCCATATATGGGTTCGACCTTATTGGCACGTAGTCCAAACGTCGTGGAACACCTCAAACATGTAATTCTTGGTGCGCCATCTCTCTCTCTCTCTTGCTCATACGTGATTTCTTTAGTGCATCATAGTGCGCATGCCTCCCGCTCCTCCCTCGCGCACTTGTTGATATTGGAAATCAGCGCTTGTCCTTCTTGCTGCCACTCTCCTCCTCCTCGTGCAACGCTTGTGTTATCAATAAACCTGATCATACAAAGATGCATAGAATTAGGTAGTATAAAGTTCTCATTAAGTAAAACATCTGGTTCAATTAGGAATGAATTCACCTGATAGTCATTATTGATTTGACTCAATATTTCCATCCAGTTCAGGCAGTCAGAATCATCATAATCCCTGTATATATCCTCATCGTCCTCCCTTTCTTCATGAAAAACCATCCTCGGCTTTAGGTAAGCTGAAAGTGGGAGAAACAAAAAGAACAACGTGTACGCAAAGTATATATATATAACATGTTGTATTATTGTTGTTCACATGAAAAGTATGTCCAGTATGCATCAAGCAACTTAAATTGCAGGTATAAGTGAAGTACAAAGAATCATGATCATGGTGAAAAACAACTAAATAGATAGTCTTGTTCTTCAATATTAAATTGAGTTTTCGCAAAGAAGATCTATGATCAAATTTGTGAACAAGATCAAACCAATTCAATATGTCTGAAAACCAAATTGAATCATGCCATGCTTCAACTGCGCTACTCTGATTATTATGAACATGATCATGTTGTCCAGTATGTAAAATGCAACCCAATTTGCAAATATAAGTGAAGTATAAAGCATTAGCACAACTAGACAACGAATTTTGGGACAAACACAACGAATATGAAAACTTGGGTTCTATTCTAGCAAGATTACAACGATCCAACATAGGTAAAATTACTTGTGTTGGCTGCATTATATCAACTAGACCTGACTTTAGTTTCATATTATCACAAATTTTAGCATATATCCCACAACACAAAATCATCGACACACAACATGTATGGCTGAAAACAGCATGTTTCAGTTCAACGATTCGATCACAAGTAATGCATATGTGATCCATAAGAAATTTTTCATGCATGCTATATTCACCAATCAGACTAAAAGTGAAACAAGGAGAATATGTGCTAGAATTCAGAAATGAAATTTCAGAAATCTTATCCACATCACTACTCATATTCGTAGGTTCATTTAGCATGATGGAATACACAATATCAGTAGGAGGTATTCGAGCAAGTATTTCCTTATGTTGAATCAGTACCACATGATCAAAATTCGAATTTGGTAAACTATCACATGGTGCTGTAACATTAGTGCAAGGCAAGGACATACGAGATTGGCCCATCCCAAAAAATGTGAGTGAACTCCGAAGTTTTCATGGGTTGGCCTGTTTCTACCGTTGCTATGTGAAAGACTTTTCAACTATTTCTTGTCCTCTCAACGAGTTGACGAAAAAGAATGTCACCTTCATGTGGGGCAAAGCACAACAAAAAGCTTTTGATGAACTTAAAAAGAGGCTCACCGAAGCACCTCTCCTTGCGTTACCAGATTTCACAAAAACTTTTGAGATAGAGTGTGATGCTAGTGGTATTGGCATTGGAGGAGTCCTTATGCAAAACGGACGTCCTATAGCCTACCATAGCGAGAAACTCGATGGTGCTCGCCTTAATTATCTAATTTATGAGAAAGAGCTTTTTGCCTTAGTTCGTGTCCTTCAAGTTTGGCAACACTACCTATGGCCCAAGGAATTTATCATACATTCCGACCATGAATCGTTGAAATATCTCAAAGGCGAAGCCAACTTGAGTAAGAGACACGCTAAGTGGGTTGAGTTCATGGAGTCTTTCCCGTACATAGTCAAGTATAACAAGGGGCAAAGATAATGTAGTTACGGACGCATTGTCTCGCAAGCACACAAGCCTTCTTACGAGACTTGAAATCAACGTGTTGGGTCTTGAGGAAATAAAATCTTTGTATGCTTCCGACCTGTTCTTTGAACCAATTTTCGCAAAGTGCTCCAACGACAAAGGAGTTGATGATTTCTATTTGCATAAGGGCTTTCTATTTAAACAAAACAAGCTATGCATTCCAAAGTCGTCGCTTCAACTTTTG
This sequence comes from Avena eriantha, assembly GCA_910589775.1. Lineage (NCBI taxonomy): Eukaryota > Viridiplantae > Streptophyta > Magnoliopsida > Poales > Poaceae > Avena > Avena eriantha. Next base: position 391,719,174 of record OU342743.1, read on the forward strand.
CTTCTCCAAGAATCTCATGGTGGAGGCCTCATGGGTCACTTTGGCCTTAACAAGACATTGGACATGCTCTCCACTCACTACTTTTGGCCCAAGATGAAGCGCGACGTGGAGCCCTACGTTCAACGATGCACGACATGTGTTCAAGCTAAGTCACAAGCTAATCCCTATGGTCTTTATATGCCATTGCCTATTCCTCATACACCTTGGTCCGACATTAGCATCGATTTCGTGTTAGGATTGCATAGATCTAAGCATGGTCATGATTCTATATTTGATGTTGTGGATCCCTTTTCCAAAATGGCACACTTCATACCATGCCATAAGACCGACGATGCTTCACATGTTGCAAATCTGTTTTTTAGGGAAATCGTCCGTCTACACGGTGTGCCACGAATAATCGTCTCTGACCGTGACGTCAAATTCATGAGCTACTTATGGAAGACCCTCATGGCCAAGCTCGGCGTCAAGCTCCTCTTTTCATCCGCGTTGCATCCTCAAACCGATGGACAAACCGAAGTTGTCAACGAAAGCCTCGGAACTCTTCTGCGTGTGTTGATCAAGAAAAACTTGAAGGATTGGGAGGAATGCATCCCCCACGCCGAGTTCGCCTACAACTGAGCAAAACTCAACAACCAAGATGAGTCCATTCATGATCGTCTATGGTTTTGAGCACCTCATCGCGCTCGACATCCTACCACTACCTCTCCATGAGCGCACGAACATGGACGTCGAGAAGCGTGCACAAGCTATGAAGACGCTTCATGAAGAAACAAGAGCTAATATCGAACAGCTAGTCATTCTCCAAGCTTCAAGGTGAAACAAGGACAAGAAGGAGATGATCTTTGAAGAAGGTGACCTTGTGTGGATACACCTAAGCAAAGACCGCTTCCCCAAGGAACGTGACTCCAAGCTCAAACCAAGAGGAGATGGTCCCTTCAAGGTCATCAAAAGAATCAACAACAACGCCTACATCATCGACATACTGACCTCAAAGTACCTTGCAAGCAATACATTCAATGTTAAGGATCTCTCACCCTACCATGGAGATGTTCAAGATGACAACCATGAAGAGTCGAGGATGACTCTTTCCAAAGGGGGAGCTGATGCGGCCCGTCCTACGGACGCTCCTACGTCTACACCACCGAGTCCCCACGGTGGACCAATGACTCGTGCCCGATGACCGATGACCCGTGAAAGATCAGGCCACCCTAGAGGTTGGCCCTCAACAAAAGGTCTTTCAGGGTGAACTTAATTCGTGAAAGATCAGGCCACCCTAGGAGCGAGTTCACCTTAGCTTGGAGGAGTTTGGCTCGGGCACGAGTCATGGGTCCACTTGGGGGACTTGTTGTTGTAGATGTAGAAGCGTCTGTAGGACAGGCTGCATTAGCTCCCCCCTTGGGAAAGAGTCGTCCTCGACTCTTCATGGATATCATCTTGAACATCTCCATGGTAGGGTGAGAGATCCTTGACATTGAATGTATTGCTTGCAAAGTACTTGGAGGTCGGTATGTCGATGATGTAGGCGTTGTTGTTGATTCTTTTGAGGACCTTGAAGGGACCATCTCCTCTTGGCTTGAGCTTGGAGTCACGTTCCTTGGGGAAGCGGTCCTTGCTTAGTTGTATCCACACAAGGTCACCTTCTTCAAATATCATCTCCTTCTTGTCCTTGTTTAACCTTGAAGCTTGGCGAAGGACTTGTTGTTTGATAGTTGCTCTTGTTTCTTCATGAAGCGTCTTCATAGCTTGTGCGCGCTTCTCGACGTCCATGTTCGTGCGCTCATGGAGGGGTAGTGGTAGGATGTCGAGCACGGTGAGGGGCTCGAAACCATAGACGATCATGAATGGACTCATCTTGGTTGTTGAGTGCTTGACTCGATTGTAGGCGAACTCGGCGTGTGGAATGCATTCCTCCCAATCCTTTTGGTTTTTCTTGTTCACCACACGAAGGAGAGTTCCAAGGCTTCGGTTGACAACATCGGTTTGGCCATCAGTTTGAGGATGTGATGCGGATGAGAAAAGGAGCTTGACGCCGATCTTGGCCATGAGGGTCTTCCACAAGTAGCTCATGAATTTGACGTCGCGGTCAGAGACGATTGTCCTTGGCACACCGTGAAGACGGACGATTTCTCTGAAAAACAGATTTGCAACATGTGAAGCATCGTCGGTCTTATGGCACGGTATGAAGTGTGCCATTTTGGAAAAACGATCCACAACAACAAATATAGAATCATAGCCATGCTTAGATCTAGGCAATCCTAACATGAAATCCATGCTAATGTCAGAGCAAGGTGTATGAGGAATAGGCAATGGCATATAAAGACCATAGGGATGAGCTTGCGACTTAGCTTGAACACATGTCGTGCATCGTTGAACGTAGCGGTCCACGTCACGCTTCATCTTGGGCCAGATCAAACCTATGGAGACGAGTTGGTTGATTTGACGTTCGATCTCCTTCGTCTCCTCCGGGTTCATGCGATAAGCGGCGCGGTTAGGAAGTGGTGCACTGGGGATGAGGTCAATTCGATGTTCGATGCCGCGAAGAGGAGGTAGTCCATGTGGAAGCTCTTCGGGGAACACATCCTTGAATTCCTGCAAAACATTCATCAAAGAGGGAGGAACATTGGTTAATTCATTAGTTCCTTGCGCTAGTCCCTTGCAAAGGAGGACATAGTGCAAGATGGATGGGTTGTTCCGAACATCTCTCATCTCACTTTTGGTGGCAAGAAGAACACTCTTAGTTTTTCCACTCGAATTTGGCTTGTGGCTCTCACTCACTATGAGGTGGTTCTCTCTCTCACCGCTCTTCTCACAAGTAGGTGTTGTGCTTTGCACGCTCGCTAAAGCCTTTGCATTGTCCACAATTATTTAGCTAGGAGTCATTGGTTGCAAAATACATGTTTTGTTGAGCCATTTGAAGGTGTATATATTGGTGCGACCATCATGTTGAGCAGCCTTGTCAAATTGCCATGGTCGACCAACAAGCATGTGGCAAACTGTCATAGGAACCACATCACACTCCACCGTATCTTTGTAAGGACCAATGGCAAAGGAGACCGATACGGTATGCTTGATCTTCACAGACCCTTGGTCACTTAGCCATTGCACGTGGTAGGGGTGCTTGTGTGGATGGACGGTGAGGTTGAGCTTCTCACACAACTCGGTGTTGGCAAGGTTGTGACAACTCCCTCCATCAATGATCACCTTGATAGATTTGCCGTTGATGCTAGCTCGTGTTTGGAAGATGTTGGAGCATTGGTCTTCATGCTCTTGTGCTTGAGTGGTCAAGATCCTTGTGACGACAAGCGATGGACTTGCATCATGCTGACACATGAGGAGTTCTTGATCATCTTCCACTCGGTACCTTGCCATTGCTTCCTTGACACGGGCATCAAACTCATCTTCACTCAAGTACTCTTCATCACCATTGTCATGGATGAACAAGACTTTCTTGTTTCCACATTCGGCCGACTTGTGTCCTTTACCTCCACACTTGTAGCATTCACCGTTGAAAGGTGTATCACTCTTTGCTTGCTTGCCACTTGGGGGCAGTTTTCCTTGAGGAAGTGTGGGCTTGAAGGAAGGCTTGGAGGTACTTGAGGAGCTACCATTGAAAGTTGTTGGTGTAGGGGTTGAAGCTTGCTTGTAGGTGAAGTACGTCTTGGGCTTGTTGTACTTGATGTCCTCTTGCACTTGACGTTCAGCCTTTGTTGCGATGTGCACAAGCTCAACCATGGTGTTGTATGTTTGGAACTCGACGATGCGCTTGATTGGGTGATTCAAGCCAATAAGGAAACGTGCCATTGTTTGCTCCATGCGCTCATCAATGTTGGCGCGAATCAAGTTGAGTTCCATTTCCTTGAAGTATTCTTCCACGGTCTTTGTCCCTTGACAAAGAGCTTGAAGGTTGTTGAATAGGTCACGCGTGTAGTGCGCGGAGACAAATCGAAATCTCATGTGAGCCTTCATGTCATGCCATGTTGTGATTGGCGGTTCTTGTCTTGCATCACGAGCAACTTGAACTTGTTCCCACCAAAGGTTGGCGTAATCATCAAACTCTAGCGAAGCCATGGCGACCATCTTCTCGTTGCTATATTTGTGCATGCGGAAGATCTTGTCGACTTTGAGTGCCCACGAGAGGTATTCTTTGGGGTCATTGGATCCGGTGAACTTGGGCATCGTGAACTTGAGCTTGCCAAAAGTTTCTTCATCGTTGCGGTCATTGCGACGAGCTTGGTGACCTTGTTAATGATCTTGTAGTTGGGGAGGTGGAACTTGGTTCTTGCGTCCTTGTTGCGGAGCTTGCTCTTGATATTGTTGTTGAGGAGGAGCTTGCTCTTGCTCTTGGCGCGGTTGTTGACGTGGTTGAGGCGCTTGAGCCTCAAGGTGGCGAGGGTGTGGAGCCTCTTGACGCGGTTGATGACGAAGAGGAGGCTCGTTCCTCGGTTGGTGGTGTTGGTTAGGAACATGGGCCTCACGGCGAAGAACATGGTCATGAGCCTCTTGATGTGGTGGGCGTCGCTCAACTTGTATCACTTGACGCTCCAAGTTTTGTTGATGTGGAGGAGGAGCCACGTGATGACCATGGTGTCGTTGTTGACGTTCATGACGTTGATGACGAGGAGGAGGATCTTGGAGATCTTCACGTCGATGACGAGCTTGATTCTCCAAATTGGAGTCATCACTTGTTGTGTCAAGTATGTGTCGCGGTCGATGGTGGTAGACTTGTGGTTGTACTTGTGGTTCCTCTTGTGGTTGCTCTTGTTGAATCACTAGTGCCCTTGCGTGATGACGGTGTGCTTCTTGCCTTGCTCATGGCCTTGAAGACAGGTCACCATCATAGCTTGACGTTGCGGCGTGCCGTGGGGAAGGTACATAGTTCGAAGAGGTTCCAACTTCAACCACGGGGGCATCATTGCGTCTTTGAGCACTTTGATGTAGATCTTGTGGAAGAGGTGCATGACGATGCGAAGAACTTGAAAAGCTTGACGCGCGTGAACGTGGTCTTGCCATTCCGTTGATGAGGCGTCAAAGATTGTCATTTGTTTCGGCGACGGAGCATTGGAGCGCTTCATTTTGGTGGCCGAAGTTGTGATGCATTGCTTGCATTTGCCTTTCGAGGCCGTCGAAGCGGTTGTCGATGTTCTTGAACTCGGGTTGCGTCTCGCCAGATTGTTCATCTTGTCGCGTCTCAAGTGCTTGGCAACGTTGACGGAACTCTTGTCGAATGATGAAGTGCGCGTCATGTACGGACCTTGATCTTCTTCTTGGGGAGGTGGTTGGCTCGTCTCACCGTGCCTATCCATCTTGCAAAACACACGAGTGTTGTATATGGAAGTGGAATATGGTGGTGTTAGCCTTGTACCTCACCTTGGGGATTGCACCAAACTAGAAACCACAAGTGAGAGCTATAAGCGTGCAAAGTGGAATTGCAAAGAAAACTCACACTAAAGAAAGAACTAACTCTCAAAAGCTTGTTGGTGGTAGGGTAGGATTGTGGAAAGCCAAAGAACCAACCAAAAGAAAAGGGATAGTCAAAAGTGGGTAAAATCCAACAAAACTCAAGTCAAAGGTGAAGGTCGACAACTCGAAAGGGTGACAGGAACATACGACTATATACACACACATGGAGAAAGTTTGGATTGGCACGACTATGAAAATGAGCAAACAAAATGTCCTAACGAAGACTAAGCTCGTTGTCGTGCCAATGCAAGCAGAGACCGTGGCTCGTTTCCAAAGAGGTAAAGTGAGCAACAGATTTGTGCACTTGCCTTGGGCGCTCTTCTTTCTCTCTTGCTTACAAGCTTTGAGACTCTCTTTTGCAAGGGGAGACTATTTTTCTTTTGCTTTTTGTATGTATCTTTTTCCTTTTTCTCTTTTTTTTGCTCTCCCTTGATGCTACCTAGTCACACTTGCTATTGCTCTTGCACTCTCACTATCCAAGGACAAATGCACAATGCTCAAGCAAACACAAGATGAGCCACTCTCATGGGATAAGTACACATAAAAGGAAGATGGGGGTTAACAAGGTGACGCAAGTTATACCTTCTTTGATGATGAACTTGGCATCGGTGGTGCGGGATGATATTCGTGGTCCATGGTGTCGATGAGCGCCGAAGTCGATGATGCGGAAGCTTGCTGGTAGTTGCTGACACGCACACGGGACACGAGCAAACAAAGGAGATTAGCCAGTGCGAAAAATGAGGCAAAACAGTCAAAACAGGTGCTAAAGCCGGACACTCCGGTCTGTCTTGGCCGGATACTCCGGTCTGGCCGGACACTCTGGTCTGGTTCAGCCGGACACTCCGGTCGGGCCAGACACTCCGGTCGGTACGAGCCGGACACTCCGGCGCGGGTTTCCTGCTCGTGTTCTTGAGCGGAAATCCCCGCCTTCGGGCCTCAAATCCACGAAAAACTGGCCAAATCGGGCTGGGGAAACGCAGGATAAAGCTAGACCAACTCCTTAGACAAGGTTTGGTCGGATCAAAACCACAAATAACACTCCAAATCAAGAGATCGATCCAAAGGCAAATATGGGCTGTTTTTTGTGGGGATTTTCGAATTTTTGGTGGATAGAAGAAAATTTTGTGGGGGAAATCGTGAGCAACGAAGCTCTTGATACCAATATGTTGAGGGCAAACCTCTAGGGTGGCCTGATCTTTCAAGATTCCCTTTCAAATCGAGGGTGGAGTGCGGGGGAAGGAGGGAAGGATGAACACGAAGAACGCGATGAACACACACACGCAAAACCACGATAAACCCCAATAGCTCACGCCGACGATGACAGGTCCGGCGTAATCCCTAGGATCGGCATCGGGCGGAGGACTCTCTCTCGAACCGGCACGGCGAGATGGGAGACTCGGTGAGATCTTGATGTCTAGGCAAAGGGACACCGATGCCTAGGCCTTGTACAACGCGGAGGCACAATGCAAACTCCAACGAGGTTTGGGGATATTGGTGCTCCTTGGTCAAGGAGCATGAGGCTAGAATTAGATAGATCCACAAAGGGGTTTCCACTAATTCCAATATAAAGCCTAGGGTTTACAATGGAGGTGGGGGGCTATATATAGGCCAACCACAAGTTCAGTGGTAATTCAGGCATTAAAGTAGAGTTCTGGGCGAAGTAGAGGGGTACATGGGCCATAGGGCCCAGCTAGGCTCGCAGGCCCATCTTCAGGCCGGACAGTCCGGGTCGAAACGGCCGGACAGTCCGGGGTGGCTGGACACTCCGGGCAGTGTCTGGGCAGTGTCCGAACTGGCACATAGAATGTCCGAGTCCAGACGGGGCGGGGTAGGCCGGACACTCTGGCTGAGTCGCGCCGGACACTTCGGCTGAGTCGCGCCGGACACTCCGGCTCTAGCAGCTTCAGCTCAGGTGCATCTTCAGGGCTCGTGGGTCGACGCGGCGGGGGCTCGTACCTGATGATGCACAAAGTAGTGGTATGAAGTAGCATGCCATCCAAGGAGGTATCAAATTGGCATGAAGAGAGGAGCGAGTTCACCTTAGCTTGGAGGAGTTTGGCTCGGGCACGAGTCATGGGTCCACTTGGGGGACTTGTTGTTGTAGATGTAGAAGCGTCCGTAGGACGGGCTGCATCACCACCTTCAGGTTATCATCCGAACCCCCTCTAGTATTAAGTTGCAAGGAACAGATAATTGCATTAAGCATTGCGTGTAAAGTAAACAATACGATTGTTCTATGAACAAAGGATTGTTGTTTTCTCCCTAGTAGTAACAGCACATCTAGTACCTTAGAGATTTCTGTCACTTCCCCAGATTACTAGAGGCATGAACCCACTATCGAGCATAAATTCCGTCTTGGAGTTGCTAGCATCTACTCGGCCAAGATATCTACTAACAACGGAGAGCATGCAAGATCACAAATAACAAAAACATGATAGAATCAATAATCAATCTGAAATAGCATCTCAATATCAATTGGATCCCCGCAAACACAACATGTATGATTACAAATAGATGATCTTGATCATGAACGGAGCTCACAAGATCTAGACATGGTAGCACAAAGGAGAAGAACCAACCATCAAGCTACTACATGGACCCGTAGTCCAGGGATGAACTACTCACGCATCACACCGTAGGCTTGCATGGTGATGAAGAAGGCCTCCAGGGTGAATTATCCCCTCTGGCAGGGTGCCGGGAAGAGCTTCAGATCCCTCCCGATCTAGGGATGGAGATGACAGTGGCTACAGACTCTTTCATGGAATTTTTATCGTGTACTTAGGGTTTATGTATCGGAGGCAACTTATAGGCGAAAGGGGAGGCCGAGGGGGTGCCCTAGGCGGCCACACCACCCCCTGGCGCCGGCCAGGCCTAGCCGCGCGGCTAGGTGGTGTGGCCGGCCTTTGGCCCCTCTCCGTCTCGTCTTCTGGCTCCATGTCCCCCTCGGTGAAATATTGACTTTGGCTTTTCTCCCGTCCATTTTCGAGAATATTCATTTTCTGACTTTCCTAGAACCAAAAACAGGCAGCTGGCACTGCGACATCTTGTTAATAGGTTAGTCCAAGAAAGTGTATAAAAATACTCCAAAGTGTGGACAAAACATAAGAAAGTAGATATAAAACAAGCATGGAACATCAAAAATTCTAGATACGTTAGCAACGTATCAAGCTTTTTGCTAGCGTCTCTCCTTGTGCATTGCAACACGAGCTTTACTCCGACATACATCTTTGTGCTCTTGTTTATAGTTGCTTTGCCCCATTTTTCTCCACTGCGTGTGTTTTCCGTGGGTCTTGTGTCATACGTCCAGCACTAGGATTTGATACTTTGGCGTGTAGGTATCCTCACCTAGAGATCCACCATATACCCTAGTTGTCGTGTGATAGTTTTTCCCCTCGGTATTCGCATCATCACATCCGTGCACGTGTTTCTGATCATCTATTGGTAAGCATTGCTAATTCACTTTGGAGCGGTAAGATTTCCTTTATTTGAGTTGTTTAGTGATTTTGAGCTCCACCATACACAGATTTTGTTATGTGCACTAACATACTAATCATGTCTGCTAGTGATGAGTTTGATGTGATGCAGAAAAAGAACACTACTACTCCAGCTTTGTGGAGTGACTTTGAAGGGTTACGTGACCACTTGCAGGGTACGATTCAGCTAACAACCAACGCCCTTGATGGAGAAGTTCAGGCTGTACAAACCAAGTTACAAGAGACAGATACAACAGTCAACACCATTCAAACACAAGTGACAGCTCTTCAGACTTCGATTGATACCTTGACTCAATCGATGGAGGCAATCCGCGTGTTGTTGCAGCGTAATGAAGGGCAGCGCCATGAGCAGCAGTTTGATGATGCTAGTATTGGTGATAATGGAGAGAACACAAACCCATTTGTGTTTGGTCGCGGTGCTTATGCTCATGGGTACCGTGGCCATTGGTATGCCCCTCCTGTGGCTCAGCTTCCATTGGTTCCGGCTGCAGGGGCTGCGCCATGCCTTGATGAGGGCCCAGCCAGGCCGAAATTTCCGATTCCCTAGTTTCATGGCAATGATGTGGAAGAATATCTCAACTGGGAGCTGAAATTGGAAAAGTTATGGCGTTTGCACGAGTACACCGAGGATAAGAAAGTGAAGTAGGCATCTTCTGAGTTTGAGGGCTTCGCCTTGATATGGTGGGATCATGTTTGCACCTCTCGTGCGGAGGACAGGGCTCCTTCTATTGCTACCTGGCGTGCTATGAAGGAAGAGATGCGGCATCGTTTTGTCCTAGCAAATTATGTTCGTTCCCTATATGATAAGTTAACAAATTTGAAGCAAGGCCTGAAGACAGTGGATGAATACTTCTATCAGATGGAGATGATTATGCAGCGTGCTAAACTTCGCGAGCCAGAAGACCAAACAATGCAGCGTTTCCTTGATGGATTATCTTTCTAGATTCGGCGCATTGTTGGGCATCACCCTTATGCAGATATGTCTAAGCTCTTGCATCAATCTAGAGAGGCTGAAGCTACTATGGCCGAGGAGGCCAGATTTGCAGCACGTTCTCCATCGGCTCGGGGACGTTTTCCATCACGTTCCCTCTCTATTGGTCAGAATTCTGGTGGTGTTCGTCAGGCTAGTTCTGTTAGTGATCATGTGAGTACCCCGGCAAAACCTGCTGCGTCCAACAATAAGCCTACACCTGCTATGGGTGGTTCGGGTTCCACTACTTCTACAGCTAGAAATAGGGATATGAGCTGTCACACATGTGGCGGCAAGGGACACTTCAAGCGTGATTTCCCCAATAAGAAGACTATGATAGTTGATGCGTCTGGTGGGTACGAGACTGGGGATGATGCTGATCCGTTTGATGAGGAGCATGATGAGGTTCCAGAGGATGTTTACTATTGTGATGCTTCTCTAAATCCTGTGTTTGTGTGTTCTCCGAGAGTCTTGCAAGTTAACCCAAGTCCAGTTGATCAAAGATGCAATTTATTTCAAACACGGGTTGATGTGAGTGAAGGTAGAGCATGCAGGGTCATTATTGATGGAGGAAGTTGTAGAAACTTGGCTAGTAAAGAGCTTTGTAGTAAGCGGAAATTGAAATACCATCCACACCGCAGCCCATATTTTATGCAATGGTTGAGTGATGCTGGTGAGATGAAAGTTAATCATATGGTACGTGTGGAGTTTCAGATTGGGGCCTATAAAGATGTGGTCGAATGTGACGTGGTCCCTATGACAGTTTGCCACCTTTTGTTGGGCCATCCATGGCAATATGATCGTGACGTTCATCACAATGGGAAGGCCAATACATATCAGTTTAATTGGCAAAGAAAGGATGTGATACTGAGACCCATGTCTCCACAGGCAATTGTTAATGAGTCTCATCGGAAAACTGTAGTAAATCTTGAGCATGAGCAGGCGAGAACACAACGACAAGACCCTGCATTGACAGTGCATGATCAGACTTCTTCTGCCGTGGCACACTTTACAACCTGTTTTGCTGCCGTGGCACAACTTTCTAGATATTTTGCTGCCACGGCAAAGTGCACAGATCAGTTCTCTGCCGCGATAGAGATTGCTGCAGTTTCTGTGCCGCGGCACAGCAGTGCTGCCCAGATCTCTGCCGCGGCACAGGAACAACCCAGTTTTCTACCGCGGCATAGCATAGAGCAGTTTTCTGCCGCGACACATTCCAAGGACAGTTTGCCTGCCGCGCTAGTTCTAGCTGCATGTTCTGATGATGGCGTTGATTCTTTCATACTGATCGAAACAAAGGAAGATTTGAGAGAATTTGTGGATGATCCCTCTGCTGTTCCTCTGGTGCTGGTCAACAAGGGTGAAATCTTGGTTTCTAACGACATGGCCCCTCTCTATTGGTGTTTCTACTGTTTTGCAGGAATTCAGTGATGTGTTTCCGAAAGAGGTACCCAATGGTTTGTGATGCAGCCCGTCCTGCGGACGCTACTACATCCACAACGACAAGTCCCCAAGATCGTCCCCAAGTCAACCAAGAAGATGGACCAGGAGCAGCCAGCTCCAGAACGAGAGTCTCCGCCGTCATCGCCCCGGAGAGTCTGCCCGAATCCAGCCGGAGTGTCCGGCGCGACTCAACCGGAGTGTCCGGCCTACCCCAGCCCCGTCCTGGCGCGGACATTCTGTGTGCTACATCGGACTCTACCCGGACACTACCTGGAGTGTCCAGCCACCCCGGACTGTCCGGCCCACTCGACCCGGAGTCTCCGGCCTACGCGATGGGCCTGCGTGCCAACATCTGGGCCCTTGGCCCATGTACCCCTCTATTCCGCACAAAACCATAGTTTTATGCCCAAACTACCCTTGAACTTGTGGTTGGCCTATAAATAGAGCCCCCACCCCCTCATGTATCCCTCATGTATCCCTTCAGTCGTTACCACATCATGGTCTCCAACTTATGCCAAGTCGTCATGGACTCCAAAGGTGAATCCGTTCCTCTATGCGAGCCCACTTCCTACCCTTTTGAATGGTATACTACTTCATACTCCGTCCCATATCCATGATAGGTTCACACCAACAAGTACGGAGGCATGGGACGAAGCCTGGAGCACCAAGCCTGACAAGACGGAGGCTTGGAAGAGAAGACGGAAGAAGCAGCAGCTGGAGCACCGGAGTCTCCGGCCTACGCACACCGGAGTCTCCGGCCTAAAGACACCAGAGTCTCCGGCCTGCAGACCCCGGAGTCTCCTGACCCAGCCCGGACCGACCCCTAGATCGAGCTCGAGGACAGTCTGTCTGCCACTCCGGAGACGGACACGAGTCTCCAGCCCAGTCTGGAGTCTCCGGACCGCCACATCGGAGTCTCCGGCCTGAGCGTATGGGCCTGTGCGCCACTAGCTAGGCCTTCGGCCCATGTACCCCTTAGTCCGCCCAGACTTTTCCCTTTTATTCCTAAAGTACCCTTGAACTAGTGGCTGGCCTATATATAGTGCCCCCACCCCCTCATGTAACCCTAGGCATAGATGATAGACTAAAGAAAACCCCCCTTTGTGGAATCTCTAGTTTTGCCTCATCCCCTTCTACCAAAGGGGGTCGACTATCGTCACCACCTCGTTGGAGTTTGCATCGTGCCTCCCTCGTTGTACAAGGCCTTGGCATTAGTGTCCCTTTGCCAAGACATCAAGACCCTCTCCAAGGTGTTCTTCCCTCTCCGCGTGGGATCGAGGGAGCACGTTGACCGATCTTTCCTTGCGAGGATTCTATCGGACCGATGGCCACCGGTGAGAGCAATCGGCCTTGTATTGTGTGAGTTTTGCGTGTGTTCATCGTGTCCTTCGCGAGGTGTGCGTCCGCTTCCGCTACCTTCTCCCTTTCCCCTTGCTTTTCCCATCGATTTGACCACGAGATCTGTGAAGATCGGGCCACCCACGGGGTTACCCCATAACAAAAGGTATAAAAATTCCGCGACTTCTCCCCACTTGCATTCCTTTGTGAGCCACACTATCTTTGCGTTCAACAAACACCTATTGAGACTAGTTCCTCCTTTGATTGCTTGGGCTATGCACATTTGATACCTTGTAGAATTCCGAGCAAAAGTTGTGAGCGCGCTATCTCATATAGTTATCTTGTATAGTTGGTGGCACAAGGAAGGGGCAAGTGAAAAAGAAAAGAAAAAGAGAAAAAAATAGAAGAAAAAAAAGAAAGAGAAGAAAAAGAGAGAAACAAACAAGTGCCTCATAGAATAGGAAGCGCAAGCTCGATGAACATCAAATAGGTGGTACTTATTGTGCATATCTTGTAGCCCACCAATTTATTGCAATCGAACTAGCGTCTCTCCTTGCACTTGTGCGACACGAGCTTATAGTCTTCGCTAGGTCATCATTTGGTTCTTAGCTCACTTTCTCCGTCGCACAAGTCCCATTTATCCCACCGTGTATGTTTCCTTGTATATAATTCATATCTTGTGGATTGACTTGTTTTGCTTTGTGATAATCATGGTTCTTTACTTGCCATTACAACATCTTGAGTTTGGATTGGTTCTTGACTTGCCACCCTCCATACCCATCCACCACAAGCTTTGTGTGTGTGTGTTTTTTAGTGGTTAGTTGGTTTTGGTGTTCTGCGTGAACTTCACTTTGCTTGTTTTGATTGCTCTCAAGTGTGGCCACTTGCACGATACTATCTTCCAAGGTAAAGTAAGGTTTGACATTGCATCCCTAACCCCTACCACTTCCATATACACCACTTGGTCTTGTGAATCATGTCTAGGAACTCCGGACCCAAGGATGATATCTATGAAGAATCCACGATGAGCCACCATGCCTACGCCTCCACAAGCATGGATGACATGATGGAGCACTACACCGACAATGTCTCCACATGCTTGGGTGATATGGAGTTCTACAACAACAATAACTCCCCAAGCATGGACGATTTCAAGAATGACAACGACAACCTCCTCAAGTCGCATCGACCAAGAGGGAGCCTCTACCTCGAGAGCACCAAGGTCCACCATCGCATGGACAAGTTCGAAAGCTCCCTCAACAACTTCAAGAGCGACATGGACAACAACTTCACCAAAACCATGACCATGATGGCCAAGACTAATGATGCTTTGCGCTCATTACAACGCCTCACCAAGAAGAGTGCCAAGGACAAGGAGGATCGTAGCGAGCGTCATGTGGATGACCAAGTGCGCCATATACATCAACCTTTGGCAAGGCACGCCAATGACCTCCGTCGACACCATCATAAGGCACCTTCAACTACTCGTGCCACCACCAAAAGGGCACCAAGAGCAAGCTCTCCTCCACACCATCAAGCTTCACGCCAAGAGTCTACACTTCAAGATGGAGGAAGCCAAAGCCACGTATGTGATGAAGTCGATCCGAGCACCGCTCTCGACAACAACATTAGCCTACTTCCACCACTACCACAAGATGGCGACGACAAGGTCAAGAATGGTGAGCATGGGATTTTCCCTTCACCAAAGGAGGCGCATGGAGTTGAGCACATGGAGCCTACCCCTACATGCTTGAGTGATGATGTGGTACCAATCCCATGTGAGTATGAGAGCCACTTAGCCCACTTGAGTGAAAACAAGAGTGAGATGAGTGACTCCACCATATGTGAGATTGAGTGCTTCCACTTTGAGGGCATGAGTGATACACTGAGTGAGTTGAGAGTGGTAGTTGATAGGTCATGTGAGACCACTTTGATTTCTAACGACTTACCCTCTACCTCTAGTGTGTTTTCTCATGATGTGCTAGGTTCCATGGATCAAGAAGCGCCAAACTTGGAGATGATGATGCCTCCGACCGAGAAGATGAACATGGTGGATGAAGATGATGATATCCCCATACATGATGAAGAAGTCATCCACATGGAGGCCAATGCTACGACAACACCCACTTCATATGAGAGGTATGAACAAGGTAAAAATAAGGGTGTTGATGATGCCATGATCCCACTAGTGGACATGATGACTTGTGATGATTGGCATGCTATGGATGATGTTTGTGACATCACATATGCTCATTGATATTTCCATGTGATACTTTGCCTTTGCATAATGTTGAGCATGTGAAATTATTTGATTGTGATGATGTTGCCATAGACATGTCATGCTCTAAACGTTACGTTGATGATATCATTGCTTGCACATTGTTTTGCTTGTAATGATGTTACCAATGGTACCCCTCGAACCATGCTTTGTCATGAGTTTTTTACAATTTCTCCCATTGCCTGTAATATGGATGATTGCTCTTTCACTTGTTTGGCTTGCAACAAAAATTCTCATATGGTTTATATTGAGATGGCCCCCATAGCTTTCTCAAATTTTGGAGATTTTAGTAAATGCCATGATAAGCATGTTCACCACTTGCATACTCACCATGCATCTATTTCATACTTAATTGACACTCATGGTGATGTGATATGGGGTGGCCCGATCTTCTCAGCAAGCTCTTGGCGATGGTGATGGTGGATGGTAGATAACTAGTGCGTAGCTATGATCTCTCCCGCTCGATCCCTGATGCCAATGCAACAGCTCTCGAACCTTGTAGGATATTCACAACACCACACTCTTGCGCATGCAGCCGTGACCACGAACGGTAGTATGCAATCTACTAATTCCCAATGGAACAACAGATCACACTCAATTATAGTTGGCAGATTCGAACACAGGGTAATTCCAGAGGTTCTATGAAAGAAACAACTCCAAAATATTTTAACGTGGTCTAAAAAACCTAACTTGTGACGGCTATGGAGGTTTATATGAGGGCTGGGGCGTCCTCCCCTCTAAACGGGCCTAAAAACAGCCATAACTTGGCCCAAACTGACTCGGTTCGACTCAAACTGATACATACCGACCCATATATGGGTTCGGCCTTATTGGGACGCAGTCCAAACGTCGTGGAACACCTCAAACATGTAATTCTTGGTGCGCCATCTCTCTCTCTTGCTCATACGTGATTTCCTCATTGCGTCCTAGTGCGCCTGCCTCCCGCTCCTCCCTCGCGCACTTGTTGATATTGGAAATCAGCGCTTGTCCTTCTTGGTGCAACTCTCCTCCTCCTCGCGCAACACTTGTGTTATCAATAAACCTGATCATACAAAGATGCATAGACTTAGGTAGTATAAAGTTCTCATTAAGTAAAACATCAGGTTCAATTAAGAATGAATTCACCTGATAGTCATTATTGATTTGACTCAGTATTTCCTTCCATTTCAGGCAGGCAGAATCATCATAATCCCCGTAGATATCCTCATCCTCCTCCCTTTCTTCATGAAAAGCCGTCCTCGGCTTTAGGTAAGCTGAAAGTGGGAGAAACAAAAAGAACAACGTGTACGCAAAGTATATGTATATATAACATGTTGTATTATTGTTGTTCACATGAAAAGTATGTCCAGTATACATCAAGCAACTTAAATTGCAGGTATAAGTGAAGTACAAAGAATCATGATCATGGTAAAAAACAACTAAATAGATAGTCATGTTCTTCAATATTAAATTCAGTTTTCTCAAAGAAGATCTATGATCAAATTTGTGAACAAGATCAAACCAATTTAATATGTCTGAAAACCAAATTGAATCATGCCATGCTTCTACTGCGCTACTCTGATTATTATGAACATGATCATGTTGTCCAGTATGTAAAATGCAACTCAATTTGCAAATATAAGTGAAGTATAAAGCATTAGCACAACTAGACAACGAATTTTGGGATAAACACAACGAATAAGAAAACTGGGGTTCTATTCTAGCAAGATTACAACGATCCAACATAGGTAAAATTACTTGTGTTGGCTACATTATATCAACTAGACCTGACTTTAGTTTCATATTATCACAAATTTTAGCATATATCTCACAACACAAAATCGTCGACACACAACATGTATGGCTGAAAACAGCATGTTTCAGTTCAGCGATTCGATCACAAGTAATGCATATGTGATCCACAAGAAAAATTTCATGTATGCTATATTCACCAATCAGATTGAAAGTGAAACAAGGAGAATATGTGCTAGAATTCAGAAATGAAATTTCAGAAATCTTATCCATAGCACAACTCATACTCATAGGTTCATTTAGCATGATAGAATACACAATATCAGCAGGTGGTATTCGAGCAAGTATTTCCTTATGTGTTATCAGTACCACATGATCAAAATTTGAATTTGGTAAACTATCACATGGTGCTGAAACAGTAGTGCAAGGCAAATCACAAGGAGGCTTCAGTAAAGGAATAGACTCACAATATGTCGCACATGTTGGCTGAAGCTCCAAATCAGTACCAATGTCATTAACAAACTTCTCAGCTGTAGTAGGTACTACGACATCCTCCTCAAGTAACAATACCAGATCGTGTGATGCAGGTTGTAAAATAGGCGGCTCCCTTTCTTCAAAAGCAACCTGCATAGCACAAGAAACAATACCAGGAGTAGAGATGATTACATTAGTAGAAATATCCTCACATGTATTAGCATCTACTGCACTGATGTTTTCTTTTTCTCTCATACTCTTAGAATGGATGCTCTCAACCTCACGTTTAGTGGAATCACACAGCTCACTTTTGATAACACTCTCACTCAGCTTGGCTATGTGGCTCTCATTCTCACATGGGTTGTAATGCACACCGTGTTCAAGATGACAAATAATAGAATTGTCACCGTTCATCATGACCTTGTACTTAGCAGACAAACTGAACTCTTTTGTCCTCTCCTTGCGAAGAAGATGATACTCATGAAATTTGTCTACTGAAATCCTGAGCATAACACGCCTCTTCATGTTCCATTTGAAAGAAATCCTTCCAACAACAGGACAT
Source organism: Avena eriantha (assembly GCA_910589775.1). Classification (NCBI taxonomy): domain Eukaryota; kingdom Viridiplantae; phylum Streptophyta; class Magnoliopsida; order Poales; family Poaceae; genus Avena; species Avena eriantha. The sequence continues at coordinate 391,736,924 of OU342743.1, forward strand.
ATTTGAGCGTCAAACCTTCTACTCCAAGGTTCTCCCAATAGTATGTGACAAGAATCAAGTGGTATAGGAGATACATCACAGCGCACAATCTCAGTACGCTCTTTTTAAAAGTCATAGGAACATCAGCGGTGTGTGAAATCAGCAATGTGCCATATGATGAATGCAAGAGATATGGCACCGCACGGGCACATGTGGGTAGCTGCAACTTTTGTACAACTTCAACGCTGATCAAATTAATAGTAGAGTTACTATCAATGGTAATGGAAGCACATCGCTAACCAATCATCACACTATGGTGGAAAAGACCATCACCATCAAAAATACCGCATTCTTCCTTCCAAAAAGTTCCACTACAACGCCAATTGTCGATGAATTTTAACTGTACGTCTCCACATTATTTGTAACATCACCTGCCTCCATTTTCTGCATCACATCAACACTACTAGAAGACATGATTAGTACATTAGTGCACAAATCAAAATCAGTATGGTGGAAACTCTGACAACGCACTCACAACTGATAAGAAAGAAGATCTTACCGTTCCAAAGTGAATAGAGATGCTCTACCAAACGTAATCAAAGACTGATGCACTGAAGTGATGAAGTGAATATCAAAGGTATAGAGAACGATCACAGGGCACACAGGGTATTTATGGTGGAGCTGTAGGTATGGTATCCTATCTACACCGCAAACAAGTCCTAGTGTTGATCGTATGACAAAGACCCACGGAAACACACACGGTGGAGATAAATGGGGCAATTGCAACTATGAAAATGAGCTCAAAAAGTAAGGTATGTCGGAGGAATGCTCGTGTTGCAATGCACAAGGAGAGACGCTAGCAATGTCTCAACGAAACGGGCACAAGATTGCTAACTGAGCAGCCCGTAGAGCACTAAGCACGCTAGTCTCGTAGGATAGTTATAGACACAAAGAAAGGCTTACTAAGGCTCAAAAGGATAGGTACGCTATGTGGACTCAGTAAAAAAATAAACAAAAAAAAGAAAAAAAATTGACCTGAGAATTGGTCTCTGCCACGGCAGAAAAACGGCCTAAAATCCTGCCGCGGCAGGATGCCGGCAGTTTTTTTTTCCTCTCGTACTAGCACAGACTGGTCTGTGGTAAGGCGACGGTTCGATTTTTTTTTTCGGAATTTCTTTATTTTTTTTGGGTCACGCTAGAGTACAGACTTCTCTGCGGTCAGGCGCGAGGCAGCGAGCCGAATTTTTTTTTTTGCTCGCCAAGTAGTACACAACTAGGACTCTTTACTTGGATCGGATCTGACTTGATGGTAGCGGAAAAAGATGGTGGAAAACAACTAGAACACTAGAAAACAAATCTACGAAGAACAAATCTAGATCTAGATCTAATCTAATAGAGGAACGCGATCAGCAACTATTACTCGAATACGATGTAATCTAGGCTATGGTAACTCTTTTTGTGGGGCTTTTTCTATATAGGATGAAAAACACTCTCTAATCTATGGATGGATTGTGGATTGCTTACCGAGGCAACGAGGAAATCTGATAGCAAGATGATATGGGGTGGCCCGATCTTCTCAGCAAGCTCTTGGCGATGGTGATGGTGGATGATAGATAACTAGTGAGTAGCTATGATCTCTCCCGCTCGATCCCTGATGCCAATGCAACAGCTCTCGAACCTTGTAGGATATTCACAACACCACACTCTTGCGCACGCAGCCGTGACCACGAACGGTAGTATGCAATCTACTAATTCCCAATGGAACAACAGATCACACTCAATTATAGTTGGCAGATTCGAACACAGGGTAATTCTAGAGGTTCTATGAAAGAAACAACTCCAAAATATTTTAACGTGGTCTAAAAACCTAACTTGTGACGGCTACGGAGGTTTATAAGAGGGCTGGGGCGTCCTCCCCTCTAAACGGGCCTAAAAACAGCCATAAGTTGGCCCAAACTGACTCGGTTCGACTCAAACTGATACATACCGACCCATATATGGGTTCGGCCTTATTGGCACGCAGTCCAAACGTCGTGGAACACCTCAAACATGTAATTCTTGGTGCGCCATCTCTCTTTCTTGCTCATACGTGATTTCCTCATTGCATCCTAGTGCGCCTGCCTCCCGCTCCTCCCTCGCGCACTTGTTGATATTGGAAATCAGCGCTTGTCCTTCTTGGTGCAACTCTCCTCCTCCTCGCGCAACACTTGTGTTATCAATAAAACTGATCATACAAAGATGCATAGACTTAGGTACTATAAAGTTCTCATTAAGTAAAACATCAGATTCAATTAAGAATGAATTCACCTGATAGTCATTATTGATTTGACTCAGTATTTCCTTCCAGTTCAGGCAGTCAGAATCATCATAATCCCCGTAGATATCCTCATCATGATGTGCACAAGAAGAGATACATCATGATGGATGATGTGTTTCTCTACCATGCACACACATTCTTCCTTTTATCTATGATGTGTGTAGGTACCCGCACAAGAATGTCAACATCGGTTGAGCACGAGTTGACAAAAAGAGCTCTAGAGAGCATCCCCCAAGTGAGTTCAAGATCGAACCCAGCTCTGATACCTTGTGCATGCTTTGCATCTTTCATGTTGACAAATTGCTCTTTCCTATGGTTTGATTGCAAGCATGTTGATGGTATTCTTCCACCTTGTGAAAATCATGTCACGTTGCTATTGGATATTGATGCTTTGTGTGTTGCCGCAAAAATGTTGAACAATTTCTATTTCCGATGTTTTGTGTGCAACCATAATGCCATTATGAGCATGTATTGTCATGAGAGCTTCCAAGTCTCTCGTATTGTGCTTGCAACAAACATAAGGACCACTTGCTCTTTCATATGGTTTATTCGCAAACAAGTTGTTTTTGCTTCCACTTGTGATACTCCAATGCCCATGATTTTTGAGTTTGATGATTTGTGTGTGGCATCCAACATATTGAACAATTGTTCTTTCCAATGGTTGGTTTGCACACATAATGTTGTTGCTTTGGATATTCTTCCTCATGTGTTTTTGCCAAATTCTCCTAGCTTTGCATCAAAGATGTTGATCAAGATTTTAGTCAATTGCTTTGCGTGCCACACTAAGATGTTATATGAAATTTTTGAGTTCCCACATTTGGATGATGTTCAATTAACTTCCATGCACTTTGACCTTGCATACGCATTTCATTTGCGATACTTGAGTTGTGCTAATAGTCTTGTGAACAAGAACGTACATGCCACAAATGACATACTCCTCTATCACACACAAACATATGTTGCTTGGTCTTTGTTGTGTGAAGGTACAATTGCATACGTGTCAACCTCTATGGACAAAGAGTTGACAAGACGAATCGAAGAGAGTTACCTAGGGTTATCCTTCAATGAGCTATCTCTATATCATAAGGTGACTTCCGTCTACTTGAGGACTCATGCTATAATCTTCATGAATTGGCTACTCTTTGAGTGTTGCTTCGCTTTTGTTGTGAGCTTTGTAGGCTTCATGGAAGGTGAAGGAACATTGAAGAGTTGCCACATCAAGCTTCCCAAGGACGACTATATGGTGAACCCTAGGATCAAGAAGGTCTCTCGACATCATCTTCTTAGGATGAGCATGAAGAGTCGAGGACGACTCTTTTGCAGGGGGGGGGGCAGCTGATGCAGCCCGTCCTACGGACGCTACTACATCCACAATGCCAAGTCCCCAAGATCGTCCCCAAGTCAACCAAGAAGATGGACCAGGAGCAGCCAGCTCCAGAACGAGAGTCTCCGCCGTCATCGCCCCGGAGAGTCCGCCCGAATCCAGCCGGAGTGTCCGGCGCAACCGGACTGTCCGGCACGACTCAGCCGGAGTGTCCGGCCTACCCCAGCCCCGTCCTGGCACGGACATTCTGTGTGCTACATCGGACTCTACCCGGACACTACCTGGAGTGTCCGGCCACCCCAGACTGTCCGGCCCACTCTACCCGGAGTGTCCGGCCTACGCGATGGGCCTGCGTGCGAACATCTGGGCCCTTGGCCCATGTACCCCTCTATTCCACACCAAACCCTAGTTGTATGCCCAAACTACCCCTGAACTTGTGGTTGGCCTATAAATAGAGCCCCCACCCCCTCATGTATCCCTTAGGCATAGATGGTAGACTAAAGAAGACCCCCTTTGTGGAATCTCTAGTTTTGCCTCATCCCCTTCTACCAAAGGGGATCGACTATCGTCACCACCTCGTTGGAGTTTGCATCGCGCCTCCCTCGTTGTACAAGGCCTTGGCATCGGTGTCCCTTTGCCAAGACGTCAAGACCCTCTCCAAGGTGTTCTTCCCTCTCCGCATGGGATCGAGGGAGCACGTTGACCCATCTTTCCTTGCGAGGATTCTATCGGACCGGTGGCCACCAGTGAGAGCAATCGGCCTTGTATTGTGTGTGTTTTGCGTGTGTTCATCGTGTTCTTCGCGAGGTGTGCGTCCGCTTCTGCTACCTTCTCCCTTTCCCATCGCTTTCCCGTCAATTTGACCACGAGATCCGTGAAGATCGGGCCACCCTAAAGGTTTGCCCTCATCAGTTTGCTACCCTTGCGTGGCATTGAGCATGAAATTGATTTGATTCTTGGCACATCGTTGCCTAATCGAGCACCTTATTGTACAAACCCCAAAGAAACTAAAGAGATTCATAAACAAGTACAAGCACTTCTTGATAAAGGGTATATTCGTGTGAGCCTTAGCCCTTGTGATGTTCCTGTTATTTTAGTACCTAAGAAAGATGGTACATGGTGCATGTGTGTAGATTGTCGAGCTATTAATAACATCACTATTCGATATCGTCATCCTATTCCCTGTTTAGAGGATATGTTAGATGAATAGAGTGGTGCTGTTGTTTTCTCGAAAATTGATTTGAGTAGTAATTATCATCAGGTTAGGATGAAGGAAGGAGATGAGTGGAAAACTGCCTTTAAAACAAAATTTGGTTTATATGAGTGGTTAGTCATGCCTTTTGGTCTCACTAATGCACCTAGTACTTTCATGAGATTAATGAACCATGTTTTGAGAAATTTTATAGGCAAATTTGTGGTTGTGTATTTTGATGATATATTAATTTACAGCCGCAGTGAATCTGAACATATTGATCATATTAGACAAGTTTTGCATGTGCTACGTGATGCTAAATTGTATGGTAATCTTGAGAAGTGCACTTTCTGCAAAGACAAGGTCATCTTTCTAGGATATGTTGTTTCTAAGAATGGAGTCGAGGTAGATAATTCTAAAATTGTAGCAATACAAAATTGGCCTACTCCTATGAATGTTAGTCAAGTTAGAAGTTTTCATGGACTTGCTGGTTTCTATAGAAGATTTGTGAAAGATTTTAGTACTATTGCTGCACCTTTGAATGAACTAACTAAGAAAGGTTTAAAATTTGTTTGGAAACCTGATGAGGATATCTACAGGGATTATGATGATTCTGACTGCCTGAACTGGAAGGAAATACTGAGTCAAATCAATAATGACTATCAGGTGAATTCATTCTTAATTGAACCTGATGTTTTACTTAATGAGAACTTTATACTACCTAAGTCTATGCATCTTTGTATGATCAGGTTTATTGATAACACAAGTGTTGCGCGAGGAGGAGGAGAGTTGCAGCAAGAAGGACAAGCGCTGATTTCCAGTATCAACAAGTGCGCGAGGGAGGAGCGGGAGGCAGGCGCACTAGGATGCAATGTGGAAATCACGTATGAGCAAGAGAGAGAGATGGCGCACCAATAATTACATGTTTGAGGTGTTCCACGACGTTTGGACTGCGTGCCAATAAGGCCGAACCCATATATGGGTCGGTATGTATCAGTTTGAGTCGAACCGAGTCAGTTTGGGCCAAGTTATGGCTGTTTTTAGGCCCGTTTAGAGGGGAGGACGCCCCAGCCCTCTTATAAACCTCCGTAGCCGTCACAAGTTAGGTTTTTAGACCACGTTAAAATATTTTGGAGTTGTTTCTTTCATAGAACCTCTGGAATTACCCTGTGTTCGAATCTGCCAACTATAATTGAGTGTGATCTGTTGTTCCATTGGGAATTAGTAGATTGCATACTACCGTTCGTGGTCACGGCTGCGTGCGCAAGAGTGTCGTGTTGTGAATATCCTACAAGGTTCGAGAGCTGTTGCATTGGCATCAGGGATCGAGCGGGAGAGATCATAGCTACGCACTAGTTATCTATCATCCACCATCACCATCGCCAAGAGCTTGCTGAGAAGACCGGGCCACCCCATATCATCTTGGTATCAGATCCGATCCAAGTAAAGAGTCCTAGTTGTGTACTACTTGGCGAGAAAAAAAAATTCGGCTCGCTGCCTCACGCCTGACCGCAGACAAGTCTGTGCACTAGCGTGACCAAAAAAAAAATTACGAAAAAAAAATCGAACCGTCGCCTTACCACAGACCAGTCTGTGCTAGTACGAGAGGAAAAAAAACAAAAAAAATCTGCCGGCATCCTGCCGCGGCAGGATTTGAGGCCGTTTTTCTGCCGTGGCAGAAACCAATTCTCAGGTCAAAAAAAAAAAAAAATTTTATTTTTTTTACTGAGTCCACATAGCGTACCTATGATTGTGATCCTTAGTAAGCCTTTCTTTGTGTCTATAACTATCCTACGAGACTAGCGTGCTTAGTGCTCTACGGGCTGCTCAGTTAGCAATCTTGTGCCCGTTTCATTGAGACATTGCTAGCGTCTCTCCTTGTGCATTGCGACACGAGCATTCCTCCGACATACCTTACTTTTTGAGCTCATTTTCATAGTTGCAATTGCCCCATTTATCTCCACCGTGTGCTTCCGTGGGTCTTTGTCATACGATCAGCACTAGGACTTGTTTGCGGTGTAGATAGGATACCATACCTACAGCTCCACCATAAATACCCTGTGTGCCCTGTGATCGTTCTCTATACCTTTGATATCCACTTCATCACTTCAGTGCATTCAGTCTTTGATTACGTTTGGTAGAGCATCTCTATTCACTTTGGAACGGTAACATCTTCTTTCTTATCAGTTGTGAGTGAGTTGTGAAAGTTTCCACCATACTGATTTTGATTTGTGCACTAATGTACTAATCATGTCTTCTAGTAGTGTTGATGTGATGCAGAAAATGGAGGAAGGTGATGTTACAAATAATGTGGAGACGTACAGTTACAAATTCATCGACAATTGGCGTTGTAGTGGAACTTTTTGGAAGGAAGAACGCGGTATTTTTGATGGTTATGGTCTTTTCCACCATAGTGTGATGATTGGTGAGCGATGTTCTTCCATTACCATTGATAGTAACTCTACTATTAATTTGATCAGCGTTGAAGTTGTACAAAAGTTGCAGCTACCCACATGTGCCCTTGCGGTGCCATATCTCTTGCATTCATCATATGGCACATTGCTGATTTCACACACCGCTGATGTTCCTATGACTTTTAAAGAGCATACTGAGATTGTGCGCTGTGATGTATCTCCTATACCACTTGATTCTTGTCACATACTATTGGGAGAACCTTGGAGCAGAAGGTTTGACGCTCAAATATGTCCTGTTGTTGGAAGGATTTCTTTCAAATGGAACATGAAGAGGCGTGTTATGCTCATGATTTCAGCCGACAAATTTCATGAGTATCATCTTCTTCGCAAGGAGAGGACAAAAGAGTTCAGTTTGTCTGCTAAGTACAAGGTCATGATGAATGGTGACAATTCTATTATTTGTCATCTTGAACACGGTGTGCATTACAACCCATGTGAGAATGAGAGCCACATAGCCAAGCTGAGTGAGAGTGTTATCAAAAGTGAGCTGTGTGATTCCACTAAACGTGAGGTTGAGAGCATCCATTCTAAGAGTATGAGAGAAAAAAAAACATCAGTGCAGTAGATGATAATACATGTGAGGATATTTCTCCTAATGTAATCATCTCTACTCCTGGTATTGTTTCTTGTGCTATGCAGGTTGCTTTTGAAGAAAGGGAGCCGCCTATTTTACAACCTACATCACACAATCTGGTATTGTTACTTGAGGAGGATGTCGTAGTACCTACTACAGCTGAGAAGTTTGTTAATGACATTGGTACTGATTTGGAGTTTCAGCCAACATGTGCGACATATTGTGAGTCTATTCCTTTACTAAAGCCTCCTTGTGATTTGCCTTGCACTACTGTTTCAGCACCATGTGATAGTTTACCAAATTCAAATTTTGATCATGTGGTACTGATAACTCATAAGGAAATACTTGCTCGAATACCACCTGCTGATATTGTGTATTCCATCATGCTAAATGAACCTATGAGTATGAGTTGTGCTATGGATAAGATCTCTGAAATTTCATTTCTGAATTCTAGCACATATTCTCCTTGTTTCACTTTCAATCTGATTGGTGAATATAGCATGCATGAAAATTTTCTTGTGGATCACATATGCATTACTTGTGATCGAATCGCTGAACTGAAACATGCTGTTTTCAGCCATACATGTTGTGTGTCGACGATTTTGTGTTGTGAGATATATGCTAAAATTTGTGATAATATGAAACTAAAGTCAGGTCTAGTTGATATAATGCAGCCAACACAAGTAATTTTACCTATGTTGGATCGTTGTAATCTTGCTAGAATAGAACCCGAGTTTTCTTATTCGTTGTGTTTATCCCAAAATTCGTTGTCTAGTTGTGCTAATGCTTTATACTTCACTTATATTTGCAAATTGAGTTGCATTTTACATACTGGACAACATGATCATGTTCATAATAATCAGAGTAGCGCAGTTGAAGCATGGCATGATTCAATTTGGTTTTCAGACATATTAAATTGGTTTGATCTTGTTCACAAATTTGATCATAGATCTTCTTTGAGAAAACTGAATTTAATATTGAAGAACATGACTATCTATTTAGTTGTTTTTTACCATGATCATGATTCTTTGTACTTCACTTATACCTGCAATTTAAGTTGCTTGATGTATACTGGACATACTTTTCATGTGAACAACAATAATACAACATGTTATATATACATATAATTTGCGTACACGTTGTTCTTTTTGTTTCTCCCACTTTCAGCTTACCTAAAGCCGAGGATGGCTTTTCATGAAGAAAGGGAGGATGATGAGGATATCTACAGGGATTATGATGATTCTAACTGCCTGAACTAGAAGGAAATACTGAGTCAAATCAATAATGACTATCAGGTGAATTCATTCTTAATTGAACATGATGTTTTACTTAATGAGAAGTTTATACTACCTAAGTCTATGCATCTTTGTATGATCAGGTTTATTGATAACACAAGTGTTGCGCGAGGAGGAGGAGAGTTGCAGCAAGAAGGACACGCGCTGATTTCCAATATCAACAAGTGCGAGAGGGAGGAGCGGGAGGCAGGCGCACTAGGATGCAATGAGGAAATCACGTATGAGCAAGAGAGAGAGATGGCGCACCAAGAATTACATGTTTGAGGTGTTCCACGACGTTTGGACTTCGTGCCAATAAGGCCGAACCCATATATGGGTCGGTATGTATCAGTTTGAGTCGAACCGAGTCAGTTTGGGCTAAGTTATGGCTGTTTTTAGGCCCGTTTAGAGGGGAGGACGCCCCAGCCCTCTTATAAACCTCCGTAGCCGTCACAAGTTAGGTTTTTAGACCACGTTAAAATATTTTGGAGTTGTTTCTTTCATAGAACCTCTAGAATTACCCTGTGTTCGAATCTGCCAACTATAATTGAGTGTGATCTGTTGTACCATTGGGAATTAGTAGATTGCATACTACCGTCCGTGGTCACGGCTGCGTGCGCAAGAGTGTGGTGTTGTGAATATCCTACAAGGTTCGAGAGCTGTTGCATTGGCATCAGGGATCGAGCGGGAGAGATCATAGCTACGCACTAGTTATCTATCATCCACCATCACCATCGCCAAGAGCTTGCTGAGAAGATCGGGCCACCCCATATCAAAACCAGCCCAAGATAATGCTTTTGATGAATTGAAGAGATTGCTTACTTCTGCACCATTGCTTGCGCTACCTGATTTTCATAAGCAATTTGAGATTGAGTGTGATGCCAGTGGGATCGGTATTGGTGGTGTGGTGATGCAAGAGGGGCGCCCTATAGCTTATTTTTCTGAGAAGCTTAGTGGTGCTCATTTGAACTACCCTATTTATGATAAAGAATTATATGCTCTTGTGCGTGTGCTTGAGGTGTGGCCACATTATTTGTGGCCCAAAGAGTTTATTATACATTCTGATCATGAAGCTTTGAAATATTTGAAAGCCCAGCCAAACTTGGGCCTAGAAAAGTGGGTTGAATTTATTGAGTCTTTTACATATATCATTAAACAGAAGAAGAGAAAAGACAATATTGTAGTTGGTGCTCTCTCTAGGAAAAGTATGTTGCTAACACAATTGGATGTGAGAGTTCCTGGTTTGGAGAGTTTGTGTGGGTTATATGCTACTGATCATGATTTTGCTGCTCCATATAAGTTGTGTGTTAATGGGAAAGCTTGGGAAAAATATCATATTCATGATGGGTACTTGTTTCGAGCTAACAAACTGTGTGTTCCCGAGTCATCTATGCGTTTTCTCTTATTACAGGAATCACATGCTGGTGGATTGATGGGCCACTTTGGGCGTGAGAAAACACTACTCATGCTCGCTGATCATTTTTATTGGCCTAGTATGAGGCGTAATGTGGACAAATTTGTCAAACGTTGCATTACTTGCAACACTTCCAAGTCAAAGTTGAAGCCTCATGGTTTGTATACTCCTCTACCTGCACCTACTACTCCATTGGAAGATATTAGCATGGATTTTGTATTAGGATTTCCTAGAACTAGGAGACGACATGATTCTATATTTGTGGTAGTGGATCGTTTTTCTAAGATGGCACAATGTATTGCCTGCCACAAAAGCGACGATGCTCGCATGTTGCTAATCTGTTTTTTAGGGACATTGTCCGACTACATAGAGTACCAAGGACAATTGTTTCTGATCATGATGTAAGTTCATGAGCTATTTTTGGAAGACACTTTAGGGTAAACTGGGGACAAAGTTATTATTCAGCACTACTTGTCATCCCCAAACTGATGGACAAACAAAGGTGGTGAATCGCACATTATCATAGATGCTATGATCTATGATCAAGAAGAATCTGTGTGTTTGGGAAGATTGCTTGCCCCATGTCGAGTTTGCATATAACAGGGCGGTACACTCTACCACGCAGTTGTGTCCTTTTGAGGTGGTGTATGGTTTCAAACCCATCACACCGCTCGATTTGTTGCCTCTTCCCATTCAAGAAAGAGAGAACATGGAGGCAACCAAGACGACAGATTTTGTGAAGAAGATACACGTGAAGACAAAAGAAGCTATTGAAAGAAGGGCAAGGAGAATGCTAGCCGTGTCAATAAGAAGCGAAAGGAGGTGCTATTTCAGCTAGGAGACATGGTGTGGGTTCATTTTCGCAAGGACAGATTTCTAGAGAAGCGTAAGTCCAAACTACTTCCTCGGGGTGCTGGTCCTTACAAGGTTCTTTCCAAGATAAATGGCAATTCCTATAATGTGTTAGTAATTCTTTCAATGTGTCCGATTTGACACCCTATGAAGAAGAAGATATTGACGCGTCGGGGTCAACGCCTTTTGAAGGGGGGAGGATGATGAGGACATCTCTACCATTCTTCCATTATTCAATGAAGATAATGATGCAAAGATTCAAGACACTAATGAAATCAGAATTGGACCAATTACAAGAGCTAGAGCCAAGTTGTTAAAGCAACAGGTGAATTCCTTCTTATTTGGTTCTGGAATATTGATTGATGAGAATTTTATACTACCTAAATCTTTGCATATATGTTTGATCAGGTATGAGGAAGGCCAAGGAGATGAGGAAGAAACATTCAAGCTGCAGTAGAGGAAAGAAGAAGAGATTCTCTACCACGGCAGGAGATTGGCGCCAGGGGAGGAGAGGGAGGCGTGCGCCAAAGGGGAGAATCAGAAGGGGGCAGGCTGCACCTAGCTAGTGCCCCCTCGTGCGTGGCCTATGAGCCGATTTGGCCGAGCCCTATGGAGTGCGGTGGAAGGAGGGAAGGATGAACGCACGCACAAAGAACATGATGAAAACACACACACAAAACCACGATAAACACCAATAGCTCACGCCGGCGGTGACCAGTCCGGCGCAATCCTTAGGATCGACGTCGGGCGGAGGACTCTCTCTCGAACCGGCACGGCGAGATGGGAGACTCGGTGAGATCTTGACGTCTTGGCAAAGGGACACCAATGCCAAGGCCTTGTACAACGCGGAGGCACAATGCAAACTCCAACGAGGTTTGGTGATATTGGTGCTCCTTGGTCAAGGAGCATGAGGCAAGAACTAGATAGAGCCACAAAGGGGTTTCCACTAATTCCAATATCATGCCTAGGGTTTACAATGGAGGTGGGGGACTATATATAGGCCAGCCACTTAAACATGGGTACTTTAGGAATAAAAGACAAGTTCTGGATGGACTAAGGGGTAAATGGGACGCAGGCCTTTTCATGCCTGGAGTCGGTCGGACCGGAGACTCCGGTGTGGTGGACCGGAGACTCTGGTCTAGGCTGGAGATTCCAGTCAGTCTCCGGACCAGCCTCCGGAGGGGTCTTCAGATTGTCCTAGGGCCTGGTGCAGGTGTCAGACCGGAGGGTGGGTCAGAGTCTCCGGGGTCTTCAGGCCGGAGACTTTGGTGGACCGGAGACTCCGGTGTGCGCAGACCAGAGACTTCGGTCTGAGCAGCTCCAGCGTTTTTTGCTTCACGATCTGCTCCTTGTTCTCCATCCGGGGGTGCTTGGTGATGTGTTGGGGCTTCGTACCTGATGATGCATAGAGTAGTTGCATGAAGTAGCACACCATCCAAGGAGGTATCAAATTGGCACGAGGAGAGGAGCGAGTTCACCTTAGCTTGTAGGAGTTTGGCTCGGGCACGAGTCATGGGTCCACTTGGGGGACTTATTGGTGTAGATGTAGGAGCGTCCGTAGGACGGGCTGCATCAGCTCCCCCCTTGGGAAAGAGTCGTCCTCGACTCTTCATGGCTATCATCTTGAACATCTCCATGGTAGGGTGAGAGATCCTTGACATTGAATGTATTGCTTGCAAGGTACTTGGAGCTCGGTATGTCGATGATGTAGCCGTTGTTGTTGATTCTTTTGAGGACCTTGAAGGGACCATCTCCTCTTGGCTTGAGCTTGGAGTCACATTCCTTGGGGAAGCGGTCTTTGCTTAGGTGTATCCACACAAGGTTACCTTCTTCAAAGATCATCTCCTTCTTGTCCTTGTTTAACCTTGAAGCTTGGCGACGGACTTGTTGTTCGATAGTACCACTTGTTACTTAATGAAGTTTCTTCAAAGCTTGTGCGCGTTTCTTGACGTCCATGTTCGTGCGCTCATGGAGAGGTAGCGGTACGATGTCGAGCACGGTGAGGGGCTCGAAACCATAGACGATCATGAATGGACTCATCTTGGTTGTTGAGTGCTTGGCTCGATTGTAGGCAAACTTGGCGTGCGGAATGCATTCCTCCCAATCCTTCAAGTTGTTCTTGATCAACACACGTAGGATAGTTCCAAGGCTTCGGTTGACAACTTCAGTTTGGCCATCAGTTTGGGGATGCGACGTGGATGAAAAGAGGAGCTTGATGCCGAGCTTGGCCATGAGGGTCTTCCATAAGTAGCTCACGAATTTGACATCGCGGTCGGAGATGATTGTTCTTGGCACACCATGAAGACGGACGATTTGCCTAAAAAATAGATTCGGCAATCCTAACACGAAATCCATGCTAATGTCGGACCAAGGTCTATGAGGAATAGGCAATGGCATATAAAGACCATAAGGGTTAGCTTGCGACTTAGCTTGAACACATGTCGTGCATCGTTGAACGTAGCGCTCCACGTCACGCTTCATATTGGGCCAAAAGTAGTGATTGGAGAGCATGTCCAATGTCTTGTCGCGACCAAAGTGACCCATGAGGCCTCCACCATGAGATTCTTGGAGAAGCAAAAGTTGAAGCGACGACTTCAGAATGCATAGCTTGTTTTGTTTAAACAGAAAGCCCTTATGCAAATAGAAATGATCAACTACTTTGTCATTGGAGCACTTTGTGAAAATTGGTCCAAAGAACGGATCAGAAGCATACAAAGATTTTATTTCCTCAAGACCCAACACGTTGATTTCAAGTCTCGTAAGAAGGCTTGTATGTTTGCGAGACAATGCGTCCGTAACTACATTATCTTTGCCCTTCTTATACTTGACAATGTACGGAAAAGACTCCATGAACTCAACCCACTTAGCGTGTCTCTTGCTCAAGTTAGCTTCGCCTTTGAGATATTTCAATGACTTGTGGTCAGAATGTATGATAAATTCCTTGGGCCATAGGTAGTGTTGCCAAACTTGAAGGACACGAACTAAGGCAAAAAGCTCTTTGTCATAAATCGGATAGTTAAGGCGAGCACCATCAAGTTTCTCGCTATGGTTGGCTATAGGACGTCCATTTTGCATAAGGACTCCTCCAATGCCAATATCACTAGCATCACACTCTATCTCAAAAGTTTTTGTGAAATCCGGTAAAGCAAGGAGAGGTGCTTCGGTGAGCCTCTTTTTGAGTTCGTCAAAACTGTTTGTTGTGCTTTGCCCCACACGAAGGTGACATTCTTTTTCGTCAACTCATTGAGAGGACAAGCAATGGTGAAAAGTCTTTCACAAAGCGACGATAGAAACTGGCCAACCCTTGAAAACTTCGGAGTTCACTCACATTTGTTGGGATGGGCCAATCTCATATGTCTTGTACCTTGGAAACATCAACTTCAATTCCCTTCGAAGAAACAACAAATCTAAGAAAAATCTACTTGTCTTTAGCAAAGCTGCACTTGGGAAGATTAGCATAAAGCTTTTCATGTCGAAGGATTTGCAAAACTTCCTTGACATGTGTTATATGGTCCTCAAGTGATTTGCTATAAACAAGAATATCATCGAAATAGACAACAACACTTTTTCCAATAAGAGAACGCAAAATATGATTCATGAGGCGCATGAAGGTGGATGGGGCATTAAATAAACCAAAGGGCATAACCAACCATTCATAGAGACCAAGTTTGGTCTTGAAGGCATGATGCAGCCCGTCCTACGGACGCTCCTACATCTACACCTTCAAGTCCCCCAAGTGGACCCATGACTCGTGCTCGGGCCAAACTCCTACAAGCTAAGGTGAACTCTGATATGGGGTGGCCCGATCTTCTCAGTAAGCGGATCGCGATGATGACGGTGGATGGTAGATAACTACTGCGTAGCCATGATCTCTCCCGTTCGATCCCTGATGCCAGTGCAACGGATCTCGAACCTTGTAGGATATTCACAACACCACACTCTTGCGCACGCAGCCGTGACCACGAACGGTAGTATGCAACCTACTAATTCCCAATGGAACAATAGACCACACTCAGTTATAGTTGGTAGATTCGAACACAGGGTAATTCCAGAGGTTCTATGAAAGAAACAACTCCAAAATATTTTAACGTGGTCTAGAACCTAACTAGGGGTCGTCCTTGGGCTTATAAGGGCAGCTGGGGTGGCCAGAAACCGAAACTAAACGCAAACGACTCAAACGGATACAAACCGACTCGAACCAGATTCGGTCGGCGGGCGGACACTCCGGTCGAAATCGGCCGGACACTCCGGGTGGAGTGTGCCAGACAGTCCGGTCTGGCCGGAAACTTTGAAGTTTCCAAGTGATGTCCGGGTAGTATCCGAACTGGCAGACAGAATGTCCACGCCAGTTTGCCTCTCGACCAGGCCGGACAGTCCGGGCGGATCCGGCCGGACAGTCCGGTCGTGGCAGATCTTTTTGCCTCCGTCTTGATGATCTTCTCTTGCGCCTTCCTCCCGCTCCTCCCTCGCGCATCCTTGGGCGATCATCATGTTGGGCTTCTCGTGTAGCCCTTCTCCTCCTCGCGCCATGCTTGTTTCTCCAACAAACCCGATCATACATAAATGCATAGACTTAGGCAGTATAAAGTTCTCATCAATCAAAGTACCAGATTCGTTTAGGAGTAAATTCACCTGTTGTTCCAGTAGCTTAGCACGAGCTCTTGTAATAGGTCCAATGCTAATCTCATTGAACTGATCCTTTCTTGCAACAGTTGTAGCATCTTCAGTAGTCATTGGGGTAGGTGTAATTGTAGGGATGTCCTCATCATCTCCCCCCTTCAAAAGGCATCGACCTCGACGCTCCAATGTCTTCTCCAGCATATGGTGATAAATCAGCAACGTTGAAGCTGTTGCTAACTCCACCAAACTCCTCAATAGGTATATCCACCGAGTAGGCGTTATCATTAATCTTGGCTAACACCTTGTAAGGACCAGCACCACGTGGCTTCAATTTGGACTTTCGAAGTAGTGGAAACCTATCCTTGCGTAGATGCACCCAAACCATATCTCCAGGCTCGAACAACACTTCTTTCCTTGCTTGATTCCTTGCAGCAGCAATGTTCTTGCCTTTCTTCTCAATAGCCTCTCGAGTCTTCTCATGTATTTTCTTCACATAATCAGCATGTTTTGATGCCTCCATATCAACTCTCTCATGTAATGGCAGAGGCAACATATCAAGTGGCGTCAATGGCTTGAAGCCATACACCACCTCAAAAGGACAAAGCTGAGTAGTTGAATGCACAGCCCTGTTGTAAGCGAACTCAACATGTGGCAAACACTCTTCCCACTCCCGCAGATTCTTTTTAATCATGGTCCTTAGCAGCTGTGACAATGTTCTATTCACCACCTCCGTTTGACCATCTGTTTGGGGGTGACATGTAGTACTGAACAGCAACTTCGTTCCTAGCTTCCCCCATAAGGTCTTCCAAAAGTAGCTCATGAACTTCACATCACGGTCAGAAACAATCGTCTTTGGTACTCCATGTAATCTCACGATGTCCGTGAAAAACAGGTTAGCAACATGCGACGCATCGTCGCTTTTGTGGCAGGCAATAAAATGAGCCATCTTAGAGAACCTATCCACTACCACAAATATAGAATCATGACCTCTCTGAGTTTTAGGTAGACCTAGCACAAAATCCATACTAATGTCTTCCCATGGAGTAGTAGGTGCAGAGAGAGGTGTATACAAACGGTGAGGCTTCAGCTTAGATTTCAACTTGCGACATGTAATACAGCGGCTCACAAATCTGTACACATCACGCCTCATCTTGGGCCAATAAAAGTGATCAGCAAGCATGAGCAACGTCTTCTCACACCCAAAGTGACCCATCAAACCACCAGCATGTACCTCATGCACTAAGAACAAACGCAGCGACGATTCTGGAATACATAGTTTGCTAGCTCGAAACAAATATCCATCATATACATGATACTTATCCCATGCGTTTCTAAGAGCACACAAATGATATGGTTCAGCAAAATCATGGTTAGTTGCATAAAGTGCACAAATAGCTTCTAATCTAGGAATTTTAACATCATGATTGGTTAATAGCATGTTCTTCCTAGATAGAGCATCAGCAACAACGTTCTCTTTTCCCTTCTTATAGTTAATGATGTAAGGAAAAGACTCAATGAACTCAACCCATTTAGCTAATCTTCTATGCAAGTTTGATTGAGCTTTCAAGTATTTCAATGCTTCATGATCAGAATGTATGATCAATTCCTTTGTCCACAAATAATGTTGCCAAACCTCAAGTACTCGAACAAGTGCATACAATTCTTTATCATAGATAGAATAATTCAAACGAGCACCAGTCAATTTCTTAGAAAAATAAGCTATAGGCCGACCCTCTTGCATCAAAACGCCACCTATGCCTATACCACTAGCATCACATTCAACTTCAAATTGCTTTGAAAAATCAGGTAATGCAAGTAATGGTGCAGAAGTAAGCAAACGTTTTAATGTATCAAATGCAATGTCTTGGGCCGCGCCCCACACAAAAGGAACACCTTTCTTTGTCAAATCATTTAATGGTGCTAAAATCTTTCACAAAGCACCTATAGAAACCAGTAAGACCGTGGAAACTACGCACTTGACTAACATTGCTTGGAGTAGGCCAATTCTGAATTGATTCAATTTTAGATTGATCTACCTCTACTCCATGCTTAGAAACAACAAATCCTAGGAATATGACCTTATCTTTCGCAAATGTACACTTCTCAATATTAGCATACAGTTTATTATCACGTAACACTTGCAAAACTTGTCTAATATGAGTGCAATGTTCAGATTCGGTGTGGCTGTATATAAGTATATCATCAAAGTAAACAACCACAAAACGACCAATAAACTCCCTCAAAACATGATTCATCAAACGCATGAAAGTACTGGGTGTAGTAAGACCAAACGACATGACTAACCACTCATACAAACCGAATTTAGTTTTGAAAGCAGTTTTCCATTCATCCCCTTCTTTCATCCTAATTTGATGATAACCACTATGCAAGTCAATTTTAGAGAAAATAGCAGCAGCACTCAATTCATCTAGCATATCCTCTAAGCGTGGAATAGGATGACGATATCGAATAGTGATGTTATTAATCGCTCTACAATCAACACACATGCGCCAAGTACCATCTTTCTTAGGAACTAAAATAACAGGAACATCACAAGGGCTAAGAGAGACACGGATGTACCCTTTATCCAGCAACGCTTGTACTTGCTTCTGAATTTCCTTAGTTTCTTTGGGATTAGTCCTGTAAGGTCCATGGTTGGGAAGTGTGGCGCCAGGAATCAGGTCCACTTGATGTTCTATACCATGCAATGGAGGCAAACCTGCGGGTACGTCTTCTGGAAACACATCCCTAAAGTCCTGCAAAATAGAAGAGACACCAAGAGAAATAGGGGTCATGTCGTTAGAAACCAATACCTCACCCTTATACATGAGCACAAGTGCATGGCTGTAGGATCCTCACGAAACTCTCTCATATGCTCCTTGGTGGCTAATATCAATAACCCAGGCACTCTCTCACTTTTCGTTATATCACTCAATTGAGGCTCAATTACATCAGGAACAGCTGTGACACAGTCTCGCCGAGTGGTAGTATCTTCCTTCAAGTTCACCTCTATCTTCTGGCGAGAATCATTCACAATTTCTTGTGGTGTCATTGGTTGCATAGTAATCTTCTTTCCTTTGAATTCCAAGTGATATGTATTGGCTCGGCCATTGTGTTGCACATGGCGATCATAGAGCCTAGGCCGACCCAATAGTAGGTGACAAACAGTCATAGGAACCACATCAAAATCAATAGAATCTTTGTATGGCCCTATTTGAAAATTCACATGTACCATATGATTTACCTTCATCTCACCATTGTTGCTCAACCGTTGTATGTAGTATGGCTTGGGATGAGGTAAGTATGTCAAATTCAGTTTGGCACATAGTTCTTTACTTGCAAGATTTCTGCAGCTACCTCCATCAATAATGACCTTGCAAGCTTTGTTTGGTCCAACGAGAGCTTTTGTTTGGAACAAGTTGCAACGCTGGGATTCCTCAATCGGTTGCACACTAAGTACACGTGAAGATACGACAATAGTGGGTGCACGCTCAGCATATGCATAAGCACCAACCTCACCGTCATCAATATCATCATCAGAAGCTTCATCTCCACTTTCTACTTCACCTTGTTCATTAACAAAAATAACCTTGCTGTTTGGACAATCTTTCTTGTAGTGACCTCTACCTCCACAAGTATGGCACACCACATCACGAGTACGTGCAGTAGACATGTTGGAACTCGAGCTAACAGCAGGAGCAGCGGGTTTCCGAGCATTAGAACCAAACGAAGGTGTAATTGCGGGCTTGGCCGATGGTGTAAAGGGAGCAGCAGCTCGTGGCACGGCTGTAGAAGGTGTAGACCTGGCCGAAAATCTGCTGGAGGACGGAAAACGAGCACGTGACTTCGCCTCTTCTGCAACAACTCATTCATGGTCTCATACTTGTTATGACGAACAATGCTCTTGATCAGTAACTTCAAATTGTTTAGGAATCACTGCATGGTCATCTCAATGGACTCACGAATTCTAGCACGCTGCATAAGCATCTCCATCTCCATGTAGTACTCATCAATTGTCATGGTGCCTTGCTTCAGTTGCGTCAATTTATCAAAAACTGATCGCAAGTAGTTGGTTGGTACGAAACGAGCTTTTATGATTTGCTTCATCTCGCGCCAATCCCTCACAGGAAGTTCATTGTCCTCCCTCCTATGTTGCACAAGAGCATCCCACCAACGTAAAGCATAACCATCAAATTCCGATGCTGCAAGCTTGACCTTCTTATCTTCTGGATAGTCAAATAAGCGCCAGAGTTTCTCAATCTTCAACTCCCATGTGAGGTAGTCTTCAGGATCAATGGAACCATCAAACTTAGGAATTGAAAATTTTGGCTTGCCCAAACCATCATCAACAGCTTGGTTGGGCACATGTTGACCACGCCCAAGATGGGCAAACCCACGACCATGAGCAGGTGCATGGACAGGGGGAATAGCACGTCCCCTGCCAACATGTGGAGCAACATCAACAGCGCTACCCTCATCGAAATTATCAAAGGCATCATCATGTTGAGGATCTTCCATTCTATGTAAGGCGGCTGTCAAACCCTCAATGGACTGCTGCAAAGCGGTGACATTGACATTGAGCGTAGCCACTTGCAATTGGATAATATCAACCGTCCCAACATGCTGATCCAATCTCATATTCATATCTTGGAGATTCTTGTCAATGGCATCTGTCGTGTTAGTAAACACACGTGTCAAGTGGGATTTCAAAGCCTCATATTCACACCAATTGACGAGCTCCTCATCCTTCTTTTTCTACAACACGACATCATCATAACTAGTAGACATGATTAGTAGGTTAGTGCAAAAATCAGAATTTGTATGGTGGAAACTCTCATAACTCATTCACAACTAATAAGAAAGGAGATCTTACCGTTCCAAAGTGAATAGAGATTCTCTACCAAACGAAATCAAAGACTAATGCACTTGATGTGATGAAGTGAATATCAAAGGTATAGAGAACGATCGCAGGGCACACAGGTTATTTAAGGTGGAGCTATAGGTATGGTATCCTATCTACACCGCAAACAAGTCCTAGTGCTGATCGTACAAATACCCAAGAAACACACACAGTAGAGATAAACGTGGCAAAGCAACTTATGAAAAGGAATATTGCAATGCACAAGAGAGACGCTAGTAATAGCTCATATAGAACAGGCACAAGATTGCTCAATCTACTAGTGCTATACACAACAAGGCCTCCAAAAATTGCACACTTCGATATCTCTTTTTTTTTAATAATACTGATTCTCTTTTCTTTTCTCTTTTTTTTTGATTTTTTTCAACTATATTACTCAATGCGAATGAGTACAACAACGTATAACAGAACTGGGCCGGATAGTCCGGTTGATATGCGTAGGAGACTCTGGTTGAGCCGGATAGTCCGGTGTGATTCGGCCGGATAGTCCGGTTTCGCCTGTCGAAAATTTCTGCACTTCAAAAACCTAATGAGCAGCCTGTTAGAGCAAAGCAACTAGTCTCGTGGGTACGTTCCTAGGCACAAATGCTGTAGATAGGCTGTGTCTATGGTATGCAAACAAAAGTACGCTATGTGGACTCGGAAAAAACGATAAAGACTTGCGGAAACAGTAACGGTGGGAACAACGGAAAACAAGATCAAACCCTAAACCTAGACACAAACAGAAACTAGACTCCTACGAGGAAAACCTGCAGATCGGATCTACGAGAAGATACAATCAGCAACTAAAACTCGAAAACGATGCAATCTAGTCTATGGCAAATCTTTTTGTAAGGCTTTTTCTTTATAGGACGAAAAAACACTTTCTAATCTATTGATGGATTTGTGGATGCTTACCGAGGCAACACTGGAAATCTGATACCAAGATGATATGGGGTGGCCCGATCTTCTCAGTAAGGAGATGGCGATGATGACGATGGATGGTAGATAACTAGTGTGTAGCTATGATCTCTCCCGCTCGATCCCTGATGCCAGTGCAACAGATCTCGATCCTTGTAGGATATTCACAACACCACACTCTTGCGCATGCAGCCGTGACCACGAGCGGTAGTATGCAACCTACTAATTCCCAATGGAACAACAGATCACATCAATTATAGTTGGTAGATTCGAACACAGGGTAATTCCAGAGGTTCTATGAAAGAAACAACTCCAAAATATTTTAACGTGGTCTAGAACCTAACTAGGGGTCATCCTTGGGCTTATAAGGGCAGCTAGGGCGGCCAGAAACCGAAACTAAACGCAAATGACTCAAACTGATACAAACCGACTCGGACCAGATTCGATCGGCGGGCGGACACTCCGGTCGAAATCGGCCGGACAGTCCGGTCAGACCGGACACTCCGGGTGGAGTGTGCCAGATAGTCCGGTCTGGCCGGAAACTTTGAAGTTTCTAGGTGATGTCCGGGTAGTATCCGAACTGGCAGACTGAATGTCCATGCCAGTTTGCCTCTCGACCAGGCCAGACAGTCCGGGTGGATCCGGCCGGACACTCCGGTCGTGGCAGATCTTTTTGCCTCCGTCTTGATGATCTTCTCTTGCGCCTTCCTTCGGCTCCTCCCTCGCGCATCCTTCGGCGATCATCATGTTGGGCTTCTCTTGTAGCCCTTCTCCTCCTCGCGCCATGCTTGTTTCTCCAACGAACCTGATCATACATAAATGCATAGACTTAGGCAGTATAAAGTTCTCATCAATCAAAGTACCAGATTCGTTTAGGAGTAAATTCACCTGTTGTTCCAGTAGCTTAGCACGAGCTCTTGTAATAGGTCCAATTCTAATCTCATTGGACTGATCCTTTCTTGCAACAGTTGTAGCATCTTCAGTAGTCATTGGGGTAGGTGTAATTATAGGGATGTCCTCATCAAACTCGCTCCTTTCCTCATGCCAATTTGATACCTCCTTGGATGGCATGCTACTTCATGCAACTACCATATGCATCATCAGGTACGTAGCTTCGACACATCACCAAGCACCCAAGGATGGAGAACAAGGAGCAGAGCGTGAAGCGAGAGTTGCTGGAGCTTCTCAGACCGGAGTCTCCGGTCTGCACACACCGGAGTCTCCGGTCCACCAAAGTCTCCGGCCTGAAGACACCGGAGTCTCCAGCCCCACCTCCGGTCTGCCCCCAGAATCGAGCTCGGGGTCAATCTGACTGCCCCTCCGGAGGCTGGTCCGGAGTCTCCGGTCCAGACCGGAGTCTCCGGACCACCACACCGAAGTCTCCTGACCGACCATCGCCAGGCATGTAAAAGGCCTTTGGGCCTTCGGCCCATGTACCCCTTAATCTGTCCAGAACTTGTCTTTTATTCCTAAAGTACCCCTGAGTGTGTGGCTGGCCTATATATAGTCCCCCACCTCCATTGTAAACCCTAGGCATGATCTTGGAATTAGTAGAAACCCCTTTGTGGATCTATCTAATTCATGCCTCATGCTCCTTGACTAAGGAGCACCAATATCCCCAAACCTCGTTGGAGTTTGCATCATGCCTCCGCGTTGTACAAGGCCTAGGCATCGGTGTCCCTTTGCCTAGATGTCAAGATCTCACTGAGTGTCCCATCTCGCCGTGCTGGTTCGAGAGAGAGAGTCCTCCGCCCGACGTCGAACCTAGGGATTGCGCCGGACCGGTCACCACCGGCGTGAGCTATTGGTGTGTATCGTGGTTTTGTGTGTGTGTTTTTCGCGTTCTTCGTGCGTGCGTTTTTCGTGTTCATCCTCCCCTCCTCTCCCCGCACTGGTATCAAGAGCTTCGTTGCACACGATTTCCCTCACAATTTTTTCTTCTATCCACCAAAAATTCGAAAATCCCCAAAACAGCCCATATTTGCCTTTGGATCGATCTCTTGATTTGGAGTGTTATTTGTGGTTTTGATCCGACCAAACCTTGTCTTAGGTGTTGGTCCAGCTTTATCCTGCGTTTTTCCAGCTCAATTTGGCCAATTTTTCGCAGATTTGAGGACCCAAGGCGTGGATTTCCGCTCAAGAACGTGAGCAGTTCGCGATCTGACTCCAGACCGGAGTCTCCGGCCTGCACACCAGAGTCTCCGGCCTGCACACCGGAGTCTCCGGCCTACCCACACCGGAGTCTCTAGCCTGGACCTGAGTTTCCGGCCTAAAACCCCGGAGTCTCCGGCCTGACGCCCGATTTTGACAGTTTTGCCTCTAATCTTGCATTGGCTAATTTCTCCTTGTTTGTTTGTGCCCGTGTGCGTGTCGTCAACTAACAACAAGCTTCCGCATCGATAACCCCCACGCTCATCGACACCACGGCCCGCGAACATCATCCCGCACCACCGACACCAAGTTCATCATCAAAGAAGGCATAACTTGCGTCACCTTGTTAACCCCTATCTTCCTTTGTGTGTACCTATCCTATGAGATTGGCTCATCTTGTGTTTGCTTGAGCATTGTGCATTTGTCCTTGGATAGTGAGAGTGCAAGAGCAATATCAAGTGTGACTAGGTAGCATCAAGGGAGAGCAAACAAATACAAAAGAAAGAAAAGGATACAAAGAAAAAGCAAAAGAAAAATAGTCTCCCATTGCGAAAGAGAGTCTCAAAGCTTGTAAGCGAGAGAGAAAGAAGAGCGCCGAAGGCAAGTGCACAAATCCGTTCCTCATTTTTCCTCTTTGCAAACGAGCCACGGTCTCTCCTTGCATTGGCACGACAACGAGCTTAGTCTTTGTTAGGACATTTTGTTTGCTCATTTTCATAGTCGTGTCAATCCCAACTTTCTCCACATGTGTGTATATAGTCGTAGGTTCACGTCAACCTTTTGAGTTGTTAACCTTCGCCTTTGACTTGAGTTTTGTTGGATTTTACCCACTTTTGACTATCCCTTTTCTTTTGGTTGGTTCTTTGGCTTTCCACAATCCTAACCTACCACCAACAAGCTTTTGAGAGTTAGTTCTTTCTTTAGTGTGAGCTTTCTTTGCATTTCCACTTTGCACGCTTATAGCTCTCACTTGTGGTTTCTAGTTTGGTGCAATCCCCAAGGTGAGGTACAAGGCTAACACCAACATATTCCACTTCCATATACAACACTTGTGTGTTTTGCATGATGGATAGGCACGGTGAGACGAGCCAACCACCTCCCCAAGAAGAAGATCAAGGTCCGTACATGACGCGCGCAAGTCATTTCATCGTCCGCCAAGAGTTCCGTGAACGTTGCCAAGCCCTTGAGACACGACAAGATGAACAATTTGGCGAGACGCAAGCCGAGTTCAAGAACATCGACAACCGCTTCGACGGCCTCGAACGATAAATGCATGCAATGCATCACAACTTCGGCCACCAAAATGAAGCGATCCAACGCTCCGTCACCGAAACAAATGACAATCTTCGACGCCTAATCGATGGAATGACAAGGCCACGTTCACGCGCATCAAGCTCTTCAAGTTCTTCGCATCGTCATGCACCTCTTCCACAAGGTCTACATCCAAGTGCTCCAAGACGCAATGATACCCCGTGGTTGAAGATGGAACCTCTTCGAACTATGTACCTTCCCCACGCCATGCCGCAACGTCAAGGTATGATGGTGACCTCTCTTCAAGGCCACGAGCAAGGCAAGAAGCACACCATCATCACGCAAGGGCACTAGTGATCCAACAAGAGCAACCACAAGAGGAACCGCAAGTGCAACCGCAAGTCTACCACCATCGACCGCGACACATACTTGACAAAACAAGTGATGACTCCAATTTGGAGAATCAAGCGCGTCATCGACGTGAAGCTCTCCAAGATCCTCCTCCTCGTCATCAACGTCATGAACGTCAACAACGACACCATGGTCATCACGAGGCACCTCCTCCACATCAACAAAACTTGGAGTGTCAAGTGATACAAGTTGAGCGACGTCCACCACGTCAAGAGGCTCATGACCATGTTCTTTGCCGTGAGGCCCATGTGCCTAACCAACATCACCAACCGAGGAACGAGCCTCCTCTTCGGCATCATCCGCGTCAAGAGGCTCCACACCCTCGCCACCATGAGGCCCAAGCGCTTCAACCATGTCAACAACCATGCCAAGAGCAAGAGCAAGCTCCTCAACAACAATACCAAGAGCAAGCTCCGCAACAAGGACACGAGAACCAAGTTCCACCTCCCCAACTACAAGATCATCAACAAGGTCACCAAGCTCGTCGCAATGATCGCAACGATGAATAAACTTTTGGCAAGCTCAAGTTCACCATGCCCAAGTTCACCGGATCCAATGACCCCGAAGAATACCTCTCATGGGCACTAAAAGTCGACAAGATCTTCCGCATGCACAACTATAGCGACGAGAAGATGGTTGCTATGGCTTCGCTAGAGTTTGATGATTACGCAAACCTTTGGTGGGAACAAGTTCAAGTTGCTAGTGATGCAAGACAAGAGCCGCCAATCACAACTTGGCATGACATGAAGGCTCACATGAGATCTCGGTTTGTCCCCGCGCACTACACGCGTGACCTCTTCAACAACCTTCAAGCACTTCGTCAAGGGACAAAAACCGTGGAAGAGTACTTCAAGGAAATGGAACTCAACTTGATTCGTGCCAACATTGATGAGTGCATGGAGCAAAAAATGGCACGTTTCCTTATTGGCTTGAATCACCCAATCAAGCGCATCGTCGAGTTCCAAACATACAACACCATGGTTGAGCTTGTGCACATCGCAACAAAGGCTGAACGTCAAGTGCAAGAGGATATCAAGTACAACAAGCCCAAGTCGTACTTCACCTACAAGCAAGCTTCAACCGCTACACCAACAACTTTCAATGGAAGCTCCTCAAGTACCTCCAAGCCTTCCCTCAAGCCCACACTTCCTCAAGGAAAACTGCCCCCAAGTGGCAAGCAAGCAAAGAGTGATACACCTTTCAACGGTGAATGCTACAAGTGTGGAGGTAAAGGACACAAGTCGGCCGAATGTGGAAACAAGAAAGTCTTGTTCAGCCATGACAATGGTGATGAAGAGTACTTGAGTGAAGATGAGTTTGATGCCCGTGTCAAGGAAGCAATGGCAAGGCAACGAGTGGAAGATGATCAAGAAATCCTCATGTGTGAACATGACGCAAGTCCATCGCTTGTCGTCACCAGGATCTTGACCACTCAAGCACAAGAGCATGAAGACCAACGCTCCAATATCTTCCAAACACGAGCCGACATCAATGGCAAATCTATCAAGGTGATAATTGACGGAGGGATTTGCCACAACCTTGCTATCACCGAGTTGTGTGAGAAGCTCAACCTCACCCTCCATCCGCACAAGCACCCCTACCACGTGCAATGGCTAAGTGACCAAGGGTCCGTGAAGATCAAGCATACCGTATCGGTTTCCTTCGCCATTGGTCCTTACAAAGAGACGGTGGAGTGTGATGTGGTTCCTATGACAGTTTGCCACATGCTTCTTGGTCGACCATGGAAATTTGACAAGGCTGCTCAACATGATGGTCGCACCAATGTATACACCTTCAAGTGGCTCAACAAAACATGTGTTTTGCAACCAATGACTCCTAGCCAAATAATTGCGGACAATGCAAAGTCTTTAGCGAGGGCGCAAAGCACAACACCTCCTTGTGAGAAGAGTGGTGAGAGAGAGAACCACCTCATAGTGAGCGAGAGCCACAAGCCAAACTCGAGTGGAAAAACTAAGAGTGTTCTCCTTGCCACCAAAAGTGAGATGAGAGATGTTCGAAACAACCCACCCATCTTGCACTATGTCCTCCTTTGCAAGGGACTAGCGTAAGGAACTAAGAACCAATGTACCTCCATCTTTGATGAGTGTTTTGCAGGAATTCAAGGATGTGTTCCCCGAAGAGCTTCCACATGGACTACCTCCTCTTCGCGGCATCGAACATTTCATTGACCTCATCCCCGTTGCACCACTTCCCACCCGCGCCGCTTACCGCACGAACCCGGAGAAGATGAAGGAGATCGAACATCAAATCAACCAACTCATCTCCAAAGGTTTGATCCAAGTTAGCACTAGTCCAAGTGTCGTACCCGTGATTCTTATTCCAAAGACAGATGATACGTTCCGGTTATGCATGGACTGCCATCCAATCAATGCTATCACTGTGCGTTATCGACATCCCATACCACGTCTCGATGACATCCTTGATGAGTTGTGTGGAGCCACTATTTTTTCGAAAATTGATCTTCGTAGTGGTTACCATCAAATACGCATGGCTGAAGGTGATGAGTGGAAAACCGCCTTCAAGACCAAACTTGGTCTCTATGAATGGTTGGTTATGCCCTTTGGTTTATCGAATGCCCCATCCACCTTCATGCGCCTTATGAATCACATCTTGCGTTCTCTCACTGGAAAAAGTGTTGTTGTCTATTTTGATGATATTCTTGTTTATGGCAAATCACTCGAGGACCATATAACACATGTCAAGGAAGTTTTGCAAATCCTTTGACATGAACAACTTTATGCTAATCTTCCCAAGTGCACTTTTGCTAAAGACAAGTTGATTTTTCTTGGATTCGTCGTTTCTTCGAAGGGAATTGAATTTGATGTTTCCAAGGTAAAGGACATACGAGATTGGCCCATCCCAACAAATGTGAGTGAACTCCGAAGTTTTCATGGGTTGGCCGGTTTCTATCGTCGCTTTGTGAAAGTCTTTTCAACCATTGCTTGTCCCCTTAATGAATTGACCAAAAAGAATGTCACCTTCGTGTGGGGCAAAGCACAACAAAAAGCTTTTGATGAACTTAAAAAGAGGCTCAGCGAAGCACCTCTCCTTGCTTTACCGGATTTCACAAAAACTTTTGAGATAGAGTGTGATGCTAGTGGTATTGGCATTGGAGGATTCCTTATGCAAAATGGATGTCCTAGAGCCTACCATAGCGAGAAACTTGATGGTGCTCGCCTCAACTATCCGATTTATGACAAAGAGCTTTTTGCCTTAGTTCGTGTCCTTCAAGTTTGGCAAGACTACCTTTGGCCCAAGGAATTTATCATACATTCCAACCACGAGTCGTTGAAATATCTCAAAGGCCAAGCTAACTTGAGCAAGAGACATGCTAAGTGGGTTGAGTTCATGGAGTCTTTTCCGTACATTGTCAAGTATAAGAAGGGCAAAGATAATGTAGTTACGGACGCATTGTCTTGCAAACATACAAGCCTTCTTACGAGACTTGAAATCAACGTGTTGGGTCTTGAGGAAATAAAATCTTTGTATGCTTCCGACCCGTTCTTTGAACCAATTTTCGCAAAGTGCTCCAATGACAAAGGAGTTGATGATTTCTATTTGCATAAGGACTTTCTATTTAAACAAAACAAGCTATGCATTCCGAAGTCGTCGCTTCAACTTTTGCTCCTCCAAGATTCTCATGGTGGAGGCCTCATGGGTCACTTTGGCCGTGACAAGACATTGGACATGCTCTCTAATCACTACTTTTGGCCCAAGATGAAGCGTGACGTGGAGCGCTACGTTCAACGATGCACGACATGTGTTCAAGCTAAGTCGCAAGCTAATCCCTATGGTCTTTATATGCCATTGCTTATTCCTCATACACCTTGGTCCGACATTAGCATGGATTTCGTGTTAGGAATGCCTAGATCTAAGCATGGTCATGATTCTATATTTGTTGTTGTGGATCGTTTTTCCAAAATGGCACACTTCATACCGTGCCATAAGACCGACGATGCTTCACATGTTGCAAATCTATTTTTCAGGGAAATCGTCCGTCTTCACGGTGTGCCAAGGACAATCGTCTCCAACCGCAACGTCAAATTCATGAGCTACTTATGGAAGACCCTCATGGCCAAGCTCGGCGTCAAGCTCCTCTTTTCATCCGCATCGCATCCTCAAACTAATGGCCAAACCGAAGTTGTCAACCGAAGCCTCGGAACTCTCCTTCGTGTGTTGATCAAGAAAAACCTAAAGGATTGGGAGGAATGCATCCCACACGCCGAGTTCACCTACAATCGAGCCAAGCACTCCACAACCAAGATGAGTCCATTCATGATCGTCAATGGGTTCGAGCCCCTCACCGCGCTCGACATCCTAGCTACCTCTCCATGAGCGAACGAACATGGACATCGAGAAGCGTGCACAAGATATGAAGAAACTTCATGAAGAAACAAGAACTACTATCGAACAACAAGTCCTTCGCCAAGCTTCAAGGTTAAACAAGGACAAGAAGGAGATGATCTTTGAAGAAGGTGACCTTGTGTGGATACACCTAAGCAAAGACCGCTTCCCCAAGGAACATGACTCCAAGCTCAAGCCAAGAGGAGATGGTCCCTTCAAGGTCATAAAAAGAATCAACAACAATGCCTACATCATCGACATACCGACCTCCAAGTACCTTGCAAGCAATACATTCAATGTGAAGGATCTCTCACCCCACCATGGAGATGTTCAAGATGACAACCATGAAGAGTCGAGGACGACTCTTTCCCAAGGGGGGGAGCTGATGCAGCCCGTCCTACGGACGCTCCTACATCTACACCAACAAGTCCCCCAAGTGGACCCATGACTCGTGCCCGGGCCAAACTCCTACAAGCTAAGGTGAACTCGCTCCTTTCCTCGTGCCAATTTGATACCTCCTTGGATGGCATGCTACTTCATTCATCTACCCTATGCATCATCAGGTACGAAGCGTCGACACATCACCAAGCACCCGAGGATGGAGAACAAGGAGCAGAGCATGAAGCAGGAGCTGCTGGAGCTGCTCAGACCGGAGTCTCCGGTCTGTGCACACCGGAGTCTCCGGTCCACCAGAGTCTCTAGCCTGAAGACATCGGAGGCTCCAGACCCACCTCCGGTCTGCCCCCAGGACCAGGCGCTGGGTCAATTTGTCTGCCCCTCCGGAGGCTGGTCTGGAGACCGACCGGAGCCTTCGGTCCAGACCGGAGTCTCCGGACCACCACACCGGAGTCTCCGGACCGACCGTCGCCAGACATGTAAAAGGACTTTGGGCCTTCGACCCATGTACCCCTTAGTCCGTCCAGAACTTGTCTTTTATTCCTAAAGTACCCCTGACTGTGTGGCTGGCCTATATATAGCCCCCCACGTCCATTGTAAACCCTAGGCGTGATATTGGAATTAGTGGAAACCCCTTTGTGGATCTATCTAATTCTTGCCTCATGCTCCTTGACTAAGGAGCACCAATATCCCCAAACCTCGTTGGAGTTTGCATCGTGCCTCCGTGTTGTACAAGGCCTAGGCATCGGTGTCCCTTTGCCTAGACGTCAAGATCTCACCGAGTCTCCCATCTCGCCGTGCCGGTTCGAGAGAGAGTCCTCCGCCCGACGCCGATCCTAGGGATTGTGCCGGACCGGTCACCACCGGCGTGAGCTATTGGTGTGTATCATGGTTTTGTGTGTGTGTTCTTCGCGTTCTTCGTGCATGCGTTCGTCGTGTTCATCCTCCCCTCCTCTCCCCGCACTCCACCCTTGGTTAGAAAGGGAATCGTGAAAGATCGGGCCACCCTAGAGGTTTTCCCTCAACAAGGCGGTTTTCCACTCATCACCTTCAGCCATGCGTATTTGATGGTAACCACTACGAAGATCGATTTTCGAAAAATAGTGGCTCCACACAACTCATCCAGCATGTCATCGAGACATGGTATGGGATGTCAATAACGGAAGGTGATAGCATTGATTGGACGACAGTCCATGCATAACCATAGCGTATCATCCGTTTTTGGAACAAGTATCACGGGTACGGCACTTGGACTAGTGCTAACTTGGATCAAACCTTTGGAGATGAGGTGGTTGATTTGGCGTTCGATCTCCTTCATCTCCTCCGGGTCCGTGCGGTAGGCGGCGTGGTTTGGAAGAGGTGCACCGGGGATGAGGTCAATGCGATGTTCGATGCCGCGAAGAGGAGGTAGTCCATGTGGGAGCTATTCAGGGAACACATCCTTGAATTCCTGCAAAACACTCATCAAATCTAGAGGAACATTGTGATATGGGGTGGCCCGATCTTCTCAGCAAGCTCTTGGCGATGGTGATGGTGGATGATAGATAACTAGTGCGTAGCTATGATCTCTCCCGCTCGATCCCTGATGCCAATGCAACAGCTCTCGAACCTTGTAGGATATTCACAACACCACACTCTTGCGCACGCAGCCGTGACCACGAACGGTAGTATGCAATCTACTAATTCCCAATGGAACAACAGATCACACTCAATTATAGTTGGCAGATTCGAACATAGGGTAATTCCAGAGGTTCTATGAAAGAAACAACTCTAAAATATTTTAACGTGGTCTAAAAACCTAACTTGTGACGGCTACAGAGGTTTATATGAGGGCTGGGGCGTCCTCCCCTCTAAACGGGCCTAAAAACAGCCATAACTTGGCCCAAACTGACTCGGTTCGACTCAAACTGATACATACCGACCCATATATGGGTTCGGCCTTATTGGGACGCAGTCCAAATGTCGTGGAACACCTCAAACATGTAATTCTTGTAGCGCCATCTCTCTCTCTTGCTCATACGTGATTTCCTCATTGCGTCCTAGTGCGCCTGCCTCCCGCTCCTCCCTCGCGCACTTGTTGATATTGGAAATCAGCGCTTGTCCTTCTTGCTACAACTCTCCTCCTCCTTGCGGAACACTTGTGTTATCAATAAACCTGATCATACAAAGATGCATAGACTTAGGTAGTATAAAGTTCTCATTAAGTAAAACATCAGGTTCAATTAAGAATGAATTCACCTGATAGTCATTATTGATTTGACTCAGTATTTCCTTCCAGTTCAGGCAGTCAAAATCATCATAATCCCCGTAGATATCCTCATCATCCTCCCTTTCTTCATGAAAAGCCGTCCTCGGCTTTAGGTAAGCTGAAAGTGGGAGAAACAAAAACAACAACGTGTACGCAAAGTATATGTATATATAACATGTTGTATTATTGTTGTTCACATGAAAAGTATGTCCAGTATACATCAAGCAACTTAAATTGCAGGTATAAGTGAAGTACAAAGAATCATGATCATGGTAAAAAAACAACTAAATAGATAGTCATGTTCTTCAATATTAAATTCAGTTTTCTCAAAGAAGATCTATGCTCAAATTTGTGAACAAGACCAAACCAATTTAATATGTCTGAAAACCAAATTGAATCATGCCATGCTTCAACTGCGCTACTCTGATTATTATGAACATGATCATGTTGTCCAGTATGTAAAATGCAACTCAATTTGCAAATATAAGTGAAGTATAAAGCGTTAGCACAACTAGACAACGAATTTTGGGATAAACACAACGAATAAGAAAACTGGGGTTCTATTCTAGCAAGATTACAACGATCCAACATAGGTAAAATTACTTGTGTTGGCTGCATTATATCAACTAGACCTGACTTTAGTTTCATATTATCACAAATTTTAGCATATATCTCACAACACAAAATCGTCGACACACAACATGTATGGCTGAAAACAGCATGTTTCAGTTCAGCGATTCGATCACAAGTAATGCATATGTGATCGACAAGAAAATTTTCATGCATGCTATATTCACCAATCAGATTGAAAGTGAAACAAGGAGAATATGTGCTAGAATTCAGAAATGAAATTTCAGAAATCTTATCCATAGCACAACTCATACTCATAGGTTCATTTAGCATGATGGAATACACAATATCAGCATGTGGTATTCGAGCAAGTATTTCCTTATGTGTTATCAGTACCACATGATCAAAATTTGAATTTGGTAAACTATCACATGGTGCTGAAACAGTAGTGCAAGGCAAATCACAAGGAGGCTTCAGTAAAGGAATAGACTCACAATATGTCGCACATGTTGGCTGAAACTCCAAATCAGTACCAATGTCATTAACAAACTTCTCAGCTGTAGTAGGTACTACGACATCCTCCTCAAGTAACAATACCAGATTGTGTGATGCAGGTTGTAAAATAGGCGGCTCCCTTTCTTCAAAAGCAACCTGCATAGCACAAGAAACAATACCAGGAGTAGAGATGATTACATTAGTAGAAATATCCTCACATGTATTAGCATCTACTGCACTGATGTTTTCTTTTTCTCTCATACTCTTAGAATGGATGCTCTCAACCTCACGTTTAGTGGAATCACACAGCTCACTTTTGATAACACTCTCACTCAGCTTGGCTATGTGGCTCTCATTCTCACATGGGTTGTAATGCACACCGTGTTCAAGATGACAAATAATAGAATTGTCACCATTCATCATGACCTTGTACTTAGCAGACAAACTGAACTCTTTTGTCCTCTCCTTGCGAAGAAGATGATACTCATGAAATTTGTCGGCTGAAATCCTGAGCATAACACGCCTCTTCATGTTCCATTTGAAAGAAATCCTTCCAACAACAGGATATATTTGAGCGTCAAACCTTCTGCTCCAAGGTTCTCCCAATAGTATGTGACAAGAATCAAGTGGTATAGGAGATACATCATAGCGCACAATCTCAGTATGCTCTTTAAAAGTCATAGGAACATCAGCGGTGTGTCAAATCAGCAATGTGCCATATGATGAATGCAAGAGATATGGCACCGCACGGGGACATGTGGGTAGCTGCAACTTTTGTACAACTTCAACGCTGATCAAATTAATAGTAGAGTTACTATCAATGGTAATGGAAGCACATCGCTCACCAATCATCACACTATGGTGGAAAAGACCATCACCATCAAAAATACCGCGTTCTTCCTTCCAAAAAGTTCCACTACAGCGCCAATTGTCGATGAATTTGTAACTGTACGTCTCCACATTATTTGTAACATCACCTGCCTCCATTTTCTGCATCACATCAACACTACTAGAAGACATGATTAGTACATTAGTGCACAAATCAAAATCAGTATGGTGGAAACTCTCACAACGCACTCACAACTGATAAGAAAGAAGATCTTACCGTTCCAAAGTGAATAGAGATGCTCTACCAAACGTAATCAAAGACTGATGCACTGAAGTGATGAAGTGAATATCAAAGGTATAGAGAACGATCACAGGGCACACAGGGTATTTATGGTGGAGCTGTAGGTATGGTATCCTATCTACACCGCAAACAAGTCCTAGTGCTGATCGTATGACAAAGACCCACGGAAACACACACGGTGGAGATAAATGGGGCAATTGCAACTATGAAAATGAGCTCCAAAAAGTAAGGTATGTCGGAGGAATGCTCGTGTTGCAATGCACAAGGACAGACGCTAGCAATGTCTCAACGAAACGGGCACAAGATTGCTAACTGAGCAGCCCGTAGAGCACTAAGCACGCTAGTCTCGTAGGATAGTTATAGACACAAAGAAAGGCTTACTAAGGCTCACAAGGATAGGTACGCTATGTGGACTCAGTAAAAAAAATAAACAAAAAAAGAAAAAAAATTTGACCTGAGAATTGGTCTCTGCCACAGCAGAAAAACGGCCTAAAATCCTGCCGCGGCAGGATGCCGGCAGATTTTTTTTTCTCTCGTACTAGCACAGACTGGTCTGTGGTAAGGCGACGGGTCGATTTTTTTTTCGGAATTTTTTTTTCTCACGCTAGAGCACAGAATTGTCTGCGGTCAGGCGTAAGGAAGCGAGCCGAATTTTTTTTTGGGTCACGCTAGAGCACAGACTTGTCTGCGGTCAGGCGTGAGGCAGCGAGCCGATTTTTTTTTTGCTCACCAAGTAGTACACAACTAGGACTCTTTACTTGGATCGGATCTGACTTGATGGTAGCGGAAAAAGATGGTGGAAAACAACTAGAACACTAGAAAACAAATCTACGAAGAACAGATCTAGATCTAATCTAATAGAGGAACACGATCAGCAACTATTACTCGAATACGATGTAATCTAGGCTATGGCAACTCTTTTTGTGGGGCTTTTTCTGTATAGGATGAAAAACACTCTCTAATCTATGGATGGATTGTGGATTGCTTACCGAGGCAATGAGGAAATCTGATACCAAGATGATATGGGGTGGCCCGATCTTCTCAGCAAGCTCTTGGCGATGGTGATGGTGGATGATAGATAACTAGTGCGTAGCTATGATCTCTCCCGCTCGATCCCTGATGCCAATGCAACAGCTCTCGAACCTTGTAGGATATTCACAACACCACACCCTTGCGCACGCAGCCGTGACCACGAACGGTAGTATGCAATCTACTAATTCCCAATGGAACAACAGATCACACTCAATTATAGTTGGCAGATTCGAACACAGGGTAATTCCAGAGGTTCTATGAAAGAAACAACTCCAAAATATTTTAACGTGGTCTAAAAAACCTAACTTGTGACAGCTACGGAGGTTTATATGAGGGCTGGGGCGTCCTCCCCTCTAAATGGGCCTAAAAACAGCCATAACATGGCCCAAACTGACTCGGTTCGACTCAAACTGATACATACCGACCCATATATGGGTTCGGCCTTATTGGGACGCAGTCCAAACGTCGTGGAACACCTCAAACATGTAATTCTTGGTGCGCCATCTCTCTCTCTTGCTCATACGTGATTTCCTCATTACGTCCTAGTGCGCCTGCCTCCCGCTCCTCCCTCACGCACTTGTTGATATTGGAAATCAGCGCTTGTCCTTCTTGCTACAACTCTTCTCCACCTCGCGCAACACTTGTGTTATCAATAAACCTGATCATACAAAGATGCATAGACTTAGGTAGTATAAAGTTCTCATTAAGTAAAACATCAGGTTCAATTAAGAATGAATTCACCTGATAGTCATTATTGATTTGACTCAGTATTTCCTTCCAGTTCAGGCAGTCAGAATCATCATAATCCCCGTAGATATCCTCATCACATTGGTTAATTCATTAGTTCCTTGCGCTAGTCCCTTGCAAAGGAGGACATAGTGCAAGATGGATGGGTTGTTCCGAACATCTCTCATCTCACTTTTGGTGGCAAGGAGAACACTCTTAGTTTTTAGACTCGACTTTGGCTTGTGGCTCTCACTTACTATGAGGTGGTTCTCTCTCACCGCTCTTCTCACAAGAAGTTGTGGTGCTTTGCGCCCTCGCTAAAGCCTTTGCATTGTCCGCAATTATTTGGCTAGGAGTCATCGGTTGCAAAACACATGTTTTGTTGAGCCATTTGAAGGTGTATACATTCGTGCAACCATCATGTTGAGCAGCCTTGTCAAATTGCCATGGTCGACCAAAAAGCATGTGGCAAACTGTCATAGGAACCACATCACATTCCACTGTATCTTTGTAAGGACCAATGGCGAAGGAGACCGATACGGTATGGTTGATCTTCATGGACCCTTGGTCACTTAGCCATTGCACGTGGTAGGGCTGCTTGTGCGGATGGAGGGTGAGGTTGAGCTTCTCACACAACTCGGTGCTAGCAAGGTTGTGGCAACTCCCTCCGTCAATGATCACCTTGATAGATTTGCCATTGATGTCGGCTCGTGTTTGGAAGATATTAGAGCATTGGTCTTCATGCTCTTGTTCTTGAGTGGTCAAGATCCTTGTGACGACAAGCGATGGACTTGCTTCATGTTCACACATGAGAAGTTCTTGGTCATCTTCCACTCATTGCCTTGCCATTGCTTCCTTGACTCGGGCATCAAATTCATCTTCACTCAAGTACTCTTCATCACCATTGTCATGGATGAACAAGACTTTCTTATTTCCACATTCGGCCGACTTGTGTCCTTTACCTCCACACTTGTAGCATTCACCATTGAAAGGTGTATCACTCTTTGCTTGTTTGCCACTTGGGGGAAGTTTTCCTTGAGGAAGTGTGGGCTTGAAGGAAGGCTTGGAGGTACTTGAGGAGCTTCCATTGAAAGTTGTTGGTGTAGCGGTTGACGCTTGCTTGTAGGTGAAGTACGTCTTGGGTTTGTTGTACTTGATATCCTCTTGCACTTGATGTTCACCCTTTGTTCCGATGTGCACAAGCTCAACCATAGTGTTGTATGTTTGGAACTCAACGATGCTCTTGATTGGGTGATTCAAGCCAATAAGGAAACGTGCCATTGTTTTCTCCATGCGCTCATCAATGTTGGCGTGAATCAAGTTGAGTTCCATTTCCTTGAAGTACTCTTCCACGGTGTTTGTCCCTTGACGAAGCGCTTGAAGGTTGTTGAAGAGGTCACGCCTGTAGTGCGCGGGGACAAAGCGGTATCTCATATGAGCCTTCATGTCATGCCAAGTTGTGATTGGTGGCTCTTGTCTTGCATCACGAGCAACTTGAACTTGTTCCCACCAAAGGTTGGCGTAATCATCAAACTCAAGCGAAGCCATGGCGACCCTCTTCTCATTGCTATAGTTGTGCATGCGGAAGATCTTATCGACCTTGAGTGCCCACGAGAGGTATTCTTCGGGGTCATTGGATCCGGTGAACTTGGGCATTGTGAACTTGAGCT
This sequence comes from Avena eriantha, assembly GCA_910589775.1. NCBI lineage: Eukaryota > Viridiplantae > Streptophyta > Magnoliopsida > Poales > Poaceae > Avena > Avena eriantha. The sequence goes on from OU342743.1 coordinate 391,775,206, forward strand.
TGCCAAATGTTTCTTCCTCATTGCGGTCACGGTAGCGATTGTTGCCATGTTGATAATGGTCTTCATCTTCCAAGCGATCGTTGTGACGAGCTTGTTGATGATCTTATGGATGAGGAGGTGGAACTTGGTTCTCGTGACCTTGTTGCGGAGCTTCCTCTTGATATTGTTGTGGAGGAGCTTGCTCTTGCTCTTGGTGCGGTTCTTGGCGGTGTCGAGGCGCTTGGGCCTCATGGTGACGCGGGGGTGGAGCCTCTTGACGCGGTTGACGATGAAGGGGAGGCTCGTTCCTCGGTTGGTGACGTTGGTTAGGCACCTGGGCCTCACGGCGAAGATCATGGTCGTGAGCCTCTTGACATGGTGGGCGTCGCTCAACTTGTATCACTTGACACTCCAAGTTTTGTTGAGGTGGAGGTGGCGCCTCGTGATGACCATGGTGTCGTTGTTGACGTTCATGACGGTGGTGACGAGGGGGGATCTTGGAGAGCCTCACGTCGATGCCGAGCTTGATTCTCCAAATTGGAGTCATCACTTATTGTGTCAAGTATGTGTCGCGGTCGATGGTGGTAGACTTGCGGTTGCTCTTGTGTTTTCTCTTGTTGGAGCACTAATGCCCTTGCGTGATGAAGGTGTGCTTCTTGCCTTGCTCTTGGCCTTGAAGAGAAATCACAATGATAGCTTGATGTTGCGGCGTGCCGTGGGGAAGGTACATAGTTCGAAGAACTTCCATCTTCAACCACGGGGGCATCATTGTGTCTTGGAGAACTTGGATGTAGATCTTGTTGAGGGGGTGCATGACGATGCGGAGAACTTGAAGAGCTTGATGTGCGTGAACGTGGTCTTGCCATTCCGTCGATGAGGCGTCGAAGATTGTCATTTGTTTCGGCGACGGAGTGTTGGAGCGCTTCACTTTGGTGGCCGAAGTTGTGATGCATTGCATGCATTTGTCGTTCGAGGCCGTCGAAGCGGTTGTCGATGTTCTTAAACTCGGCTTGCGTCTCGCCAAATTGTTCATCTTGTCGCGTCTCAAGTGCTTGGCAATGTTCACGGAACTCTTGTCGAACGATGAAGTGACTTGCGCGCGTCATGTACGGACCTTGGTCTTGTTCTTGGGGAGGTGGTTGGCTCGTCTCACCGTGCCTATCCATCGTGCAAAACACACAAGTATTGTATATGGAAGTGGAATATGGTGGTGTTAGCCTTGTACCTCACCTTGGGGATTGCCCCAAACTAGAAACCACAAGTGAGAGCTATAAGCGTGCAAAGTGGAAATGCAAAGAAAACTCACACTAAAGAAAGAACTAACTCTCCAAAAGCTTGTTGGTGGTCGGTTAGGATTGTGGAAAGCCAAAGAACCAACCAAAAGAAAAGGGATAGTCAAAAGTGGGTAAAATCCAACAAAACTCAAGTCAAAGGCGAAGGTCAACAACTCAAAAGGGTGACGGGAACCTACGACTATAAACACACACGTGGAGATAGTTGGGATTGACACGACTATGAAAATGAGCAAACAAAAAGTCCTAACGAAGACTAAGCTCGTTGTCGTGCTAATGCAAGGAGAGACCGTGGCTCATTTGCAAAGAAGGAAAGTGAGTAACGGATTTGTGCACTTGCCTTGGCCGCTCTTGTTTCTCTCTTGCTTACAAGCTTTGACACTCTCTTTGCAATGGGAGACTATTTTTCTTTTTCTTTTGCTTTGTATCTTTTTCTTCCTTTTTTTAGCTCTCCCTTGAGGCTACCTAGTCACACTTGATATTGCTCTTGCACTCTCACTATCCAAGGACAAATGCACAATGCTCAAGCAAACACAATATGAGCCACTCTCATGGGATAGGTACACACAAAGGAAGATAGGGGTTAACAAGGTGACGCAAGTTATACCTTTGTTGGTGATGATGAACTTGGCGTCGGTGGTGCGGGATGATGTTCGTTGACCGTGGTGTCGATGAGCGCGGAGGTTGTTGATGCGGAAGCTTGCTGTTAGTTGCTGACACGCACACGGGACACGAGCAAACAAAGGAAATTAGCCAATGCGAAAAATGAGGCAAAACTGTCAAAACTGGCGTTACAGCCGGACACTGGTCTGTCTGAGCCGGACACTCTGGTCTGTCTGAGACGGACACTCTGGTCAGGCCGGACACTCCGGGCGAATCGGTCCGGACACTCCGGCGCGGGTTTCTTGCTCGTGTTCTTGAGCGGAAATCCTCGCCTTCAGGCCTCAAATCCGTGAAAAACTTGCCAAATCGGGCTGGGAAAACGCAGGATAAAGCTAGAACAACTCCTAAGACAAGGTTTGGTCGGATCAAAACCACCAATAACACTCCAAATCAAGAGATCGATCCAAAGGCAAATATGGGGCTCTTTTTTGGGGATTTTCGAATTTTTTGGTGGATAGAAGAAAAGTTTGTGGGGGAATTCGTGAGCAACGAAGCTCTTGATACCAATATGTTGAGGGCAAACCTCTAGGGTGGCCCGATCTTTCACGAATCCCACTCAAATCGAGGATGGAGTGCGGTGGAAGGAGGGAAGGATGAACACGACGAACACACGCACGAAGAATGTGATAAACACACACGCAAAACCACGATAAACACCAATAGCTCACGCCGGCGGTGACCGGTCCGGCACAATCCCTAGGATCGGCGTCGGGCGGAGGACTCTCTCTCGAACCAGCACGGCGAGATGGGAGACTCGGTGAGATCTTGGTGTCTTGGCAAAGGGACACCGATGCCAAGGCCTTGTACAACGCGGAGGCACGATGCAAACTCCAACAAGGTTTGGTGATATTGGTGCTCCTTGGTCAAGGAGCATGAGGCAAGAACTAGATAGATCCACAAAGGGGTTTCCACTAATTCCAATATCATGCCTAGGGTTTACAATGGAGGTGGGGGACTATATATAGGCCAGCCACTTAAACATGGGTACTTTAGGAATAAAAGACAAGTTCTGGACGGACTAAGGGGTACATGGGCCGCAGTCCCAAAGGCCTTTTCATGCCTCGAGTCGGTCGAACCGGAGACTCCGGTGTGGTGGACCGAAGACTCCGGTCTAGGCCAGAGATTCCGGTCTAGGCCGGAGATTCCGGTCTAGGCCGGAGATTCCGGTCAGTCTCCGGACCAGCCTCCGGAGGGGTCTTCAGGTTGTCCTAGGGCCCGGTGCAGGGGTCAGACCGGAGGGTGGCCCGGAGTCTCCGGGGTCTTTAGGCCGGAGACTTTGGTGGACCGGAGACTCCGGTGTGCACAAACCGGAGACTCCGGTCTGAGCAGCTCCAGCGTCTTTTGCTTCACGAGCTGCTCCTTGTTCTCCATCCTGGTGTGCTTGGTGATGTGTTGGGGCTTCGTACCTGATGATGCATAGAGTAGTTGCATCAAGTAGCACACCATCCAAGGAGATATCAAATTGGCACGAGGAGAGGAGCGAGTTCACCTTAGCTTGTAGGAGTTTGGCTCGGGCACGAGTCATGGGTCCACTTGGGGGACTTGTTGGTTTAGATGTAGGAGCGTCCGTAGGACAGGCTGCATCAGTCTTGGCCATTATGCTCATGGTTTTGGCGAAGTTGTTGTCCATGTCGCGCTTGAAGTTGTCCATTTGATGGTGGACCTTGATGCTCCGTCTTGGTCGACGCGACTTGAGGAACTTGTCGTTGTCGTTCTTGAAGTCGTCCATGCTTGGGGAGTTATTGTTGTTGTAGAACTCCATATCACCCAAGCATGTGGAGCCATTGTCTGTGTAGTGCTCCATCATGTCATCCATGCTTGTGGAGGCATATGCATGGTGGCTCATCGTGGATTCTTCATAGAAATCATCCTCGGTTCCGGAGTCCCTATACATGATTCACAAGACCAAGTGGTGTATATGGAAGTGGTAGGCGGGTTAGGGATGCAACGTCAAACCTTACTTTACCTTGGAAGAGAGTACCGTGCAAGTGGCAACACTTGAGATCAATCAAAACCAAGCAAAGTGAAGTTCACACGGAACACCAAAACCAACTAACCACTAAAAACACACACACACAAAGCTTATGGTGGATAGGTATGTAAGGTGGCGTGTCCAAGAATAATCCGAAATCAAGATATTGTAATGGCAAGTAAAGAACCACAATGATCACAAAGCAAAACAAGTCAATCCACAAGATAGGAATTATGTACAAGGAAACACACACGGTGGGATAAAAGGGACTTGTGCGATGGAGAAAGTGAGTTAAGAACCAAGTGCAAGGAGAGACGCTAGTTCGATTGCAATAAATTGGTGGGCTACAAGATATGCATAATAAGTACCACCTATTTGATGTTCATCGAGCTTGCGCTTCCTATTCTATGAGGCACTTTTTTGTTTCTTTCTTTTTCTTCTTTTTCTTTTTCTATTTTTTTCTCTTTTTCTTTTCTTTTTCATTTGCCCCTTCCTTGTGCCAACAACTATACAAGATAACTATATGAGATAGCGCGCTCAAAACTTTTGCTCGGTATTCTTCAAGTATCAAATGTGCATATCCCAAGAAATCATAGGAGGAACTAGTCTCAATTGGTGTTTTTTGTACGCAAAGATAGTGTGGCTCACAAAGGGATGCAAGTGGGGAGAAGTCGTGGAATGTACATACCTTTCATCGCCGATCTTCACACTTTATTAGTGGATTCCGCCTTGCTCATGGAATTTGTATGGAGTAGATAGCATGAACCACGGATATGATGATGTAGAGCTCCTTCTCCTCTTCAAAACGAGCTAAAGAACACCAAAATCCGAGTTCGTATGCAAAAGTTCGTGATGCAGGTTATTTTGTCAGCAGGTAGGGCGGAGACTCCGGTCTAGAGGTCCGGAGACTCCAGTCTAGAGTGACTCACATCGGAAGCTCTGGTCCGGGGACAGAGTCTCCGGTCCGGTCGATTTCTGCGCATCCAGAACATGAACGGGGCGCAAACTCGAACCAAAACACCAAATTGGTGGGGGAAATCAAGGAATTAGGCCATGGGAACGCAGTTGAAGGTAGATCAACAAGTTAACAAGTAATCCACGGATCAAAACCTACCAAAATGCACTCAAATCACAGATCGATCCAAAACACGAATTGGGGCTGTTTTTGGTGGAATTTTCGAATTTATGGGGAAAAAGACCAAATCGAGGAGAAATCCGTGGCAACCAAAAGCTGCTGATACCAGATGTTATGGGGTAACCCCGTGGGTGGCCCGATCTTCACGGATATCGTGGTCAAATCGATGGGAAAGCGGGGGGAAAGGGAGAAGGTAGCGGAAGCGGACACACACCTCGCGAAGAACACGATGAACACACGCAAAACTCACACGATACAAGGCTGATTGCTCTCACCGGTGGCCACTGGTCTGATAGAATCCTCACAAGGAAAGATCGGTCAACGTGCTCCCTCGATCCCATGCAGAGAGAGAAGAACACCTTGGAGAGGGTCTTGACATCTTGGCAAAGGGACACCGATGCCAAGGCCTTGTACAACGAGGGAGGCGCGATGCAAACTCCAACGAGATGGTGATGATAGTCGATCCCCTTTGGTAGAAGGGGATGAGGCAAAACTAGAGATTCCACAAAGGGGGTTTTCTTTAGTCTATCATCTATGCCTAGGGTTACATGAGGGGGTGGAGGCACTATATATAGGACAACCACTAGTTCAAGGGTACTTTAGGAATAAAAGGGGAAAGTCTGGGTGGACTAAGGGGTACATGGGGCAAAGGCCCAGGAGGCGGCAGGCAGGCCCATACGCTCAGGCCGGAGACTCCGGTGTTGGCCGGAGACTCCGGTCTATCTCCGGTGTCGTCTTCGGAGCGGCAGACGGACTGTCCTCGAGCTCGATCTGGGGGTCGGTCCAGAGATGGGCCCGGAGACTCCGGGGTCTTCAGGCCGGAGACTCCGGTCCTCCAGCTTCTTCTTCTTCCGTCTTCTCTTCCAAGCCTCCGTCTTGTCGTGCTTGGTGCTCTAAGATTCCTCCCATGCCTCTGTACTTGTCAGTATGAACCTACAATGAATACATGACGGAGTATGAAGTAGTATACCATTCAATGGGGTAGGAAGTGGGCTCGCATAGAGGAACGAATTCACCTTTGGAGTCCATGACGACTTGGCATAAGTTGGAGACCATGATGTGGTAACGACCGAAGGTCGGGCTACATTAGTTCCAAATCCGACGTCCTTCTCTAGTAATCAACTCCAGAGTCCTCAAAACCTCAGAGGATAAACCTCGTCCACAGCCGTCAGAAGTTTACTCAATCACCCAGTACCCAAGAAGCCCTGGATAAAGACAATCAGAATACCCGAAGTCGACAAGACTACAAAAGCCGACAAAACTATCTGTAACACCCTCGAATCGGTCCTATGCAAGTTTTAGCGATTCTCGCCAAACTCGCATAGAAACGATTCAACGATGCCCACCAGGCACTTGCGTGCGGGTGGAAAACGAACTAATATCATTACACAATAGTTCACGATGGAACCCACAGAACATATATATATATATATATGTATCAACGACTCACTGAGTCAAGAATACAGATATATAGTACAAAGATCCAAATCACTTGAAAACGATACAGCATCCGAGTACGGATAAGAAGCAAATTGAGCTAAGAGCCCTGAAGAATAACCAATGGCGTCCATAACCCTGCCCAGGCCAAGCCGGAAGGGTAACCCTGCTAACGACGTCGATCGTATACTTGCTAAAACAAAAAGGGGTGCCGACAAAGGGCAAAGGAAAAAGAGAGTGGTCAGTACTGAGGCCAGTACACGGCGAGGCTAGAATTCGGCGGCTCTCGCCTACATAGGTATGGTGGACTGAAGCGGCAGCGAAGCATGCACTAAACAACCTATAGAGACTCGATAAACTGTCGACTATTAGAGAGAGATAAGAAAGACCTATTCGGAACCAACCTTATACTAACACCAATCATACCCATCCTGGTATTCCCCCTCGAGACCAAACGAGGAAGTCAAACCGAGGAACTCACACAGTTGGCAGTTTTATTCATTCCATTATAGTTGCAGCACTTACTAGTCAGATTTAGATAGCACGAGTCATCCTGATAGCATAAGTAGTCGGCAGTTTTAGTTAACCATTCAGTTGTAGTTGCAATACTTACTATTCAGATACAATTAGCATGTGACATCCCAAACCTAGCAGTTGTTGGCACTTTTATTTCATTCCATTGGAGTTGTGATACTTACTAGGAAGGTATAAGATGACGTGATACACCCCAGTTCCACCAGTTGTTGGCACTTTTATTATCCATTCCATTGTAGTGAAGCTGATTACTAATCACATATATTAAGTCAAATACACAACACTACTTTAGTTATTGTTGTCTATGATCAAGATACTGTGCTCCAAGTTGTCCATAACCGTGGACACGGCTCTCAGAAAGATTTACCCTGCAGGGGTGCACAAATAGCAACACGCACACGATCAACCTCGGAAAAACCAAATCAAAACCCAATGAGGCTTTCACGACAAAGATAGGATTCATAAAAGATTTCAGGAGGCCACCCCACTAAGCTACCCGCAACGAAGTTGGCCAGCTCCAGAATGGACCCAGGGTTTGTGACGACAGCTGTAAACGACTGGGAACCCGAAAGTTTGACTGGGCTTGTCGATACCGCGAAAAGGTGGCACGATCCAAAACAGTACAGGTGCTCCATGCACAATCTTAAATAAAACAATAAAGCATGGCATAAGTACAAGATAGTAATAATGCCCCAAACTAGTTTGTGGCCCCAAGAAATAAGAAATGAATCAAGCTCTGGCTAAGGGGGATCCATAGGGTCTCCCGGATGTGGATAGTGCGAATAATCAAGGAACAGGTATCAAGTACTGGGGGCCTATGGGACACAAGTGGACATGAAAAACCAAATAGCATATATTGCCCGTCGGTGCCTCTTTCATTAGTTATCCCAGCAATTTAATAGTTGTATTTAAAATCATGATCCTCTCCACCGTAAAGCTTATGACAACATTCCAACAACTATGCGGTACTTCACGACACAGGATCGCACCTAAGCAAGCGACTACGACTCGCAAGACCATCTATCTACCAAACAACATGTAATAGGAGGTGTCCAAGGCAATATAAAGGCTGCACGGAATATATCTGGTACGGAACACTAAAGCATCACGACACGGATATCAATTGATCAACAGGAGGAAATAAAGACTATAAGTGCAAAATAGGTAGAAAGGGGGAGAATGCTTGCCTGGAAAACACTGTCAAAGGTTCATCCGAAGATCGAATCGACACTCGGATCAACTCATCGGCCTAGTCCATGAAGAAGCAAAGCACTAGAAGAAACACCGGATACACTATTTAATACTACGGTAGAAGATCGGACATGGTGCAGGTATGGTGCATGACATGGCAAAGATGCGATGCAATTAGGCAATATTAAGCGGAACCGGGGTCCCGACAATTAATTAGATGGTTATGTTGTTTAGATACCCTGCAATTTAAATGTTGGCTGAACAAGGAAAAACGTGTTATCGGTTCGCTCGGAAATTTAAATAGAGGCAATATAAGACTAGAATCGCCTACATATAGCCTCCATATTTAATTATTAGGTAAATTAACAAATACCTCCAAACAAATGAATATGTATGCGATCATGAACAATTTATATGCAACAAATATATAGATGACATTTATAAAATAGGGGTCGTGGAAAAGGAGTCACACATCGGATCGACGATCTTGGTGTTCACCGGGGGCTCGGGTTCGGTCTTCGGGGTTCAAAAACAGGGCCTCCGGATCATCATGATCGGGTCTTTAGGGTCGGAGTCTCAGATCCGTGAAGGGGAACTCAAGGTGTTTAGATCCGTGATGGAGAACTTGGCGTGCTGGGTCCATGTACGAGAGCAAAGAACGCCATGGCTTCGATTGTCGGTGGCGACCTTGTGTCAATGCCACAAAGATGTCTTGTTGAACCAATTGACACCACTGGCACGATCACATTCTTCCGTCTTGTTGTCGCTAGAGACTAATTGGTTGTGCCCTGGGAACAACAACACCACACTCGTACATCATTAGAATAGATCCTAGAGAACTAATGTGTCACCACTGGTACAACACACCAGCAACAATGCGAGCACCAGGCGATGGGATAAAAGACAGAACAAGGTCAAAAGGGAAATGTCCCGTGCGGGCATCGACCCGAGTACCTTGAAGGAACCAACATGACCGGAGATGCCCGAACTAGAGCGATGCGCGTGTACGCGTAGCAGCGGCGCTGCCAGAGGAGGGCACACGGTGAGCGTTGCGTGGAGAGTGGAGGCAGCGGCAAGGGGATGCGAGAAGGCGTCGAGGATGACGGCACGATGTCGGTGAGGAGAGGAATGGTGAGGACTTGTCACTAGGAGGGCCCGGCTCGGGCGTAGCGAGGGCGGCGAGGCCTCGAGGACGGTCGACGAAGAAGCGGGCGGGGCTCCGGGCAGCACCACGAGCGAGAGGCGGGCTCGGAGCTTGCAAGGATGGCGAGGTCGCCTCGGAAGGAGGGTGACAGAGACGTGGTGGTGCTGCAGGCGGCACGGGTTCGAGATGGACAGGGCATCGGTGAGCTCGGGTCACCAGCATTGGGGACGAGACGAGCAGAGGCGACGCTATGAGGTAGGTGTGGCCGAGGCGAGGCAGGGCCGAGCTGGACATCGGGGAAGAGAATGGCGAGCTCGAGCCAGGCGACGGGGAGGCAGAGATCGGGCGACGCGGGGCGTCGTGCTCGAAGGGGCGCCAGCAGGGTCGGGTGAACCAGGAGAAGGGGCCGCGGCGGCAGAGCAGAGAAGGTGGGGCGCCTAGCGGCCTAGACGCGATGCACAGACGAGGTCCAGGCGAGGTCGAGCGCATAGAGGAGGTCCGGGCGAGGTTGAGCGCGTAGAGGCGTTGGCGCCACGATGGGGAAGGAGGGTGACGAGAGGGCTCCGGTCGGGGAAGTCGGCGACGGGCTCTACGTGCGAAGGCGGTCACTCGGGTTGGGGAGAGGACTGGCGCAAGGGAGCGGATCGCGAGGTGGTGGGGTCAGCTCCGCGCGGTGGGGCCAAGGCGAGAGCAACGCGGACGCTACGCGTTGCGTGGTGTCGCTGGGCGGTGTTTGCGTCACGTAGCGAGGGAGTGGGGTGCGCGCACGGGTGGGGCCAGGTGTGACCGGGAGTTGCAGCTGGGTGGAGGGAGTGTGTGGCGACAGGGTGGGATGTGGTCTAGGGTTTGGGCACCGGGGTGGTAGGCTGCTGCTAGCTGGGCTTTTGGGCCGGGCTGGCGGCTGCCTCCCTAGATAAAATATTTATTTTATCTGTTTTAATTTTAAAGACTTTTGTAAATAGTTTTTAGACAAACTGATGAGGGCAAACCTCTAGGGTGGCCCGATCTTCACGGATCTCGTGGTCAAGTCGATGGGAAAGCGAGGGGAAAGGGAGAAGGTAGCGGAAGCGGACGCACACCTCGCGAAGAACATGATGAACACACACAAAACACACACGATACAAGGCTGATTGCTCTCACCGGTGGCCACCGGTCCGATAGAATCCTCGCAAGGAAAGATCAGTCAACATGCTCCCGTCAGTCCCAAGCGAAGAGGGAAGAACACCTTGGAGAGGGTCTTGACATCTTGGATAAGGGACACCGATGCCAAGGCCTTGTACAACGAGGGAGGCGCGATGCAAACTCCAATGAGGTGGTGACGATAGTCGATCCCCTTTGGTAGAAGGGGATGAGGCAAAACTAGAGATTCCACAAAGGGGGTTGTCTTTAGTCTATCATCTATGCGTAAGGGATACAATGAGGGGTGGGGGCTCAATATATAGGCCAGCCACTAGTTCAGGGGTAGTTTGGGCATAAAACTAGGGTTTGGTGCGAAATAGAGGGGTACATGGGCCAAGGGTCCAGTTGTTGGCTCGCATGCCCATCACTTGGGCCGGACACTCCGGGTCAAGTGGGCCGGACACTACGGGTAGTGTCCGGGTAGAGTCCGATGTAGCACAAAGAATATCCGCGCCAGGACGGGGCTGGGGTAGGCCGGACACTCTGGCTGAGTCACGCCGGACAGTCCGGCTACGCCGGACACTCCGGCTGAATTCAGGTGGACTCTCCAGGGCGATGACGGCGGAGACTCTCGTTCTGGAGATGGCTGCTCCTGGTCCATCTTCTTGGTTGACTTGGGGACGATCTTGGGGACTTGGCGTTGTGGATGTAGTAGCGTCCGCAGGACGGGCTGCATCAGCTCCCCCCTTCAAAAAGAGTCGTCCTCGACTCTTCATGCTCATCCTAAGAAGATGATGTCGAGAGACCTTCTTTGATACGGATCAGCCGATGATCCTTTAGATTTGTCCCGATCTTTCACAGCGAGTAAACCAGATAGATGATCTCCCAATAACGCTGAAGAACGTCACCTGAAGAAGAGGAATCAATCCAGCAAGTAACGTGATGAAGATCACCACGCCTCAAACCTGAGCACGACAATCCTTGATGAACACAAGAACCTCCGCAGCAATAATATGATAAACGGTATCGCCGTCCCCAGAGGGATGATACACGGTGGAGCACAATATAGTTTTTAGACTAAACAACTGAACTCCCTAAACCCTAGGTGGCTGGCTCCTTTATATAGGAGGCCTGCAACTAGTCGGTTGGATAGACCCAAACCGAACACACAAACGGACTCGAACCTAACATGGACTCGGACTCAATAACATAGCAAAATATTTGACATAACCTTAGACTTACCATTACATATCGTAGGTCGTCCTGGCGTGCCAATCATCAATGTGATGCGCCCGCATCACCTAGCTTGGTGGAGTCCTAAAATTAGGCTTCACCTCCTCCTTCATGCCCATATCATCATCCCCCCCTTTAAGAAGCGTTGTCCCCAACGCTTGTGGGTCGGGTCAGAAAGGTGGCGTGATATGAACAATCCTTTCACGCGTCTTCGCCATCTTCAAGTATTGCTTTCCTTCCTCACCACATCCTCCCTCTTGGCCTGCTCGACTTGATACAGCCGTTGGCGCCTGCACCTCCTTGCGTCTCCATATGAGCTTGGACCTAGGCGCCATCGTCTTCTTCTTCTTCTCAACTTTTGTTGGAACCCGTAGTTGCTGAACATGGACCTTCTTTGCACGACCCTGCATAAGATGAGTAATGCCTGGACCACACAACTGACAAACATGTCCATCCTTGCCTCTATGCATCCGCACAACTGTCCCAACAAAACACCTCACAGGTGTGCTAACAAAACTGCTCTTGTTACCCCGCTGCACCACATGCACTGGAACATCAGGAGCACAAATATCATCCGTATGAACACCTGTGTCAACACATACAACCTTCGGAACACATGCTGCAACATCCTTCCTCTCAGCAATAAGAGGATGCACTTCAATTGGCTTGTCACTAACAAGTTCCACTAGCTTGTCATCTACAGGCATAGCTGAAGCAATATCAATATTGTCGCACTATGCATCATGCTCTCCATCCTACACCTTAGCTAGCCCATATTTTGGCTTAGCCTTGCGCACCTTCTCCTTATGTACCACCAGCTCTACATCAGACTTTATGTCAACATCCTGCATAGGCTTCAAAGTCTGCTGTTTGCCACCATGCACAAAAGAATATGTATTTTCTCTTCCAGCATGTGTAACATTGCGATCATACTGCCATGGACGACCAAGTAACAGCCCACATACCTCCAATGGCAACACATCGCACTCAATCTCATCAATATAATCACCAACTGTAAATGGCACACGCACCTTATGAGTTACCTTCACCATACCGCAGCTATTTAACCACTATAGATGCTTAGGTTCAGGAATACGCCATGTAGACAACCCCAATGCTGCCACCATTGCCTTGCTAATGCCATTAGTACAGCTTCCTCCATCAACAATCAACTTGCATGATTTGTCTTTGATCATACACTGCGCCTGAAATAAATTCCTACGCTGGTCCTTGTCAACTGTCATGCAAGCATTGTCTTGTACTTTCTTGAGTTGCAAATTCAGCCCACTCAATGGTACAACATCCTCCGGAACAATAACCTTGTCCTCTATCTCTGATGGTGCCAAAAATTTAGCACGTAAAAACTTTTTGTAGTCCTCCCAAATAGTATTTATTGTGACACCTCGCGTACGTGTGTCCACATTCCACCACCGGAAAATTCGCGCATCCCCACGCCTTTTTGCAAGACGAAAAGCGATAGTGTCATCAAACTATAGATCTGGAGAAAGATCAACACATAAGCGAAAACCAGCTTGCATTGTCTCTTCCCATATCTTGTATTCTGTCGAGGTTGCAGTATGTAGGAGCTTCCAGTTCAATTTACTAGAATCCCAGCGCACACAATTTTTCAGGTCAAGATAATCATTGTAGACGTCTTGCGCTAAAAAATCACTAACATTACCCTCAAGATCCATCTTTATTTTCCCCTTTTTCCAAGCCTTCACTGAGTCCTGGACGCAAGCCCACGCTGGAACACGGACTCTTCTGTGATCGAGCGAACGATCACGCCAGTCGCCAGGGGATGCGGACGTAGCGATCTTTTTTTTAAACTGCCTCGATCGGATCTTTTTTTCACTGAGTCTTGGCGAGACCTCCAAGCGCGGGCGCATCAAGGGTACCAGGCGCACGCGCGCAATGACTCTGGACCGGCCCCATGCTGCTGGCGTCCTTATCTCCTTTTCTTTTATTTTTCTTCTCTTCTGTTCTGGCCAGACTTCACGTACGAAGCCGCTATGGTCCTAGCCCAGATCTATCGGCCCCGGGAATCTCGGCCGTGCCTCGCTCGTGTAGGACGCCGCCTTCCTGTTTTTTTTCGCTACTCCTCGCTCGAATCTGAACAGAAACCGATGATCGTGCCCCTGCTACGATGGGAACGGATCCGCAAACATCGATCGATCCGTCCGTGACTCTTTCTACTGCACGATCGGATTCACATCACGTGAAGTCTGGGGATCGATTCTTCCAGGCGGCGACCGCAGGAAACACTCGCCAAAAACAATCTGCCTTGATCGGATCTGATCAAATTGCAGCGGATCAGATCTGCGATTCTATTCTAGCCCAAGAACTCGTCTCCCAATCTCTTCTCCAAACAAACTGATCTGTAAACTACTTGCAGAAAAATAGTCTACAGATGATTCAAAAACACGCTGTGATCAACGAGAGCTCTAATACCACCTGATACGGATCAGCCGATGATCATTTAGATTTGTCCCGATCTTTCACAGCGAGTCAGCCAGATAGATGATCTTCCAATAACACTGAAGAACGTCACCTGAAGAAGAGGAATCAATCCAGCAAGTAACGTGATGAAGATCACCACGCCTCAAACCTGAGCACGACAATCCTTGATGAACACAAGAACCTCCGCAGCAATAATATGATAAACGGTATCGCCGTCCCCAGAGGGATGATACACGGTGGAGCACAATATAGTTTTTAGACTAAACAACTGAACTCCCTAAACCCTAGGTGGCTGGCTCCTTTATATAGGAGGCCTGCAACTAGTCGGTTGGATAGACCCAAACCGAACACACAAACGGACTCGAACCTAACATGGACTTGGACTCAATAACATAGCAAAATATTTGACACAACCTTAGACTTATCATTACATATCGTAGGTCGTCCTGGCGTGCCAATCATCAATGTGATGCGCCCGCATCACCTAGCTTGGTGGAGTCCTAAAATTATCCTTCATGCCCATATCATTCTTGATGCTGGGGTTCACCATATAGTCGTCCTTGAGAAGCTTGAATCGACTACACCTCAATGTTCCTTCACCTTCCATGAAGCCTACAAGGCTCACCACAAAAGCAAAGCAACACTCAAAGTGTAGCCAATTATTGGAGATTATAGCATGAGTGCTCAAGTAGAGTGAAGTCACCTTATGATGTAGAGATAGCTCGTTGAGGGGTAGCCATAGGTAACTCTCTACGGTTCGTCTTGTCAACTTATGGACCATAAAGGTTGACGCGTAAGAAATTGTACCTCCACACGACAAAGACCAAGCAAAATATGTTTGTGTGATAGAGGAGCATGTCATTTGTGGCATGTCCATTCTTGTTCACAACACTATTAGCACAACTCAAGTATCGCAAATGAAATGCGTATGCAAGGTCAAAGTGCATGGATGTCGTTTGAACATCATCCAAATGTGGGAACTCAAAAACTCCATATAACATCTTAGTGTGGCACGCAAAGCAATTGACTAAAATCTTGATCAACATCTTTGATGCAAAGCTAGGAGAATTTGGCAAAAACACATGAGGAAGAATATCCAAAGCAACAACATTATGTGTGCAAACCAACCATTGGAAAGAACAATTGTTCAATATGTTGGACGCCATACACATATCATCAAAAGCCAAAATCATGGGAGTATGAGTATCGCAAGCGGAAGCAAAAACAACATGTTTGGAAACAAACCATATGAAAGAGCAAGTGGTACTTATGTTTGTTGCGCAACAGTACAAGAGACTTGGAAGCTCTCATAACAATACATGCTCAAAATGACATTATGGTTGCACACAAAACATCGGAAAGAGAAATTGTTCAACATTTTTGTGGCAACACACAAAGCATTAATATCCAATAGCAACAAAACATGATTGTCACAAGGTGAAAGAATACCATTAACATGCTTGCAAGCAAACCATAGGAAAGAGCAATTTTTTAACATGAAAGATGCAAAGCATGCAAAAGGTATCAGAGCTGGGTTCGATCTTGAACTCACTTGGGGGATGCTCTCTAGAACTCTTTTTGTCAACTCGTGCTCAACCGAGGTTGACATTCTCTTGTGGGTACCTACACACATCAAACACAAAAGGAAGAACGTGTGTGCATGGTAGAGAAACACGTCATCCATCATGACGTATCTCTTCTTGTGCACATCACCATTAGTGTCAAGCAAGTGTAACAAAGGTGCATGGTGAGTATGGAAGCGGTGAACATGCTTATCATGGCAATCATCAAAATCTCCAAAATTTGAGAAAGCTATGGGGGCCATCTCAATATAAACCATATTAGAATCATTGTTGTAAGCAAAACAAGTGAAAGAGCAATTATTCAACTTATTGCAAGCAACGGGAGGGATTGTAAAACATCCATGACAAAGCATGGTTCGATGGGTACCATTGGTATCATCATCGCAAGCAAAACATTGGAAAGAGAAATTGTTCAACAAAGTGCAAGCAATGATATCATCAACGTAATGTTTAAAGCATGGCATGTCTATGGCAACATCATCACAATCAAATAATTTCACATGCTCAACATTATGCAAAGGCAAAGTATCACATGGAAATACCAATGAGTCATATGTGATATCACAAATATCATCCATAGCATGCCAATCATCACAAGTCGTCATGTCCACTAGTGGGATCATGGCATCATCAACACCCTTATTTTTACCTTGTTCATACCTCTCATATGAAGTGGGTGTTGTGGTAGCATTGGCCTCCATATGGGCGACTTCTTCATCATGTATGGGGATGGCATCATCTTCATCCACCATGTACATCATCTTGGTTGGAGGCGTCATCATCTCCAAGATTAGCGCTTCTTGATCCATGGAACCTAGCAAATCATGAGAAAACACACTAGAGGCAGAGGGTAAGTCGTTAGAAATCAAAGTGGTCTCACATGACCTATCAACTACCACTCTCAACTCACTAGGTGTATCACTCATGCCCTCCAAGTGGAAGCACTCAATCTCACATATGGTGGAGTCACTCATCGCACTCTTGTTTTCACTCAAGTGGGCTAAGTGGCTCTCATGCTCACATGGGATTGGTACCACATCATCATTCAAGCATGTAGGGGTAGGCTCGGTTGTCTCAACTCCATGCGCCTCCTTTGGTCAAGGCAAAGTCCCACGCTCACCATTCTCGACCTTGTCATCGCCATCTTGTGGTAGTGGTGGAAGTAGGCTCATGTTGTTGTCGAGAGCGTTGGTCGGATCGACTTCATCACATATGTGGCCTTGGCTTCCTCCATCTTGAATTGTAGACTCTTGGCATGAGGCTTGATGGCGTGGAGGAGAGCTTGCTCTTGGTGCCCTTTTGGTGGTGGCACGAGCAGTTGAAGGTGCCTTATGATGGTGTTGACGGAGGTCATTGGTGTGCCTTGCCAAAGGTTGATGTAGATGGCACACTTGGTCATCCACATGATGCTCGCGGCGATGCTCCTTGTCCTTGGCACTCTTCTTGGTGAGGCGTTGTAATGAGCGCAAAGCATCATTAGTCTTGGCCCTCATGCTCATGGTTTTGGTGAAGTTGTGTCCATGTCTCTCTTGAAGTTGTTGAGGGAGCTTTCGAACTTGTCCATGTGATGGTGGACCTTGGCGCTCTCGAGGTAGAGGCTCCCTTTGGTCGATGCGACTTGAGGAGGTTTTCATTTTCGTTCTTGAAGTCGTCCATGCTTGGGGAGTTATTGTTGTTGTAGAACTCCATATCACCCAAGCATGTGGAGCCATTGTCGGTGTAGTGCTCCATCATGTCATCCATGCTTGTGGAGGCATAGGCATGGTGGCTCATCGTGGATTCTTCATAGATATCATCCTTGGTTCCGGAGTCCCTAGACATGATTCACAAGACCAAGTGGTGTATATGGAAGTGGTAGGGGGGTTAGGGATGCAACGTCAAACCTTACTTTACCTTGGAAGATAGTATCGTGCAAGTGGCAACACTTGAGAGCAATCAAAACCAAGCAAAGTGAAGTTCACGCGGAACACCAAAACCAACTAACCACTAAAAAACACACACACAAAGCTTATGGTGGATAGGTATGGAAGGTGGCATGTCAAGAACCAATCCGAACTCAAGATGTTGTAATGGCAAGTAAAGAACCACAATGATCACAATGCAAATCAAGTCAATCCACAAGAGGAAATATTTACAATGAAACACACACGGTGGGATAAATGGGACTTGCGCGACGGAGAAAGTGAGCTAAGAACCAAATGATTACCTAGCGAAGAATATAAGCTCGTGTCGCACAAGTGCAAGGAGAGACGCTAGTTCGATTGCAATAAATTGGTGGGCTACAAGATATGCACAATAAGTACCACCTATTTGATGTTCATCGAGCTTGCGCTTCCTATTCTATGAGGCACTTGTTTCTTTCTTTCTTTTTCTTCTTTTTCTCTTTTTCTATTTTTTCTATTTTTCTTTTATTTTTCACTTGCCCCTTTCTTGTGCCAACAACTATACAAGATAACTATATGAGATAGCGCGCTCACAACTTTTGCTCGGTATTCTACAAGTATCAAATGTTCATAGCCCAAGCAATCATAGGAGGAACTAGTCTCAATAGGTGTTTGTTGAACGCAAAGATAGTGTAGCTCACAAAGTGATGCAAGTGGGGAGAAGTCTCGGAATATTTATACCTTTCGTCGCCGATCTTCACCCTTTATTGGTGGATTCCGCCTTGCTCATGGAATTTGGATGGTGTAGATAGCATGAACCACGGATATGATGATGTAGAGCTCCTTCTCCTCTTCAAAACGAGCTAAAGAACACCAAAATCTGAGTTCGTATGCAAAAGTTATGCTCAAAACCGTGAAGCAGATTTTTCTGTCAGCAGGGGGCGGACAGTCCGGTGCGCGTAGGCCGGACAGTCCGGCTGGGGCGGAGATTCCGGTCAGTTTAGGCCAGACACTCCAGTGGGGCGGATATTCCGGTCCGTTTTGGCCGGACAGTCCGGTCTGGTCGTACTAGAACTTCCAGAACACGAACTGGACGAGTTTTGGCGGAAAAACTCGAACCAAAACCTCAAATTGATGGGGAAAACAAGGAATTAATCCATGGGAACGCAGGGGAAGGTAGATCAACAAGTTTAGCAAGTAATCCACGGATCAAAACCTACCAAAACGCACTCAAATCACAGATCGATCTAGAACACGAAATTGGGGCTATTTTTTGGGGATTTTCGAATTTATGGGGGAAAAGACCAAATCGATGAGGAATCCGTGGCAACCAAAAGCTGCTGATACCAGATGATGAGGGCAAACCTCTAGGGTGGCCCGATCTTCACGGATCTCGTGGTCAAATCGATGGGAAAGCGAGGGGAACGGGAGAAGGTAGCGGAAGCGGACGCACACCTCGCGAAGAACACAATGAACACACGCAAAACACACACGATACAAGGCCTATTGCTCTCACCGGTGGCCACTGGTCCGATAGAATCCTCGCAAGGAAAGATCAGTCAACGTGCTCCCGTCAATCCCAAGCGTACAACGAGGGAGGCGCGATGCAAACTCCAATGAGGTGGAGACGATAGTCGATCCCCTTTGGTAGAAGGGGATGAGGCAAAACTAGAGATTGTTGGGAATATGCCCTAGAGGCAATCATGTATGATGATATTCCTGTGTATTCATAAGGTTATGGTCCATGTACAAACTGCTGATATGTATCATCGAATATGTGATTTGATTGTGGAACTACATATTCACATTGTTCATACTAATTGTCTTTGGTCATTGAGGTTGTGCCGGACACACAACTTAGACCAATGTGAAAGTCGGCAGATGACTAGGTTCCACTTGTCATGGGCATGGAGATGCTATTCCGACTTACACGGATTCGGCTAAAGAGTTTAGCGAGTCAGACTGACCCATATTGAGATGCAACGAACAAGTCGTCCTTTGCATGTCTCGATCAATGTAATCCTTAGACCTAAGGTTATTGCACAATCCGAGTTGAGGATCTCCGACTTAGGTTCTGTCAAACGCTGTTCCGTCACTGGCCAGTTATAAAGGCGGAGTTCGGGTTGACTGAGAATCAAGCTGCGTGATGTGAATAACCAAGACGGGATTTTGCCCCTCCATCTGGAGAGATATTCTCTGGGCCCTCTCGGAAGATATGATTCAAAAAGCATGGCCATGCGCGTCACAGTTAAGTGTTAACTGACGCAGCCGACTAAGAGTTAGTCGGATGAATCACTTATCTCGGATCGAGAAAGAGAGTCGGACTATTTAAGGGATGACGATCATTCGCCTATAGTCCGAAAAGGTATATCGTGAGGCAAAAGGGACTCAGACGAAAGTCGCATTGGAAGGTATGTCGTCATGACTTATTGGTACTTGGGAGTTGGCACATTCTGCTAGGAGCCACTACCAACTGATCGATCACGAGTGAGACTGGGAATCGTGTCCGGGTTACCATGAGCCTGTCGGGTCACACACTTAAGAGCGGGAGCAAGTTTGGGTTAGACCCAATCAGGAAACCTATTTGGGTTGGACCCAAATAGAGACATGGCCTTATTCAGCAAGTGAGACTTGCAGTGGCTAATATAGGACTTTTTACTGAATGGGCCACAAGTGAGTGGAGCCCACTTTCACTCCCTATATAAGCTGGGGCGCAGGTGTTTAGAGTACAAGGTCAGGTCACTCCATGTGTTGGAAACCCTAGCCCCATTCCGTCATGTCGCCGCCGTACCGGACCTAGCAGTCCATCGCCGGCGCTCCTCCTTGTACGTGTGGATACCAGCGGAGGTGCTGTACGTTCAACACTTCGACGATCGTGAAGAAAGAACGGATCGTGGATCGTGGAACTGGAACGGATCGTGAGGACTGCACTGCATCAAGTGACATGCTTCATCAATTCCGCAACTGCGCGTCTAGTGGTAATCCTCGTGGCCTTCTACCTGAGCTGGATCTTGGGATCACCGCGTAGGGAAAAGTTTTGTTTATCTCTACGTGGCTTAACAGTGGTATCAGAGCGTTAGCTTCGGGTTTTAGGCTCGAGATCGCGCATATGTGATATGCGGTTGGCATTAGATTGGATCTAATTGCAGTTTTGGTGGGCGATCTATGAGATAGATCGGTTTTGTACAAAGTTGATTGGATCAACTGTACTCGGGGAATGGATGATCTGGTTTCCGTGATCTAACTGCTAAGGTCGTGGAACGACATACCCCTACCGGTCGGTTTCCGCCATCAGGGAGACTGTGACACGTAAACCCGGATGCGGTGATCGAAGATCAAAGGGTTTGATCGAATCGGAGTCCGGATCGGATTTGGGTAAAATTGTTTTAACCGATGATGAAATCCATGTCCGGACCGCCGGCTTCGCCCTGTCGTAGCGCCTTAGATGTCGTTGCGATTTTCACAACGCCGGTAGATATCGTATCTATGCATAACTTGTGTTTTGCAGGATGATGTTGTGAATGGTATGGCTTATGTGCATGTAATGTGTGTAATCCATATGTGATCTGCGTATCACGGATTTTGTCAGCCAGCTAGAGCCTAGGTGCCGTCCACTTATTGTATAACGGCCTGCGTGTCGGATTCTCTGTGTAATTTGCATTACAAAGTAGTGTGGCTGTTTGGAGAATCCAGAAGGCATGCAAGTCGGTGTACAAATCGGCTACATGGTGTAAGACGGCACGTGACAAGAGTTGACACGAGTCGGATTACAGGCTTTATGGAGATGGAGATCGCCATGAAGAGAGCCATACCATTTCACATTATACTTGCTTTTATTTTGTGTTATTGTTATGTCTCTGTTTTACCTCTATTAGATAGTTGGTAGAAAATAATCCCTCAAAGAAGGTCTAGTCGGTCTTCCCACCAAGTGCTGCACCATCACAAGTCGGACATTTTTGGTAGTGGGCTCATAAAATTGAGGTGCTATCAATTCTTTTCGACTAGGTGGGTTCGAGTCGGACTCTTACAGTGGAAGCACTTGGTAATCTAGACAGGTCTATCACAACGGTTGTTGGACTTGGGGAAAAGTCGGATGGGAGCCGGGACATGTTATGCCACCCATCCAACAGGAGTCGTATGAGATACGATTGACAAGGAGTTGTCTACCTAGATCACTTGACGGCTAGCGGTGATGCTGAAGCTCACTAGTCGACTTGCTTATTTAGGATCATGAATCACTTCGTAACCATCAGAGGGGTGTTGGTTCTAGTGGGAGCATAAATATTAAAGTGTTTAATATGCTTGCTCTTTTATGGATACATGTCTTAAGTGTTTTGCATATTTTCTATTGTAGATCAATGGCACCATGCAGTCTTCCTCTGATTTCCGGTTTTGCTTTGAGAACCATCTTAGAGAAAGATAAGCTGAATGGAACTAATTTCATCAACTGGTATCGTAATCTGAGAATTGTTCTCAAACAAGAAAAAAGGGATCGTGTCCTAGACAACCCACTTCCAGCTGAGCCAGATGAGAGTGCGACTGTCGCAGCCACCAATGCCTACTGTCGGATTTGCGATGAATCCACGGAGATTAGCTGTCTTATGCTTGCTCACATGGAACCGGACTTGCAGCAACAGTTCGAGAATGTTGAGGCCTATGATATGATCGAAAGCCTCAAAAGTATGTTCCAGGCTCAGGCAAAGACAGAGAGGTATCAAGTCTCTCAAGCTTTGTTCAGCTGCAAGCTTAAGGATGGCGATCCACTGAGTCCGCATGTGATCAAGATGGTAGGTTACGTGCAGTCTCTAGAAAGGCTTGGCTACCCCATTAGCGAAGAGTTCTCTACGGACATAATTCTGAACTCTCTTCCAAGTGCGTATGGCCAGTTCATATCGAACTACCACATGCATGGTATGGATAAGAAGCTCACTGAATTACATGGGATGCTCAAGCAGGCTGAGGCGGATCTCAAGAAAGGTGCCAGTCAAGTGTTGATGGTACAAAACAAGGCTAAGTTCAAGAAGAGTTCTTGGACTAAGAAGAAGAAGGCAAAGTCAGGAGGTAAGGCGGAGGACCCAGTCCAAAGCGCTTCCTCAGGGACTAAGCCATCTCCTGCAGCCGGATCCACTTGCTTCTACTGCCAGTCGGATGGCCACTGGAAGAGGAATTGCAGCAAGTACTTGGCTGATAAAGCCAAGAGCGGAGGTATGACTTCCGGCTCAGGTACGCTTGTTTGCAATGTTATAGACATTTATCTTGCTGATGCACCCGGTAGGTCTTGGGTATATGATACCGGATCAGTCATTCACATCTGCAACTCGTTGCACGGACTAGTAAGAACTAGGAGCGTTGCAAGAGGCGAGGTTGACATTAGAGTCGAAAACAAAGCGAGAGTCACTGTGTTGGAAGTCGGCACAATGCAACTTCATTTACCTAATGGATTCATAATGGAGCTAAATAATTGTTATTATGTTCCAGTGCTTAGTCGAAACATCATTTCTGCCTCATGTTTGATGAGACAGGGCTATGAATCGAATATTAAGAATAATGGTTGTTCTTTATATTGGAATGATATGTTTCATGGCTTTGCGCCCGTCTGGGACGGGTTATTTATTTTGAATCTTGAGGGTGAATCTGTCTATAATATAAATGTGAAAAGGTTAAAACCAAATGATCTGAATATGACTTACTTTTGGCATTGTCGGCTTGGTCATATAAGCTGGAAACGCATGAAGAAGCTCCATGATGATGGACTCCTAACTTCGTTCGACTTGGAGTCGTTCGAGACATGCGAATCCTGCCTTCTCGGCAAGATGACCAAGATACCTTTTGCAAAGAGTTGTGAAAGGGCATCCGACTTATTGGGACTAGTACATAGTGATGTATGTGGACCGATGAGCACGACAGCCAGAGGTGGTTATGAGTACTTCATTACCTTCACTGATGATTTGAGTAGGTATGGATATATCTACTTGATGAAACATAAGTCAGAAGCCTTTGAAAAGTTCAAGGAATTCCAGAATGAGGTACAAAATCAACTTGGCAAGAAAATAAAGTTTCTTCGGTCGGACCGAGGAGGCGAGTACATGAGCCATGAGTTTGATGACCATCTAAAGAGTTGTGGAATAGTTCCCCAGCTCACTCCTCCAGGAACGCCGCAGAGAAACGGTGTGTCGGAAAGGAGGAATCGGACCTTGTTGGACATGGTACGTGCAATGATGAGTCGGACAGATCTGCCTTTATCATTTTGGGGTTATTGTCTAGAAACTGCAGCGTTCACACTAAACAGAGTACCATCAAAGTCGATAGAGAAGACACCACATGAGATGTGGACTGGCAAGAAGCCGAGTTTGTCTTTTCTTAAGATTTGGGGTTGTGAAGCTTTTGTCAAGCGACTTCAGTCGGAGAAGCTTACAGCTAACTCGGATAAGTGTATTTTCGTGGGGTATCCGAGGGAAACCTTGGGTTACTACTTCTACAACCGATAAGAGGGCAAAGTGTTTGTCGCTCAAAACGGTATCTTCCTTGAGAAAGAGTTTCTCAGTCGGGGAGCCAGTGGGAGTACGGTGCATCTCGAAGAAATTTGAGAGATACCGGCGAGCAGCGAGTCGGCAAAAGCCTTAGAGGTTGAGCCGAACGTGGTACCTGATCTGGAAATTGCACCGACACTGCGAAGATCGGCCAGATTGCGAAGTGTTGATGATGTATTGCTGTTAGATAGTGATGAGCCGACAACTTATTCAGAAGCGGTGGTCGGTTCTGATTCCGTATCATGGCTTGGAGCCATAAGATCCGAGTTAAAGTCCATGGATGAAAATCAAGTTTGGAACTTGGTTGATCTGCCAGACGGTGCAAGACCCGTTGAGTCCAAATGGGTCTTTAAGAAGAAAACTGATATGGATGGAAATGTTTCTATCTATAAAGCACGGGTTGTCGCGAAGGGGTTCCGACAAGTTCAAGGAGTTGACTACAATGAGACTTTTTCTCCTGTGGCGATGCTTAAATCAGTTCGGATCATGTTAGCTATAGCAGCCTATTTCGACTATGAGATAGGGCAGATGGATGTCAAAACGGCTTTTCTTAATGGAAATTTAACCGAGGACGTGTATATGATACAGCCCGAGGGTTTTGTCGATCCGGCTAATGCTGACAAGGTATGCAAACTTCGGAAATCCATTTATGGGTTGAAGCAAGCATCTCGGAGTTGGAACATTCGCTTTGATGAGGTAGTCTAATCGTTTGGCTTCATCAAGAGTGATCATGATTCTTGTTTATACAAGAAGTTTAGTGGGAGCAAAGTGAACTTTCTGATCTTATATGTGGATGACATATTACTGATTGGAAATGATGTCCAGATGTTGCAAGAGACCAAGGAATCATTGGAGAAGAGTTTTTCGATGAAAGACTTGGGTGAGGCGACTTACATACTAGGAATCCGGATCTATAGAGATAGATCAAGGCGGCTCATTGGATTGAGTTAGAGTACATATTTGGACAAAGTGTTGAAGAAGTTGAACATGGAATCGTCTAAGAAGGGGTTCTTACCGATGTCCCATGGCGTAAAACTTAGCAAGACTCAGTGTCCTTCGACAACTGATGAGCGAAGTCGGATGAATGCGATTCCGTATGCTTCTGCAATCGGATCCATCATGTACGCTATGATTTGTACTACGCCGGATGTTGCCTATGCTCTAAGTGTTGTGAGCAGATACCAAGCTGACCCTGGAGAGATCCACAGGGCAGCGGCTAAAAATATCCTCAAGTACTTGAGAAGGACTAAGGATATGTTCTTGGTTTATGGAGGTGAGGATGAACTCAGTGTAAAGGGTTACACGGATGCGAGTTATCTCACTGACTCGGATGATTCTCGTTCGCAATTTGGATATGTGTTTGTGATAAACGGAGGGGCTGTGAGGTGGAAAAGTTTCAAGC
This sequence comes from Avena eriantha, assembly GCA_910589775.1. Classification (NCBI taxonomy): domain Eukaryota; kingdom Viridiplantae; phylum Streptophyta; class Magnoliopsida; order Poales; family Poaceae; genus Avena; species Avena eriantha. The sequence goes on from OU342743.1 coordinate 391,800,763, forward strand.
AAGAAACGGTGTCTGCGTCTATGACAGAGGCTGAGTATATTGCTGCCTCGGAGGCGGCAAAAGAAGCCGTTTGGATGAGGAATTTCCTCATGGATCTTGGTGTGGTTCAGGGCTCGTCCAATCCGTTAGACGTGTATTGTGACAACAATGGTGCTATTGCACAAGCCAAGGAACCTAGACAACACCAGAAGAACAAACATATACTCATGCGGTACCACCTTATTCGCCAGTTCGTGGATCAAGGTGATATCAAGTTATGCAAGGTACACACGGATGCAAACATTGCGGATCCGTTGACAAAGCCACTTCCATAGCCGAAGCATGAGGCACATCTGAGAGCAATGGGCATTAGATACCTAGACATGTGATGTCGGAAGATTGACTCTAGTGCAAGTGGGAAATTGTTGGAAATATGCCCTAGGGGCAATCATGTATGATGATATTCCTGTGTATTCATAAGGTTATGGTCCATGTACGAACTGCTGATATGTATCATCGAATATGTGATTTGATTGTGGAACTACATATTCACGTTGTTCATACTAATTGTCCTTGGTCATTGAGGTTGTGCCGGACACACAACTTAGACCAATGTGAAAGTCGGCAGATGACTAGGTTCCACTTGTCATGGGCATGGAGATGCTATTCCGACTTACACGGATTCGGCTAAAGAGTTTAGCGAGTCGGACTGACCCATATTGAGATACAACGAACAAGTCGTCATTTGCATGTCTCAATCAATGCAATCCTTAGACCTGAGGTTATTGCACAATCCGAGTTGAGGATCCCCGACTTAGGTTCTGTCAAACGATGTTCCGTCACTGGGCAGTTATAAAGGCGGAGTTCGGGTCGACTGAGAATCAAGCTGCGTGATGTGAATAACCAAGACGGGATTTTGCCCCTCCATCTGGAGAGATATTCTCTGGGCCCTCTCGGAAGATATGATTCGGAAAGCATGGCCATGCGCGTCACGGTTGAGTGTTAACCGAGGCAGCCGACTAAAAGTTAGTCGGATGAATCACTTATCTCAGATCGAGAAAGAGAGTCGGACTATTTAAGGGATGATGATCATTCGCCTATAGTCCGACAAGGTATATCATGAGGCAAAAGGGACTCAGACGAAAGTCGCATTGGAAGGTATGTCGTCATGACTTATTGGTACTTGGGAGTTGGCACGTTCTACTAGGAGCCGCTACCAACTGACCGATCACGAGTGAGACTCGGAATCGTGTCCGGGTTACCATGAGCCTGTCGGGTTACAAACTTAAGAGCGGGAGCAAGTTTGGGTTAGACCCAATCAGGAAACCTATTTGGGTTGGACCTAAATAGAGACATGGACTTAGTCAGCAAGTGAGACTTGCAGTGGCTAATATAGGCCTTTTTAGTGAATGGGCCACAAGTGAGTGGAGCCCACTTTCACTCCCTATATAAGCTGGGGCACAGGTGCTTAGAGTACAAGGTCAGGTCACTCCATGTGTTGGAAACCCTAGCCCCAGTCCGTCCTGTCACCGCCGTACCGGACCTAGCAGTCCATCGCCGGTGCTCCTCCTTGTACGTGTGGATACCGGCGGAGGTGTTGTACGTTCAGCACTTCGACGATCGTGAAGAAAGAATGGATCGTGGATCGTGGAACTGGAACGGATCGTGAGGACTGCACTGCATCAAGTGACGTGCTTCATCAATTCCGCAACTGCGCGCCTAGTGGTAATCCTTGTGGCCTTCTACCTGAGCTGGATCTTGGGATCACCGTGTGGGGAAAAGATTTGTTTATCTCTACGTGGCTTAACAGAGATTCCACAAAGGGGGTTGTCTTTAGTCTATCATCTATGCCTAAGGGATACAATGAGGGGTGGGGGCTCTATATATAGGCCAGCCACTAGTTCAGGGGTAGTTTGCGCATAAAACTAGGGTTTGGTGCGAAATAGAGGGGTACATGGGCCAAGGGCCCAGCTGTTGGCTCACAGGCCCATCACTTGGGTCGGACACTCCGGCTCGAGTGGGCCGGACAGTCCGGGGTGGCCGGACACTCCGGGTAATGTCCGGGTAGAGTCCGATGTAGCACACAGAATGTTCGCGCCAGGACAGGGCTGCGGTAGGCCGGACACTCCGGCTGAGTCACGTCGGACAGTCCGGCTATGCCGAAAACTCTGGCTGGATTCGGGCGGACTCTCCGGGGCGATGACGGCGAAGACTCTCGTTCTGGAGCTGGCTGCTCCTGGTCCATCTTCTTGGTTGACTTGGGGACGATCTTGGGGACTTGGCGTTGTGGATGTAGTAGCGTCCATAGGACGGGCTGCATCACAAATAGAAGATCCGGAAGAGACTGGGGTTTTGATTTGAAATAAAGACGGAAGGTATATAGAAAACAAAGATAGGCTTTTAGAAAATAGTTTTAGCCAAAAAGATGCATGATGACATACCGATGCTCAAATGCAATGTGGCATGATGACATGAGCATGCGGTCATGATTATGCACAACACAAAAACATAGCAATTTTCTAGTAGTGGGTTTAGCGGGGTGCTACACTATCCTCCCAAGGGTTCGAAGAAGTCTAAGGAGTCAATATCCAAGAATATTCTACGCAGATCCTCTACAGCTACCCCAGTTGAAGACTCCCCAGAAGGAGCACCGGATCACTAACCCCCTTAGTCTAACCCATTTAGAGGACTTGCAACTTCAACAGTTTCGAATAGGCTAAGTAAGAATAAAGTAGTATATGAGCCTTGTAGGACCCAATTGGCAGACGTCATCTAAAGATTTCAACTCCGGGCAGAAGATTGCGATATCCACATAACATCATCCGACGACTCCAAGAAGGAAGAACTATGTTAACTCTGAGCCACCCTAGTTTAACCCTAAGGGGGAAGGACCATCTCTTTCCCACAAAATAGAATAACCCTCTGTTAGAAGCAACCTCAGAGTTAGACCCAAAGACATAAACTAGGATACGATAAGCCCTTAAGAGAAACGCCATAAATCCTTACAGAAGGAGGATCATCCATCGCAACCTGGACTGAACCCTGCTCAACTCTCCATGCAATCCAAGAAGTCTGAAGCTCAACTTCATCGACACAGTAATCACCTTCCGAGATGAAGATCATAAGTCAATGTGCTTAAGACACATAGTAATAACTCAAGCCCCCAATCCCCTAACCCTACTCTCTCGAATCTCGGGATGAGATTCTTTTGAGGGGGAAAGGTCTGTAACATCCTAATTTCAGCAACCTTGATCAGTTATCCAGAATGCAAAAATCAGGGGGAACAAAAACTTTTTCTTATTTAATAATGCAGTGTTTGCTTGTTGTTTGCTCGTGCTTGTGCATCTGAATGTATACCATATGAAGGAAATATGCCCTGATAGGCAATAATAAAGTTGTTATTATGTATTCCTTGTATATGATATATGTTTATTTTGCATGCTATAATTGTATTGATTGGAAACGTCAATACATGTATGTTTAATAAACAAATAAAAGGTTCCAAGTTATGCCTCTCTTATAGATTAGCTCGTTGATTAACACGATGATCAAGGTTTCCTGATCATGGACATTGGATGTTGTTAATAACGAGGTCACAACATTTGTGAAATGATGTGATGAACATTTATCCGAAGTATAGCATTACGATCAAGGTCATTATGTTTATATTGCTATAACATCATACGAAGTAATCTTAGTCCTTAGACCATGAGATCATGTTAATTGCTAACATCGGAAGAGTGACTTGATAACATCAAACATCACACCATAAAAGGGTGACTATAAAGGTGGGTTCAGATACTCCGAAGGTGTTATGTTGAGGCTCATGGATCAAGAGTGGAATTTGTCAATCCTGATGACGGATTGATATACTCTGGGCCCTCTCGGTGATATCACATTAAGATAGTGATATGGGGTAGCCCGATCTTCTCAGTAAGCGGATGGCGGTGATGATGGTGGATGATAGATAACTAGTGCGTAGCTATGATCTCTCCCGCTCGATCCCTGATGCCAGTGCAACAGATCTCGAACCTTGTAGGATATTCACAACACCACACTCTTGCGCACGCAGACGTGACCACGAACGGTAGTATGCAATCTACTAATTCCTAATGGAACAACAGATCACACTCAATTATAGTTGGTAGATTCCAACACAGGGTAATTCCAGAGGTTCTATGAAAGAAACAACTCCAAAATATTTTAACGTGGTCTAAATCCTAACTTGTGACGGCTACGGAGGTTTATATGAGGGCTGGGGCGTCCTCCCCTCTAAACGGGCCTAAAAATAGCCATATCTTGGCCCAAACTGACTCGGTTCGACTCAAACTGATACATACCGACCCACATATGGGTTCGGCCTTATTGGCACGCACCCCAAACGTTGTGGAACACCTCAAACATGTAATTCTTGGTGCGCCATCTCTCTCTCTCTCTTGCTCATACGTGATTTCCTCATTGCCTCCTAGTGCGCATGCCTCCCGCTCCTCCCTCGCGCACTTGTTGATATTGGAAATCAGCGCTTATCCTTCTTGCTGCAGCAATCCACCTCCTCGTGCAACGCTTGCGTTATCAATAAACCTGATCATACAAAGATGCATAGACTTAGGTAGTATAAAGTTCTCATTAAGTAAAACATCAGGTTCAATTAGGAATGAATTTACCTGATAGTCATTATTGATTTGACTCAATATTTCCTTCTAGTTCAGGCAGTCAGAATCATCATAATCCCTGTATATATCCTCATCATCCTCCCTTTCTTCATGAAAAGCCGTCCTCGGCTTTAGGTAAGCTGAAAGTGGGAGAAACAAAAACAACAACGTGTACGCAAAGTATATGTATATATAACATGTTGTATTATTGTTGTTCACATGAAAAGTATGTCCAGTATACATCAAACAACTTAAATTGCAGGTATAAGTGAAGTACAAAGAATCATGATCATGGTGAAAAACAACTAAATAGATAGTCATGATCTTCAATATTAAATTCAGTTTTCTCAAAGAAGATCTATGATCAAATTTGTGAACAAGATCAAACCAATTCAATATGTCTGAAAACCAAATTGAATCATGCCATGCTTCAACTGCGCTACTCTGATTATTATGAACATGATCATGTTGTCCAGTATGTAAAATGCAACTCAATTTGCAAATATAAGTGAAGTATAAAGCATTAGCACAACTAGACAACGAATTTTGGGACAAACACAACGAATATGAAAACTTGGGTTCTATTCTAGCAAGATTACAATGATCCAACATAGGTAAAATTACTTGTGTTGGCTGCATTATATCAACTTGATCTGACTTTAGTTTCATATTATCACAAATTTTAGCATATATCCCACAACACAAAGTTGTCGACACACAACATGTATGGCTGAAAACAGCATGTTTCAGTTCAACGATTCGATCACAAGTAATGCATATGTGATCCAAAAGAAAATTTTCATGCATGCTATATTCACCAATCAGATTGAAAGTAAAACAAGGAGAATATGTGCTAGAATTCAGAAATGAAATTTCAGAAATCTTATCCACATCACTACTCATATTCATAGGTTCATTTAGCATGATGGAATACACAATATCAGTAGGAGGTATTCGAGCAAGTATTTCCTTATGTGTAATCAGTACCACATGATCAAAATTCGAATTTGGCAAACTATCACATGGTGCTGTAACATTAGTGCAAGGCAAGTCACAAGGAGGCTTCAGTAAAGGAATAAACTCACATTTAGTCGCACATGTTGGCTGAATCTCCAAAACAGTACCAATGTCATCAAAAATCTTCTCAGCTATAGTAGGTACTACGACATCCTCCTCAAGTGACAATACCAGATCGTGTGATGCAGGTTGTAAAATAGGCGGCTCCCTTTCTTCAAAAGCAACATGCACATCACAAGATACAACACTAGGAGTAGACATGATTACATTAGTAGACAACTCAATGTCTCATTAGTCTCCACTATCAAAATTTCTGGAATAGGCCATTTGTAGTTGTTCAAAAACATAGAACATAGAAATTGCTTGAAATCTTCCCAAAGGATTTTTTTTACCGATGACACCATACACAATCCTTGCGTCCTTCCACCAACGAGCTACCTCTTCATCCACACGTCGGTGAGTAAGAATGTATTCTATATGACCATTAAACTTGCTATCGAAAGTATGACATCTCGCAAAACCAAATCCCATATCAATTTCCCAAATCTGATATTCTGCGGGTGTGGCGGAACTTTCCAATCGCCACTTGATTGTAGTTGGATCATATGCCATGCCAACAACAATAGCTAAATAGTCATGGTAAACATCATCTGATTTCTGCATCACATCAACACTAGTAGAAGTCATGATTAGTACATTAGTGCAAAAACACAAAATTGTTTTGGTGGCACACTCACAACTCACTCAAAAACTGACAAGAAAGCAGATCTTACCGTTCCAAAGTGAATAGTGATGCTTACCAATTCGAAATCAAAGACTGATGCACTGATGTGATGAAGTGAATATCAAAGGTATAGAGAATGATCATAGGGCACACAGGTTATTTATGGTGGAGTTGTAGGTATTGTATCCTAACTACACCGCAAATAAGTCCTAGTGCTGATCGTATGACAAAGACCCATGGAAACACACACGGTGGAGATAAATGGGGCAATTGCAACTATGAAAATGAGCTCAATAAAGTGAGGTATGTCGGAGGAACGCTCGTGTTGCAATGCACAAGGAGAGACGCTAGCAATGTCTCAATAAAACGGGCACAAGATTGCTAAACTGAGCAGCCCGCAGAGCACTAAGCACGCTAGTCTCATAGGATAGTTTTAGACACAAAGAAAGGCTTACTAAGGCTCACAAGGATAGGTACGCTATGTGGACTCAGTTAAAAAAATAAACAAAAAAGAAATAAATTTGACCTGAGAATTGGTCTCTGCCACGGCAGAAAAACGACCTAAAATCCTGCCACGGAAGGATGGCGGTAGAATTGTTTTTTCTCGTACTAGCACAGATTGGTCTGTGGTGCAGCGAGGGTCCGATTTTTTTTTCGGATTTTGTTTTTTGCTTTTTTTTCACTTCACGTGAAGCAAGTCACGTAACTGGAACCAGGCAATGTAGCGATCGCATTTTTTTCTCTAAACGTGAGGAAACTCATGTAGAAAGTTAGGATCCAGTTTCCTTTTGCCTTTTTTTTCTTTTTTTAGCAGAACGGATCTACAGCTTCAGATCAAAAAGAGAACAGATCTAATAGATCTAAGACTCAAGAACACGACGAACAGTCTAGAAATAGTCTAGGGACTCCGACAATGGATCAAAAACAGACGAAAACTAGACAAAACACTACGACTCAGATTTAGAAGAAAGGCTACACGAAAGGATTACGATCAGCAACTAGAACTCAAGAACAGTGTTATCTAGGCTATGGCAATGAACTATGAACCCTAATATTTTTGTGTGGCTTTTTCTGTATAGGACAAAAACAACTAATCTATGGATGGATTTGTGGATTCTTACCGAGGCAACACTGGAAATCTGATACCAAGATGATATGGGGTGGCCCGATCTTCTCAGTAAGCGGATGGCGGTGATGATGGTGGATGATAGATAACTAGTGCGTAGCTATGATCTCTCCCGCTCGATCCCTGATGGCAGTGCAATAGATCTCGAACCTTGTAGGATATTCACAACACCACACTCTTGCGCACACAGCCGTGACCACGAACGGTAGTATGCAATCTACTAATTCCTAATGGAACAACAGATCACACTCAATTATAGTTGGTAGATTCAAACACAGGGTAATTCTAGAGGTTCTATGAAAGGAACAACTCCAAAATATTTTAACGTGGTTTAAACCCTAACTTGTGATGGCTACAGAGGTTTATATGAGGGCTGGGGCGTCCTCCCCTCTAAACGGGCCTAAAAACAGCCATATCTTGGCCCAAACTGACTCGGTTCGACTCAAACTGATACATACCGACCCATATATGGGTTCGGCCTTATTGGCGCGCACCCCAAACGTTGTGGAACACCTCAAACATGTAATTCTTGGTGTGCCATCTCTCTCTCTTGCTCATACGTGATTTCCTCATTGCCTCCTAGTGCGCATGCCTCCCGCTCCTCCCTCGCGCACTTGTTGATATTGGAAATCAGCGCTTATCCTTCTTGCTGTAGCAATCCACCTTCTTGTGCAACGCTTGCATTATCAATAAACCTGATCATACAAAGATGCATAGACTTAGGTAGTGTAAAGTTCTCATTAAGTAAAACATCAGGTTCAATTAGGAATGAATTCACCTGATAGTCATTATTGATTTGACTCAATATTTCCTTCCAGTTCAGGCAGTCAGAATCATCATAATCCCTGTATATATCCTCATCATCCTCCCTTTCTTCATGAAAAGCCGTCCTCGGCTTTAGGTAAGCTGAAAGTGGGAGAAACAAAAAGAACAACATGTACGCAAAGTATATGTATATATAACATGTTGTATTATTGTTGTTCACATGAAAAGTATGTCCTGTATACATCAAGCAACTTAAATTGCAGGTATAAGTGAAGTACAAAGAATCATGATCATGGTGAAAAACAATTAAATAGATAGTCATGATCTTTAATATTAAATTCAGTTTTCTCAAAGAAGATCTATGATCAAATTTGTGAACAAGATCAAACCAATTCAATATGTCTGAAAACCAAATTGAATCATGCCATGCTTCAACTGCGCTACTTTGATTATTATGAACATGATCATGTTGTCCAGTATGTAAAATGCAACTCAATTTGCAAATATAAGTGAAGTATAAAGCATTAGCACAACTAGACAATGAATTTTGGGACAAGCACAACGAATATGAAAACTTGGGTTCTATTCTAGCAAGATTACAATGATCCAACATAGGTAAAATTACTTGTGTTGGCTGCATTATATCAACTTGATCTGACTTTAGTTTCATATTATCACAAATTTTAGCATATATCCCACAACACAAAGTCGTCGACACACAACATGTATGGCTGAAAACAGCATGTTTCAGTTCAGCGATTCGATCACAAGTAATGCATATGTGATCCACAAGAAAAATTTCATGCATGCTATATTCACCAATCAGATTGAAAGTGAAACAAGGAGAATATGTGCTAGAATTCAGAAATGAAATGTCAGAAATCTTATCCACATCACTACTCATATTCATAGGTTCATCTAGCATGATGGAATACACAATATCAGTAGGAGGTATTCGAGCAAGTATTTCCTTATGTGTAATCAGTACCACATGATCAAAATTCGAATTTGGTAAACTATCACATGGTGCTGTAACATTAGTGCAAGGCAAGTCACAAGGAGGCTTTAGTAAAGGAATAAACTCACAATATGTCGCATGTTTTGGCAGAATCTCCAAAACTGTACCAATGTCATCAAAACAGCCACTTAAACAGGGGTACTTTAGGAAATAAAGACAAGTTCTAGACGGACTAAGGGGTACATGGGCCGCAGGCCCAATGGCCTTTTCATGCCTGGGGACGGTCGGACCGGAGACTCCGGTGTGGTGGACCGGAGACTCCGGTCTAGGCTGGAGATTCCGGTCGGTCTCCGGACCAGCCTCCGGAGGGGCCTTCAGATTGTCCCAGGGCCCGGTTCTGGGGGCAGACCGGAGGTAGGGCCGGAGACTCCGGTGTCTTCAGGCCGGAGACTTCGGTCTGCGCAGCCCGGAGACTCCAGTCTGAGTAGCTCCAGCGGCTCCAGCTTCAGGCTCTGCTCCATGTTCTCCATCCTTGGGTGCTTGGTGATGTGTCGAAGCTTCGTACCTGATGATGCATAGGGTAGTTGCATGAAGTAGCATACCATCCAAGGAGGTATCAAATTGGCACGAGGAGAGGAGCGAGTTCACCTTAGCTTGTAGGAGTTTGGCTCAAGCACGAGTCATGGGTCCACTTGGGGGACTTGTTGGTGTAGATGTAGGAGCATCCGTAGGACGGGCCGCATCAGCTCCCCCCCTTGGGAAAGAGTTGTCCTCGACTCTTCATGGTTATCATCTTGAACATCTCCATGGTAGGGTGAAAGATCCTTGACATTGAATGTATTGCTTGCAAGGTACTTGGAGGTCGGTATTGCTGAGGACATCCCTACAGTTACACCTACCCCAATGTCTACTGAAGATGCTACAACTGTTGCAAGAAAGGATCAGTCCAATGAGATTAGAATTGGACCTATTACAAGAGCTCGTGCTAAGCTACTAGAACAACAGGTGAATTTACTCCTAAACGAATCTGGTATTTTGATTGATGAGAACTTTATACTGCCTAAGTCTATGCATTTATGTATGATCAAGTTCGTTGGAGAAACAAGCATGGCGCGAGGAGGAGAAGGGCTACAAGAGAAGCCCAACATGATGATCGCCCAAGGATGCACGAGGGAGGAGCGGGGGGAAGGCGCAAGAGAAGATCATCAAGACGGAGGCAAAAAGATCTGCCACGACCGGAGTGTCCGGCCAGTTCCACCCGGACTGTCCGGCCTGGTCGAGAGGCAAACTGGCGTGGATATTCTGTCTGCCAGTTCGGATACTACCCGGACACCACCCGAAAACTTCAAAGTTTCCGGCCAGACCGGACTGTCCGGCACACTTAACCCGGAGTGTCCGGCACACTTAACCCGGAGTGTCCGGCCTGACCGGACTGTCCGGCTGATTTCGACCGGAGTGTCCGCCCGCCGACCGAATCTGGGCCGAGTCGGTTTGTATCAGTTTGAGTCGTATGCGTTTAGTTTCGGTTTCTGGCCGCCCCAGCCGCCCTTATAAGCTCTAGGACGACCTCTAGTTAGCGTTCAGACCACGTTAAAATATTTTGGAGTTGTTTCTTTCATAGAACCTCTGGAATTACCCTGTGTTCGAATCTACCAACTATAATTGAGTGTGATCTGTTGTTCCATTGGGAATTAGTAGATTTCATACTACCGTTCGTGGTCATGGCTGTGTGCGCAAGAGCGTGGTGTTGTGAATATCCTACAAGGTTCGAGAGCCGTTGCATTGGCATCAGGGAACAATCGGGAGAGTTCATAGCTACAGGCTAGTTATCTATCATCCACCATCATCACCGCCATCCGCATACTGAGAAGATCGGGCCACCCCATATCATCTTGGTGTCAGATTTCCAGTGTTGCCTCGGTAAGCATCCAAAAATCCATCCATAGATTAGAGAGTGTTTTTCGTCCTATACAGAAAAAACCTTACAAAAAGATTTGCCATAGACTAGATTCCATCGTTTTCGAGTTTTAGTTGTTGATTGTATCTTCTCGTAGATCCGATCTGCAGGTTTTCCTCGTAGGAGTCTAGTTTCCATTTGTGTCTAGGTTTAGGGTTTGATCTTGTTTTCCGTTGTTCCCACCGTTACCGTTTTCGCAAATATTTATCGTTTTTTCCGAGTCCACATAGCGTACTTTTGTTTGCATACCATAGACACAGCCTATCTACAACATTTGTGCCTAGGGACGTACCCATGAGACCAGTTGCTTTGCTCCGACAGGCTGCTCATTAGGGTTTTGAAGTGCAAAAATTGTCGACGGGCAAAACCGGAGTCTCCGGCGCGTATCAACAGGACTATCCGGCCTAGTTCTGTTATACGTTGCTGTACTCATTTGCATTGAGTAATATAGTTGAAAAAATAAAAAAAAGGAAAAGAAAAAGAGAATCAGTATAAAAAAGAGATATAGAAGTGTGCAATATTGGAGGCCTTGTTGTGTATAGCACTAGTAGATTGAGCAATCTTGTGCCTGTTCTATTTGAGCTATTACTAGCGTCTCTCTTGTGCATTGCAATATTCCTTTTCATAAGTTGCTTTGCCACGTTTATCTCCATTGTGTGTGTTTCTTGGGTATTTGTACGATCAGCACTAGGACTTGTTTGCGGTGTAGATAGGATACCGTACCTATATCTCCACCTTACATAATCTGTGTGTCCTGCGATCGTTCTCTATACCTTTGATATTCACTTCATCACATCAAGTGCATCAGTCTTTGATTTTGTTTGGTAGAGCATCTCTATTCACTTTGGAACGGTAAGATCTCCTTTCTTATTAGTTGTGAGTGAGTTGTGAGAGTTTCCACCATACAAATTCTGATTTTTGCACTAACCTACTAATCATGTCTACTAGTGATGATGATATTGTGTTGCAGAAAAAGAAGGATGAGGAGCTCATCAATTGGCGTGAATATGAGGCTTTGAAATCCCACTTGACACGTTTGTTTACTAACACGACAGATGCCATTGACAAGAATCTCCAAGATATGAATATGAGATTGGATCAGCATGTTGGGACGGTTGATACTATCCAAACACAAGTGGCTACGCTCAATGTCAATGTCACCACTTTGCAGCAGTCCATTGAGGGTTTGACAGCCGCCTTACATAGAAGGGAAGATCCTCAACATGATGATGCCTTTGATGATTTCGATGAGGGTAGCGCTGTTGATGCTGCTCCACATGTTGGCAGGGGACGTGCTATTCCCCCTGTCCATGCACCTACTCATGGTCGTGGTTTTGCCCATCTTGGGCGTAGTCAACGTGTGCCCAAACAAGCTACTGATGATGGTTTGGGCAAGCCAAAATTCTCAATTCCTAAGTTTGATGGTTCCATTGATCCTGAAGACAACCTCACCTGGGAGTTGAAGATTGAGAAACTCTGGCGCTTATTTGACTATCTAGAAGATAAAAAGGTCAAGCTTGCAGCATCTGAATTTGATGGTTATGCTTTGCGTTGGTGGGATGCTCTTGTGCAACATAGGAGGGAGGACAATGAACTTCCTGTGATGGATTGGCGCGAGATGAAGCAAATCATGAAGGCTCGTTTCGTACCAACCAACTACTTGCCATCAGTTTTTGATAAATTGACGCAATTGAAGCAAGGCACCATGACAGTTGATGAGTACTACATGGAGATGGAGATGCTTATGCAGCATGCTAGAATTCTGGAGTCCATTGAGATGACCATGCAGCGATTCCTAAACAATTTGAAGTTACCGGTCAAGAGCATTGTTCGTCATCACAAGTATGAGACCATGAATGAGTTGTTGCATCATGCTAGAGAGGCCGAATCCCAGTTGGCAGAAGAGGCAAAGTCACGTGCTCATTTTCCGTCCTCCAGCAGATTTTTGGCCAGGTCTACACCTTCTGCAGCCGTGCCACCAGTTGTTGCTCCCTTTACACCATCGGCCAAGCCAGCAAGTACACCTTCGTTTGGTTCTAATGCTCGGAAACCCGCTGCTCCTGCTGCTAGCTCGGGTTCCAATATGTCTACGGCACGTACTCGTGATGTGGTGTGCCATACTTGTGGAGGTAGAGGTCACTACAAGAAAGATTGTCCAAACAACAAGGTTATGTTTGTTAATGAACAAGGTGAAGTAGAAAGTGGAGATGAAGCTTCTGATGATGATATTGATGACGGCGAGGTTGGTGCTGATGCATATGCTGAGCATGCACCCACTATTGTCGTATCTTCACGTGTACTTAGTGTGAAACCGGTTGAGGAATCCCAGCGTTGCAACTTGTTCCAAACAAAAGCTCTAGTTGGACCAAACAAAGCGTGCAAGGTAATTATTGATGGAGGTAGCTGCAGAAATCTTGCAAGTAAGGAACTATGTGCCAAACTGAATTTGACATACTTACCTCATCCCAAGCCATACTACATACAATGGTTGAGCAACAATGGTGAGATGAAGGTAAATCATATGGTACGTGTGAATTTTCAAATAGGGCCACACAAAGATTCTATTGATTTTGATGTGGTTCCTATGACTGTTTGTCACCTACTATTGGGTCGGCCTTGGCTCTATGATCGCCATGTACACCACAATGGCCGAGCCAATACATATCACTTAGAATTCAAAGGAAAGAAGATTACTATGCAGCCAATGACACCACAAGAAATTGTGAATGATTCTCGCCAGAAGATAGAGGTGAACTTGAAGGAAGATACTACCACTCGGCGAGACTGTGTAACAGCTGTTCCTGATGTAATTGAGCCTAAATTGAGTGATATAACGAAAAGTGAGAGAGTGCCTGGGTTATTGATACTAGCCACCAAGGAGGATATGAGAGAGTTTCATGAGGATCCTACAGCCATGCCACTTGTGCTCATGTATAAGGGCGAGGTATTGGTTTCTAACGACATGACCCTTATTTCTCTTGGTGTCTCTTCTGTTTTGCAAGACTTTGGGGTTGTGTTTCGAGAAGACGTACCTGTAGGTTTTCCTCCATTGCGTGGTATAGAACATCAAGTGGACCTAATTCCTGGCGCCACACTTCCCAACCGTGCACCTTACAGGACTAATCCCGAAGAAACTAAGGAAATTCAGAAGCAAGTACAAGTGTTGCTGGATAAAGGGTACATTCGTGTCTCTCTTAGCCCTTGTGCTGTTCCCGTTATTTTAGTTCCTAAGAAAGATGGTACATGGCGCATGTGTGTTGATTGTAGAGCGATTAATAACATCACTATTCGATATCGTCATCCTATTCCACGCTTAGAGGATATGCTAGATGAATTGAGTGGTGGTGCTGTTTTCTCTAAAATTGACTTGTGTAGTGGTTATCATCAAATTAGGATGAAAGAAGGGGATGAGTGGAAAACTGCTTTTAAAACTAAATTTGGTTTGTATGAGTGGTTAGTTATGCCGTTTGGTCTAATGCACCTAGTACTTTCATGCGTTTGATGAATCATGTTTTGAGAGAGTTTATTGGTCGTTTCGTGGTTGTTTACTTTGATGATATACTCATATACAGCCACAACGAATCTGAGCATTGTACTCATATTAGACAAGTTTTGCAAGTGTTACATGATAATAAACTGTATGCTAATCTTGAGAAGTGTACATTTGCAAAAGATAAGGTCATATTCCTAGGATTTGTTGTTTCTAAGCATGGAGTAGAGGTAGATCAATCTAAAATTGAATCAATTTAGAATTGGCCTACTCCAATGAATGTTAGTCAAGTGCGTAGTTTCCACGGCCTCGCTGGTTTCTATAGGCGCTTTGTGAAAGATTTTAGCACCATTGCTGCACCATTAAATGATTTGACAAAGAAAGGTGTTCCTTTTGTATGGGGCGCGGCCCAAGACATTGCCTTTGATACATTAAAACGTTTGCTTACTTCTGCATCATTACTTGCATTACCTGATTTTTCGAAGCAATTTGAAGTTGAATGTGATGCTAGTGGTATAGCCATAGGTGGCGTTTTGATGCAAGAGGGTCGACCTATAGCTTATTTTTCTAAGAAATTGACTGGTTCTTGTTTGAATTATTCTATCTATGATAAAGAATTGTATGCACTTGTTCAAGTACTTGAGGTTTGGCAACATTAATTGTGGCCAAAGGAATTCATCATACATTCTGATCATGAAGCATTGAAATACTTGAAAGCTCAATCAAACTTGCATAGAATATTAGCTAAATGGGTTGAGTTCATTGAGTCTTTTCCTTACATCATTAACTATAAGAAGGGAAAAGAGAACGTTGTTGCTGATACTCTATCTAGGAATAACATGCTATTAACCAATCTTGATGTTAAAATTCCTGGATTAGAAGCTATTTGTGCACTTTATGCAACTGACCATGATTTTGCTGAACCATATCGTTTGTGTGCTCTTAGAAACGCCTGGGATAAGTATCATATACATGATGGATATTTGTTTCGAGCTAACAAAATATGTATTCCAGAATCATCGTTGCGTTTGTTCTTAGTGCAGGTGAAAGGATCGTATGGGCACCTAGAGGGGGGTGAATAGGTGCTACTCCAAATTTTACTCTTAATCAAATTAGGGTTTGACACAAAAGGTAAATTCTCTAGATTATGCAACTAAGGTGAATTTACCTATATGTCAACTAGCACAAGAACTACGGAAGTAAAGTGCGGTAAAGGATAGAGATAACCAAAGTGGAGCGCTCAGAGACACAAGGATTTGCTTCCCGTAGTTCCTTCCTTTTGAGGGGAAGTACGTCTACATTTGGAGAGGGGGTGGTATCAAACCACCAACACCACGAGAGGCCTCCCTTGTTCTCCGATGAACCTCACCCCCAAGGGTTTGATTCACCTCTTCCACTATACGGCAACCTTCGAGGTGGTAGCCGGCACCTTTACAACAAGTTCGGGGCACAAATCCACAACTTAATTGGAGGCTCCCAAATACAAGCAAGCTGTCAAACAATCAAAGACAAGCTTGTAAGAACCAAATCAAAACCTAGGGTTTCCAAAGAAACACTAGAGCAAAGGGGCCCTCAAGTGAATGAGGGGGAAATGAAGATATCTCTTGGTGAAGATGTAGATCAAGGCCTCCGCCTTCGATTCTCCAAAGATCAATGACTTTGGATGGTTGGATGAAGAGATCTTGTTGATTTGGTGGCTCAAATGGACATGGTGTTCTTGAGGTGGACGAGCAGCAGTAGGAAGGGGATAAGGTCCCCTATTTATAGCCACATGTCCCAGTGAACCGTTTTCTGCCCGTTGGAGAAGAGTCAGACCGGAGACTCCGTCCAGTCTCCGGACTAGCTCACCTGGGAAGCAAGTGGGCCGGAGACTCCGGTCCCTCGACACCGGAGACTCCGGTCCGAACTGGAGACTCCGGCCAATCTCCGGACCAGCCCTCAAACTGACCCAGGCCTTCTGCGAGCCAAGTTGACCGGAAACTCCGGTCCTTCTGCACCGGAGACTCCGGACCGTCCTCCGGACCAGCCTCCGGACCACCTCTCCGACTGACCCTGGCAGGAAAGCAGGAGACACACTGGAGACTCATGGGGAAACTCCGGACCACACCGGAGACTCTGGTCTTGGTAGCCCGGAGACTCCGGTCTGGAATCCCCAAGCATCATGAAAATACACAGAGAATGTTCCGCAGGCCAAAGGTCCTTTTCACTTTGTAAAACATCAACCTGTAGACAATAGCAAACTATAAAATGATCTACTAGTTGTTAACGAACACAAAAAGTGATTATGACAGTAAATGTCCTTTCAATCTCCCCCTTTTTGGTGTTCGATGACAACAAGTGATTTTGCATATAAAATAGTTTGCAATGACTCCCCCTGCATATGTGCACACGTATAAACATGTAATGCAGGCAGGGTACGTAGAGCATGGATAAAACACATAGTTCTCACACAAGTTACAATAATGTGGGCGTGCCCACAGAGTCACACATAAATTGCAAACAGTATCTCAATAAGCAAATAGAAATGAAAACGAGATCGAGATAGCAAATAAGAATCAAATAGCCCAAGCCCATGTAAATCCCGATGACAATGTCTTCTCCCCCTTTGGCATCGAAACACCGAAAAAGGGAAAAGACCTAAGCTAGCGCCCCAACAGATCAGTAGTCCTCGTCATCATCCTCCTCGTCCTCCTCACCCATCTCCCGGTCCTCATCATCATCATAGTCCTCATCATCATCATCATTTGGAGCTGCAGGCCCTTTGTCGTGAGGGCAAGAACAGGATGCACCTTGGTGCCCACAACCAGAAGTAACATCAGCAAAGGTCTTCCAATCCACCAAGTTGTCCTGTTGGGCATTCCATGCCCCAAAGGAAAGAGTGTGATCAGACTCGGTGGATGGCTGGGTGCCATGCTCGTCAGTGTACTCAGCCTCCCCTTCCTCATCATCTTCCTCACCCTAAGCCTTGATCTCCTTCCGTAGTTTCTCGATGCGACGGTTGCTCTTGTAGGAATCATGTTGTTCCTTGCGGATGTCGACATTCATGCAACACAGGGTCCTCTCCCAGAATGAGGCCTTCTTTACCTTCTCACGTACATAGTCACGTGACATGGTAGGAAGAGGGGCATTGGAGGCATTCTTCCTCCAAGCCCTAGGAGGAGAGGGGATCATGTCTGTCTCTGAGATCTCCTCCTCCACATGTGCATAGGAGCGTCTAGGAGGAGCCCTCATTGGCCCTTTCTGCTGGAGAGAGACAAGAGTGTGCTCGGTAAGGTTGGGAGGCATAGCCAGCGGAGAACCATGTTCCTGAGTGTTGATGAGCCTCATGACCAAAGGAGCATATGGAGGGGCCTTCTTGTATAAGATGGCATGATACATCTCCTCAAAAATGTAATCCATAACATCAATAGGATTAGCATCAGCATCGGGGCCAGCCATGTAGATCTTGTGAGTATGATGTAGCAAGTTGACCAACCCACACCTGATGGCATCATCATTTCTAGCACTAGGGGAAATGGTCTGGCGGAAGATCCTCAGCATCAGGTTGTAGAGAGGCTTGAGTCCCTTGGACCCTCCCACAACGCCCTCACGACCATATAACGGGGCAAGCTTGCTCTTGTTCACCCCGAGAGCTGCTGACTGCATGTGAGCTCCAACATGAGTAGAGACCCCCTGAAATGTCTCGAAGATGGCATCAGCAAAGTCATAGAAGGTGGCAGAACAGCGGTGGTTGCCAGTCATCCACGTCATCATCCTGGCTTGGTCAGTCCCAAACACAGTGGCATAGAACTGTTGCACAAGTGTGATGTTGTAGTTTTCACGGATCTCCATCAAATTGAACAGCCCCAACTTCTCACTAATCCATAGTGCATCCGAGAAGTAGGAGCTATTCCGCATCTGGTCAACACTTAAGTATTTCTGAGGGCACACAGGAGATTTCTTAAGAACACCGTAAATGTCTTTCATGAAGACAGCTTGCTCCTTCCTCCAGTAGCAGGGGTCATCACTGGTGCGTGGCAGTGCATAGAAATCGGTCTTCCACAGCTCACGGAACTCCTGCTTGGACATGCGGGCCAATGACTGTAGGTTGTCATATTTTGCCCTCTTGGCACGGTTTGCTTCCTCAGCCTTGTCCTTGTCCCACCTCATATAGGCTGCATCACGGGCCAGCTGTCTTCGGTTGGATGGGGGCACCACGTACTGACCCTCAGACTCATCATAGCGAGGATCCTCTCTCTTTTTCTTGGACTTGGTGCGGGGAGGACGACGAGAGCCAGAACCTGTGAAAAGCAGCGAGGGAGATAGCATGGAGGTAAGTATATACGTCCCAAGGAGGTAGCACAGGACCCTTGAGACCTTGCAAGATGTGGTGAATTCGATCCACACTGGAGTCTCCGTGGTCAACACTGGAGTTTCCAGCACAGACCGGAGTCTCTGGTCTGATGGACCGGAGTCTCCGGTCAGGGGACCAGAGACTCCGGTCAGGGGGCCGGAGTCTCCGGTATGGATACTCGGGAGAAGACCAGGAAGGCTTCAATGGTTTTGAATTCAATAGATCGGGCAGGGTGACGAGAGTAAAGTGCTCAGGTGCTTGCAATACATGAGTTCCCGTGGCCAAAACTAGTACCAATCCTCAAAACCAAATCAAGGGAAGAACCCTAAGTAGAAAACGAGGAGGAGAGGTACCAGATCCGTCCATGGGATGGATTCCACCGGTGGGAATCACCCAAAGGTGGAGAGGAGATGATTGGCCGGCGGCACGGCGGATCCCAGGGGCATCTTGCCCTTCGGGGAGGAGATCTAGAAGAGAGGGCGACGGGGGTAGAGAGGGGAGGACGGGGGTGGATGAATGAAACTGCTGTTTCAGTTCACCCCGTCCTCCCTTTAAGTGGACAGAAACCGTCCAGACCGGAGACTCTGGTCTACACCGGAGACTCCGGCCCATACTGGAGACTCCGGTGTGAGCACACCGGAGACTCCGGTCCCCCTCGACCAAAAGCTCCAAGATATGTGTATGGGGACATATATTAGATAGAGATAGTTTCCAGGACAGAGAGAAGGCTTGGGTTAAGAAGACATACTGTGAAAAACCAAGGAAAACGTTGATATTCAAGAAGATGTCAACTTAAGTTCCAAATCAAATGAACCAAGAACCAACTCTTCAATAAGAAGAGGACGGTGGCCGAGGCCACCATGTAAGAGTTTGTGGTATGACACCGCGAAGAATTATCCTTGGGTTCATAGTCACTACTCATCAATGAAGCTCACATATCACAAAATGATATTAAGAGAATTGAATTTCTTAATGTTGGAATTACGGGGGAGGGATAGTCCAATGTATTAGGACCGCACTCCCCCTATCTTCATGCCTGCACCTACACCAAATATGGGTCAAGACATAGGTGAGTATGCAAGGTAATCAAGTCAAGCTCCTAGAATCCACGATATTTAGTTCATTCCTCAAAAAACAAAACCTTGCTTCATCAAGTGGCTTCGTGAAAATGTCAGCAAGTTGGTCTTTGGTTGACACATATGATAGCTCAATATCACCTCGGGCAACATGATCTCTAATGAAGTGATGACGAATCTCAATATGCTTTGTCCTTGTATGATCCACTGGGTTATATGCAATCTTGATAGCACTTTCATTGTCACATAGAAGAGGAACTTTGTCACAATGGACACCGTATTCCTTTAAAGTTTGCCTCATCCACAGCAATTGTGTACAAGCACTAGCAGCTGCCACATACTCGGCTTCGGCGGTGGAAAGAGATATACAATTTTGCTTCTTAGAAGACCAACACACCAAGGACCTCCCAAGGAATTGGCAAGCCCCGGAGGTTGATTTTCTATCATCCTTGTCACCAGCCCAATCCGAATCCGTGTACCCACAAAGAGAGAAAGTTGAGCCCCTAGGATACCAAATACCATAGTTTGGGGTATGAACCAAATATCGAAAGATTCTCTTGACCGCCATCAAATGGCTTTCTTTAGGAGCCGCTTGATATCTTGCACACACTCCTACACTCAACACAATATCGGGTCTAGATGCGCAAAGGTAAAGCAAAGAGCCAATCATGGATTGATATACCTTTTGATCCACATCTTTACCATTTGGATTTAGTTCAAGATGAGTCTTTGTTGCCATGGGAGTGGGAGCTCCATTTAGGTCTTTCATGTTGAATCTTTTGAGCATATCTTGAGTATACTTGGCTTGGTTGAAGAATGTTCCTCCTCTTACTTGCTTGATCTCAAAGCCAAGAAAAACTCTCAATTCACCCATCATAGACATCCTGAACCTGTCAGTCATAAGCTTTGAGAATTCATCATTAAAAGCTTTGTTAGATGAGCCAAAGATAATATCATCTACATAGATTTGGCATACAAAAAGTTCCCCATTGACCTTCTTAGTAAAAAGAGTGGGATCAATTTTCCCAACCTCAAACCCACGATCTAACAACAACTCTCTAAGGTGCTCATACCATGTGCGTGGGGCTTGTTTGAGCCCATAGAGTGCCTTATCGAGTTTGTAGACATGGTTTGGGAAGTTGGGATCCTCAAACCCCGGGCTTTGTTTCACATATACCAACTCATGCAATGGACCATTAAGAAATGCACTTTCTACATCCATTTGTTGTAGTTTAATTTATGATGTGCCGCATAAGCAAGAAGGATACGGATGGACTCAAGGCGAGCCACAGGTGCATAAGTCTCTCCATAATCAATGCCTTCAATTTGAGAGAACCCTTGTGCAACTAATCTTGCCTTGTTCCTTATCACAATTCCATGCTCATCTTGCTTGTTCTTGAAAATCCACTTGGTGCCTATGACATTGCGGTAATCTTTTGTCTTCTCCACTTAGTTCCATACTTTGTTTCTCTCAAAGTTGTTGAGCTCGTTGTGCATTGCATCCAACCAATCCGAATCTTCAAGAGCTTCCCATACTTTCTTTGGTTCCACCATGGAAATGTGTGCTTGGTGCTCACCAATGTTCTTCCATTGTGCTCGAGTAGATATCCCTCTTCTTACATCTCCTACCACATTCTCAAGAGTGTGGTCTCTTAATTCCAGAATTTTATCCATTCTAGCTTGGCGACGAGTTTCGGTTTCCTTGTTGTTTCTTGTGGGAATCACTTCATCATTTTGGTCCTCGTCATGACCATCAACTTGACCTTGATCATCATTGGAGATATCCTCTTCTACAGGAGGCAGAGATTGACCTTGGTCATGATCAAGCCCACGACTGGCTAGGTATTCAGCTATTCTTATGGCAGTCTGTACAGACCTTCCTTGTGTAATTGCCTTAGCACCACTGGACATTCTAGCAAACGGAGACTCAATCACTTCTTGGTTGGAGGCATCTTCTTGATCAGTGGGTTGAGGGCCCACAGCTTGTTCTTGGTGTGGGTCATTGTCCCCTCCGATCGGAGCTTGTGGATGTTGTGAAGATGAGGGCTCCACTTGAGTAGAGCATAGTTCTTCTCGATCAGCCATAAGGGGTTCCTCAATAGGACGGATGAAACCCGCACCCATTCTTCCTATGGCTTCCTGAGGCATTTCATCATCTACATCACAAACATCAACATGCCCCGCTTGGGGACCATCATATTCTTCAAACACCACACTACAAGATTCTATGACAACTCCATAGAGCATGTCATAGACTCTATAAGTGTGGGATTCGAGACCATAACCAACAAAAATACCCTCTAATGCTTTGGAATCAAACTTGGACAAACGAATACCCTTAATACGATAGAAGCACTTACAACCGAACACCCGGAAGTATGAGACGTTGGGCTTGTTACCGGTAAGTATTTCATATGGGGTCTTGACCAATTCTTTGCGGAGGTAGAGACGGTTTGAAGCATGTCATGCGGTGGAGATGGCTTCAGCCCAAAAATTGTATGGAGAC
This sequence comes from Avena eriantha, assembly GCA_910589775.1. Lineage (NCBI taxonomy): Eukaryota > Viridiplantae > Streptophyta > Magnoliopsida > Poales > Poaceae > Avena > Avena eriantha. The sequence continues at coordinate 391,823,346 of OU342743.1, forward strand.
TTAAACTCCGCCAACATGGTCCTTGCCATATCAATAAGAGTCCGTTTCTTCCTCTCAGCTACACCATTTCGTTGAGGGGTATATGCAGCGGAATATTGATGTTTTATTCCCTCATCACTAAGAAATCCATTCAATGTGTAGTTCTTGAATTCGGTACTGTTGTCACTTCTTATTGTCAATACCGGAACATTATGTTGGTGTTGAGCCATGTTGATGAAGTCAATGAAGTTCTCTTGGGTCTCACTTTTTAGCTTGAAGAAATATACCCAAGTGTATCTTGAGTAGTCATCAACAATCACCAGACAATATTTCTTCCCACCAAGGCTTGCATGAGAGGGAGGACCAAAGAGATCCACATGAAGGGGCTCCAAGATCCTCTTTGACTTGATGTAGTTCTTTGGCTTGTGGGGAGAGTCATGCATTTTTCCTTCAACACATGCCCTGCAACACGATCTTTGACAAAACAAACATTTTCTTTTCGTCCAACAATATGACCATCCTTGTGAAGGCTTTGCAAAGTTCTCATGTTGACATGGGCTAGGCGGCGATGCCATAGCCAACCCACGTCGGCTTTTCCGAATAGGCACATCGGACTTGTAGTGGTTTTCCCTGAGAAGTCCACCACATACAAGTCATCTTCGACGTACCCAACGAAAGCAACCTTTAGAGACTTGCTCCACAAAAGGATCACAATATCAACAACAATAAAGACGGCAAAACCCATCTTTCCTAGAGCACGGACTGAAAGTAAATTATAACCAAGGGTCTCAACAAGCATGACGTCCACGAGAATGATATCGTGTGCAACCACAACTTTGCCGAAACCCATTACCTTAGACTTTGACTTGTCGGCATATGTCACGGATATTTGGTCAACATTTGGTCTCAATTCCTTGACACTAGACACGCTTCCGGTCATATGACTTGTGCATCCACTATCAAGCACCCATTTTGACCCTCCGGAAGCATAGGTCTACAAAAGATCAAACTAGTTCTTAGGTACCCATTTTTCAATGGGTCCTCTTTTGTTAGCAACAAGGGTCTTGGGAACCCAAATAGACCATGCAATATAACCATTAAATGGGGCAACATATTTTGCATACACATCACCATAATAATCACGCATTAAGACATAGTGAGGGTTAGCACTTCCCGCGAAGTCATTATGAGACATATTTTTGCCACTTGTGATCTTACTTCCCACAATGACCTTGTTCTTTTCTTGGGCGGGCTTGGCCTTCTTCTTCGTATTGTTCTTTTTCTTCTTGGCTTTAGAGACAAAGCAAATGCCCCTTTTTTCACCATTTGACCTTTGCTTGTTTAAGAGGTCATCAATAGACTTGTTTCCTTTGGGAAAGGAGGTCTTAGCTAGCTTCTCCTTCAACCTAGCATGTTCTTCAAGAGTATTTGTACAACTAGAAGGAATGGATGTACTAGGTGAGGGAGCATTGATCAATTGAGTTTGAAGCTTTTCACAAGACTTTGTGAGTGATATGAGTTCACTTTCCAAGGCCTTGTGAGCCTTGTCAAGTGTCCTAAAATCCTCGGCAAGTTTTCCATGAACAACACCAAACTCAATCTTATCCTTTTTAGCCTTTTTGTATTTAGCAATAGCATGATCACGTTCCTTGATGAGTTTATTAATAATGAGATCATTAGCACCATCAAGGCCCACTAGTTTAGTTTCAAGAGATATTCTAGTTTCTTGTTCTTCTTCTAGAGCATTATTAAGAGCTTCTATCTCAATCATGTGCTCTCTTCCTAATTGACATCTCTCATCTAGAAGTTCTTGTGTGTGTGAAAGTTGATTTAAGAGGTCCACAACATATTTCTTGTGTTCACCTTGCAAGTTATTCATGAACACATCAAAAGCCACTAGTTCCTTTTTGACCTCAAGAGATAACTCATCATCAAAATCATCATTGATTAAAGAAGTGGAGTGTGATGATGATAATACCTCCGTTCCTCTTGCCATAAGACAAGTGACGTTCTTGTTGGAGAGGTTCTCATTTGGAGAGTCAAAAAGTGAGAAGGAAGGAGTAGAGGTGGTGGCAAGAGCCGCCACACCACTTGGTGTATCCTCATCTTCCTCTTCTTCATCATCATCGGAGGAGAACTCTTCACGTGTGATCAAAGAAATTTCTCCCGGCTTCATGTTGGTTGAGTTCCTCTTGACGAAGGGTTTCTTGTAGGGAGCTTTGGGGGTCTTCTTCAACACAAGTTTACCACCATGATCTTCTCTTTTCTCATAGGGACAAGCTGCAACGAAGTGATAGCGGTCACCACAGTTGAAGCAAGTTCTAAACTTGGAACCACTATCTCTTCTCCCATTGGGGTTGTTTCTTCGTTGCATTTCCATCTTGGCTTTGGCGGGATCTTTCCAAAAGTTTCTTGCATAAAAGGCCATGTATTCACCATGAGCTACCTTGACATCTTCGGGGTGGCTCATTGAAAGTCCCTCATCACTTCCTTCATCTTCATCAAATTCCACAACCTTGGCCTTCAAGGCAAGATTGACACCGCTACTCATTCCAATGGCACGAGCGCGGGCGTCTTTGGCATTCTTGGCAGCAACCTTGAAGGCGGCCATCTCTTGCATCACTTCATTGGAGGTCATGATATGGTAATTGTGTCTTCCTTGGAGACTCTTCAAGTCAGTAGGCTCAAAAGGCATGAGTGCACTCACATACTTCCTCTTGATCCAAGCATCATCAATGTGAGAGGCACCAACATTCCTAAAGGCAGTGGCTGTGGATTTGAGTCTTCGATACATGTCTTCATGATCCTCACCATCCTTCATGAAGAACCCTTCGGCCTCATTGCTTAAGGCATCATATCTATTTCTTCTCATACTCTCATTGCCAACAAACAAGTCAATGAGAGCATCCCAAGCTTCCTTGGCGGTGTTGTAATGCTCAATGTGGGGAAAATCCTTTGGCCCCACTCCAAGTTGGATCATGTGCAAGGCAGTCACTTTGAGTTGGCTATTGACCACTTCTCTTCTAGTCAAGTTGGTTGGATCCTCAATTTTGAGTCCTTCTTCAATAATGTTCCACAAATCAATGCAAGAGCTGCGCACATGAGATTTCATTAAAACGTGCCATTGAGCAAAGGAATGCGCAGCTAACTTAGGTGGGTCTCCTCTATTATTTATGTGTGGATGTGGGATAGGAGGGTCGGGAGAGTACCATCCGGGAACCGCATGGAACTCTTCTTTCCCATCACCATTTTTGGTGGTGGAGTTAGTGGAATTATGTTCATCCCCCGCCACTTCCTCCAAAGGCTTAGCCTTTGGGTTAGGTGGTGTTTCCTCTGGAGAGGGAGGAGGTGAGGATTGCTTATCCTTAACAAGTTGCCCAACGAGTAGACGCAATTGTTGGATCTCGTTGCCCAAGGTAGAGCTCAAGCTTGTTTCCAACTTCTTGAGATCTACCATGGTCACCGAATGGCTATCCTTACTTTCTCCCTCCCCGGTGGTGGCCATAATCTCTTAGGCGGTTAAGCCCGAATAAAGAGCCGAGGCTCTGATACCAATTGAAAGGATCGTATGGGCACCTAGAGGGTGGGGGTGAATAGGTGCTACTCCAAATTTTACTCTTAATCAAATTAGGGTTTGACACAAAAGGTAAATTCTCTAGATTATGCAACTAAGGTGAATTTACCTATATGTCAACTAGCACAAGAACTAAGGAAGTAAAGTGCGGTAAAGGATAGAGGTAACCAAAGTGGAGCGCTCGGAGACACAAGGATTTGTTTCCCGTAGTTCCTTCCTTTTGAGGGGAAGTACGTCTACGTTTGGAGAGGGGGTGGTATCAAACCACCAACACCACGAGAGGCCTCCCTTGTTCTCCGATGAACCTCACCCCAAAGGGTTCGATTCACTTCTTCCACTATACGGCAACCTTCGAGGTGGTAGCCGGCACCTTTACAACAAGTTCGGGGCACACATCCACAACTTAATTGGAGGCTCCCAAATACAAGCAAGCTGTCAAACAATCAAAGACAAGCTTGTAAGAACCAAATCAAAACCTAGGGTTTCCAAAGAAACACTAGAGCAAAGGGGCCCTCAAGTGAATGAGGGGGAAATGAAGATCTCTCTTGGTGAAGATGTAGATCAAGGCCTCCTCCTTCGATTCTCCAAAGATCAATGACTTTGGATGGTTGGATGAAGAGATCTTGTTGATTTGGTGGCTCAAATGGACATGGTGTTCTTGAGGTGGACGAGCAGTAGTAGGAAGGGGATAAGGTCCCCTATTTATAGCCACATGTCCCAGTGAACCCTTTTCTGCCCGTTAGAGAAGAGTCAGACCGGAGACTCCGGTCCTCACACCGGAGACTCCGGTCAGCACCGGAGACTCCGTCCAGTCTCCGGACCAGCCTCCGGACCAGCTCTCAGATTGACCCAGCCCAATTGGGAAGCAAGTGGGCCGGAGACTCCGGTCCCTCGACACCGGAGACTCCGATCCGAACCGGAGACTCCGGCCAATCTCCGGACCAGCCTCTGGACCAGCCCTCAGACCGACCCAGGCCTTCTGCGAGCCAAGTTGACCGGAAACTCTGGTCCTTCTGCACCGGAGACTCCGGTCTAAGGCAAGGACCGGAGACTCCGGACTGTCCTCCGGACCAGCCTCCTGACCACCTCTCCGACTGACCCTGGCAGGAAAGTAGGAGACACACCGGAGACTCATGGGGAAACTCCGGACCACAGCGGAGACTCTGGTCTTGGTAGACCAGAGACTCCGGTCTGGAATCCCCAAGCATCATGAAAATACGCAGAGAATGTTCCGCAGGCCAAAGGTCCTTTTCACTTTGTAAAACATCAACATGTAGACAATAGCAAACTATAAAATGATCTACTAGTTGTTAACGAACACCAAAAGTGATTATGACAGTAAATGTCCTTTCAGCAGGAATCACATGCTGGTGGTTTGATGGGTCACTTTGGGCGTGAGAAGACGTTGCTCATGCTTGCTGATCAGTTTTATTGGCCCAAGATGAGGCGTGATGTGTACAGATTTGTGAGCCGATGTATTAGATGCCACAAGTCGAAATCTAAGCTGAAGCCTCACGGTTTGTGTACACCTCTCTCTGCACCGACTACTCCATGGGAAGACATTAGTATGAATTTTGTGCTAGGTCTACCTAAAACTCAGAGAGGTCATGATTCTATATTTGTGGTAGTGGATAGGTTCTCTAAGATGGCTCATTTTATTGCCTGCCACAAAAGCGACGATGCGTCGCATGTTGCTAACCTGTTTTTCAGGGACATCGTGAGATTACATAGAGTACCAAAGACGATTGTTTCTGGCCAGGATGTGAAGTTCATGAGCTACTTTTGGAAGACCTTATGGGGAAAGCTAGGAACGAAGTTGCTGTTCAGTACTACATGTCATCCCCAAACAGATGGTCAAACGGAGGTGGTGAATCGAACATTGTCACAGCTGCTAAGGACCATGATTAAAAAGAATCTGCGGGAGTGAGAAGAGTGTTTGCCACATGTTGAGTTTGCTTACAACAGGGCTGTGCATTCAACTACTCAGCTTTGTCCTTTTGAGATGGTGTATGGTTTCAAGCCATTGACGCCACTTGATATGTTGCCTCTGCCATTACATGAGAGAGTTGATATGGAGGCATCAAAACGTGCTGATTATGTGAAGAAAATACATGAGAAGACTCGAGAGGCTATTGAGAAGAAAGGCAAGAACATTGCTGCTGCAAGGAATCAAGCAAGGAAAGAAGTGTTGTTCGAGCCTGGAGATATGGTTTGGGAGCATCTACACAAGGATAGGTTCCCAGTACTTCGAAAGTCAAAATTGAAGCCACGTGGTGCTGGTCCTTACAAGGTATTAGCCAAGATTAATGATAACGCCTACTTGGTTGATATACCTATTGAGGAGTTTGGTGGAGTTAGCAACAGCTTCAGCGTTGCTGATTTGTCACCATATGCTGGAGAAGACCTTGGAGCGTCGAGGTCGACGCCTTTTGAAGGGGGGGAGATGATGAGGACATCCCTAAAATTACACCTACCCCAATGACTACTGAAGATGCTACAACTGTTGCAAGAAAGGATCAGTCCAATGAGATTAGAATTGGACCTATTACAAGAGCTCGTGCTAAGCTACTGGAACAACAGGTGAATTTACTCCTAAACGAATCTGGTACTTTGATTGATGAGAACTTTATACTGCCTAAGTCTATGCATTTATGTATGATCAAGTTCGTTGGAGAAACAAGCATGGCGCGAGGAGGAGAAGGGCTACAAGAGAAGCCCAACACGATGATCGCCCAAGGATGCGCGAGGGAGGAGCGGGAGGAAGGCGCAAGAGAAAATCATCAAGACAGAGGCAAAAAGATCTGCCACGACCGGAGTGTCCGGCCAGTTCCACCTGGACTGTCCGGCCTGGTCGAGAGGCAAACTGGGGTGGACATTCTGTCTGCCAGTTTGGATACTACCCGGAAACTTCAAAGTTTTCGGCCAGACCGGACTACCGGCACACTTAACCCGGAGTGTCCGGCCTGACCGGACTGTCCGGCCGATTTCGACCGGAGTGTCCGCCCGCCGACCGAATCTGGTCCGAGTCGGTTTGTATCAGTTTGAGTCGTATGCGTTCAGTTTTGGTTTCTGACCGCCCCAGCCACCCTTATAAGCCCTGGGACGACCTCTAGTTAGGGTTCAGACCATGTTAAAATATTTTGGAGTTGTTTCTTTCATAGAACCTCTGGAATTACCCTATGTTCGAATCTACCAACTATAATTGAGTGTGATCTGTTGTTCCATTGGGAATTAGTAGATTGCACACTACCGTTCGTGGTCATGGCTGCGTGCGCAAGAGCGTGGTGTTGTGAATATCCTACAAGGTTCGAGAGTTGTTGCATTGGCATCAGGGAACGAGCGGGAGAGTTCATAGCTACATGCTAGTTATCTATCATCCACCATCATCACCGCCATCCGCTTACTGAGAAGATCGGGCCACCCCATATCAGGTATGTCAATGATGTAGGCGTTGTTGTCGATTCGTTTGAGGACCTTGAAGGGACCATCTCCTCTTGGCTTGAGCTTGGAGTCACGTTCCTTGGGGAAGCGTTCTTTTCTTAGGTGTATCCACACAAGGTCACCTTCTTCAAAGATCATCTCCTTCTTGTCCTTGTTTAACCTTGAAGCTTGGCGAAGGACTTGTTGTTCGGTAGTAGCTCTTGTTTCTTCATGAAGCGTTTTCATAACTTGTGCACGCTTCTCGAAGTCCATGTTCGTGCCCTCATGGAGAGGTAGTGGTAGGATGTCGAGCACGGTGAGGGGCTCGAAACCATAGACGATCATGAATGGACTCATCTTGGTTGTTGAGTGCTTTGCTTGGTTGTACGCGAACTTGGCGTGGGGAATGCATTCCTCCCAATCCTTCAAGTTTTTCTTGATCAACACACGTAGGAGATGTTGCGATCTTGCTAGTCCCTGGATCAATAGTTAGCACTTCACAGTCGATGAATATCATGTAAAACACAAGTCATTATTACACGAATAATCCAGAGTATAGTTATTACAACTTGCATAGCTTATAGCTAGCTCAAATAACACAGTGGAAACTAAGTAAAACTTGAGTCCATCAACGCCTCAGGCTAGCTGCCTGAAGACCCGCGATCCCTACGCACATTTCAATCTTCGGATTCTGCACATAAGACGTGCAGCCAACAAGTTGGGTCAATACTTTGAATGTATTGGCAAATTACACCAAGGAAAGAGTAAGGCTATCACTACATGTAAGGCTAGAGTAGGCTCTAGGGTTCATTTGCATAAAGCCAATTTTATCAATGTAATAAGAAAAGAGGAAGAAAGTTTTCCCTACTTTGTAAACTTTGATAAATAGTATAGGATCGAATGGAACACGTGGATATTACTCACCAAGTGCCCAATCAACCTAGCACTTGGATATTACGCACCAAGTTCCCAAAATCCCGCCCAACATATTACTCACGCCTTGCGGTTTATAAAACGTTAAGTTTGGAAAAGTGAGAGGAAGATCTTTCAGAGGCTCCATCCTTCAGATGCTCAAAGTTTTTCTGTTTCCGTGAACACGGCTGATCGATCAGATTGTAATACTCTCGAGAGGTTGTGCACTTTCCCCCCAATCCACGATCAAGTCCTTTTACAGACAAGACCATGGCGAAGCCTTACCTTAGTAGCCTCTCTACCAGCTGGATCCAACCGTGCCAAGAACCTCCAAATGTTGGTACCCCGGTGAGGTTTCCCACTAAGTACTAATCCAAGACAGAGCCCATAGGTATTGTGGTTGCACGGGAAGCTTCTGAATTCTGAAACATGGCAGACTTCTTTGATTCCTGGGCGGCCGTCCTCCACCAAAAATCCCACTCGTTGTCCCGACAACCATTCCGCCCAGAAGAAAACTTAGTTTTATTTTGAAGGGGTTTGGAGAAGAAAAGTTCGCTCGAGAGAGCTCTCATACTTAGAAAATTTTGAGTTTTTCGAACCCCCCAATGGTACTTAGTATATATATATAGCATAGCAAGTAATACTTAGCAAAAACAGGGAAACCTAATAGGACGGAAATTCCTAAGTATAGAGCTATCATGGCATGCTACAAAATCATCGTGCTTGCAAAATATTTTCAAGTAGATCTACCAAAACAATCCTACACATGCATACTACTATTTTGAAGAGCAAAACATGCATAGTATTCAAAACTGGGACATAAACATGAACAAGTGGTGTAACTTGCCTTGATCCGAGCAGCAATCTACACAACAGTACTCCTCAGCGCACTCCGAGCAATCTAACGAAACAAACATGGACCCAATCATAATTTGCACCAAACAAAGTCACCAAGTCGAATATGCTTGCATGCAACATGGTAATATGCAAGGATGGATTCGATTTTGACCAAAGGTTTTATTTAGGGGTGTTGTTGAGTTGGGGATGTCATTAGAATCGATTCCCCATAGATTTTAGGTATTTTGGGTTAAACCCTAAATATCCAAGCTCAAAACTAGATCTACAACTCCCATCTACCTCGAGACAGATCTGAACACCCTAAGCATGATATGACAATTTTCTACAGAAGGTCTTGTCGATACAAAGCCAACGCAACTAAAATCAACTAAAACGGAGCTACGGATAATTTTCTAGAATTTAAATACTCTAATCTAAACTTTAAACCCTACTGCAAGATTGCTGTCGAAAAACAGCAATATTTATTGTAGATCTGTGTTCTACTCGAATATATGAATCCAACGGTATATTATACGCAATTTTTGGACTAATATTCGAATTACTATGGATTTTACAAGATTGGAGTAATTTCTGCCTATTTTAAAAGAAAAACAAAAAGGTGGCCAGCTACGCGGCGACACGTGGCGGCTCAGGATTGGCCAGCGGGGCGCGCGCGACGCCGACGCGGTGACGACGCGCGATGACGCGGCACAGCGCGATTGGCCGATACCGGTTCGGTGCGGCCAGTCAATTCTGGCCGTCGGATCGTGATCAAACGGACGGGGGGCGGCAGAGAACTCACCGGCGGCGACGACTTGATAACGACGACGATGGCGACGGCGGCGGTGCGTCGGTGGCGAGGTATGGCGGCGAGGCGGTGTTCCTCCGGCCCGATGAAGTAGACGACGGCGACCGGCTCCTTGCCGTGGATGCGTTCCCGGCGGCGACGTCGGTTCCTCCTTCCCGAGGTGGCGGCAGAGTCCGGTGGAGCTCCAGCGAGCGATTGGCGGCGGCTCGGTGGCGGTGGGGTAGAAAAAAACTAGGGTTTTGGGAGGCGTGCAGAGGGGCTTTAAATAGGCGGGTTTCTTGGCGCGGGGGCTATGGAGTCCGCTCCAATTCGGCCGGAGGTGGTTGCCGACGCGGCGGCGTCCGTGTCTGACCTGGACTCGACGGAGGGGAGAGGGGTGACGGGCGGGGCCCGCCTGTCGATGGCTGCAGGCGCGGGGGCGGGCTGGCGACTGGTGGCGGTATTGGGCCGGCCCAGCTAGGCGTTCGCGGTAGGCGCCGCTCGCTCGCGGGCGTGCGCGGTGAGTAAAAAAAAGCGGGCTGGCTTCGGCTGGCCCGCCTAGGTTAGACTTCTCTTTTTTTATACTTTTTATTATTATTTTCCGTTACACTTTTTGTCTAATAACTTTTGCAAATGGACTCCAAAATAAGCGAAATTTGTTTCTAAAATTTTGTAAAATGAAGAGGGTTAGAGTAGGACTATAAAATAACGCTTTTGCAAGGGTTTTGGTGGTTCAAAAGGGTTTTACCCCTTTTAGTCTATATATGACTATGGGGTTTAAGAGGAAATATCTATGCAGTTTTTATTATGCGATGCCATGATGCATGCTTCTAGTAACATCTGAAACTGCAAAACTTGGGATGTTACAGGAGAGTTCCGAGGCTTCGGTTGACAACCTCGGTTTGTCCATCAGTTTGAGGATGCGACGTGGATGAAAAGAGGAGTTTGACGCCGAGCTTGGCCATGAGGGTCTTCCATAAGTAGCTCATGAATTTGACGTCGCGGTCGGAGACGATTGTCCTTGGCACACCGTGAAGACAGACGATTTCCCTGAAAAACAGATTTGCAACATGTGAAGCATCATTGGTCTTATTGCACGGTATGAAGTGTGCCATTTTGGAAAAGAGATCCACAACAATAAATATAGAATCATGACCATGCTTAGATCTAGGTAATCCTAACACGAAATCCATGCTAATGTCGGACCAAGGTGTATGAGGAATAGGCAATGGCATATAAAGACCATAGGGATTAGCTTGCGACTTAGCTTGAACACATGTCGTGCATCATTGAACGTAGCGCTCCACGTCGTGCTTCATCCTGGGCCAAAAGTAGTGAGTGGAGAGCATGTCCCATGTCTTGTTACGGCCAAAGTGACCCATGAGGCCTCCACCATGAGATTCTTGGAGAAGCAAAAGTTGAAGCGACAACTTCGGAATGCATAGCTTGTTTTATTTAAATAGAAAGCCCTCATGCAAATAGAAATCATCAACTCCTTTATCATTGGAGCACTTTGCGGAAATTGGTTCAAAGAACGGATCGGAAGCATATAAAGATTTTTTTTCCTCAAGACCCAACACGTTGATTTCAAGTCTCGTAAGAAGGCTTGTATGTTTGCGAGACAATGCGTCCGCAACTACATTATCTTTTCCCTTCTTATACATGACAATGTACGGAAATGACTCCATGAACTCAACCCACTTAGCGTGTCTCTTGCTCAAGTTAGCTTGGCCTTTGAGATATTTCAACGACTTGTGGTCAGAATGTATGATAAATTCCTTGGGCCAAAGTTAGTGTTGCCAAACTTGAAGGACACGAACTAAGGCAAATAGCTCTTTGTCATAAATCGGATAGTTAAGGCGAGCACCATCGAGTTTCTCGCTATGGTAGGCTATAGGACGTCCGTTTTGCATAAGGACTCCTCCAATGCCAATACCACTAGCATCACACTCTATCTCAAAAGTTTTTGTGAAATCCGGTAAAGCAAGGAGAGGTGCTTCGGTGAGCCTCTTTTTGAGTTCGTCAAAACTGTTTGTTGTGCTTTGCCCCACACGAAGGTGACATTCTTTTTCGTCAACTCATTGAGAGGACAAGCAATGGTGGAAAAGTCTTTCACAAAGCGACGATAGAAACTGGCCAACCCTTGAAAACTTCGGAGTTCACTCACATTTGTTGGGATGGGCCAATCTCATATGTCTTGTACCTTGGAAACATCAACTTCAATTCCCTTCGAAGAAACAACAAATCCAAGAAAAATCTACTTGTCTTTAGCAAAGCTGCACTTGGGAAGATTAGCATAAAGCTTTTCATGTCGAAGGATTTGCAAAACTTCCTTGACATGTGTTATATGGTCCTCAAGTGATTTGTTATAAACAAAAATATCATCAAAATAGACAACAACACTTTTTCCAATGAGAGAATGCAAGATATGATTCATTAGGCGCATGAAGGTGGATGGGGCATTAGACAAACCAAAGGGCATAACCAACCATTCATAGAGACCAAGTTTGGTCTTGAAGGCGGTTTTCCAGTCATCACCTTCAGCCATGCGTATTTGATGGTAACCACTACGAAGATCAATTTTCGAAAAAATAGTGGCTCCACACAACTCATCAAGCATGTCATCGAGACGTGGTATGGGATGTCGATAACACACGGTGATAGCATTGATTGGACGGCAGTCCATGCATAACCGTAACGTATCATCCGTCTTTGGAACAAGAATCACGGGTATGGCACTTGGACTAGTGCTAACTTGGATGAAACCTTTGGAGACGAGTTGGTTGATTTGACGTTCAATCTCCTTTGTTTCCTCCGAGTTCATGCGGTAGACGGCGCGGTTGGGAAGTGGTGCACCGGGGATGAGGTCAATGCGATGTTCGATGCCGTGAAGAGGAGGTAGTCCATGTGGTAGCTCTTCGGGGAACACATCCTTGAATTCCTGCAAAACACTCATCAATGATGGAGGAACATTGGTTAATTCATTAGTTCCTTGCGCTAGTCCCTTGCAAAGTAGGACATAGTGCAAGATGGATGGGTTGTTCCGAACATATTTCATCTCACTTTTGGTGGCAAGGAGAACACTCTTAGTTTTCCACTCGAATTTGGCTTGTGGCTCTCACTCAATATGAGGTGGTTCTCTCTCTCACCGCTCTTCTCACAAGTAGGTGGTGTGCTTTGCGCCCTCGCTAAAGCCTTTGCATTGTCCGCAATTATTTGGCTAGGAGTCATCGGTTGCAAAACACATGTTTTGTTGAGCCATTTGAAGGTGTATACATTGGTGCGACCATCATGTTGAGCAGCCTTGTCAAATTGCCACGGTCGACCAAGAAGCATGTGGCAAACTATCGTAGGAACCACATCACACTCGACCGTATCTTTGTAAGGACCAATGCCGAAGGAGACTGATATGGTATGCCTTATCTTCACGGACCCTTGGTCACTTAGCCATTGCACGTGGTAGGGGTGCTTGTGCAGATGGAGGGTGAGGTTGAGCTTCTCACGCAACTCGGTGCTAGCAAGGTTGTGGCAACTCCCTCCGTCAATGATCACCTTATTAGATTTGCCATTGATGCCGGCTCATGTTTGGAAGATATTGGAGCGTTGGTCTTCATGATCTTGTGCTTGAGTGGTCAAGATCCTTATGACGACAAGCGATGGACTTGCGTCATGTTCACACATGAGGAGTTCTTGATCATCTTCCACTCGTTGCCTTGCCATTGCTTCCTTGACACGGGCATCAAACTCATCTTCACTCAAGTACTCTTCATCACCATAGTCATTGATGAACAAGACTTTCTTGTTTCCACATTCGGCCGACTTGTGTCCTTTACCTCCACACTTGTAGCATTCACCGTTGAAAGGTGTATCACTCTTTGCTTGCTTGCCACTTGGGGGTAGTTTTCCTTGAGGAAGTGTGGGCTTGAAGGAAGGCTTGGATGTACTTGAGGAGCTTCCATTGAAAGTTGTAGGGGTTGAAGCTTTCTTGTAGGTGAAGTACGTCTTGGGCTTGTTGTACTTGATATCCTCTTGCACTTGACGTTCATCCTTTGTTGCGATGTGCACAAGCTCAACCATGGTGTTGTATGTTCGGAACTCGACGATGCGCTTGATTGGGTGGTTCAATCCAATTAGGAAGCGTGCCATAATTTGCTCCATGCGCTCGTCAATGTTGGCGTGAACCAAGTTGAGTTCCATTTCCTTGAAGTACTCTTCCACGGTCTTTGTCCCTTGACGAAGCGCGTGAAGGTTATTGAAGAGGTCACGCTTGTAGTGCGTGGGGACGAACCGGGATCTCATGTGAGCCTTCATGTCATGCCAAGTTGTGATTGACGGTTCTTGTCTTGCATCATGAGCAACTTGAATGTGTTCCCACCAAAGGTTTGCGTAATCATCAAACTCAAGCGAAGCCATGGCGACCATCTTCTCGTTGCTATAGTTGTGCATGCTGAAGATCTTGTCGACTTTGAGTGCCCACGAGAGGTATTCTTCGGGGTCATTGGATCCGGTGAACTTGGGCATTGTGAACTTGAGCTTGCCAAAAGTTTCTTCATCGTTGCGGTCATTGCGACGAGCTTGGTGACCTTGTTGATGATCTTGTAGTTGGGGAGGTGGAACTTGGTTCTCGCGTCCTTGTTGCGAAGCTTGCTCTTGATATTGTTGTTGAGGAGCTTGCTCGTGCTCTTGGCGCGGTTGTTGACGTGGTTGAGGCGCTTGGGCCTCATGGTGGCGAGGGTGTGGAGCCTCTTGACGCGGTTGATGACGAAGAGGAGGCTCGTTCCTCGATTGGTGATGTTGGTTAGGCACATTGGCCTCACGGCGAAGAACATGGTCATGAGCCTCTTGACGTGTGGGTGTCACTCAACTTATATCACTTGATGCTCCAAGTTTTGTTGAGGTGGAGGAGGCACCTCGTGATGACGATGGTGTCGGTGCGGACGTCCATGACGTTGATGACGAGGAGGAGGATCTTGGAGAGCTTCACGTCGATGACGAGCTTGATTCTCCAAATTGGAGTCATCACTTGTTGTGTCAAGTATGTGTCGCGGTCGATGGTGGTAGACTTGCGGCTGCGCTCGTGGTTCCTCTTGTGGGTGCTCTTTTTGGATCACTAGTGCCCTTGCATGATGATGATGTGCTTCTTGCCTTGCTCGTGGCCTTGAAGATAGGTCACCATCATTGCTTGACGTTGCAGCGTGCCGTGGGGAAGGTACATAGTTCGAAGAGTTTCCATCTTCAACCACGGGGGCATCATTGCGTCTTGGAGCACTTGGAGGGAGATCTTGTTGCGGAGGTGCATGACGACGCGAAGAAAACGAAGAGCTTGAAGCACGTGAACGCAGTCTTGACATTCTGTCGATGAGGCGTCAAAGATTGTCATTTGTTTCGGCGATGGAGCGTTGAAGTGACTCATTTTGGTGGCCGGAGTTTTGATGCATTGCTTGCATTTTCCTTTCGAGACCATCGAAGCGGTTGTCGATGTTCTTGAACTCGGCTTGCGTCTCGCCAAATTGTTCGTCCTCTCGTGTCTCAAGGGCTTGGCAACGTTCACGGAACTCTTGTCGAACGATGAAGTGACTTGCGCGCGTCATGTACGGTCCTTGATCTTCTTCTTGGGGAGTTGGTTGGCTCGGCTCACCGTGCCTATCCATCATGCAAGGCACACAAGTATTGTATATGGAAGTAGAATATGGTGGTGTTAGCCTTCTACCTCACCTTGGGGATTGCACCAAACTTGATGAGGGCAAACCTCTAGGGTGGCCCGATCTTCACGGATCTAGTGGTCCAATCGATGGGAAAACGAGGGGAAAGGGAGATGGTAGCGGAAGCGGATGCACACCTCGCGAAGAACACGATGAACACACGCAAAACACACACGATACAAGGTCGATTGCTCTCACCGGTGGCCACCGGTCCGATAGAATCCTCGCAAGGAAAGATCGGTCAACGTGCTCCTGTCAATCCCAAGCGAACAGGGAAGAACACATCGGACTCTACTCGGACATGACCCTCTCCAAGGTGTTCTTCCCTCTCCGCTTGGGATTGATGGGAGCACGTTGACTGATCTTTCCTTGCGAGGATTCTATCGGACCGGTGGCCACCGGTGAGAGCAATCGGCCTTGTATCGTGTGTGTTTTGCGTGTGTTCATCGTGTTCTTCGCGAGGTGTGCATCCGCTTCCACTACCTTCTCCCTTTTCCCTCGTTTCCCATTGATTTGACCACGAGATCCATGAAGATCGGGCCACCCTAGAGGTTTGCCCTCATCATCTGGAATCAGAGCCCAAGTTGCCACGGATTTCACCCTCGTTCTTCCCCACCAAAAATTTTCTTGAAAAACCACAAAAATAGCCACAAATTTGAGTGGATCTTGTGTCAAGCCACATCATCTGGAATCAGCAGCTTTTGGTTGCCACGGATTTCTCATCAATTTTGGCTTTTCCCCATAAATTCGAAAATTCCACCAAAAATAGCCCCAATTCGTGTTTTGGACCGATCTGTGATTTGATTGCGTTTTGGTAGGTTTTGATCCGTGGATTGCTTGCTAAACTTGTTGATCTACCTTCTCTTGTGTTTCATAGCCTAATTCCATGATTTCCCCCATCAATTTGAGGTTTTGGTCCCAGTTTTTCCGCCTAAACTCGTCCTGTTCGTTTTCTGGAAGTTCTGGTTCGACTGGACCGGACTGTCCGGCCAAAACGGACCGGAATATCCGCCCCACCAGAGTATCCGGCCTAAACTGACCGGAATATCCGGCTCGGCCGGACTGTCCGGCCTACGCGCACCGGACTGTCCGCCCCACCTGCTGACAGAAAAATCTGCTTCACGGTTTTAAGCATAACTTTTGCATACGAACTCGGATTTTGGTATTCTTTAGATCATTTTGAAGAGGAGAAAGAGCTCTACATCATCATCTCCGTGGTTCATGCTATCTACTCCATCCAAATTCCGTGAGCAAGGCGGAATCCACCAATAAAGGGTGAAGATCGGCGACGAAAGGTATAAAAATTCTGCGACTTCTCCCCACTTGCATCCCTTTGTGAGCCACACTATCTTTGTGTTCAACAAACACCTATTGAGAATAGTTCCTCCTATGATTGCTTGGGCTATGCACATTTGATACTTGTAGAATACCGAGCAAAAGTTGTGAGCGCGCTATCTCATATAGTTATCTTGTATAGTTGTTGGCACAAGGAAGGGGCAAGTGAAAAATAAAAGAAAAAGAGAAAAAAAATAGAAAAAGGAAAAACAAGAAAAAGAAAGAAAGAAACAAGTGCCTCATAGAATAGGAAGCGCAAGCTCGATGAACATGAAATAGGTGATACTTATTGTGTATATCTTGTAGCCCACCAATTTATTGCAATCGAACTAGCGTCTCTCCTTGCACTTGTGCGACACGAGCTTATAGTCTTCGCTAGGTAATCATTTGGTTCTTAGCTCACTTTCTCCGTTGCGCAAGTCCCATTTATCCCACCGTGTGTGTTTCCCTGTACATATTTCCTCTTGTAGATTGACTTGTTTTGCTTTGTGATCATTGTGGTTCTTTACTTGCCATTACAACATCTTGAGTTCGGATTGGTTCTTGACATGCCACCTTCCATACCTATCCACCATAAGCTTTGTGTGTGTGTGTGTTTTTTAGTGGTTAGTTGGTTTTGGTGTTCCGCGTGAACTTCACTTTGCTTACTTTACCTTGGAAGATAGTATCGTGCAAGTGGCAACACTTGAGAGCAATCAAAACCAAGCAAAGTGAAGTTCACGCGAAACACCAAAACCAACTAACCACTAAAACACAAAGCTTATGGTCGATAGGTATAGAAGGTGGCATGTCAAGATGATATGGGGTGGCCCGATCTTCTCACTAAGCGGATGGCGATGATGATGGTAGATGGTAGATAACTAGTGCGTAGCTATGATCTCTCCTGCTCGATCCCTGATGCCAGTGCAACAGATCTCGAACCTTGTAGGATATTCACAACACCACACTCTTGCGCACACAGCCGTGACCACGAACAGTAGTATGCAATCTACTAATTCCCAATGGAACAATAGATCACACTCAATTATAGTTGGTAGATTCGAACATAGGGTAATTCCAGAGGTTCTATGAAAGAAACAACTCCAAAATATTTTAACGTGGTCTAAACCCTAACTAGAGGTCGTCCCAGGGCTTATAAGGGCAGCTGGGGCGGCCAGAAACCGAAACTAAACGCAAATGACTCAAACTGATACAAACCGACTCGGACCAGATTCGGTCGGCGGGCACTCCGGGTGGAGTGTGCCGGACAGTCCAGTCTGGCCGAAAACTTTGAAGTTTCTGGGTGATGTCCGGGTAGTATCCGAACTAGCAGACAGAATGTCCACGCCAGTTTGCCTCTCGACCAGGCCAGACAGTCCGGGTGGATCCGGTCGGACACTCCAGTCGTGGCAGATCTTTTTTCCTCCGTCTTGATGATCTTCTCTTGCGCCTTCCTCCCGCTCCTCCCTCGCGCATCCTTGGGCGATCACCATGTTGGGCTTCTCTTGTAGCCCTTCTCCTCCTCGCGCCATGCTTGTTTCTCCAACGAACCTGATCATACATAAATGCATAGACTTAGGCAGTATAAAGTTCTCATCAATCAAAGTACCAGATTCGTTTAGGAGTAAATTCACATGTTGATCTAGTAGCTTAGCACGAGATCTTGTAATAGGTCCAATTCTAATCTCATTGGACTGATCCTGTCTTGCGACAGTTGTAGCATCTTCAGTAGACATTGGGGTAGGTGTAATTGTAGGGATGTCCTCATCACAAGAACCAATCCGAAATCAAGATGTTGTAACGGCAAGTAAAGAACCACAATGATCACAAAGCAAAACAAGTCAACCCACAAGAGGAAATATGTACAAGGAAACACACACGGTGGGATAAATGGGACTTGCGCGACGGAGAAAGTGAGCTAAGAACCAAATGATTACCTAGCGAAGACTATAAGCTCGTGGCGCACAAGTGCAACGAGAGACGCTAGTTCGATTGCAATAAAATTGGTGGGCTACAAGATATGCACAATAAGTACCACCTATTTCATGTTCATCGAGCTTGCGCTTCCTATTCTATGAGGCACTTGCTTCTTTCTTTTCTTTTTCTTCTTTTTCTTCTTTTTCTTTTTCTATTTTTTTTCTCTTTTCTTTTCTTTTTCACTTGCCTCTTGTGCCAACAACTATACAAGATAACTATATGTGATAGCGCGCTCACAACTTTTGCTCGGTATTGTACAAGTATCAAATGTGCATAGCCCAAGCAATCATAGGAGGAACTAGTCCCAATAGGTGTTTGTTGAACGAAAATATAGTGTAGCTCACAAAGGAAAGCATGTGGGGAGAAGTCGCGGAATTTTTATACCTTTCGTCGCCGATCTTCACCCTTTATTGGTAGATTCCGCGTTGCTCACGGAATTTGGATGGAGTATATAGCATGAACCACGGATATGATGATGTAGAGCTCTTTCTCCTCTTCAAAACGAGCTAAAGAACACCAAAATCTGAGTTCGTATGCAAAAGTTATGCTCAAAACCGTGAAGCAGATTTTTCTGTCAGCAGGGGGTGGACAGTCCGGTGCGCGTAGGCCGGACAGTCCGGCGGGCCGGATATTCTAGTAAGCTTAGGCCGGAAACTCCGGTGGGGCGGATATTCCGGTCCGTTTTGGCTGGACAGTCCGGTCCGGTCGAACCAGAACTTCCAGAACACGATCTGGATGAGTTTTGGCCGAAAAACTGGGACCAAAACCTCAAATTGATGGGGGAAATCAAGGAATTAGGCTATGGAAACGCAGGGGAAGGTAGATCAACAAGTTTATTAAGTAATCCACGGATCAAAACCTACCAAAACGCACTCAAATCACAGATCAGTCCAAAACACGAATTGGGGCTATTTTTGGTGGAATTTTCGAATTTATGGGGAAAAGACCAAATCGATGAGAAATCCGTGGCAACCAAAAGCAGCTGATACCAGATGATGAGGGCAAACCTCTAGGGTGGCCTGATCTTCACGGATCTCGTGGTCAAATCGATGGGAAAACGAGGGGAAAGGGAGATGGTAGCGGAAGCGGATGCACGCCTCGCGAAGAACACGATGAACACACGCAAAACACACACGATACAAGGCCGATTGCTCTCACCGGTGGCCACAGGTCTGATAGAATCCTCGCAAGGAAAGATCGGTCAACGTGCTCGCGTCAATCCCAAGCGGAGAGGGAAGCACACCTTGGAGAGGGTCTTGACGTCTTGGCAAAGGGACACCGATGCCAAGGCCTTGTACAACGAGGGAGGCGCGATGCAAACTCCAACGAGGTGGTGACGATAGTCGATCCCCTTTGGTAGAAGGGGATGAGGCAAAACTAGAGATTCCACAAAGGGGGTTTTCTTTAGTCTATCATCTATGCCTAAGGGATACAATGAGGGGTGGGGGCTCTGTTTATAGGCCATCCACAAGTTCAGGGGTAGTTTGGCCATAAAACTAGGGGTTGGTGCGGAATAGAGGGGTACATGGGCCAAGGGCCCAGATGTTGGCACGCAGGCCCATCACTTAGGCTGGACACTCCGGGTCGAGTGGGTCGGACACTCCGGGGTGGCCGGACACTCTGGGTAGTGTCCGGGTAGAGTCCGATGTAGCACACAGAATGTCCGCGCCAGGACAGGGCTGGGGTAGGCCGGACACTCCGACGGAGTCACGCCGGACACTCCGACCGGATTCGGGTGGACTCTCCGGGGCGATGACGGCGGAGACTCTCGTTCTAGAGTTGGTTGCTCCTAGTCCATCTTCATGGTTGACTTGGGGACGATCTTGGGGACTTGGCGTTTGGATGTAGTAGCGTCCGCAGGATGGGCTGCATCAAAACTAGAAACCACAAGTGAGAGCTATAAGCATGCAAAGTGGAATTGCAAAGAAAACTCACACTAAAGAAAGAACTAACTCTCAAAAGCTTGTTGGTGGTAGGTTAGGATTGTGGAAAGCCAAAGAACCAACCAAAAGAAAAGGGATAGTCAAAAGTGGGTAAAATCCAACAAAACTCAAGTCAAGGGCGAAGGTCAACAACTCAAAAGGGTGACGGGAACCTACGACTATATACACACACGTGGAGAAAGTTGGGATTGACACGACTATGAAAATGAGCAAACAAAATGTCCTAACGAAGACTAAGCTCCTTGTCGTGCCAATGCAAGGAGAGACCGTGGCTCGTTTGCAAAGAAGAAAAGTGAGCAACAGATTTGTGCACTTGCCTTGGGCGCTCTTCTTTCTCTCTTTCTTACAAGCTTTGAGACTCTCTTTGGCAATGGGAGACTATTTTCCTTTTGCTTTTTCTTTGTATCTTTTTATTTTTTTGTATTTTTTTTTGCTCTCCCTTGATGCTACCTAGTCACACTTGATATTGCTCTTGCACACTCACTATCCAAGGACAAATGCACAATGCTCAAGAAAACACAAGATGAGCCACTCTCATGGGATAGGTACACACAAAGGAAGATAGGGTTAACAAGGTGACGCAAGTTATACCTTCTTTGATGATGAACTTGGCGTCGGTGGTGCGGGATGATGTTGTGGGCCGTGGTGTCGATGAGCGCGGGGTTGTCGATGCGGAAGCCAGTCGTTAGTTGACGACACGCACACGGGCACAAACAAACAAGAAGAAATTAGCCAATGCCAGATTAGAGGCAAAACTGTCAAAATTAGGCGTCAGGCCGGAGACTCCGGGGTTTTAGGCCGGAGACTCCGGTGTGGGTAGGCCGGAGATTCCGGTGTAGGCCGGAGACTCCGGTCTAGAGTCAGATCGCGAACTGCTCGTGTTCTTGAGTGGAAATCCACGCCTTGTGTCCTCAAATCCGCGAAAAATTGGCCAAATTGGGCTGGGAAAACGCAGGGTAAAGCTGGGCCAACACCTAAGACAAGTTTTGGTCGGATCAAAACCACAAATAACACTCCAAATCAAGAGATCAATCCAAAGGCAAATATGGGCTGTTTTTTGAGGATTTTTGAATTTTTGGTGGATAGAAGAAAATTTGTGGGGGAAATCGTGAGCAACGAAGCTCTTGATACCAATATGTTGAGGGCAAACCTCTAGGGTGGCCCGATCTTTCACGATTCCCTTTCAAATCGAGGATGGAGTACGGGGAGAGAGAGGGGAGGATGAACACGACGAACGCACGCACGAAGAATGCGAATAACACACACACAAAACCACGATACACACCAATAGCTCACGCTGGCGGTAACCAGTCCGGCGCAATCCCTACGATTGGCGTCGGGCGGAGGACTCTCTCTCGAACCGGCACGGCGAGATGGGAGACTAGGTGAGATCTTGACGTCTAGGCAAAGGGACACCAATGCCTAGGCCTTGTACAACGCAGAGGCATGATGCAAACTCCAACGAGGTTTGGGGATATTGGTGCTCCTTGGTCAAGGAGCATGAGGCAAGAATTAGATAGATCCACAAAGGGGTTTCCACTAATTCCAATATCATGCCTAGGGTTTACAATGGAGGTGGGGACTATATATAGGCCAGCCACTTAAACAGGGGTACTTTAGGAAATAAAGACAAGTTCTGGACGGACTAAGGGGTACATGGGCCGCAGGCCCAAAGGCCTTTTCATGCCTGGTGACGGTCGGACCGGAGACTCCGGTGGGGTGGACCGGAGACTTCGGTCTAGGCCGGATATTTCGGTCGGTCTCCGGACCAGCCTCCGGTGGGGCCTTCAGATTGTCCCAGGGCCCGGTTTTGAGGGCAGACCGGAGGTGGGGCTGGAGACTCCGGTGTGCGCAGACCGGCGGTGGGGCCTGAGCAGCTCCAGCGGCTCCAGCTTCAGGCTCTGCTCCTTGTTCTCCATCCTTGGGTGCTTGGTGATGTGTCGAAGCTTCGTACCTGATGATGCATAGGGTAGTTGTATGAAGTAGCATACCATCCAAGGAGGTATCAAATTGGCACGAGGAGAGGAGCGAGTTCACCTTAGCTTGTAGGAGTTTGGCTCGGGCACGAGTCATGGGTCCACTTGGGGGACTTGTTCGTGTAGATGTAGGAGCGTCCGTAGGACGGGCCGCATCATGTTGCTGCTTCCGCTGCTTCACTGGAGCGAGGAGGTGGAGGCTGTCCGGTGGCCTGAACGTGTGTGCGAGGACGGATGCGTTGCTGATTTGCGGCGCTAGTACTTCGACACGATCTCAAGATCGGCAAGCGTTCGTCTACATCATCCACGAGTTCAATCTTGTTACACTTTATCAGTCTTCGAGGGTATGTTATCTTTGGATGTATATCCGCATGTTGCTTGTATCTAGTAGATAGATCTGGGGGTAGAATATTTCTCATCGTAGGAATTTTTGTTTTCTATGCTGCAAACCCAACACCATATGATATACTCCTTACCTCCCCATCAGTTGACAAAAGCTATTTCACAAAATTGTCTTGGCTTATTCTACATATTCTCAAATGTTCTGGCATTTCAAAACCTAAGCCAAGATACCTTTGCAACCCAAACTATTTTATTAGCTTCTATTGACCAAACTATGGAGAGCTATATAATATAACCTCCTTATGTTTTCAAGACAGAACTTTCAACTACTCTTACCTCTAGGTTTTCCAAAACCTTTTTATAAAGCTTCTGAATTCCACTCTTGGTAGAGATACCAAGGACTGTCCCTTACTAAAACTCCATCCCTTCAAAATACCCATCTTTACATCAAGCTAGGCTTGATGGTAACCCTAGTAGTAGTTGAGTTGCCTGCTAAGATGAATTGCCTTGATCTGCTGTCTGATAAATAGCCTTGATTTGCTGCTTGTTTTGTCTGCTTAGGAAGTAGTATGAGCTACCCTAGGAATTCATCATATAGCTTATAACCAAATCCAAGAGTATAAACCCTAAGAAATATAACCAAGCTGGAAGCTGAGCAATAGCCACTAGATGATCATCTAACATCATTAACTAGATCACCTTTGAATTCATTCGTTCTAGAAGCTTCCAAGTCTATAAAGACCAATATCAAGCATGGATCCTTCCTAATCCATCTACACTTCAACATCATCTATTCGATGATGATTTGGAACCTTGCACCCTCTCAAAATCACCCCCTCTCATATTCTAGTCAAAATCTCCAACTCTGCCAAAAATGACCAAGTCTAGAAACTGTTTTCAACATCACTTCCTCGAACGCCTCTCTTTCTCAACCCTTTTGCATTTTTGGTAATGCACTTGAACCCTCTTGTAGACCATCATAAGTACTACCAAGGCCCACTCTTGCCCTTGGATAGATCACCTTTTAAACCACTTGTTCTTGATGGTTTTGCAGGCAAGAAAAAAACAATTCCTGCAAATCTTATCAACTAGCCTACTTCAGAAGAAGCTCACATATCCATACTATCTCCTTTTGACCAACTCTTTGCATGATTGTAATATACTCATGAATGTATATCAATCCCTACTTCACTTGTTTAAATTGGATCCTTGTGCTTCTAAAACCCACAAGGTTTTGAAGGCTATTTATTAATCTGTTTTGGCACCCTTATTTTATTCAAAGTTTGGAATCAATCCTTGGAGATCTAAATCATGATCAACCTCAGACCTCTGTACCATGGTGATCTACCTAACCTGGTCCACCTATCCATATAGCCCATGACCCAAGAGGAGCTTTGAGATCCAAGATCCAACCATGTTTTGATGGTATAAAAATAATAATGCCTAAGATCCTTTATCCCTCATTTTCCTTCCAAATCAAGTTGGATTTCCAAAACACAATGTTCAATATGGTAGATAAAACATGTGGACATAATCTACCTTGGTTATAAAAGTTTATCAAAGATTATCCATAATTCTTTGATCCCAAATGGAATTAAATTCCCTTCCTTTTCTAAATCTTTAAAACTCTTCCTATAAAAGAAAGTATGAGTTTCTCCAAATCACTTGTCCAAATTTAAGAACATTTGACGCCTATATATCATACCCTATCTTCCCACTTCCAAAATAAATATTTTTGAAGAGTTTTAATAATTCTTTTTGCCTATTTTCTTAAATGGCAAAAAGAGATAAAAAATTGTCTTAAATACTTTCCTTTATCAATAAATTCAGGGAAAATTCTCCAATGCTTGAATTCGTACTTGGGACCATCTCAATTCGTACTTGGGACCATCCTCGATTTGAGTGGGATTCATGAAAGATTGGGCCACCCTAGAGGTTTGCCCTCAACAAAGACAAATGATGCTTTGCGCTCATTACAACGCCTCACCAAGAAGAGTGCCAAGGACAAGGAGCATCGTAGCGAGCGTCATGTGAATGACCAAGTGCGCCATCTACATCAACTTTTGGCAAGGCATGCCAATGACCTCCGTCGACACCATCAAAGGGCACCTTCAACTACTCATGCGACCACCAAAATGGCACCAAGAGTAAGCTCTCCTCCACGCCATCAAGCTTCAACGCCAAAACTTGACGTCCTAGATGACGCATGCACCTTCATGGATGAGGAAGACGAAGACCTCTACTTCACCAAGTTGGATGAGTACGTCATGAGGACTAGACAAGCCAAGGTGCAAGACGATGATGACAAGGTCAAGAATGGTGAGCATGGGATTTTCCCTTCACCAAAGGAGGCGCATGGAGTGGAGAGAACCGAGCCTACCCCTACATGCTTGAGTGATGATGTGGTACCAATCCCATGTGAGTATGAGAGCCACTTAGCCCACTTGAGTGAAAACAAGAGTGAGATGAGTGACTCCATCATATGTGAGATTGAGTGCTTCCACTTGGAGGGCATGAGTGATACACCTAGTGAGTTGAGAGTGTTAGTTGATAGGTCATGTGAGACCATTTTGATTTCTAACAACTTACTCTCTACCTCTAGTGTGTTTTCTCATGATTTGCTAGGTTCCATGGATCAAGAAGCACCAAGCTTGGAGATGATGATGCCTCCAACCAAGAAGATGTACATGGTGGATGAAGATGATGCCATCCCCATATTGGAGGAACAAGTCGCCCACATGGACGCCAACACTACCACAACACGCACTTCATTTAAGAGGTATGAACAATGTAAGAATACGGGTGTTGATGATGCCATGATCCCACTAGTGGACATGATGATTTGTGATGACTGGCATGCTATAGATGATGTTTGTGATATCACATATGACTCATTGGTATTTCCATTTGATACTTTGCCTTTGCATAATATTGAGCATGTGAAATTATTTGATTGTGATGATGTTGCCATAGACATGCCATGCTCTAACTGTTACGTTGATGATATGATTGCTTGCACTTTGTTGAACAATTGCTCTTTCCAATGTTTTACTTGCAATGATGTTACCAATGGTACCCCTCAAACCATGCTTTGTCATGGATGTTTTACAATCTCTCATGTTGCTTGCAATAAGTTGAATAATTGCTCTTTCACTTGTTTTGCTTGCAATAATGATTCTAATATGGTTTATATTGAGATGGCCCCCATAGCTTTCTCAAATTTTGGAGATTTTGATGATTGCCATGATAAGCATGTTCACCGCTTGCATAGTCACCATGCACCTATGTTACACTTGCTTGACACTAATGGTGATGTGCACAAGAAGAGATATGTCATGATGGATGATGTATTTCTCTACCATGAACACACTTTCTTCCTTTTGTGTTTGATGTGTGTAGGTACCCACACAAGAATGTCAACCTCGGTTGAGCACGAGTTGACAAAAAGAGCTCTAGAGAGCATCCCCCAAGTTAGTTCAAGATCGAACCTAGCTCTGATACCTTTTGCATGCTTTGCATCTTTCATGTTGATAAATTGCTCTATGGTTTGCATGTTTTGCACCTTTTGCATGTTACACTATGGTTTGCTTGCAAGCATGTTGATGGTATTCGTTCACCTTGTGACAATAATGTCTCGTTGCTTTTGGATATTGATGCTTTGTGCGTTGCCACAAAAAATTTGAACAATTTCTCTTTCCAATGTTTTGTGTGCAACCATAATGCCATTTTGAGCATGTATTTTCATGAGAGCTTCCAAGTCTCTCGTATTGTTCTTGCAAAAAACATAAGGACCACTTGCTCTTTCATATGGTTTGTTTGCAAATATGTTGTTTTTACTTCTGCTTGCGATACTCATACCCCCATGAATTTGGTTTTTGATGATTTGTGTGTGGCATCCAACACGTCGAACAATTTCTCTTTCCAATGGTTGGTTGGCCCACATCATGATGCTGCTTTGGATATTCTTCCGCATGTGTTTTTGCCGAATTCTCCTACTCTTGCATCAAAGATGGTTATGAATATTTTAGTCCATTGCTTTGAGTGCCATACTAAGACGTTATATGGAGTTTTTGAGTTTCCACATTTGGATGATATTCAAACGATTTCCATGCACTTTGACCTTGCATATGCATTCTGTTTGCTATACTTGAGTTGTGCTAATAGTGTTGTGAACAAGAATGGACATGCCACAAATGACATGCTCCTCTATCACAAACAAACATATTTTGCTTGGTCTTTGGTGTGTGAAGGAACATTGAGGTGTTGTCAATTCAAACTTCCCGAGGACGACTATATGGTGAACCCCAGGATCAAGAAGGTCTCTCGACATCTTCTACTTTGTGATGAGCATGTAGAGTCAAGGACGACTCTTTTTGAAGGGAGGGGAGATGATGTAGCCCGACCTTCGGTCGTTGCCACATCATGGTCTCCAACTTATGCCAAGTCGTCATGGACTCGAAAGGTGAATATGTTCCTCTATGCGAGCCCACTTCCTACCCCATTGAATGGTATACTATTTCATACTCCGTCATGTATTCATGATAGGTTCATACTGACAAGTACGGAGGCATGGGAGGCAGCCTGGAGCACCAAGCACGACAAGACGGAGGCTTGGAAGAGAAGACGGAATAAGAAGAAGCTGGAGCACCGGAGTCTCCGGCCTGCAAACCCCGGAGTCTCCGGACCCATCTCTGGACCGACCCCCAGATCGAGCTCTAGGACAGTCTGTCTGCCGCTCCGAAGACGACACCGGAGACAGACCGGAGTCTCTGGCCCACACCGAAGTCTCCGGCCTGAGCGTATGGGCCTGTGCGCCGCTAGTTGGGCCTTTGGCCCATGTACCCCTTAGTCCGCCCAGACTTTCTTCTTTTATTCCTAAAGTACCCTTGAACTAGTGGATGTCCCATATATAGTGCCCCCACCCCCTCATATAACCCTAGGCATAGATGATAGACTAAAGACAACTCCCTTTGTGTAATCTCTAGTTTTGCCTCATCCCCTTCTACCAAAGGGGATCGACTATCGTCACCACCTCGTTGGAGTTTGCATCGCGCCTCCCTCGTTGTACAAGGCCTTGGCATCGGTGTCCCTTTGCCAAGACGTCAAGACCCTCTCCAAGGTGTTCTTCCCTCTCCGTGTGGGATCGAGGGAGCATGTTGATCGATCTTTCCTTGTGAGGATTCTATCGGACTGGTGGCCACCGGTGAGAGCAATCGGCCTTGTATCGTGTGAGTTTTGCGTGTGTTCATCGTGTTCTTCGCGACGTGTGCATCCACTTCCGCTACCTTCTCCCTTTCCCCTCACTTTCCCATCGATTTGACCACGAGTTCCGTGAAGATCGGGTCACCCACGGGGTTACCCCATAACAGGAACTCTTCCTGAAGTATCTTCCGTTAAGCAGTCTTCGGGATTTGAGTGGAAAGACGCAGTATTTCCACCTTAGAGCTTCACTAAGGTTCTTCGAGAGGGGCACATATTTTTCGTCTTGAAGTGATGGCATGATGCTAAAGAAGTGATGTAGCCCGACCTTCGGTCGTTACCGCATCATGGTCTCCAACTTATGCCAAGTCGTCATGGACTCCAAAGGTGAATTTGTTCCTCTATGTGAGCCCACTGCCTACCCCATTGAATGGTATACTACTTCATACTCCATCCCATATCCATGACAGGTTCACACCAACAAGTACGGAGGCATGGGAGGAAGCCTAGAGCACCAAGCCCGACAAGATGGAGGCTTGGAAGAGAAGACGGAAGAGGCAGCAGCTGGAGCACCGGAGTCTCCGGCCTGCGCACAACGGAGTCTCCGGCCTGAAGACCCCGAAGTCTCCGGCCTACTGACCCCGGAGTCTCCGGACCCATCTCCGGACTGACCCCCAGATCAAGCTCGAGGACAGCCAGAAGGCCCCTCCGGAGATGACACCGGAGACAGACCGGAGTCTCCGGCCTAGACCAGAGTCTCCGGACCACCACACCGGAGTCCTCGGCCTGACCGTATGGGCCTGCGTGCCGCCAGCTGGGCCTTTGGCCCATGTACCCCTTAGTCCGCCTAGACTTTCCCCTTTTATTCCTAAAGTACCCTTGAACTAGTGGTTGGCCTATATATAGTGCCCCTACCCCCTCATGTAACCCTAGGCATAGATGATAGACTAAAGACAACCCCCTTTGTGGAATCTCTAGTTTTGCCTCATCCCCTTCTACCAATGGGGATCGACTATCGTCACCACCTCATTGGAGTTTGCATCGCGCCTCCCTCGTTGTACAAGGCCTTGGCATAGGTGTCCCTTTGCCAAGACGTCAAGACCCTCTCCAAGGTGTTCTTCCCTCTCCGCTTGGGATTGACGGAGGCACGTTGACCGATCTTTACTTGCGAGGATTCTATCGGACATGTGGCCACGAGTGAGAGCAATTGGCCTTGTATCGTGTGTGTTTTGCGTGTGTTCATCGTGTTCTTCGCGAGGTGTGCGGCCGCTTCCGCTACCTTCTCCCTTTCCCCTCGCTTTCCCATCGATTTGACCACGAGATCCGTGAAGATTGGGCCACCCATGGGGTTACCCCATAACATCTGGTATTAGCAGCTTTTGGTTGCCACGGATTTCTCCTCAATTTGGTCTTTTTCCCCATAAATTCGAAAATTCCACCAAAAACAGCCCCAATTCATGTTTTGGATCGATCTGTGATTTGAGTGTGTTTTGGTAGGTTTTGATCCATGGATTACTTGCTAAACTTGTTGATCTACCTTCTCCTGCGTTCCCATGGCCTAATTCCTTGATTTCCCCCACCAATTTGGTGTTTTGGTTCGAGTTTTTCCGCCAAAATCGTGTCCTGGACGAGTTCTGCACGTCCTAGAACTTCCGGACCAGAGATTCCGGCCCCCGGACCAGAGACTCTGGCCCAGACCGGAGATTCCGGCCCCCACTGCTGACAGCAAATCTGTTTCACGGTTTTGAGCATAACTTTTGCATACGAACTCGGATTTTGGTGTTCTTTAGCTCATTTCGAAGAGTATAAGCAGCTCTACATCATCATCTCAGTGGTTCATGCTATCTAGTCCATACAAATTCCATGAGCAAGGCGGAATCCACCTATAAAGGGTGAAGATCGGCGACGAAAGGTATAAAAATTCTGTGACTTCTCCCCACTTGCATCCCTTTGTGAGCCACACTATCTTTGCGTTCAACAAGCACCTATTGAGACTAGTTCCTCCTATGATTGCTTGGGCTATGCACATTTGATACCTTGTAGAATTCCGAGCAAAAGTTGTGAGCGCGCTATCTCATATAGTTATCTCGTATAGTTGTTGGCACAAGGAAGAGACAAGTGAAAAAGAAAAGAAAAGAGAAAAAAGAATTGAAAAAGAAAAAGAAAAGAGAAAGAAAGAAACAAGTGCTTCATAGAATAGGAAGCGCAAGCTCGATGAACATCAAATAGGTGGTACTCATTGTGCATATCTTGTAGCCCACCAATTTATTGCAATCGAACTAGCGTCTCTCCTTGCACTTGTGCGACACGAGCTTATAGTCTTCGCTAGGTAATCATTTGGTTCTTAGCTCACTTTCTCCGTCGCACAAGTCCCATTTATCCCATCGTGTGTGTTTCCTTGTACATAATCCTATCTTGTGGATTGACTTGTTTTGCTTTGTGATCATCGTGGTTCTTTACTTGCCATTACAACATCTTGATTTCTGATTGGTTCTTGACATGCCACCTTCCATACACATCCACCATAAGTTTTGTGTGTGTTTTTTTAGTGATTAGTTGGTTTTGGTGTTCCGCGTGAACTTCACTTTGCTTGGTTTTGATTGCTCTCAAGTGTTGCCACTTGCATGATACTATCTTCCAAGGTAAAGTAAGGTTTGGCGTTGCATCCCTAACCCCCTACCACTTCCATATACACCACTTGGTCTTGTGAAACATGTCTAGGGACTCCGGAACCGAGGATGATTTCTATGAAGAATCCACGATGAGCCACCATGCATATGCCTCCACAAGCATGGATGACATGATGGAGCACTACACCGACAATGGCTCCACATGCTTGGGTGATATGGAGTTATACAACAACAATAAATCCCCAAGCAGGGACGACTTCAAGAACGACAACGACAAGCTCCTCAAGTCGCATCGACCAAGAGGGAGCCTCCACCTCGAGAGCGCCAAGGTCCACCATCACATGGACAAGTTTGAAAGCTCCCTCAACAACTTCAAGAGCGACATGGACAACAACTTCACCAAAACCATGAGCATGATGGCCAAGACCAATGATGCTTTGCGCTCATTACAACACCTCACCAAGAAGAGTGCCAAGGACAAGGAGCATCGTCGCGAGCGTCATGTGGATGACCAAGTGTGCCATCTACATCAACCTTTGGCAAGGCACGCCAATGACCTCCATCGACACCATCATAAGGCGCCTTCAACTACTCGTGCCACCACCAAAAGGGCACCAAGAGCAAGCTCTCCTCCACGCCATCAAGCTTCACGCCAAGAGTCTACACTTCAAGATGGAGGAAGCCAAGGCCACATATGTGATGAAGTCGATCCGAGCATCGCTCTCGACAACAACATGAGCCTACTTCCACCACTACCACAAGATGGCGATGACAAGGTCAAGAATGGTGAGCATGGGACTTTCCCTTCACCAAAGGAAGTGCATGGAGTTGAGCACACCGAGACTATCCTTACATGCTTCAGTGATGATGTGGGACCGATCCCATGTGAGTATGAGAGCCACTTAGCCCACTTGAGTGAAAACAAGAGTGAGATGAGTGACTCCACCATACATGAGATTGAGTGCTTCCACTTGGAGGGCATGAGCGATGCAACGAGTGAGTTGAGAGTGGTAGTTGATAGGTCATGTGAGACCACTTTGACTTCTAACGACTGACCCTCTACCTCTAGTGTGTTGTCTCGTGATGTTCTAGGTTCCATGGATCAAGAAGCGTCAAGCTTGGAGATGATGATGCCTCCAACCAAGAAGATGCACATGGTGGATGAATATGATGCCATCCCCATATTGGATGAAGAAGTCGCCCACATGGGGGCCAATGCTACCACAACACCCACTTCATATGAGAGGTATGAACAAGGTAAGAATACGGGTGTTGATGATGCCATGATCCCACTAGTGGACATGATGACTTGTGATGATTGGCATGCTAAGGATGATGTTTGTGATATCACATATGCTTCATTGATATTTCCATGTGATACTTGCCTTTGCATAATGTTGAGCATGTGAAATTATTTGATTGTGATGATGTTGCCATAGACATGCCATGCTCTAAACGTTACGTTGATGATATCATTGTTTGCACTTTGTGGAACAATTGCTCTTTCCAATGTTTTGCTTGCAATGATGTTACCAATGGTACCCCTCGAACCATGCTTTGTCATGAGTGTTTTACAATTTCTCCCGTTGCATGCAATATGGATGATTGCTCCTTCACTTGTTTTGCTTGCAACATTAATTTCCATATGTTGTCTATTGAGATGGCCCCCATAGCTTTCTCAAATTTTGGAGATTTTGGTAAATGCCATGATAAGCATGTTCCCCACTTGCATACTCACCATGCACCTATGTTACACTTGATTGACACTAATGGTTATGTGCACAAGAAGAGATATGTCATGATGGATGATGTATTTCTCTACCATGCACACACGTTCTTCCTTTTGTGTTTGATGTGTGTAGGTACCCGCACAAGAATGTCAACCTCAGTTGAGCACGAGTTGACAAAAAGAGCTCTAGAGTGGATCCCCCAAGTGAGTTCAAGATCGGACCCAGCTCTGATACCTTTCACATGCTTTGCATCTTTCATGTTGATTAATTGCTCTTTCCTATGGTTTGATTGCAAGCATGTTGATGGTATTCTTTCACCTTGCGACAATCATATCTCGTTGCTATTGGATATTCATGCTTTGTGTGTTGCCACAAAAATCTTGAACAATTTCTCTTTCCAATGTTTTGTGTGCAACCATAATGCCATTATGAGCATGTATTGTCACGAGAGCTTCCAAGTCTCTCGTATTGTTGTTGCAACAAAAATAAGGACCACTTGCTCTTTCATTTGGTTTGTTTATAAACATGTTGCTTGTGTTTCCGCTTGTGATACTCATATCCCCATGATATTTGCTATTGATGACATGTGTATGGCATCCAACATATTGAACAATTGTTCTTTCCAATGGTTGGTTTGCACACATAATGATGTTGTTTTGGATATTCTTCATCATGTGTTTTTGCCAAATTCTCCTATCCTTGCATCAAAAATGTTGATTTATATCTTAGTCAATTGCTTTGAGTGCCACACTAAGACGCTTTATGGAGTTTTTGAGTTCCCACATTTGGATGATGTTCAAACGATTTCAATGCACTTTGACCTTGCATATGCATTCTGTTTGCTATACTTGAGTTGTGCTAATAGTGTTGTGATCTAGAATGGACATGCCACATATAACATGCTCCTCTATCACACACAAACATATTTTGCTTGGTCTTTGTTGTGTGAAGGTACAATTGCGTATGCGTCAACCTCTATGGACAAAGAGTTGACAAGAAGAATCGAAGAGAATTACCTATGGCTACCCTTCAACGAGCTATCTCTACATCATAAGGTGACTTCCTTCTACTTGAGGACTCATGCTATAATCTTCATGAATTGGCTACGCTTTGAGTGTTGCTTCGCTTTTGTGGTGAGCTTTGTAGGCTTCATAGAAGGTGAAGGAACATTGAAGTGTTGTCAATTCAATCTTCCCGAGGACGACTATATGGTGAACCCCAGGATCAAGAAGGTCTCTCGACATCTTCTACTTTGTGATGAGCATGTAGAATCGAGGACGACTCTTTTTGAAGGGAGGGGGATGATGTAGCCCGACCTTCGGTCGTTACCGCATCATGGTCTCCAACTTATGCCAAGTCGTCATGGACTCCAAAGGTGAATCCGTTCCTCTATGTGAGCCCACTACCTACCCCATTGAATGGTATACTACTTCATACTCCGTCCCATATCCATGATAGGTTCACACCAACAAGTACGGAGGCATGGGAGGAAGCCTAGAGCACCAAGCCCGACAAGATGGAGGCTTGGAAGAGAAGACGAAAGAGGCAGCAGCTGGAGCACCAGAGTCTCCGGCCTGCGCACAACGGAGTCTCCGGCCACACCGGAGTCTCCAGCCTGAAGACCCCGGAGTCTCTGGACCCATCTCCGGACTGACCCCCAGATCGAGCTCGAGGACAGCCAAAAGGCCCCTCCGGAGATGACATCGGAGACAGTCCGGAGTCTCCAGCCTAGACCGGAGTCTCCGGACCACCACACCGGAGTCTCCGGCCTGACCGTATGGGCCTGCGTGCCGCCAGCTGTGCCTTTGTCCCATGTACCCCTTAGTCCGCCCAGACTTTCCCCTTTTATTCCTAAAGTACCCTTGAACTAGTGGCTGGCCTATATATAGTGCCCCACCCCCTCATATAACCCTAGGCATAGATGATAGACTAAAGACAACCCCCTTTGTGGAATCTCTAGTTTTGCCTCATCCCCTTCTACCAAAGGGGATCGACTATCGTCACCACCTCGTTGGAGTTTGCATCGCACCTCCCTCGTTGTACAAGGCCTTGGCATCGGTGTCCCTTTGCCAAGACGTCAAGACCCTCTCCAAGGTGTTCTTCCCTCTCCGCTTGGGATTGACGGAAGCACGTTGACCGATCTTTCCTTGCGAGGATTCTATCAGACCGGTGGCCACCAGTGAGAGCAATCGGCCTTGTATCGTGTGTGTTTTGCGTGTGTTCATCGTGTTCTTCGCGAGGTGTGCGCCCGCTTTCGCTACCTTCTCCCTTTCCCCTCGCTTTCCCATCGATTTGACCACGAGATCCGTGAAGATCGGGCCACCCACGGGGTTACCCCATAACAAGAAGGCTGTATCTCCTTGGGTCTGGAGCTGAGGTCTTCGAGTGGCGTTCTATTGCGTAAACCTTGTGAGGGTGGTTTCCTAATGAAGCCTTATGGAGTTAGCTCTAGGAAGGTTAGCGATTAACAAGACTTCTTACTAGATCTTCAGTCAGAGTAGAGGCATGCAGCTTCAGGGAAACTATCTTCACTTGAATTATTGGTGTTGCTTGTGCTCGTTGGCGGATAAGACTCCATGTCTTCATGCATCCTTGTCTTCAGATTTTTGGAGTAATCTGGCCTTCTGGTGAGGAACTTCCCTTTGGTTTGGGCAGGGTCAACTAGAATAGTTAGTCTCTTGAGGGGTTCTGAAGCAACAATATACCGAAGGTTGGTGGAGTTAGCTCTTTACTTCCTGTCTAGGTTAACATATCTCGTGGTTTCTCAGGAGAAGTAGGGAGCTTTCGGTGATAGTCTCCCAGTTTCAACAGGACTCTTGCTCTTGTCGACCGGCGATTGATGGCGTCTAGAGTTGGTGACGAGTCCTAAGAGTTGAATTTGATGAGGTAGGCCATCATGCTGAGGAGGAGTCTTCGCGTTGTTCTAACTTGACAATGTCGAAGTCCGGGTTTCTAGGATACTCTTCCTCTCATATCTCCCGAGGTTCGTACGGGTCTTGTTAGTGACAACTAGCAGGGGGTTCCTGAGTTCTTAGGTGGTGTATTGGTCCTCAAAGCACATTTTACTTGGGTCAATTATGCCAAAACATACATACCAAATCGTAGTGTCCTTCGCAAACAGCACACAACAAGCAACACATTAGGCACTTAGGCAAGAAAACACGACCTACTAGGGGACCAAGGAGTTAACTACTCACGATATAGGGGAATCCTATCTTAGGACTAGTCATCCTAGACATCATCGTTCTTGGGGTCCGGGTCACTATGTTGCATATGAAGCCTTCGCCGAGTCCTTGGAAGCTTCTCAATAGTGCAGTACTTGATTTCTTCTAGTTATGAGGATTTTGCTGGGAGGGCGATCTTGTAGTCTCCTTGTGTTTGCTGGTAGATTCTTCTTTTCATCTTGTCCCCGTCGTCTTCATCGGGTTCTAAGTCCTAGTTATTTGAAATCCATAGGTTTGAAAATTGGACGGAAATTAGAGGAAACCATTTTTGAAATACTTTAAAGTTAGGAGGGGATAAGAAGTAGAACTTTTTGAAAATTTGTAAGGAAGTAGTTTTCGAAAGCCGGTGTTTCTAGAAATAGTTTTTCTAGTCCAATGACCATGCTAACTAAGGTTCTCCTACAATCAGGATGGCTCTGATACCAAGTCTGTGGGTCCCTCGGATTAATCCTCCGAGAATCCCTGTTATGCATACACCACGATCCCATGATCAGTTAGTCGTGGCACATATCCGACAAGTATCAAGTAAACATCCATTATGTAAGCGGATACAAGTCATACCTCAACTTCCATTATGGCTACATGCATCATCATCAGCGGAACTTTATCAAAGCGTAGAGCCTGAGCCATGCCTTAACCTACAGGCAACTGACCAGGAGAACGTCCTAGCTCGCATAGCCGTAAACCTCACCTTCTTCTTGATATTTAACCAATTTAATAGCCAGGGACAATGCTAGTGAGTACTTTGAATGTACTCGCAAACCACCTTAAGAGAGAAAAAATAGGAGGATATGCAATATGGTTGTCGTAGTAGGAGGGATCCATGAGAGGTTCTTTTCTAAAATATTTTCTCTTGTAGATATAACATTTACATATCTTTGTTGAAAACTTTTATAAAATCTTTTTGGAAACCTTTTTGAAAAGCTTTGGAAATCACTAGTATTGGGTCACCCATTTGTTTCTTCCTTCTGGTCATCTCATGACCAAACTCCTTTCCTTCATTTCCGGCCATCCCATGGTCAAATCATTTCCAAGCCATTGCTTTTCCGAAATCCTTTTTGAAAACAAAACCAGCACCTCTCTACAGCAACCTTCCGAACCGTACATGACCGTGGACACGGCTATTCGAATAGATTTACACTCTGCAGAGGTTGTACACTTTACTAACACCATCCGGGTACCCTGCCCTAATACCTACGGATCATGGGTCGAGTAACCGATCAAGACTCTCTAGATGTCACTCTAGTATAGGCCCTACCCTATGAGTTGTTCCTCTCAACACCGGGTGATGAGGACATCCCTACAATGTACCTACCCCAATTGCTAATGATGATGTTCCAATTGCAAAGAAAGATCAATCCAATGAGATAAGGATTGGACCAATCACAAGAGCTCGTGCTAAGCTACTAGAACAACAGGTGAACTTGTTTCTTAATGAACCTGGTGTTTTAATTAATGAGAATTTTATACTACCTAAGTCTTTGAATTATTGCATGATCAGGTACTTAGGAGAAGAAGGCATAGCACGGAGCGAGGAGCTAATGGAACAAGGCGTGTTGATCAATGAAGAATGCGCGAGGGAGGAGAGGAAGGAAGCGCAAGGAGCACATAAGATTGAAGATCAACACTTGGTGGACAACCTCTGCCGGCAGAGAAACGCCACGTTTCTCTGCCACGACACAGAAACATAGTCCTTTTCTGCCACGGCAGGCTGCCGCGACAGAGAAACGGGCCCGAATTCTGCCACGACAGAAACCTGAACCAAACCAACTTTAGGTCGGTTTGTACCCTTAGTTGGGTTGGACCAACTCGGATCCACCCTTAGGCCGCCGCCCCCAGACTCATAAATAGATGGAGCGCACTTCTATCTAGGTTTAGACCATGTTAAAATATTTTGGAGATGTTTCTTTCATAGAACCTCTGGAATTACCCTGTGTTCGAATTTACCAACTATAATTGAATGTGATATGTTGTTCCATTGGGAATTAGTAGATTGCATACTACCATTCGTGGTCAAGGTTGTGTGTGCAAGAGCGTGGTGTTGTGAATATCCTACAAGGTTCGAGAGCTGTTGCATTGGCATCAACGATCGACCGAGAGAGTTCATAGCTACAGGCTAGTTATCTATCATCCACCATCACCAACGACAAGTGCTTGCTGAGAAGATCGGGCCACCCCATATCATCTTGGTATCAGATTTCCTCGTTGCCTCGGTAAGCAATCCGCGATCCATCCATAGATTAGAGAGTGTTTTTCGTCCTATACAGAAAAAGGCCCAGAAAAAGAGTTGTCATAGACTAGATTGAATCGTAGACGAGTAATAGTTGCTGGTCATGTTCATCCTTTAGTTTAGATCTAGATCTATTTTTCTAGTTTTGTTCTAGCCAAATCCACCATTGTTTCCGCCACCACAAGGTCAGATCCGATCTAATCTAAGAGTCCTAGTCTCCTACTCTTGGCTGAGTTGGAATAAAAAAAATTCCTACCGACTCTTCCACGGCACGGAAATAGCCTGTGTTTCTGCCGCGGAGTCCTGTTCTGCCACGATTCGGATTCGCTGTCGCGACACGTTTTTGACGTGTTTTTCTGCCACGGCAGGATTTTCTGCCACGATACAAAATTGCCTTGTTTTTCTGCCACGGAAGGAACTTTTACAAAGTGTGAATTTGCACTTTTCCTTCAGCCTTAGCCACAGCCTTTCTACTACATAGGTGTAGGAACTTGCCTATTGAGACTACTTTCCGCTCCTACAGGCTGCTCTTAGGACTTTGGTGCTCTACTTTGTAATTGGCCGTGTGTGATCTATAAAATCAAAAAAAAGAGAAAAAGCAATATAGCAAAAGCAAAAAAAAGAGTTATACAAAAGAAAAATAGTGGAAAAAGAGAATTTGAGCAAGAGGCCTAGTGATATCTTTGTGCACCGGTAGATTGAGCAATCTTGTGCCTGTTTACTTTGAGCTTTGCTAGTATCTCTCGAGAGTAGTGCAACACCCTTCATAGTTGCATTGCCACGTTTTTCTCCATGTGTGTGTTTCTTGGGTATTTGTACGATCAGCACTAGGACTTGTTTGCGGTGTAGATAGGATACCATACCTATAGCTCCACCATAAATAACCTGTGTGCCCTGTGATCGTTCTCTATACCTTTGATATTCACTTCATCACTTCAGTGCATCAGTCGTTGATCTTGTTTGGTAGAGTATCTCTATTCACTTTGGAACGGTAAGATCTCCTTTCTTATTAGTTATGAGTGAGTTGTGAGAGTTCTCCACCATACAAATTTTGATTTTTGCACTAACCTACTAATCATGTCTACTAGTGATAGTGATGTGTCCCAGAAAAAGCAGGTGGAGGAGCTTGTTACTTGGAGAGAGTCTGTTGATAGAAATATCACCGATATACAAGATGTTGTGGAGAATAATACTGGAGCCATCAATAATATTTAGACGCAGCTGACTGCTATGAATGTCAACTTTGCCACCTTGCAGCGTTACATTGAGGCGATTCAAGCAACGCTCCAGCCCGGACCTGCACAACATGATGATGGGTTTGAGGACTTTGATGAGGGGAGTGCGTCTGATCTTCCTCCACATCGTGGCAGGGGACGTGCCAATCCCCATGCACCTGCGGCTGCTCCTCTGTATGGTCGTGGGTATGCTCCTCTTGGAAATGCCCAGCGTGCTTACAATCTAGCTGATGATAGTTTGGGCAAGCCCAAGTTCTCAATTCCTTCGTTCAATGGCTCGCTTGATCCTAAGGATTATATTACTTGGGAGTTGAAGATTGAGAAGCTCTGGCGTTTACTTGATTACCTAGAAGACAAGAAGGTCAAGCTTGCTGCATCAGAGTTTGATGGTTATGCGTTGGTGGGAAGCTATTGTGCAGAATAGACGGAACGACAATGAACTTCCTGTGAGGGATTGGCGTGAGATGAAGGCCATCATGGCGGATCGTTTTGTCCCCTCCAATTATTTGCGCTCCATGTTTGACAAGCTCACACAGTTGAGGCAAGGCAAAATGACAGTTGATGATTATTACATGGAGATGGAGATGCTTATGCCGCGTGCTAATGTTCATGAATCACGAGAGATGACAATGCAGCGTTTCCTCAACAATTTGAAGCTTCAAATCAAGAGTATTGTGCGTTATCACAAGTATGAGACAATGAACGAGCTGCTGCACCATGCTAGAGAGGCTGAATCCCAGTTGGCTAAAGAGGCGAAGTCACGTGCTCGTTTTCCATCCTCTAGCCTTTTTCGGCCAGATCTACACTTCCTAGTGTAGCACCACCTGCTGCTAGTCCTCCTACACCATCGGCCAAACCAACAAGTACTTCTTCGTTTGGTTCTAATGCTCAGAAGCATGTTGCTCCTGCTGCTAGCTCGGGTTCCAGTATGTCTACTACACGTACTCGCGAGGTGGTGCGCCATACTTGTGGAGGTAGAGGTCACTACAAGAAGGATTGTCCAAACAGCAAGGTTATGTTTGTCAACGAACAAGGAGAAGTAGAGAGTGGAGATGAAGCTTCTGATGATGATATTGATGATGGCAAGGATGGTGCTGATGCATATGCTGAGCGTGCACCAACTATTGTCGTATCTTCACGTGTACTTAGTGTGCAACCGGTTGAGGAATCCCTGCGTTGCAACTTGTTCCAAACAAAAGCTCAAGTTGGACCTAACAAAGCTTGCAAGGTAATTATTGATGGAGGTAGCTACAGAAATCTTGCAAGTAAGGAACTATGTGCCAAACTGAATTTGACATACTTACCTCATCCGAAGCCATACTACATACAATGGTTAAGAAACAATGGTGGGATGAAGGTAAATCATATGGTACGTGTGAATTTTCAAATAGGGCCATACAAAAATTCTATTGATTTTGATGTGGTTCCTATGACTGTTTGTCACTTACTATTGGGTTGGCCGTGGCTTTATGATCGCCATGTGCAACACAATGGCCGAGCCAGTACATATCACTTGGAATTCAGAGGGAAGAAGATTACTATGCAGCCAATGACACCACAAGAAATTGTGAATGATTCTTGCTAGAAAATAGAAGTGAATTTGAAGGAAGATTCTACAGGCCAGCGAGATTGTGTGACAGCTGTTCCTCATGTAATTGAACCTAAATTGAGTGATATAACGAAAAGTGCGAGAGTGCCTGGTTTATTGATATTAGCCACCAAGGAAGATATGAGATAATTTCGTGAGGATCCTACAGCCATGCCACTTGTGCTCATGTATAAGGGCGAGGTATTGGTTTCTAACGACATGACCCCTGTTTCTCTTGGTGTCTCTTATATTTTGCAGGATTTTGGGGATGTGTTTCCAGAAGATGTACCCGTAGGCTTACCTCCATTGCGTGGTATAGAACATCAAGTGGACTTGATTCCTGGCGCCACACTACCCAACCGTGCACCCTACAGGACTAATCCCGAAGAAACGAAGGAAATTCAGAAGCAAGTACAAGCGTTGCTGGATAAAGGGTACATTCGTGTTTCTCTTAGCCCTTGTGCAGTTCCTGTTATTTTAGTTCCTAAGAAAGATGGTACATGGCGCATGTGTGTAGATTGTAGAGCGACTAATAACATCACTATTTGATATCGTCATCCTATTCCACGCTTAGAGGATATGCTAGATGAATTGAGTGGTGCTGCTGTTTTCTCTAAAATTGACTTGCGTAGTGGTTATCATCAAATTAGGATGAAAGAAGGGGATGAGTGGAAAACTTCTTTCAAAATGAAATTTGGCTTGTATGAGTGGTTAGTCATACCGTTTGGTCTTACTAATGCACCTAGTACTTTCATGCGATTAATGAATCATCTTTTGAGAGATTTATTGGCCGTTTTGTGGTTGTTTAGTTTGATGATATACTTATATACAGCCACACCGAAACTGAACATTGCACTCATATTCGACAAGTTTTGCAAGTGTTGCGTGATAATAAATTGTATGCTAATCTTGAGAAGTGGACATTTGCAAAAGATAAGGTCATATTCCTAGGATTTGTTGTATGAAAGCATGCACTAGAGGTAGATCAATCTAAAGTTGAATCAATTCAGAATTGGCCTACTCAAATGAATGTCAGTCAAGTGCGTAGTTTCCACGGTTTAGCTAGGTTCTATAGGCGCTTTGTGAAAGATTTTAGCACCATTGTTGCACCTTTGAATGATTTGACAAAGAAAGGTGTTCCTTTTTTGTATGGGGCACGGCCCAAGATATTACATTTGATACATTGAAACGTTTGCTTACTTCTGCACTGTTACTTGCATTACCTAATTTTTCAAAGCAATTTGAAGTTGAATGTGATGCTAGTGGTATAGGCATAGGTGGCGTTTTGATGCAAGAGGGTCGGCCTATAGCTTATTTTTCTGAGAAATTGACTGGTGCTCGTTTGAATTATTCTATCTATGATAAAGAATTGTATGCACTTGTTAGAGTACTTGAGGTTTGGCAACATTATTTGTGGCAAAAGGAATTCATCATACATTCTGATCATGAAGCATTGAAATACTTGAAAGCTCAATCAAACTTGCATAGAAGATTAGCTAAATGGGTTGAGTTCATTGAGTCTTTTCCTTACATCATTAATTAGAAGGGAAAAGAGAATGTTGTTGATGATGCTCTATCTAGGAAGAATATGCTATTAACCAATCTTGATGTTAAAATTCCTGGATTAGAAGCTATTTGTGCACTTTATGCAACAGATCATGATTTTGCTGAACCATATCATTTGTGTGCTCTTAGAAACGCATGGGATAAGTATCATATACATGATGGATATTTTTTTCGAGCTAACAAACTATGTATTCCAGAATCGTCGTTGCGTTTGTTCTTAGTGCAGGAATCACATATTGATGGTTTGATGGGTCACTTTGGGTGTGAGAAGACGTTGCTCATGCTCGCTGATCACTTTTATTGGCCCAAGATGAGGCGTGATGTGTACAGATTTGTGAGCCGATGTATTACATGCCACAAGTCGAAATCTAAGCTAAAGCCTCACGGTTTGTATACACCTCTCTCTGCACCTATTACTCCATGGGAAGACATTAGTATGGATTTTGTGCTAGGTCTACCTAAAACTCAGAGAGGTCATAATTCTATATTTGTGGTAGTGGATAGGTTCTCTAAGATGGCTCATTTTATTTCCTGCCACAAAAGTGACGATGCGTCGCATGTTGCTAACCTGATTTTCAGGGACATCGTGAGATTACATGGAGTACCTAAGACAATTATTTCTGACTGTGATGTGAAGTTCATGAGCTACTTTTGGAAGACCTTATGGGGGAAGCTAGGAACGAAGCTGCTGTTCAGCACTACATGTCATCCCCAAACAGATGGTCAAACGGAGGTGGTGAATAGAACATTGTCACAGCTGCTAAGGACCATGATTAAAAAGAATTTGCGGGAGTGGGAAGAGCGTTTGCCACATATTGAGTTTGCATACAACACGGCTATACATTCCACTACTCAGCTTTGTCCTTTTGAGGTGGTGTATGGCTTCAAGCCATTGACGCCACTTGATATGTTGCCTCTTCCATTACATGAGAGAGTTGATATGGAGGCATCAAAACGTGCTGATTACGTGAAGAAAATACATGAGAAGACTCGAGAGGCTATTGAGAAGAAAGGCAAGAACATTGCGGCTGCAAGGAATCAAGCAAGGAAGGAAATGTTGTTCAAGCCTAGAGATATGGTTTGGGTGCATCTGCGCAAAAGACAGATTTCCATTACTTCGCAAGTCCAAGTTGAAGCCAGATGGTGCTGGTCCTTACAAGGTGTTAGCCAAAATTAATGATAATGCCTACTCAGTTGATATACCTATTGAGCAGTTTGGTGGTGCTAGCAACAGCTTCAACGTTGCTGATTTGTCACCATATGCTGGAGAAGACCTTGGAGCGTTGAGGTCGACGCCTTTTGAAGGGGGAGGGGAGATGATGAGGACATCCCTACAATGATACCTACCCCAATTGCTAATGATGATGTTCCAATTGCAAAGAAAGATCAATCCAATGAGATAAGTATTGGACCAATCACAAGAGCTCGTGCTAAGCTACTAGAACAACAGGTGAACTTATTTCTTAATGAACCTAGTGTTTTAATTAATGAGAATTTTATACTACCTAAGTCTTTGAATTATTGCATGATCAGGTACTTAGGAGAAGAAGGCGTAGCACGGAGCGAGGAGCTAATGGAACAAGGCGTGTTGATCAATGAAGAATGCGCGAGGGAGGAGAGGGAGGAAGCGCAAGGAGCACACAAGATTGAAGATCAACACTTGGTGGAAAACCTCTGCCGTGGCAGAGAAACGCCACTTTTCTCTGCCACGGTAGGCTGCCGGGGCACAGAAACAGAGTCCTTTTCTACCACGGCAAAGAAACGGGCCCGAATTCTGCCACGGCAGAAACCTGAACCGAACCAACTTTATGTCGGTTTGTACCCTTAGTTGGGTGGGACCAACTCGAATCCACCCTTAGGCCGCCGCCCCCAGACTCATAAATAGATGGGGCGCACTTCTATCTAGGTTTAGACCATGTTAAAATATTTTGGAGATGTTTCTTTCATAGAACCTCTGGAATTACCCTGTGTTCGAATCTACCATCTATAATTGAGTGTGATCTGTTGTTCCATTGGGAATTAGTAGATTTCATACTACCGTTCGTGGTCATGGCTACGTGCGCAAGAGCG
Source organism: Avena eriantha (assembly GCA_910589775.1). Taxonomy (NCBI): domain Eukaryota; kingdom Viridiplantae; phylum Streptophyta; class Magnoliopsida; order Poales; family Poaceae; genus Avena; species Avena eriantha. The sequence goes on from OU342743.1 coordinate 391,867,581, forward strand.
TGGTGTTGTGAATATCTTACAAGGTTAGAGAGTTGTTGCATTGGCCTTAGGGATCGAGCGGGAGAGTTCATAGCTATAGGCTAGTTATCTATCATCCACCATCACCATCCACCCCATATCACCGGGACATCTGGGCCAAAGACCAACCAGAGCGCATTCCGACTCCTCCAGAGTGGGCACTTTCAATGAGAGGCTCATAGTATCGCCCGGCTGCTCCTGAGGGAAGTTTACAATTCGTGCGGGTGACTGTCTAATAGTTGACCCTTTCTGTAAAGGAACCCCGGCATTAGAGGGAGATGATCCCTTAGAAGTAGTTGTGAGAATTCCTACACCAGAGTAGCAAACTTCAAGTCCAGCCCTATCCCATTCCAGAGTAATGTGGTTGCACGGGTTAATTGTTCTAGCAAAACTGCAAAGAACCAGGTGCGTTTTCATAAACCTTTTTCCTTCATCTTTCAGCATTTTGTAAAACAAAACCCTTTTTCTTTTCTCAAACTTCTCTTGGTAGGTCAAACCTCACCAAGGTTTTGCCATAAACATTTTGTAAAAAATTTTCGGGGGTCTTCCCATCCTCTAGTTTTGCTTCAGCTAAAACGGGTTCTCCAAAGGGGTATGGTGTTATACACCATCTACCATACTAGGGACAAATATGTGTCATCAAGGGGGTTGTACTTAATAGTACAAATGAGTAATGGTTCAGAGAAGCCAAGCCACTACCAAGTATAGATCATCATATAATAAAACAATGCAGGGTTCATAAAACAGTAGGTAAAACATGCATAAGCAAAACAGTAGGACAAGGCTTATGAGCAAGAAGGTGGCTTGCCTAAGATAAGCAAACTGGTAATATATGTCCCTAGACTTCTTCTTAGAATTCCATAATAACCAATAACAATAACCATTGATATGGGGTGGCCCGATCTTCTCAGCAAGCTCTTGTCGATGGTGATGGTGGATGATAGATAACTAGTGCGTAGCTATGATCTCTCCCGCTCGATCCCTGATGCCAGTGCAACAGATCTCGAACCTTGTAGGATATTCACAACACCACACTCTTGCGCACGCAGCCGTGACCATGAACGGTAGTATGCCATCTACTAATTCCCAATGGAACAACAGATCACACTCAATTATAGTTGGCAGATTCGAACACAGGATAATTCCAGAGGTTCTATGAAAGAAACAACTCCAAAATATTTTAACGTGGTCTTAAAACCTAACTTGTGACGGCTACGGAGGTTTATATGAGGGCTGGGGCGTCCTCTCCTCTAAATGGGCCTAAAAACAGGCATAACTTGGCCCAAACTGACTCGGTTCGACTCAAACTGATACATACCGACCCATAGATGAGTTCGGCTTACTTGGCGCGCAGGCCATATGTCGTGGTGCACCTCAAAAGTGTCCTGGCGTGCCACATATCTCTCTTGGTCATGCTTATTTGCCTTATTGCCTCCTAATGCATCTTCCATCTCTCGGTCGCCTTCCTCCCTCTCCTCCCGCTGGCGCTAGTCCGATAGATGCAAAATCTAGTCAAACAATAACACCATGATTTAGGTAGTATAAAGCTCTTATAAATCAAAGTATCATGTCCAACTAGGAACGAATTCACCTTGTGATATTTTTCAATGAGGCTCAATATTTCTTTCCAGTTCAAACACTCGAAATCAGCATGATCCATGATTGTATCCTCATCATCCTCCCTTTCTTCAAGAAAAGCCGTCCTCGGCATTGGGTAAGCTGAAAGTGGAAGAAACAAAAAGAACAACGTGTACACAAAGTATATATATATAACATGTTGTATTATTGTTGTTCACATGAAAAGTATGTCTAGTATACATCAAGCAACTTATATTGCAGGTATAAGTGAAGTACAAATAATCATGATCATGGTGAAAAACAAATAAATAGATAGTCTTGTTCTTCAATATTAAATTGAGTTTTCGCAAAGAAGATCTATGATCAAATTTGTGAACAAGATCAAACCAATTCAATATGTCTGAAAACCAAATAGAATCATGACATGCTTCAACTGCGCTACTCTGATTATTATGAACATGATCATGTTGTCCAGTATGTAAAATGCAACTCAATTTGCAAATATCAAGGAAGTCTAAAGTAGTAACAAAACTAGACAAAGACTTTTGGGACAAACATAGTGAATATGAAAACTTGGATCCTATTCTAGCAAGATTAGAACAATCCAACATAGGTAAAATTACTTGTGTTGGTTGCAATATATCAACTAGACCAGAATGTATTTCCATAATATCTGGAGCATGAGCTATTGTCCCATAGCAAACATTTTGTGATGTATGGCTGAAAACCAGCATGTTTCAGTTCAGCGATTCTATCACAAGTAATGCATATGTGATCCACAAGAAAATTTTCATGCATGCTATATTCACCAATCATATTGAAAGTGAAATAAGGAGAATATGTGCTAGAATTCAGAAATGAAATTTCAGAAATCTTATCCATAGCACAACTCATACTCATAGGTTCATTTAGCATGATGGAATACACAATATCAGCAGGTGGTATTCGAGCAAGTATTTCCTTATGTGTTATCAGTACCACATGATCAAAATTTGAAGTTGGTAAACTATCACATGGTGCTGAAACAGTAGTGCAAGGCAAATCACAAGGAGGCTTCAGTAAAGGAATAGACTCACAATATGTCGCACATGTTGGCTGAAGCTCCAAATCCGTACCAATGTCATTAACAAACTTCGCAGCTGTAGTAGGTACTACGACATCCTCCTCAAGTAACAATACCAGATCGTGTGATGCAGGTTGTAAAATAGGCGGCTCCCTTTCTTCAAAAGCAACCTGTACATCACAAGATACAACACTAGGAGTAGACATGATTACATTAGTAGAAATATCTTCACATGTATTAGCATCTACTGCACTGATGTTTTCTTTTTCTCTCAGACTCTTAGAATGGATGCTCTCAACCTCATGTTTAGTGGAATCACACAGCTCACTTTTGATAACACTCTCACTCATCTTGCTTATGTGGCTCTCATTCTCACATGGGTTGTAATGCACACCGTGTTCAAGATGGCAAATAATAGAATTGTCACCATTCATCATGACCTTGTACTTAGCAGACAAACTGAACTATTTTGTCCTCTCCTTGCGAAGAAGATGATACTCATGAAATTTGTCGGCTGAAATCCTGAGCATAACACACCTCTTCATGTTCCATTTGAAAGAAATCCTTCCAACAACAGGACATATTTGAGCGTCAAACCTTCTGCTCCAAGGTTCTCCCAATAGTATGTGACAAGAATCAAGTGGTGTAGGAGATACATCACAGCGCACAATCTCAGTATGCTCTTTAAAAGTCATAGGAACATCAGCGGTGTGTGAAATTAGCAATGTGCCATATGATGAATGCAAGAGATATGGCACCGCATGGGCACATGTGGGTAGCTGCAACTTTTGTACAACTTCAACGCTGATCAAATTAATAGTAGAGTTACTATCAATGGTAATGGAAGCACATCGCTCACCAATCATCACACTATGGTGGAAAATACCATCACCATCAAAAATACCGCGTTCTTCCTTCCAAAAAGTTCCACTACAACGCCAATTGTCGATGAATTTGTAACTATACGTCTCCACATTATTTGTAACATCACCTGCCTCCATTTTCTGCATCACATCAACACTACTAGAAGACATGATTAGTACATTAGTGCACAAATCAAAATCCGTATGGTGGAAACTCTCACAACTCACTCACAACTAATAAGAAAGGAGATCTTACCGTTCCAAAGTGAATAGAGATGATCTACCAAACGAAATCAAAAATTGATGCACTGATGTGATGAAGTGAATATCAAAGGTATAGAGAACGATCACAGGGCACCCAGGTTATTTATGGTGGAGCTATATGTATGGTATCCTATCTACACCGCAAACAAGTCCTAGTGCTGATCGTATGACATAGACCCACGAAAACACACACGGTGGAGATAAATGGGTCAATTGCAACTATGAAAATGAGCTCAAAAAAGTAAGGTATGTCGGAGGAATGCTCGTGTTGCAATGCACAAGGAGAGACGCTAGCACTGTCTCAACGAAACGGGCACAAGATTGCTGAACTGAGCAGCCCGCAGAGCACTAAGCACGCTAGTCTCGTAGGATAATTTTAGACACAAAGAAAGGTTTACTAAGGCTCATAAGGATAGGTATGCTATGTGGACTCAGTAAAAAAATAAACAAAAAAAGAAAAAAAATTGACCTGAAAATTGGTCTCTGCCACGGCAGAAAAACGGCCTAAAATCCTGCCGCGACAGGATGGCGGCAGAATTTTTTTTTTCTCGTACTAGCACAGACTGGTCTGTGGTAAGGCGACGGTTCGAATTTTTTTTTCGATTTTTTTAATCACGCTGGAGCACAGACCTGTCTGCGGTCAGGCGTGAGGCAGCGAGCCGATTTTTTTTTTCAACTCGCCAAGTAGTACACAACTAGGTATTTACTTAGATCGGATCTGACTTGATAGTAGCGGAAAAAGATGGTGGAAAACAACTAGAACAACTAGAAAACAAATCTACGAAGAACAGATCTAGATCTAATCTAATAGAGGAACTCGACGAGCAACTATTACTCGAATACGATGTAATCTAGGCTATGGCAACTCTTTTTGTGGGGCTTTTTCTGTATAGCATGAAAAACACTCTCTAATCTATGGATGGATCGTGGATTGCTTACTGAGGCAACGAGGAAATCTGATACCAAGATGATATTGCTCACCGAGTAAACCCAGCGCTCTAATACCAAGATGATATGGGGTGGCCCGATCTTCTCAGCAAGCTCTTGTCGATGGTGATGGTGGATGATAGATAACTAGTGCGTAGCTATGATCTCTCCCGCTCGATCCCTGATGCCAATGCAACAGCTCTCGAACCTTGTAGGATATTCACAACACCACACTCTTGCGCATGCAGCCGTGACCACGAACGGTAGTATGCAATCTACTAATTCCCAATGGAACAACAGATCACACTCAATTATAGTTGGCAGATTCGAACACAGGGTAATTCCAGAGGTTCTATGAAAGAAACAACTCCAAAATATTTTAACGTGGTCTTAAAACCTAACTTGTGACGGCTATAGAGGTTTATATGAGGGCTGGGGCGTCCTCCCCTCTAAACGGGCCTAAAAACAGCCATAACTTGGCCCAAACTGACTCGGTTCGACTCAAACTGATACATACCGACCCATAGATGAGTTCGGCTTACTTGGCACGCAGGCCATATGTCGTGGTGCACCTCAAAAGTGTCCTGGCACACCACATATCTCTCTTGAGCATGCTTATTTGCCTTATTGCCTCCTAATGCATATTCCGTCTCTTGTACGCCTTCCTCCCTCGCCTCCCGCTGGCTCTAGTCCGATAGATGCCAAATCTAGTCAAACAATAACACCATGATTTAGGTAGTATAAAGCTCTTATAAATCAAAGTATCATGTCCAACTAGGAACGAATTCACCTTGTGATATTTTTCAATGAGGCTCAATATTTCTTTCTAGTTCAAACACTCGAAATCAGCATGATCCATGATTGTATCCTTATCAACCATCTTCTTGCCTTCGATTTAATCGCATCTATCGTCGATATGGATCACATGCAAGCAAACAAAGGGCACAATCAATACAAGGCATACAATGACCAATACCATACAGCAAACCAACAAACAACACCTTATTCACTTTAGTAAGTTTTGATAGATTGAGTTTGTTGCATTTGGAAATAGTGGAAAAACACTTGTGGAAAATTCCCTTTAGGATTTAATTGCCAAAACCACTTAATAAAGGGGTTTGGAACTAAGGCTTTGGTCTGTATCATACCAATGTACACAAAAAGGATACCATCATAAAGGTATTGAAAGTACAAGGCAAACAAAAGTGGTTTTACTATTTTAGCTCTTTTCTTTAATTAGTTATGATTTTCTAGTGAAAATAACCCTAGGTTAGGTTAAAAATTCATCGTAAAAGATATGTCAGACAAATAAATTTATGCTCAGAGTATGTTATGTACAATTGAGTTTGAGATTTTTGAGAGTTGGAATCTCAAAATAATTACCAGAATGCCCTTGAGAAAAATCCAAAGTGAGTTCTACATGAAGTTTGTCTTTTTAACCAGATCTGTTCTATAGGTCAAAATGGTATGAAACCAAGGGTAGTGGATAGGCATTACCAATACCATTCAGTAGAAATTTGAATCACCATTTCTGGAGTTGTAAAACTACTTGTATGATTTATCTACTGAATAACCCAAGATAGAGGGGTTTAATTCCCCATAAATCAACATAGAGTCAATAAATACATGTCTCCTGGTTTTAGATAGGTACCTAGGTAGCACTACTGGGAGTTGGAACGCGTTCAAATCAACTCATGGTTTTGTCTAGGAAAATTTCTAAAGTCAAATCTGAATAGATTTTCTTATTTTTGTTAAAAGAATACCATAGCTCCACTTGGCCTGAGACCAATTCCAAAAGGTGGGTAACTACAAAACCTACCAGAGGGAGGTGGATTTACTCCATTTGGGTCTCTATAATTGGCTAGGTGATTTATCTATTGGAGTGGATACTACTTAGAGGATTAAATCTCAGAAAATAATAAAATATTATTTGGACCATGGGTTGGTTCTGCATGTTAGTGAAAACACTAAAGACCAGGCCAAAAATTAGATCTTGGCAGTATTAATCATTTTTCATTTTTGTTTTTATTTAAACTAGGGTGCCTAATTACATATCTCCAATTAAAAGAAAAAGAGGCAGGGGTTACTGGGCTGGATCCGGCTGTCAGCAGCGATACAACGCCTTGGACAGCCCAGCTCGCCCCGCGGCCACCCGGGAGGGGGTGTTCAAACTGGCAAGTGGGTCCAGCGCGTCAGTGACTGACGGTCGCGAAGGGGTATCAAGCACTATGAGTCGTTGTATTAGATCCCGATCCAACGGCCACGGGGTTGTCTTCCTCGCGCAAGGGCACCGGCGGGAGGAAACCCTAGGGTCGGGTCTGTGATGGTTGGGGAGCTCACAAGGAGTGCCGCTGGTGGCGGAGAGACTACAGAGCGGAAGCAGGGCTCCACGGCGAGCCAATGGATGGGCGACAGAGGGGGTTTCAGCCCAGGTTGCCAGCTCGCGCGAGAGCGCCTGAGAGATGGTCACCAGAGCTCGCGGCTGGCGGCGGTATCCGGCATTCCTGCAGAGAAGGCGAGGAACCGTGAGGTGCAGAAGGTCGAGGCAAGCTCATTAGGGGGACATGCAGAGGGAGAGGGGTAGAAGGGAGAGCACCCTGCTAGATTCTCCGAAATGCTTCCCTTTGTTCTTCCTGGCCAGGACCGAGCAGGGGGGAGGGTATGGTTCTTAGGGGTGGTAGGTGGGTGTGAGGATAGGCAAGTGTGAGGCAGAGAGGGGGCTGTGGTGGCCTCGGGCTTATTTAAACCAGAAGGGAGCTCATGGTGTGCAAAGTCCATTTTGGACATGGAGGAGAGGTGGTGGCCAGAGATAGGTAGACATGGGCGGTGGAGAGGGGTATCCTGGTCGTGCAGGTGGGGCAGAGGGGAGAGAGTTTTTCTGCATCACACTTATGGAGCAAGATTTGGCAAGATGTGGATGTCCCTTCCTTTGGTTTGCTTCCAAGCACAAAGTACAAGTAGCTAGGGTTTACTACAGTACTTGCTACTGTGTATATTGACTATGACAGATGGGTGGGTGTTGTGCTGATCAATTTTGATCGAGGGTGGGGTTTTGATTTGGGGTTTGTTTCAAGTTTCACCAAGATAGCATATTTAGCCATAATGATGATCATGAAAGGAAGTTTCAAAACGTGGTCTTGGCAAGATGGTAAAATAATGTCGGTAGCTAGATAAGGTCATGATGTATCCCCAAGAATTCTTTTATATTTTTCCAAATATTTTAGGTCCTTCTTTTGTTAATTATTTAAATAGTGCTGAAATGGTTTTATTGAGTTCATTTGAGATTTTTGAATTGTCCAAGGTGGGTTTTTGAATTGAGATGGTCCCAAGTACCAATTCAAGCATTGGAGAATTTTCCCTGAATTTATTTATAAAGGAAAGTATTTAATACAATTATTTATCTCTTTTTGCCATTTAAGAAAATAGGCAAAAAGAATTATTAAAACTCTTCAAAAATAAATTATTTTTGAATTGAGAAGATAGGGTATGATATATAGGCCTCAAATGTTCTTAAATTTGGACGAGTGGTTTGGAGGAACTCATACTTTCTTTTATAGGAAGAGTTTTTAAGATGTAGAAAAATAAGGGAATTTAATTCCTTTTGGGATCAAAGAATTATGGAGAATCTTTGATAAATTTTTATAACCAAGGTAGATCATATCCACATGTTGTATCTACCATATTCAACATTGTGTTTTGGAAATCCAACTTGATTTGGAAGGAAAACTAGGGATAAAGGATCTTAGGCATTACTAGCACACATGCTTGTGCGTTGCATTGGGAGTAAAAATTACGTGAAAATTGGAAAGCTTATATTTATCTAGTGGCAAGGTAGATGTCAATAGCCAGGAAAAAATCTCCAAAATTGCAATAAATTTGTACGCATTCCAATGGAGAGGAATATGGTTCATTACGTCCAAAAGTTCTTATACATGGAGTAGAAAATGATCCATTTTCTAAATTACATAGCATCACATGCTTTTATTCTACTTGAAAAAAATCATAGTAATGAGAATTCATGTTTGCAAAATGTAAAGGTGCTTTGAAATTTGCATGTACCTTGTAGCAATAAAGTGTATCACCGTGGATACAAGAAACAGGCCATGTTAGTCTACTAAAGAATTTAAGAATGCATCCATGTTGTCTCGAGAATGCATCTATCCATGCATTGCATATCAATCTTTTGAGTAGTCTTGAACATTATCATAAGCATGTATCAGCACTGAACAGAAGCCACCATGAGGATTATGGTTCGTCCGTGATGTATCTAAAATTGGAAGCTCCAATATCTCTAAGAAAATGCTTCTCTGGTATAGATAAATCATAACCCTGTTGCCATTCACGTTTGCAAGTTTGGCAAGGGAATCAACTAACATGTTGTGTTTCTGAGATGACTTGGGCTAATAATAGGACATTAAAGGCGGAGGTGAGAACAGCGATTGTCGCCCCTTGACCATCTGTTGCACTGGTCACACGACCTCCTCATATTCTTGCTCCGTTTCTACGTATTATTGCTAGTTACTCCACACAATCTGCCGTTTGATTTTGCCACTGCACAGCCTCTTCGTCGCTGCGTTCCACAAGGGCGGCCAATCGGATGACGCCCAGGAGGGCGCGTATGCGCCGGTGCGCCGGCTACCACGACCTCTTTTTCTTCAAATCCTTCTTCTCCAGCTCAACTCCCCAGTCCTCGTCCGCCCCTGCCTCCTTGACGGTCGCCACATCCTGTCCCTCCTTGTCGCGTCCTCCATCTCGAAGCTGTATGTGCATCCCACTGCCGCCCCGATCTGGTGGAAGCCAATCGTCTCCCATAGCCCATAGGCCATGGCGGTCGTCCGCCACCGTGCCAGGAAGAGGAGAGCACGACCCAAGCCACAAATCAGTGCAAATCCAGATTGCCCAATCCTGGCCACGTACTCCAGTACAAGAAGGGGAGTGAGCATAGAGCCTCCCTGTTTGGTCTCCACCCTCCAATTCGTCAGATTTGTGCCACTACAGGCATCAGATTGATCCCATCCGCTGCCTTTCCCCAGTCCTCCAACTCCCTTCTGCTCTCTCAGCTCGTTGTGGTGCTCCCAAAGACTCTGAAACCTCCCTGAGCTGCGTCGTGGACTCCCTGGGATGACGCTGTGGACTCCTGTGGCGGGGGCATCTCGGGTGGAACGGGGAGGTCCTGGCCGGCGGAGTGGGAGGCGCGTTCTCTACGGTAGGAGGGAATAGGCTGGGGCAGCGCCCGGCGGAGTGGGAGGCGCCCACGCTGCGGCTGGAGGAAGGGGATGCGGCTGCGCCTAACGGAGTGGGAGTAGCGCTCGCTGCGACTCGAGGAAGGGGCTGGGGCGTCGCGCTTGCCACAGAGGGGGAGACGCACTCGTGGCGAACTGACCGACCAAAGACAACAATTTGACTTAGCGGTGGCAGTGCTGTAATACCTCCGAATTCCAGAGGTAAAACGGTCATTTTCAGACGGACGGAGGACAGGAACAGTCCTTCCTTTATTATTATACTAGCACAGATGCCCATACGTCGCATCGGAAGAGAAAAATTGCATATATACCCTTCCCGTTTACACCACGTGTGATGGCCTCTAGCCACGCGGACCTAAGATGATAGTTCATAGCCATCACAGGGAGCTCGAAAGCTATTGTTGGCATCGCTATCGGCCGTCTCCTCGACGACCTTCGGATCGTCTAACTCGTGGTCTATCCACTAATGGCCGATGCTTTTGCTTCTTATCGACTCACCAACACAAATGGCATAAGGCACCAGGCTCAGGCTGAATATAAGAGTAGTTGATCGAAGTAGATCCTTTGATCAAAGATGCTCCTGGGTCTAGGCCATCAACGGTCATTTTGACATTCCATGCGTCTCGCTGCGTCCTGCTCTTTTCCTCCTTCCGTGTGTACAATTATTTTTTAGAGCTTCCACATAAAGACAATTCTAACACGATGGAGTATAGTTGAATTGAAAGTGATATATAGTTTGGTCTAAATTGTGATTCATGTTGGGTTGGCATCCCGCACACTTCGTTCGCTCTTCGAAACAGATCGTCATCCCATAGTGTGTGACGAAACAAATGTGCGTCCTCCCTGGCTGAATTGATCGGGTGATATTTTCTCGCACACCTCCTCTCCAGAAAGTGAAGGAATTCCTCAATCCCGTGCCTTTGCCTCACACCTGGCTGGACCAGCAATGGCGGCCATTGGCCTACGTCCTCGCAACCAGACCATTGTCATCATCAACCAGCTCCTGTCGCAGCGGGACACCGCAGAACGGCAGTAGCGCGAACGGTCGGCATCCGTGCGACGACACATGCACCATCGACCACTGCCATCGGTCTCGTCCCCACGCGTGCCTTGACGTGATCGAAGAAATTTTGGAACGGAGGATGTAATTCGGTATGAACTTCTTCTGGTTCGAGTTTGGAACAGTAGGGCCAGGAAGCAGCCGACGAAAGAAGAAACTGAGGACGACATAGCTGCCTGCCATCGATCGCTCTCGCGGTGGTTTGCCGCCTCCGGTCTTCGTCAGGCATGGTTGCGGTACCTGCCAGCAGTCAACGGGGCCATGTCACGCCGGCGCGAAGACGATCAACTCCACGATGACGGCCATGGCGATCGACGTTGCGCACAGTCCTGGTGTTGTCGGATATCTCGCTGCGCACTTTCCTTCTTTGTTTCTCCCATTGTAGAGATAAACCATAGCCTGTTGTATGTTTATATCGTGATGCCTACTTGATGATTCCTTGACTCCTTCTACAATTTGATATGCTGTTTGATTCGGTTAAGATTAGGATTGTCTCTTCCGTGGGGATGGGGATGTGTTGGGCGTTGGGGCGTCGGATGGACAAAAAGAAAAACTGTGCATTGAACGTTTTTAACTTATTGGTGGCATCGGTGCGTAATATGTGATTTGGTGGGAGGGTAGAACTGTCTAAAAAAGTGTTGACCGGAAGAAACAATCCGTCCTTTATTATTCTCGGTGCGTAATATGTGATTTGGTGGGAGGGTAGAATCGTCTAAAAAAGTGTTGGACCGGAAGAAATAATCCGTCATTTATTATTAGGTATAGATTATTATTATTTAGGTATAGATTATTTTTATACCATCAAAACATGGTTGGATCTTGGATCTGAAAGCTCCTCTTTGGTCATGGGCTATATGGATAGGTAGAGAAGGTTAGGTAGATCACCATGGTATAGATTTTTGAGGTTGATCATGATTTAGATCTCCAAGGATTGATTCCAAACTTTGAATAAAATAAGGGTGCCAAAACAGGTTAATAAATAGCCTTCAAAACCATGTGGGTTTTAGAAGCACAAGCTTCCAATTTAAACAAGTGAGGTAGGGATTGATATACCTTCATGAGTAGATTACAATCATACAAAGATTTGATCAAAAGGAGATTGATACGAATTGTTTGCCCGATCTTTCACGGTGCACCTCCTGATCCAATGGATCTGATAGATCTCCCAATCACGTGAGCGGAACACGTAACCTGAAGATTGGGGAACGCTAATCCTGCGAGCAACTCGACGATGAACGACGAACCTCACGTCGGGATAGACACGCCAAAGCTTGACAACCCTCGATAACTCGAGGACCTTCGCGCCCAGACGATTACTCTTGACAATTCAAGAACCCTCGTGTCTTTATTATGAATAACTGGACGAACGTCCGAGACGCCGTCACACATGCCGATCCCAGAGGGATGGTGATAATATGAACTTTAAGTTCTACATTATTCTAAATAAACTAAAAGCTAATTTAAACCCTAGATCGGCCAGCTCCTTATATGAGGGCTGGGGCGGACAAACTCGACCTAGTCGGTTGGACAGGCCCAAATCGACATCTAAACTAATTGGACTCTAAACAGGATATATCCGGTTCGGACTGGTCTGAACACGGCCGAACTATCCGGTTGGCACATGCCGGACTATCCGGGGTAGCCGAACATTCCGGGTGAATCAGCTGGATTCTCCGGGCTTAATCCCTCATCATCCTCCCGTTCTTCAAAAGGCGTTGTCCTCAATGGTAGAGGGTAGTCTCCAGAACGTGGCATCAGATCAGCAACATCACCACTCTCCGTCTTCAAGCTTCGCCAGTCTTCCACACCTCATCCTCCCGCTCGACTAGCTATCTTGAAGTCTTGCTCGCCTTCCACGCCACATCCTCCTTGTCGGCTTGCTTGACTTGATACTGTCCTTGTCGCTCTTTGGTCTTCGACACCATCAACTGACCGAGACACAAGCATCCTCCAACTGCAACTGACGGTATATCATGCATATCACCCATAACACACGGAACAAATTCCTGTACACCATGGATCCAAATAAGATGAATACATCTGGACACTTGACTGAAACAAGTGTCTGTAGACTATTTGACGATATCCGTAGACTGTTTCACGAACTGGCGGAAAAAATTGTGCTGACTTCGCTACGATTTGCGCCAAGATTTTGTACGTACCAAGTCTGCACTTTCCTTCGCTTCATACTGATCCGAATCAAATTCCTTTTTTTTAATTTCCTTGCTAGTACGTGCCTTGCTCCTTTCCTTGCTAGCTGGAAAGAATCTTCACGTACAAAACAACCCAAACCAAATCTGACTCCACGATAGAAACCATCCTGAACTCCTGATCTGACACGGTGCACATACGTACAGGAGTTTGGCTATTCGATATTCCTTTCTTTTGTTTCATGGACTCCGCACGATTAACAACCACAAACAACCTGTTACGGCAATCCGATTGATTCCGCTGAAAAACAATTCGCTACCCAGCTGCGCACTGGTCTCCGGTCGGTAGACGCTCGGAAATTTCGGCCCAGCGGATACTTCGGTTGGTTGACACCGGAGATTCTAGCCTGGGTCGGTCGGATCTTCACGTACCGTCACAGAAACAGATTTGGGACGATCGCTTCTTCTTCCTTGATGTTGTTGGCCACCTCCGCATGAACGAAGGCCTCTCGATCTTCACCAACAGTATGGCGACGGATTACCCAATGGTATCTACTGCAAATCGAGAAAAAACAGCCGACAACAAATCAATCTGCACCGTGATCAATATGACGCTCTGATACCAGATGATACAAATCAAGCCGATGATCCTTAAGTTTTGTCCCGATTTTTTACAGCGAGTAACCTGGATAGGAATTCTTTCAACAACGCCAATGAACGTCACCTGAAGAAGAGGAACGGATCCAACAAGCAACATGGAGAAGATCACCACGCCTCAAACCAAAACACGACAATCCTTGATGAACACAAGAACCTCCGCGACAATATCAATACGATAGATCACACGGCATCGCCATCCCCGGAGAGATGCTCGCCAAGCAACTCACACAATAGTTTTAGACTCAATTTCAAGCTAACCCTAAAAACCATGATTTATAGGCCTATATAAAGGCTGTTGGACGTCTAATATAGAGTTGGGGTCAAAACCAAACATATCTCTAACTTTCCTAATTTAAAAGGACTCTATTTGTAAACTGACAGAAAACGTCCGTCGACTTGTTTCGGTTGCCGCGCACAGATCGTAACGAACCGGGAGACCTGCGAGTACCCGTTGGAAAGATCTCAGAATTATCTTTCCAACAAGTATTTATTTGCTTAATTCGGAGTTAGTATGTGGAAACCACGTCCGTTTCAATTTCAGAACTTCTGTCTGTTCGAATTGAACCTTCCTTCTTGGTCGCCTTCCATCTCTCGGTTGCCTTCATTTTGATGATCTTCTCTTGCGTCTTACTCCCGCTCCTCCCTCATGCATATCGTTCCCATATCATCTGTGGAAACCACGTCCGTTTCAATTTCAGAACTTCTGTCTATCCGAATTGAACCTTCCTTCTTGGTCGCCTTCCATCTCTCGGCCGCCTTCGTTTTGATAATCATCTCTTGCGCCTTCCTCCCGCTCCTCCCTCGCGCATATCGTGCCCATATCATCATCCCCCTCTTCAAGAAGCGTTGTCCCCAACGCTTGCGGGTCAGGTCGGAAAGGTAGCGTGATATGAACAATCGCTTCATGCGTCTTCGCCATCTTCAAGTCTTGCCTGCCTTCCACTCCGCAACCTCCCTCTCGGCATGCTTGACTTGAAACAGCACTTGGCGCCTGCACCTCCTTGCGTCTCCATACGAGCTTTGACCTAAGTCCCACCGTCTTCTTCTTCTCAACTCTTGTTGGAACTCGGGGTTGCTGAATATGGACCTTCTTTGCACGACCTGGCATAAGATGAGTAATGCCTAGACCACACAACTGACGAACATGTCCATCCTTGCCTCTATGCATCCGCACAATTGTCCCAACAAAATGCCTCATAGGTGTGCTAACAAAACTGCTCTTGTTACCCCACTGCACCTCATGCACTGGAACATCAGGAGCACAACTATCATCCGTCTAAACACCTGCATCAACACAAACAACCTTCTGAACACATGCTGCAACATCATTCCTCTCAGCAATAAGAGGATGCACTTCAACTGGCTTGTCACTAACAAGTTCCACTGGCTTGTCATCTATAGGCATAGCTGAAGCAATATCAACATTGTCACACTGTGCATCATGCTCTCCATCCTGCACCTTAGCTAGCCCAGATTTTGGTTTAGCCTTGCGCACCTTCTCCTTATGTACCACAAGCTCTACATCAGACTTTATGTGACCATCCTGCATAGGTTTCAAAGTCTGTTGTTTGCCACCATGCACAAAAGAATATGTATTTGCTCGTCCAGCATGTGTAGCGTTGCGATCATACTGCCATGGACGACCAAGTAACAGCCCACATACCTCCAATGGCAACACATCGCACTCAATCTCATCAACGTAATCACCAAATATAAATGGCACTCGCACCTTATGAGTTACCTTCACTATACCACAACTATTTAACCACTGTAGATGCTTAGGTTCAGGAATACGCCATGTGGACAACCCCAATGCTGCCACCATTGCTTTGCTAATGCCATTAATACAGCTCCCTCCATCAACAATCAACTTGCATGCTTTGCCTTTGATCATACACTGCGCCTGAAATAAATTCCAACGCTGGCCTCTATCAACTGTCATGCAAGCATCTTCTTGTACTTTCTTGAGTTGCTAATTCAGCCCACTCAATGGTACAATATCCTCCATTGTAGTTTCAGCACACACAACAGCCTTGGCAACAACAGGCACTGCCACGCTGACCGGTTGCACTGGAACAACTGCTGGAACCTCCTTTACATGAGATGGAATAGACATAACTGCAACCTTGGGCGACTGCTGGACTGCCTTCATGGGCTTGGCACAAAATACCTTACGACGAGGAGACATAAAACAGCCACGCAAAAAATTACTGAAGTCATACCAAGTTGCATCTATGATGTCCTTCTCACACATCTCTCTATCCCACCAACGAGTTGTCTCCCCATCCACGCGTCGCAGTGCAAGAACCACACATGTAGAATCATCTAGATAGTCATATGTATGACATCTGTAAAAACCCTCTTTCATGTGACCTTCCCACAGCTCATATTCAGCATATGTCGCCATGTTGACAAGTCTCCACTTGATGTGAGAATCATCACATACGACACTGTTCAAGATGTCTAGATAATCATTGTACACATCACCAGATCTCGTCCCAGAAGTGCACCATTTGCCAAAACGATCACCCTGACACGACGTCATGCTTCCTAGTATGACTGCAGAACAGAAATTTTCAGGGCCGGACTGTCCGGGTCGGACGGATACTCTAAGAGGAAACCGTCGGACAATCCGGTGCACGGACATCGAGATCCAATCTGCACCACCACAACTCTCTGATCTCCACCAAGAACACACTCAGCCGATCAATCAACACAATCTCACCGTGAGCAACCTGGTGCTCTGATACCACATGATACGAATTGTTTGCTCGATCTTTCACGGTGCACCTCCTGATGCAATGGATCTGATAGATCTCCCAATCACGTGAGCGGAACACGTAACCTGGAGATTGGGAACGCCAATCCTGCGAGCAACTCGACGATGAACGACTAATCTCACGCCGGGATAGACACGCCAAAGCTTGACAACCCTCGATAACTCGAGGACCTTCGCGTCCACACGATTACTCTTGACAATTCAAGAACCCTCGTGTCTTTATTATGGATAACTAGACGAACGTCCGAGACGCCATCACACACGCCGATCCCAGAGGGATGGTGATAATATGAACTTTAAGTTCTACATTATTCTGAATAAACTCAAAGCTAATCTAAACCCTAGACCGGTCAGCTCCTTATATGAGGGCTGGGGCGGACAGACTCGACCTAGTTGGTTGGACAGGCCCAAACCGACATCTAAACTAATTGGACTCTAAACAGGATATATCCGGTTCGGACTGGTCCGAACACAGCCGAACTATACGGGGTAGCCGGACATTCCGGGTGAATCAGCTGGATTCTCCAGGCTTAATCCCTCATCAGAGATAATATGGATATGTGAGCTTCTTCCGAAATAGGCTAGATGATAAGATTTGCAGGAATTGTTATTTTCTTGCCTACAAAACCATCAAGAACAAGTGGTTTAAAAGGTGATCTATCCAAGGGAAGGAGTTCGCCTTGGTAGTCCTTATGATGGTCTACAAGAGGGTTCAAGTGCATTACAAAAAATGCACAAGTGTTGAGAAAGAGAGGCATTCAAGGAAGTGATGTTGAAAACAGTTTCCAGACTTGGTCATTTTTGGTAGTGTTGGAGATTTTGACTAGAATATGAGAGGAGATGATTTTGAGAGGGTGCAAGGTTCCAAATCATCATCAAATAGATGATGTCGAAGTGTATATGGATTAGGAAGGATCCATGCTTGATATTGGTCTTTATAGACTTGGAAGCTTCTAGAAGGAAGGAATTCAAAGGTGATCTAGTTAAGGATTTTAGATGATCATCTAGTGGCTATTGCTCAGCTTCTAGCTTGGTTATATTGCTTAGGGTTTATACTCTTGGATTTGGTTAGAAGCTAGATGATGAATTCCTAGGGTAGCTCACACTACTTCTTAAGCAGACAAAACAAGCAGCAAATCAAGGCTATTTATCAGACAGCAGATCAAGGCAATTCATCTTAGCAGGCAACTCAACTACTACTAGGGTTACCATCAAGCCCAGCTTGAGGTAAAGATGGGTATTTTGAAAGGTTGGAGTTTGAATAAGGGAGAGTCCTTGGTATCTCTACCAAGAGTGGAATTCAGAAGCTTTATAAAAAGGTTTTGGAAAACCTAGAGGTAAGAGTAGTTGAAAGTTCTGTCTTGAAAACATAAGGAGGTTATATTATATAGCTCTCCATAGTTTGGTTAATAGAAGCTAATAAAATAGTTTGGGTTGCAAAGGCATCTTGGCTCAGGTTTTGAAATGCCAGAACATTTGAATATGTAAAATAAGCCAAAACAATTTTGTGAAATAGCTTTTGTCAACTGATGGTGAGGTAAGGAGTATATCATATGGTATACATTCAGATGCACAAGAACGAGCAAACAACAAGCAAACATTGCATTACTAAATAAGAAAAAGTTTTTGTTCCTCCTGATTTTTGCATTCCGGACAACTAATCAGGGTTGCTAAAATTGGGATCTTACAACTGTTATCATCGTGGGACATGTCTTTAGTTCCATGGTGATGTCAGTTTTCGATAAAGGGAGTTTTTATTACTTAAATAGTTTTAAGCATTACACCCGACCTCTGCATAGGTAAAATGCACACAGCCGAAACAAAGTCCAAAGTCACAAAAAAATAAAAACAAACCAAGCGAATTACATATCATAATGAGAAATTGCAAAACGCCTAAGTTGCTTGATGGACAATCCGAAGATTATGCTGTCATCCATGTCGGGTAAATAGATTTCACGGCGTATCCTCGAGACGTGTACACACCTCCACAAAAAGGTCGTGAAACTCCACATGATGTAGAGATGACCATAAGCATAGGGTACCGGTACATCGGTAGATAATCTGAAAAAGAGAAGAGTTTGCAGAGTGAAAGACTTTATCATTTCTACATAGCCATATCGACCATATAATGGCAATCTCCCCCACCGTAAGAAGTATTTTGTACTTGTAATATATATCGTGTAACCAATTCCCAAATACATTGGCAACGCTACGTGGTGGATACGAGCCTGAAGTTGCTTGGATGAATGACCATATAGAATGTGTGAAATTACATTAGAAGAACAAATGCTTAATTGTCTCATCGTGGTGACAAAAGACACATTTCATATAATCTATGCCAATTCCTCTTAACAATATTGTCTTTAGTAAGAATTACCCCCGACGAAGATACCACATAAAAATATTATTTGTAGAGGTATTTTCATCTTCCAGATTTTTCTGTTATTATCAACTAGTAAGTCTGGCTGGACCAGTGCATTGTAGAACAAACTAACTCAGAATTGACTATTCTCGTTTAAATTCCAACGAAATTCATCAGATCTAGGTGCTAATTGGACTAACGCCAAGTGTTCAATCAAGACATTCTAAGAGTCAAGTCTGGTTCCAATTAAATCTCTTCTGAAAGTCACATTCGGAGGAGAAGACTCCATCACTGTGGCGATTGTATCACCCTTATGACGAACAATATTATCCAACACATGATATTGTTCTCAGAGTGTAGCATTTCCTAGCCACTTATCCTCCCAGAACCGTATCTTAGATCCGTTCTTGATTGAAGAAGATCCAAAGCGAAAGAAATGTTTCTTCGTCGCCATTAGACCATCCCAAAAATGTGAGTCACCAGGTTTCCAAATTAACTGGGACAAGGCTTTCGAGCCAACATATTTCCATTTAAGGAGATTTTTCCATACCCCATCTTCAGTAAGTAACTTGAAGAACCATTTACCGAGGAGGGCCCCAAGTCCACCCTGGTCTTTGGGACGGCAAAGCACACTCCACTTAGCTAGTTCATACTTTTTTCTCACTGTCACCCTACCAAAAGAATCTTGATTGAAAATAATCCAATCTTTTTAAGACTCCTTTTGGAATGGAAGAATGATATCATGGTGAAGTCAGTGTGCGAAGAATGTCATGGAAGTCGAGATCTGAGCACTAGTAATGGTAGTTTGAGTCCTAGTGGCGATGAGGGATTGGCTTAATGATTCATGACTTTTAGCACGTGAGAAGTTCAGTGTTTGGGCTTTCCGGGTGAAAACTCAAGGTCCGACCTTAATTGATTGTGTCTGGCAATGACCTTGTTGAAGGCATTGTTTTGAGAGCGCGACTTTTACTCCAGGTGAAAACCTATGATCTATGGGGCGAAGACGGCGCAAGTGCACTATTTCCTTCATGGAGGCATCGCTTTTGGAGTAGTTGGATTCTTGTGTTGTCTTGGTGGTGTTTGGTCCAAGGAATAGACCACTCTAGTAGGACTTGTCTTTTTTTTGGTAATTCTTCTTTAATTTTTTGGTGTGTGCATCCGTACTACCATTAGGGCACTGCGTTGTTGCAGAGGTTGGGCGTAATTGGTATCTTTGTGATATTAATATATTCTATTTCTTGAAAAAATTAAATTACGAAAGTCCTGCAGGCATGATGGGTATGTCCAGTCATGTCTTGTAGAACATTAATCTAAGCCTACCTTGCTAGTTGATACAAACTCGGGAACACGATCCCAACTGTGCGTCGTCCCCAACCAGGCGACACGGGGGAACCCAACCTCCAGTTGCCGGCGGCCCTCCCTCACCTCCTTACCTACCCCACCGATACCTGAGGAGGCCGTTCGATGCTGGACGGCGGTGGAATGACATCCTCAGTTTTTCCATCCTTTTTCCCTCGCCCTAACTCATTTTCCTATCATCACATCCGTTAATCTGATGTGCCGAGACAACCTGTCCAAGACCGTGGAGCCGATCCCGGCATGGACAACAATGTTCGGTCATAGTTTGGCGAGGCATACGCCCCGCCAGCCGTGGTCATCCATAGTAACGAAGGCGAGGGGCATGATGCCATCTGCACTCCCCACATATGTTCCTTGTCTGGTACCGTTGTGTGGGGAATGTTCGTTTGCGGTACCAAACTTCCCGGGTGAGTGCACCGCGGTGCCCGAGTTGTCATCAATCGCGCGGACAGGCCGTAGTAGAATCATCAATTGTCCAGAAGGGCCAAATGGGGGTGAATACAAATCTAACGCCCAAACGGTCGTCTGAACTAGACGAAAAACGGTTGAACTCAAATAGCGTTGTTAGGTCAACACTTCTTGGCCCGCCATGTCAGTATTCCTCGTTATCTTTTGCGGTCGTGGACTAGCTTACCCCTGTGTGGACCAGATCCCTGAGTGGACCAGATCTATTTCTTTGCTCTGCTCTGGTCTTCTCCCCTGCTCCCCTCCCCATAACATTTGCTCAGCTCCACCTGCTCATCTCAGATCGGAGCTCGCACTTGCTCTAATTTGCGTCCCCGCCATGTCCGGTCAACCTCCCACGCCTCTAATCGAAGCTCGCAGCTGTCGCCGTCGCATCGTCCACCATATCGGAGCTTCGCGTCCCTGGACTAATATCTTTCCTCTGGCTAGTCCTTCTCGCACGGCGGAGCGCGTCCCATCAGGCGATCCAGGCCGACGACCGGCCTCGGGAAGTTGCGTGCTGCCGCGCACCCCAGGCATGGTAGCCCTAGCACAGCAGTTCGACGACCACACTCTCATGGCCACCGTGCTGGGCATCTGTCCCGCCGTGTCGCCGGCAGAGTTGTTGTCGGCTTTCAGGTCTCGTTTTGGGATCATAAGAAATGAGGTCAAGATTGAGGTATGCGCGCCGCCATTCGATTTTTTCATCTGGTTCGAGCACAGCTCAGCCACCGAGCGCGTTCTGCATTCTTCCCATTCTTTCGAGTGCTGCGGGGAGAAAATGAGCTTCATGCGTTGGCATCGCGCCTGTGGGTGGGACGATCGCTTGGGGCAGCTTTGTTTCTTCTCCAAACTCGGCTTTGACTCCCTCCCATTGGATGCTTGGGAGCCGGAGGCCCTCAAGCAGGTCGTCAGTAGCCTTGGCGGCGAGCTGGTGGAAATCGTGTCACCGAGCAATAGATGGGTCATCGAGGTAAATGCGTGGCTGAAAGATCCTGATGTCGTTCCTAAGATGTACGAGGTGCAGATTCCAAGCAGGGTAGGGCGACAGCTTTGCTGGAAGCACCCAGTCATCATCCACTTGGAGGAGGTTCTGGAATCGGTACATGGCATTCAGGGCCCTGAAGAGGCTGCCAGAAAGCGTCCTCGTCGCCTACAGTGTTGGCCTGGAAGGATCGATGGCACATGACCACCACCGTTTCGCGACGGCGCACATAGTTTCGGTGGGGGAACCGGGCTTGGATGAGCTAGTGGTTCAAGACAGAGCTCTAGTGAATTTCCGTGGTATGTGTGGCTGATGAATTTGTAGTATGGAGAGCATAGCAGGAAGTTAGCATCGACTAAAAATGTGTAATAGTTTGAATCGATGTAATACGTGTGTGTAATAGTTTGAACTAGTATGTGTGTGTAATAGTTTGAATCGATGTAGTATGTGTGGGTAATGAATTTGATGTAGTGTGTGTGTGTAATAGTTTGAATCGATGTAGTTGAACACCGTACTTTATAATTTCTGTGAATAACCAAGGACAACCTCATGAAAAGAAGGTGGTCTGGCAATGAGCAATGTCAATTCTGTGGATGCTAGGAAAATGTAGTCCATCTCCTCTTCAAGTACAAGGTAGCTACATTTGTAACACGTTGAACTGTAGGACCATTTTGCAGGCAACACAAGACAAAGGAAAAATGTTTTACAGCACAGACAGCAGACGCAAAATCTGTAGTCTGGGATAAAAAGATGCTAGTTAACTGGATTTAACCACAACTAGTAATTGAAGGAAATAGATACTTGATAGTATTTGCTTACAACAGTAGTACTTCCATACAAAAGGGTCTTATACCTACACAAAAGTGGGCTAAACTCCCTACTAGTTTATAGAACAATTCGTCAGCATTTCATCTACAAAGCCATTCTTCATTCTGAACTTAACTATTCTACACTGAAGAAACTACATATCTCCACCAAAAAAGTTGGCTGGCCAATTGCCTTGAGAGGACATAAGTTCTTTGATGATTTAACCCAAACTGATTTATTGCCTTCTCGCCAAACTACAAGAAATCTGCATCGTTCATGCACGAGCGATTTGCGTGCGCTAGTCCCGGTTCAGTTGGACCATCCGCGTCGCCGCAACGATTTCTTCGAAACTGAAATTCGACATCTCCTTCTTGGGATCGTAGGTCCGTGTGAACTCGAAACTGAATTCCAGGGCTGAGCTGATGCCCGCCGCCGGCTCCGGCTGTCGAACAATCCAGCATGCTGAGTGTAGACGTTTGGTCGCCGCCACGGTACGGCCTCCGACGGTGCGTAGGATGGAGTGTCTTTGCCGCAGACGGCGTGCTCCTAGCCTCCCCACTGCGGTAAGGTAGTCCGTGCCGAAGCATGGACACGAGAGTTCCTAGACCTTGGCGCTACCATGTTCGATGGTGTGTAGCCTCGGCGGCATGCTCTCGTGAACGATTTGATACGTACCTTGTTCCCACTGCCTAGAGCATGCCGTAATGCTGCCGCGTGATTTCTCCACATCGCTCTCTTGGCCCTGTTTGCCGCATCTGGCACCGACGATGCAGCCGTCGCCGCCGCGGCCGATTCGGCACATTCGGGGAAATCTACCGCCTGGTAGGACAATGGGAGACCGGCCTTGAAGTAGAGCTTCATGGCCTGCCTTAGAGAGGCTAAATACCCCAGTTTCGGCGGCTGTCGCGGCGGCGGCGGCGACTGCTTAGGCGGGGCCATGTTACCCTAGTTGGTGCGGCGTGGAGGAGCTACGCAAGGTGAACTGTGGTTTGTCGGAGAAGGGGAGTGAAATACTGACAGTAGGTTTGGACTACGGGCACGCGTGAAAATAACCATCTCCCATTTCCTTAGAGGGAAATAATTCGACACTCGTTGTATTAACCGCTCAATCTTTATTTCCCTTCTCAGCATAAGAGTGCGAACGTATTAAAAAGATCGGTCGTGGCTATCCACCTCATCGGGCAATGTACCAGGACAGGTAGGAGATGGGACCGGGTTTCATTTTAGAAATGTTAACGACTGTGCCCTTATGTTTATACGATATTATTTATATGCCACCATGTACCGTCGATGGTAGCAACACCATCAGAAACAGGGGATGACGACGTGGCGTGTTTTCTTTTTTAAAGCGCATTAGAAATAGGGGATGCCGACGTGGCATGTTTTCTGACTGGCGGGACCGCCTCCTCCACCTTCGATGGCGCATCCCAGGTTCGAGGGCTGGTGCCGCCCACCAACACATTATTGTGCAATTTTCCATGTGGAACTTGAATCCCGACGCTGAGCTGATGCTCATGTCGAACACAGAGAATTGTGAAAGAAGCTACTAAAAATAAATACTTTGAATTCTGAAAGTACTAAAATTAAATACATTATATTTTTTTCTAAAAGGTAATACGCATACTGCTGATCGAAATAATATAAATACAGTACAAATTTCTACTTCGAAAAATAGACCTGAAAATGCTAGCAAATAACCTAGGATGAATATAGGATTCATTCTCCCCTATATATTTCGTCGATGGCGACTCCTACGTGCTGCAACACATACTCAGAGAACTCTCTACGTCTGCAATGTGCTGCCAGTATCTCGTCTAGAGGGTAAGGCCTCGGTGTATGTTCCAGACTTAAGCCATACGTCATTGTTGGTTCCTCTTCCTAGGCTTGAACCTCATGATCGTACAGTCTGATATAATTCCTGTATTATATGCAACCGGGTTTAACTGTGGGGTGTAACCTGGTGTCAATGGAGATAGACCGATTGTAATCAACAAAGAGGGCACGACTTCCAATGTCGCCGACGGCCTCGAGAGAGTGGTTCTCCGTGTCCACCTGGTACAACACCGGTTGTCCTTTGGCAAAATCCCCGTTCAACACAAGAAGCAGATCACCATCTGACTCCACAAGGTAAAATTTGTAAGTTCCGCGTACCTGTTCAAAGACTGGGGCCGAAATTATTTTGGCCATCGTGACAGTGCTCGCATGCTGCTCTAACTAGATGTTGGTCAACAAGATGTCTCCATTCTCAAGTAATGCATATACTTCCCCTCGGAATGCCATCATGCAGTCTAGAAGCATAGCAGGAGGTGGTGAATACAATCCTTCTCCAAATGATTCATTGATTTGCCCCGTTGGGGTGCTCTCATCCGCCCATGCAATATGATCTGGATAATTAGTGCAAACGAACACCATCGTCGGGGACTTCGTCACGACGACGGATTGCAGAAGATCAGATGGTATGTGTGCTTGAAACTCAGTGTTAGACTTATGAATGATTGGGTTCACAAGCCGAATCTGGTACGGCTCCACCCTCTGAGCAAGCACGATGACGCCACGAGAAACACCGACGAAGTAGAATCTTTTGGAAGAAGAGGGCATCAATTAGCACTAAGATGTTTACAATGGAAAATACCAATAAATATCGGATATTAATGTGAACCTGTGATGGACGTCCATTAGATTTGTCCTGAAGCAACGACCAGTGGTGAGGTTGAGGAAGGTGAAGTCGCCAACGTCTGGAAGTGTGTGATATATCATGATCCAGTTGTTCAGATGGAATTTGGTCATCTTTAAAGTGCGGCGCCAATCGGTGCAGACTTCCCGACAAGCAGCATAGGTGTCGACGTACTCCTCTTTCTCCAGCAAGTAGTCGGCTATCTTGCGAAGTGGGTCAGCCGGGAGATCGGACCATTTCCTCTTCATCTGGCTACTAGCCATGGCTTACGTGCAGGAATGTTTTGATCAAGGAAGAAAGAAGAACTACCACTGCGAGGAGAAGAAGAAGAGGAGAATATACGAGGGAGACGAAGCGGAACTGCCACTTCGAGGAGACGAGGAGACGAGGGAGAAGAAGCGGAACTGCCACTTCAAGTTTGGATCAACAGGCTTTTTTTTGGAACTAGCGCATGAACCAGCCATGCACTGCATGCAAGTTTTGATCAAACAGATTGACATGTGGGACCTGCTAAAAAATTCCATGAAGTGCTACCATGCATAGTGCGCTGACAGGTGGCATATTTTCTGACTAGCGGGCCCACCTCCTCCACTTTCGACGGTGCGCATCCTAGGTTCGAGGGCTGGTGCCGCCCACCAACACATTATTGTGCAATTTTCCATACTTTGTCACAACCAGCTCCGCTCCTCTGCTCCTGCTGCCGCCACTCCACCCAGGCGTGCACCGCTCTCGTCATCCCCTTGGGTCGTCATCCTCCCGCCCTCCCCTCCCTGCCATCCCCTCACGCCCCTCCCCTCCCCTCCCCGCCCTGTCTTCTTGCCGCCGTCCATCGCCCAGGCGCGTCTGGAAACGAAAACCGAGAGTCGACCGTTGGGTTAGGGGCCCAACGACGCTGGTGATCCAGATCCCGCTCGGAGATGGATCCTACAAGGCTTGAGAGCACGGATATGGGTCCTGCGTGGCTAGAGAGCACGGAATCTCCTTCAAGTCTGGAGAGCACAGAGGACAACGAAACAGGGGGAGAGGAAGCGGGGTGCAGAGCTTTGGAGGTATGGAGCCCGGAGAAGGTGCCGTGTGTCCACATTGAAGGGTAAGAACTATCATTCCTTTTCTGTATCCCCCAATTAGCGTTTCTAGTCCCGTGGTGATGGCAAGGATATGTGTTGGTAACTGCAGGATGTCTGTACAGCTTGTCCTTGAGCATGATGCTTTGTCAAGCGAGCATGAAGGCACTGAAATGTGTGGCGGTGCGGATGATGATGAGAAAGCATATCTAGACGTGGCTGCTGACCCTGATAGGATGGAGAATAGGGCATATTTGGTTGATTCAAACTTTGATCCTGACTATGGGACTGATGAGGAAGAGGAATGTGAAGATGTGGAAATGGGATGTAGATACGACGACGAAGACGAGGACAAGCCAGTGATACACTTTGACAGGGACAATCCTACAGTTGATGAGGGGACTGTCTTTGATAATGTGGAGGACTGCACATATGCAGTTGCAACCTATGCAATCAGAGTTGGGTTCGAATTTATCATTGAAAAGAGCGACCAAAAGAGATTTAGGCTGCACTGTAGGGAAAGTAATGTGTGTAAATGGAGATTACATGCATCTCCAATGCAGGGTGGACACCCATTTCAGGTTGCAATAGCTACATTTAGTTTCAGTCTTTCTCATATTTATTCTATTGATAACTATCTCTGAATTATTTGGATTCTTATCGAATGCAGATCAAAGTAACCACGAAGAAACACAACTACCCTAATACTTCTTTAAGTGATAAAATTAGACCGGTGATTACCAAGTGGATTGCTGCTACTGTACTTGACTGGGTGAGGCAGGATCATAAGATTAGACCTGCTGAACTCAAAGCAAAGATTAGCAAATTTTTTGTTGAGGGCAAACCTCTAGGGTGGCCCGATCTTTCACGATTCCCTTTCAAATCGAGGATGGAGTACGGGGAGAGGAGGGGAGGATGAACACGACGAACGCACGCACGAAGAACGCGATGAACACACACACGCAAAACCACGATACACACCAATAGCTCACGCCGGCGGTGACCGGTCCGGCGCAATCCCTAGGATCGGCGTCGGGCGGAGGACTCTCTCTCGAACCGGCACGACGAGACGGGAGACTCGGTGAGATCTTGACGTCTAGGCAAAGGGACACTGATGCCTAGGCCTTGTCACCGCGGAGGCACGATGCAAACTCCAACAAGGTTTGGGGATATTGGTGCTCCTTGGTCAAGGAGCATGAGGCAAGAATTAGATAGATCCACAAAGGGGTTTCCTCTAATTCCAATATCATGCCTAGGGTTTACAATGGAGGTGGGGGACTATATATAGGCCAGCCACTTAAACAGGGGTACTTTAGGAATAAAAGACAAGTTCTGGACGGACTAAGGGGTACATGGGCCGCAGGCCCAATGGCCTTTTCATGCTTGGCGATGGTCGGTCCGGAGACTCCGGTGTGGTGGACCGGAGACTCTGGTCTAGGCCAGAGATTCCGGTCGGTCTCTGCATCGGCCTCCGGAGGGGCCTTCAGATTGTCCCAGGGCCCTGTTCTGGGGGCAGACTAGAGGTGGGGCCGGAGACTCCGGTGTCTTCAGGCCGGAGACTTTGGTGGACTGGAGACTCCGGTGTGCGCAGACCGGAGACTCCGGTCTAAGCAGCTCCAGCGGCTCCTGATTCATGCTCTGCTCCTTGTTCTCCATCCTTGGGTGCTTGGTGATGAGTCGAAGCTTCGTACCTGATGATGCATATGGTAGTTGTTGAGGGCAAACCTCTAGGGTGGCCCGATCTTTCACGATTCCCTTTCAAATCGAGGGTGGAGTGCGGGGGAAAGGAGGGAAGGATGAACACGATGAACACACATACGAAGAACGCGATGAACTCACACACGCAAAACCACGATAAACACCAATAGCTCACGCCGGCGGTGACCGGTCCGGCGCAATCCCTAGGATCGGCGTCGGGCGGAGGACTCTCTCTCGAACCGGCGCGGCGAGATGGGAGACTCGGTGAGATCTTGACGTCTAGGCAAAGGAACACCGATGCCTAGGCCTTGTACAACGTGGAGGCACAATGCAAACTCCAACGAGGTTTGGGGATATTGGTGCTCCATAGTCAAGGAGCATGAGGCAAGAATTAGATAGATCCACAAAGGGGTTTCCACTAATTCCAATATCATGCCTCGGGTTTACAATGGAGGTGGGGGTCTATATATAGGCCAGCCACAAGTTCAGGGGTAATTCAGGCATTAAAGTAGAGTTCTGGGCGAAGTAGAGGGGTACATGGGCCATAGGGCCCAGCTAGGCTCGCAGGCCCATCACTTGGGCCGGACAGTCCGGGTCGGCATGGCCGGACAGTCCGGGCAGGGTGGACAGTCCGGGTCGGCACGGCCAGACAGTCCGGGCGGGGTGGACACTCCGGGTGGTGTCCGGGGAGTGTCCGATTCGACCTTCTGAATGTCCACACCAGGTCTGGGCTCGGGCAGGCCGGCCACTCCGGCTGAGTCGGGCCGGACACTCCGAGGTGGCCGGACACTCCGGATGGATTCGGGCGGACACTCCGGCAGCTTCAGCTCAGGTGCAGCTTCAGGGCTCGTGGGTCGACGCGGCGGGGGTTCGTACCTGATGATGCACAGAGTAGAGATATGTAGTAGCACGCCATCCAAGGAGGTATCAAATTGGCACGAGAAGAGGAGTGAGCTCACCTTAGCTTGCAGGAGTTTGGCTCGGGCACGAGTAATGGGTCCACTTGGGGGACTTGTTAGTGTAGATATAGAAGCGTCTGTAGGACGGGCTGCATTAGCTCCCCCCTTGGGAAAGAGTCGTCCTCGACTCTTCATGGATATCATCTTGAACATCTCCATGGTAGGGTGAGAGATCCTTGACATTGAATGTATTGCTTGCAAGGTACTTGGAGGTCGGGATGTCGATGATGTAGGCGTTGTTGTTGATTCGTTTGAGGACCTTGAAGGGACCATCTCCTCTTGGCTTGAGCTTGGAGTCACGTTCCTTGGGGAAGCGGTCCTTGCTTAGGTGTATCCACACAAGGTCACCTTCTTCAAATATCATCTCCTTCTTGTCCTTGTTTAACCTTGAAGCTTGGCGAAGGACTTGTTGTTCGATAGTTGCTCTTGTTTCTTCATGAAGCTTCTTCATAGCTTGTGCGCGCTTCTCGACGTCCATGTTTCTGCGCTCATGTAGAGGTAGTGGTAGGATGTCGAGCGCGGTGAGGGGCTCGAAACCATAGACGATCATGAATGGACTCATCTTGGTTGTTGAGTGCTTGGCTCGATTGTAGGCGAACTCGGCGTGTGGAATGCATTCCTCCCAATCCTTTAGGTTTTTCTTGATCAACACACGAAGGAGAGTTCCGAGGCTTCGGTTGACAACTTCGGTTTGGCCATCCGTTTGAGGATGTGATGTGGATTAAAAGAGGAGCTTGACACTGAGCTTGGCCATGAGGGTCTTCCACAAGTAGCTCATGAATTTGACATCGCGGTCGGAGATGATTGTCCTTGGCACACCGTGAAGACGGATGATTTCCCTGAAAAACAGATTTGCAACATGTGAAGCATCGTCGGTCTTATGGCACGGTATGAAGTGTTCCATCTTGGAAAAACGATCCAGAACAACAAATATAGAGTCATGACCATGCTTAGATCTAGGCAATCCTAACACGAAATCCATGCTAATGTCGGACCAAGGTGTATGAGGAATAGGCAATGGCATATAAAGACCATAGGGATTAGCTTGCGACTTAGCTTGAACACATGTCGTGCATCGTTGAACGTAGCGCTCCACGTCACGCTTCATCTTGGGCCAAAAGTAGTGATTGGAGAGCATGTCCAATGTCTTGTCGCGACCAAAGTGACCCATAAGGCCTCCACCATGAGATTCTTGGAGAAGCAAAAGTTGAAGCAACGACTTCGGAATGCATAGCTTGTTTTGTTTAAAAAGAAAGCCCTTATGCAAATAGAAATCATCAACTCCCTTGTCATTGGAGCACTTTGCGAAAATTGGTTCAAAGAACGGGTCGGAAGCATACAAAGATTTTATTTCCTCAAGACCCAACACGTTGATTTCAAGTCTCGTAAGAAGGCTTGTATGTTTGCGAGACAATGCGTCCGCAACTACATTATCTTTGCCCTTCTTATACTTGACAATGTACGGAAAAGATTCCATGAACTCAACCCACTTAGCGTGTCTCTTGCTCAAGTTAGCTTGGCCTTTGAGATATTTCAACGACTCGTGGTCGGAATGTATGATAAATTCCTTAGGCCAAAGGTAGTGTTGGCAAACTTGAAGGACACGAACTAAGGCCAAAAGCTCTTTGTCATAAATCGGACAGTTAAGGCGAGCACCATCAAGTTTTTCGCTATGGTAGGCTATAGAGAACGTCCGTTTTGCATAAGGACTCCTCCAATACCAATACCACTAGCATCACACTCTATCTCAAAAGTTTTTGAGAAATCCGGTAAAGCAAGAAGAGGTGCTTCGGTGAGCCTCTTTTTAAGTTCATCAAAAGCTTTTTGTTGTGCTTTGCCCCACACGAAGGTGACATTCTTTTTGGTCAATTCATTAAGGGGACAAGCAATGGTTGAAAAGTCTTTCACAAAGCGACGATACAAACCGGCCAACCCATGAAAACTTCGGAGTTCACTCACATTTGTTGGTATGGCCCAATCTCGTATGTCCTTTACCTTGGAAACATCAACTTCAATTCCCTTCGAAGAAATGACAAATCCAAGAAAAATCAACTTGTCTTTAGCAAAAGTGCACTTGGGAAGGTTAGCATAAAGCTTTTCATGTCGAAGGATTTACAAAACTTCCTTGACATGTGTTATATGGTCCTCAAGTGATTTGCTATAAACAAGAATATCATCGAAATAAACAACAACACTTTTTCCAATGAGAGAACGCAAGATGTGATTCATAAGGCGCATGAAGGTGGATGGGGCATTTGATAAACCAAAGGGCATAACCAACCATTTATAGAGACCAAGTTTGGTCTTGAAGGCGGTTTTCCACTCATCACCTCCAGCCATGCGTATTTGATGGTAACCACTACGAAGATCAATTTTCGAAAAAATAGTGGCTCCACACAACTCATCAAGAATGTCATCGAGACGTGGTATGGGATGTCGATAATGCGCGGTGATAGCATTGATTGGACGGCAGTCCATGCATAACCGTAACGTATCATCCGTCTTTGGAACCAGAATCATGGGTACAGCACTTGGACTAGTGCTAACTTGGATCAAACCTTTGGAGACGAGCTGGTTGATTTGGCGTTCGATCTCCTTCGTCTCCTCTGGGTTCGTGCGGTAGGCGGTGCAGTTTGAAAGAGGTGCACCGGGGATGAGGTCAATGCGATGGTTGATGCCGCGAAGAGGAGGTAGTCCATGTGGGAGCTCTTCGGGGAACACATCATTGAATTCCTGCGAAACACTCATCAAAGAGGGAGGAACACTGGTTAATTCATTAGTTCCTTGCGCTAGTCCCTTGCAAAGGAGGACATAGTGCAAGATGGATGGGTTCTTCCGAACATCTCTCATCTCACTTTTGGTGGCAAGGAGAACACTCTTAGTTTTTCCACTCGAGTTTGGCTTGTGGCTCTCACTCACTATGAGGTGGTTCTCTCTCTGACCGCTCTTCTCACAAGTAGGTGTTGTGCTTTGCGCCCTCGCTAAAGCCTTTGCATTGTCCGCAATTATTTGGCTAGGAGTCATCGGTTGCAAAACACATGTTTTGTTGAGCCATTTGAAGGTGTATACATTGGTGCGACCATCATGTTGAGCAGCCTTGTCAAATTGCCACGGTCGACCAAGAAGCATGTGGCAAACTGTCATAGTGACCACATCACACTCCACCGTATCTTTGTAAGGACCAATGGCGAAGGAGACCGATACGGTATGCTTGATATTCACGGACCCTTGGTCACTTAGCCATTGCACGTGGTAGGGGTGCTTGTGTGGATGGAGGGCGAGGTTGAGCTTATCACACAACTCGGTGCTAGCAAGGTTGTGACAACTCCCTCCGTCAATGACCACCTTGATAGATTTGCCATTGATGTCGACTCGTGTTTGGAAGATATTGGAGTGTTGGTCTTCATGCTCTTGTGCTTGAGTGGTTAAGATCCTTGTGACGACAAGCGATGGACTTGCGTCATGCTCACACATGAGGAGTCATCTTCAACTCGTTGCCTTGCCATTGCTTCCTTGACACAGGCATCAAACTCATCTTCACTCAAGTACTCTTCATCACCATTGTCATGGATGAACAAGACTTTCTTGTTTCCACATTCGGCTGACTTGTGTCCTTTACCTCCACACTTGTAGCATTCACCATTGAAAGGTGTATCACTCTTTGCTTGCTTGCCACTTGGGGGCAGTTTTCCTTGATGGAGTGTGGGCTTGAAGGAAGGCTTGGAGGTACTTGAGGAGCTACCACTGAAAGTTGTTGGTGTAGCGGTTGAAGCTTGCTTGTAGGTGAAGTACGTCTTTGGCTTGTTGTACTTGATGTCCTCTTGCACTTGACGTTCAGCCTTTGATGCTATGTGGACAAGCTCAACCATGGTATTGTATGTTTGAAACTCGACGATGCGCTTGATTGGGTGATTCAAGCCAATAAGGAAACGTGCCATTGTTTGCTCCATGTGCTCATCAATGTTGGCGCGAATCAAGTTGAGTTCTATTTCCTTGAAGTACTCTTCCACGGTCTTTGTCCCTTGACGAAGTGCTTGAAGGTTGTTGAAGAGGTCACACGTGTAGTGCGCGGGGACGAACCGGGATCTCATGTGAGCCTTCATGTCATGCCAAGTTGTGATTGGCGTCTCTTGTCTTGCATCACGAGCAACTTGAACTTGTTCCCACCAAAGGTTGGCGTAATCATCAAACTCAAGCGAAGCCATGGTGACCATCTTCTCGTTGCTATAGTTGTGCATGCGGAAGATCTTGTCGACTTTGAGTGCCCACGAGAGGTATTCTTCGGGGTCATTGGATCCGGTGAACTTGGGCATTGTGAACTTGATCTTGCCAAAAGTTTCTTCATCGTTGCGGTCATTGCGACGAGCTTGGTAACCTTGTTGATGATCTTGTAGCTGGGGAGGTGGAACTTGGTTCTCGCGTCCTTGTTGCGGAGCTTGCTCTTGATATTGTTGTTGAGGAGCTTGCTCTTGCTCTTGGCGCGGTTGTTGACGTGGTTGAGGCGCTTGGGCCTCATTGTGGCGAGGGTGTGGACCCTCTTGACGCGGTTGATGCCGAAGAGGAGGCTCGTTCGTCGGTTGGTGATGTTGGTTAGGCACATGGGCCTCATGGCGACGAACATGGTCATGAGCCTCTTGACGTGGTGGGCGTCGCTCAACTTGTATCACTTGATGCTCCAAGTTTTATTGAGGTGGAGGAGGCGCCTCGTGATGACGATGGTGTTGGTGCGAATGTTCATGACATTGGTGACGAGGAGGAGGATCTTGGAGAGCTTCACGTCGATGACGATCTTGATTCTCCAAATTGGAGTCATCACTTGTTGTGTCAAGTATGTGTCGCGGTCTTTGGTGGTAGACTTGCGGCTGCACTTGCGGTTGCGCTTGTTGTTCCTCTTGTGGTTGCTCTTGTTGGATCACTAGTGCCCTTGCATGATGACGGTGTGCTTCTTGCCTTGCTCGTGGCCTTGAAGAGAGGTCACCATCATAGCTTGACGTTGCGGCATGCCGTGGGGAAGGTACATAGTTCAAAGAGGTTCCGTCTTCAACCACGGGGGCATCATTGCGTCTTGGAGCACTTGGATGTAGGTCTTGTTGAAGGGGTGCATGACGACGCGAAGAACTTGAAGAGCTTGAAGCACATGAACGCGGTCTTGCCATTCCATCGATGAGGCGTCGAAGATTGTCATTTGTTTCGGCGACAGAGCGTTGAAGCGCTTCATTTTGGTGGCCGAAGTTGTGATGCATTGCATGCATTTGTCGTTCAAGGCCGTCGAAGCGGTTGTCGATGTTCTTGAACTCGGCTTGCGTCTCACCAAACTGTTCATCTTGTCGCGTCTCAAGGGCTTGGCAACATTCACGGAACTCTTGGCGGACGATGAAGTGGCTTGCACCCGTCATGTACGGACCTTGATCTTCTTCTTGGGGAGGAGGTTGGCTCGGCTCACCGTGCCTATCCATCATGCAAGACACCCAAGTATTGTATATGGAAGTGTAATATGGTGGTGTTAGCCTTGTACCTCACCATGAGGATTGCACCAAACTAGAAACCATAAGTGAGAGCTATAAGCGTGCAAAGTGGAATTGCAAAGAAAACTCACACTAAAGAAAGAGCTAACTCTCAAAAGCTTGTTGGTGGTAGGTTAGGATTGTGGAATGCCAAAGAACCAACCAAAAGAAAAGGGATACTCAAAAGTGGGTAAAATCTAACAAAACTCAAGTCAAAGGTGAAGGTCAACAACTCAAAAGGGTGACGGGAACCTACAACTATATACACACACATGGAGAAAGTTGGGATTGACACGACTATGAAATGGGCAAACAAAATGTCCTAATGAATACTAAGCTCGTTGTCGTGCCAATGCAAGGAGACACCATGGCTCGTTTACAAAGGGGGAAAATGAGCAACGGATTTGTGCACTTGTCTTGGCGCTCTTTTTTTCTCTCTTGCTTACAAGCTTTGAGACTCTCTTTGGCAATGGGAGACTATTTTTCTTTTGCTTTTTCTTTGTATCTTTTTCTTTCTTTTGTATTTTTTTTGCTCTCCCTTGATGCTACCTAGTCACACTTGATATTGCTCTTGCACTCTCACTATCCAAGGACAAATGCACAATGCTCAAGCAAACACAAGATGAGCCACTCTCATAGGATAGGTACACACAAAAGAAGATAGGGGTTAACAAGGTGACGCAAGTTATACCTTCGTTGGTGATGATGAACTTGGCATCCGTGGTGCGGGATGATGTTCGTGGGCTGTGGTGTCGATGAGCACGGGGGTTGTCGATGCGGAAGCTTGTTGTTAGTTGACGACACGCACACGGGCACAAACAAACAAGAAGAAATTAGCCAATGCAAGATTAGAGGCAAAACTATCAAAATCAGGCGTCAGGCCGGAGACTCCGGGGTTTCAGGCCGGAGACTCCGGTGTGCAGGCCGGAGACTCTGGTCTAGAGTCAGATCGTGAACTGCTCGTGTTCTTGAGCGGAAATCCACGCCTTGTGTCCTCAAATCCGCAAAAAATTGGCCAAATTGGGCTGGGAAAATGCAGGATAAAGCTGGACCAACAGTTAAGACAAGGTTTGGTCAGATCAAAACCACAAATAACACTCCAAATCAAGAGATCAATCCAAAGGCAAATTTTGGCTGTTTTTTGGGGATTTCCAAATTTTTGGTGGATAGAAGAAAAATTTGTGGGGGAAATCGTGAGGAACTTGGCTCTTGATACCAATATGTTGAGGGCAAACCTCTAGGGTGGCCCGATCTTTCACGATTCCCTTTCAAATCGAGGATGGAGTGCGGGGAGAGGAGGGGAGGATGAACATGACGAACGCACGCACGAAGAACGTGATGAACACACACACACAAAACCACGATACACACCAATAGCTCACGCCGGCGGTGACCGGTCCGGCGCAATCCCTAGGATTGGCGTCGGGCGGAGGACTCTCTCTCTCGAACCGGCACGGCGAGATGGGAGACTCGGTGAGATCTTGACGTCTAGGCAAAGGGACACCGATGCCTAGGCCTTGTACAACATGGAGGCACGATGCAAACTCCAACGAGGTTTGGGGATATTGGTGCTCCTTGGTCAAGGAGCATGAGGCAAGAATTAGATAGATCCACAAAGGGGATTCCACTAATTCCAATATCATGCCTAGGATTTACAATGGAGGTGGGGGACTATATATAGGCCAGCCACTTAAACAGGGGTACTTTAGGAATAAAAGACAACTTCTGGATGGACTAAGGGGTACATGGCCACAGGCCCAAATTCCTTTTCATGCCTGGCGATGGTCGGTCCGAAGACTCCGGTGTGGTGGACCGGAGACTCCGGTCTAGGCCGGAGATTCCGGTCGGTCTCCGGACCGGCCTCCAGAGGGGCCTTCAGATTGTCCCAGGGCCCTGTTCTGGGGGCAGACCGGAGGTGGGGCCAGAGACTTCGGTGTCTTCAAGCCGGAGACTTTGGTGGACCGGAGACTCTGGTGTGCAGACCGGAGACTCCGGTCTGAGCAGCTCTAGCGGCTCCTGCTTCATGCTCTGCTCCTTGTTCTCCATCCTTGGGTGCTTGGTGATGACTCGAAGCTTCGTACCTGATGATGCATAGGGTAGTTGCATGAAGTAGCATACCATCCAAGGAGGTATCAAATTGGCACGAGGAGAGGAGCGAGTTCACCTTAGCTTGTAGGAGTTTGGCTCGGGCACGAGTCATGGGTCCACTTGGGGGACTTGTTGGTGTAGATGTAGGAGCATCCGTAGGACGGGCCGCATCAAAGTTTAACGTTCTGATTCCTTACCATAGAGTCTTTGATGGGAAGGAGATGGCTCTAGACTTCATTCAAGGCAAGTGGAATGACAGTTTTCATACGTTGTATAGTTTCAAAGCTCAGGTAGAGAAAACATAACCTAGTAGTGTTGTTGACATCGATTACGAGGTTGTGAAAGGAAGAGAAAAGGTCTCGAGGGGGGTCAGGTATAAGCAGGCAGATAAGATATGCTTCAGGAGATGTTTTGTCTGCCTAAAGGCATGCTGGAAGGGGTTCCTAGACGGCTGCAGGCCATACTTGGCAATAGGCGCAACTTCTTTAACAGGGAAGTTTAGGGGACATGTTGCTTGTGCTTGTGCTTTGGACGCGCATAATTGGCTTCTACCCGTAGCTTATGCTATTCTTGAGGGTGAATCAAATGAAAGCTGAACATGGTTCTTGCAGAGACTACGGGAAGTAATTCGTCACCCTGAAGGCTTGGTGATACACACCGGTGCATGCGAGAGTCTTGAGAATGTTGTTGATGCTGTGTTTCCTGGGGTTAAGCATAGGGAATGCATGCGGCACCTCGCTACTAACTTCACGAAGAAGTTCAATGGAAAGATCTTTGAAGAGGACTTGTGGCGATCAGCATACACATACACCCGAAGCACGCATGCAACTTACTTGCAGAACATGTATGTAGTGCCAAAGGTGAAAAAATACCTTGAAGAACATCACACCAAGCTATGGGCCAGAAGCAAGTTTGGTGAGTTAAGCAAGGTGGATTTTGTTTGCAATAATTTGGCAGAGAGTTTCAACGATAAGATTTCGGGCATGAAGACACTTGGAATTGTTATTTTGTTGGATGCAATAAGACAATGCCTAATGGTGAAAATAGATTTAAGGCAAAGAATTTGTGCAAGAAAATTTTTAGGCCATAAAATAGTTGCAAAGGTGGTTATGTTACTGAATGCAAGAACCAGGGCAATGAGAATGATAAAGATGAGGATGGTCAGAAGTTCCAGAACATTGGCTGAGGTTTATGCAGAATACAAGCGTGGAAGTGAATGGAGGTACACTATAGACATTGGAAACAAGACTTGTTCATGCAGGCAGTGGCAGATTACTGGTCTGCCATGTCACCATGCAATTTACTTCATCTTAAAGCTTAGAGGTAGTGGAGCTGAAATAGAGAACTATGTCGACAACTATTTCTCCGTGGACAAGTTTGCTGCAACTTATGCAGAAAACGTACCACCTATGGCCGATGAAAATGGTTGGGAGATTGTCGATCCAATGTTATGGGTCTCCTTGTCGATTTACCATTGGAGTGGCCCGATCTTCACAGATTTGAGGCGGAAGTGAGGGAAAACACGATGAACACAACGAACACAACTCTAATGCAAGGTAAAGATACAAACACACGCCAAATCACACCCAATTTGATTTGCTCTCGTTGGTTCGAACAACCAATCCAATAGAATCCTCGACGAGAGACCTTGCGGTAGAATCACCAAAGGAGAGATCGGCAAGTAGATGGTAGAATCCAAATCAAGGAGAGAGCAGCAACCAAGTAGAATCCCAAAGGGGAGAGACCAAGCACTACTAGAATCCTTGATAGGGAGAGACCAAACACTTGAGGAGGGTCTTGACAACTTGGAGAAGGGCACCGACTCCAAGGCCTTGTACAACTCATAGATTTACTAATGAGAGGGGGTTCCTATCTAGGGTTTTGCACATGCCTCAATTCATCATCATCTCTATGGTTTCAAGGAAGGGGTGAGGGCATATATATAGGCCAGCCACGAGCTAGGGGGTAAAACAAGCGTAAGCAGGAAGTTTAGGGCGTTACATGGGCCAAGCCCAGCTTAAGGCACGCAGGACCACGATGCTCGGTCCGGAGACTCCGGTGTGGGGGTTCGGAGACTCCGGTGTAGGCCGGAGACTCCGGTATGTCTCCGGTGTCGCCTCCGGAGGGGGTCGTAGACTGTCCTAGGCGCAGGTTCGAGGCTCGGTCCGGAGACCAGGCCGGAGACTCCGGTGTGGTAGACCGGAGACTCCGGTCTGCTGGTCCGGAGACTCTGGTCCTGCTTCAGCAGCTTCTTGCGTCTTCTCTTCCAGGCCTCTTGCTTGGGTGTCTTGGCTCTAGACCCATCCTTGCTGCATCTCCTTGGCATCATGTTCATGGACCTAGTCACATCATGGGCATTTGTCTCAAGTAGGATTCCATTCACACAATAACCAATGAAAGGCAAAGCATGGAAGGAGTTCACCTTTGGAGTGATGATTAGCGTGGCATGATGTGGACCAAAGGTGGTTTCCATATGTTGGGCTACATCATCTCCCCCCGTTTGAAAACGAGTCGACCTCGACGATGTTGGCTCATCATGTAAGGAAGGAGATGTGTCCTTCTCAAACTTGTTGAAGAGCTTGTGGTACATCTTGCCATCATGTTGTGGTTGGAGATCTTGTAGCCTTATCCTTGTAGTTGGTGGTGTATCTTGGGTACCTTGCAAGACCGACAACAAAGAGAGAGAATTGTTTGAATGATTGTTAGTATGGGTCACACTCAAGTCTCTCTTCTCACATTTTGTGGCTTGCGTCGTGGCACTCATGATTTTTCCACTCATTTTTGGCTTGTGGCACTCACTCTCTTGATGGTGGTTCACTCTCTCACCACTCGTCTCACAAGGGTCCTTAGCTTGCTTTATCTTGTTGACGGGTGTCATGTTGAATGCGATGACTTGGCTTGGCGTCATGGGTTGGAGCACCAATCTCTTGTCATTCCACTTGAAGGAGTATTGGTTGGTGGAACCATGATGCATTGTATTGCCATGGCCTTCCAATTAGCATGTGGCACACGGACATTGGCACGACATCACACTCGACGGTGTCTTCATACGGGCCAATCTTGAAGGAGACTTGGACCTTGGATGTTATCTTGAGGGCTCCATTGTCATCCAACCATTGGACAAGATAGGGTGAGGGTGCTCTATGCATTGCAGCTTGAGTATATCACAAAGCTACGTACTTGCGAGGTTTCGGCAACTACCTCCATCAATGATCACTTTGATTGACTTGCCATCAATTCCAGCACGAGTTTGGAAGATATTGAGGCGTTGGTCCTCTCTTGGGATGGAGTTTGTTGTCGTGATTTGAGCTATGACAAGTGCGGGGCCCGGATCATGCTCGCATACAAGTGTTTCATCCTCTTCCATTGCGGCTGTCCTTGCAATAGCTCGTTGAGTGAGAGCTTCATATTCCTCTTCACTTACGGAGTAGGTGGCGCCATTCTCATCCGTAAGCATCACTCGTGAGTTGGTGCACTCATATGACTTGTGACCTTTCACTCCACACTTGAAGCAAGTGACTTGACTATCCGATGTCGTGTTGGAGGAGGGTGCTATCATAGTCTTTGCTTGCTTGGATGAGCTCGTTGCTTGGTTACTTGGCTTTGCGGAAGCATTTGCATTGAAAAGTATGTCTTGGGCCTCTCGTATGCATTCTCCTTTTGCAAGTGCCGCTCAGCTTTGGTAGCTTGATGGAGAAGCTCAGTGAGGTTCTTGTATGGTTGAAAGTCAACAACCTTCCTTATTTGGCGGCTCAAACCGTTGAGGAACCTTGCTATGGTTTGCTCTTCGAGCTCTCTCACATCAGCTCGCATCATTGTTTTCTCCATTTCCTTGTAGAACTCTTCAATTGACTTGGTGCCTTGTTTCAAGTTTTGTAGCTTGTCGAAGAGATCTTGGCGATAATGCTCGGGGACGAAGCGTGTGTATATCACTTCCTTCATCTCGGTCCAAGTTTCAATGGGAGGTTCCTCATTCTTCTCGCGGTTCTTTTGGAAGTCTTCCCACCAAACATTTGCATAGTCCTCAAACTCAAGGGATGCCATTGCAACTTTCTTTTCTTCGGAGTAGTTGTGAACTCGGAAGATCTTGTCAACTTTGAGCTCCCAATCAATGTATGCATCGGCGTATTCTTCTCCCTTGAAGTTGGGCATAATGAACTTGAGCTTCCCAAACTTGCCCTCTTCATGTTCACGGTGGAAGTTGCGGTGATCTTGCCTTATGCTTGCTTCACTTGGTGCACGTGGTGGTGGAGGAGGAGCTTGATTTTCTCGAGGACGCGGTTGAGGAGGAGCTTGATGCACAAAGTCTCTTCTACGCCTTTGCTCGGGATCATTTGCATTCATTGGTTGTTGATGACGATGGTGGGGTTGAGCGTAGCGGTTGTTGTGTCGCGTGCGGTGTGCATCCTCGTCATCATCACTCGTATCCCATTGTGGTGCTCGATGAACTTGTTGTTGATGGCGATGGTCATGGTTCGGGTGTTGACGCCTATCAAAGCGGTTGTGTTCACCATGGCGTTCTTGCTCTTGGGGTGGTGGTGGCGCTTGTACCATAGCTTGTTGTGGAGGGCGACCATGTTCTTCTTGGTGTTGTGGATGCACTTGGTGATCATGGTGTCGATGACGTCTTGCTTGGTGCGGTTGTTGATGTTGTGGCTCAACCGCTTGTTCATGGCGATGACGAGCTTGATGTTCCCCATTGTGGTGGTGGGGTTCTCCATGATGAGAATGGGAGCGCGAGGAGTCGCCATGATGACTTGAGGAGCGCGCGCGAGACGAACTTGATGAGCTTGAATGGTGTCCATGACGGTTGCCGAGGTTGGCAATAGCTTGGTGAAGAGCTTGGAATTGAGCATTGTGCTCCACTTGGCGTTGCCTGTCATGGTAGTCGAATTCTCGAAAAGTTTCATCAAGCCGGTTCTCAAGCCTCTCAAATTGGCCATTGAATTCTTGGCGTTGCACCCATAAGTTGTGGCGCGTGGCAAAACCATCTTGGTTGTTGAAGTTGCCATCTCCACTTTCTCCGCTTTCCCTAGACATGTTATGTGACCACAAGTGAAACGAGGGTGGTATTGGTGGTATGGTATGTGCTACCTTGCCTCACCAAGTCAAAAATTGGAAAGGTTGTTCTTGCCGAGAGCAAAGCGAATACACAATACACACACACACAAAGGCCTATGGTGGATGGGTAGGAAGGTGGATAGCAAATGGAACAACCAAACGAAAAGGTTATTGTCAAAAGTGGGTAAAATCCAACCAAAAACAAAGTCAAAGGAAAAGGTCAAAAATGTGATGAGAACCTACGACTATACACACATGGTGGAGATTAATGTGGCTAACATGACTATGAAAATGAGCAATGAACAAAATTGGTCCTAGCGAAGACTAATGCTCGGTGTCATGCCAACACTAGGAGAGACCGTAACCCGTTTTCCAAAATATGGAGAAGCAACGGATTTGTATGCTTGCCTTGCTCTTGCTCGCACTCTTGCTTAGAAGCTTGGGACTCTCTTTTGTATTGGTATCTTCTCTTTTTCTTTTGCTTATAAGCTCTTTTTTTGTACCTCTTTCTTTGCTATGCTATGGAGTCAAGTTTTTGCTATTGCCTCTACACTATGACTTATGCAAGAGCAAGCGCACAATGCTTCGGCAAACACAAGATGAGCTACTCTCGATAGGTTAGGTAACACACAAAGGAAGAAGGGTTAACAAGGGTGGTGTAAGTTATACCTTGTGGTGATGTCGCACTTGCAACTGTTGGTGGAGGGATGGTTCGAGTTCTTTGGTGTCGATGTCGAGTGTGAGGCATTG
The DNA here is from genome assembly GCA_910589775.1 of Avena eriantha. Classification (NCBI taxonomy): domain Eukaryota; kingdom Viridiplantae; phylum Streptophyta; class Magnoliopsida; order Poales; family Poaceae; genus Avena; species Avena eriantha. The sequence goes on from OU342743.1 coordinate 391,909,941, forward strand.
CGGAAGCTTTTGTTAGTTGACAGACACGCACAGGAAACATAGACGTCAAAAGGAAATTAGTCGAAAAATGAAAAGGGGTCAAATTTTTGTCAGGGCCGGAGACTCCGGTGTGGCTGGTCCGGACACTCTGGTGTAGGCCGGAGACTCCGGTCTTTTGGTCCGGAAACTCCGGTCTGGGCCGGAGACTCCGGTCTGCCGGTCCGAAGACTCCGGTCTAGAGTCTGCACGACGAACAGCTCGTGTTCTTGAGCGGAAATTCGGCCCTTGAACCCTCAAATCTAGAAAATTTCGACCAAATTGGGCTGGGAAATGCAGGGCACAAGTAGGCCAACTCCAAAGACAAGTTTCTATTGGACTAAAACCACAATCAACTCACCAAAACTAGAGATCGATCCAAAAGCAATTTGGGGCTATATTTTTGGTCTTTTTCAGTTTATGGTGGAAATCGAATGGCGAAGTCAAATCCGTGGCAACCAAAAGCTCTGATACCAGTTGTTATGGGTCTCCTTGTGGATTTACCCTTGGAGTGGCCCGATCTTCACGGATTTGAGGCGGAAGTGAGGGAAAACACGATGAACACGACGAACACAACTGTAATGCAAGGTAAAGATACAAACACATGCCAAATCACACCCAATTCGATTTGCTCTCGTTGGTTCGAACAACCAATCCAATAGAATCCTCGGCGAGAGACCTTGCGGTAGAATCACCAAAGGAGAGATCGGCAAGCGGATGGTAGAATCCAAATCTAGGAGAGAGTAGCAACCATGATATGGGGTGGCCCGATCTTCTCAGTAAGCGGATGGCGGTGATGATGGTGGATGATAGATAACTAGCCTGTAGCTATGAACTCTCCCGCTCGATCCCTGATGCCAATGCAACATCTCGCGAACCTTGTAGGATATTCACAACACCACGCTCTTGCGCATGCAGCCGTGACCACGAATGGTAGTATGCAATCTACTAATTCCCAATGGAACAACATATCACACTCAACTATAGTTGGTAGATTCGAACACAGGGTAATTCCAGAGGTTCTATGAAAGAAACAACTCCAAAATAGTATTAACGTGGTCTGCAACCTAACTAGAGGTCGTCCCAGGGCTTATAAGGGCGGCTGGGGCGGCCAGAAACCAAAACTAAACGCAAATGACTCAAACTGATACAAACCGACTCGGACCAGATTCGGTCGGCGGGTGGACACCCCGGTCGAAATCGGCCGGACAGTCCGGTCAGGCCGGACACTCCGGTTGAAGTGTGCCGGACAGTCCGGTCTGGCCGAAAACTTTGAAGTTTCCGGGTGGTGTCCGGGTAGTATCCGAACTGGCAGACAGAATGTCCACGCCAGTTTGCCTCTCGACCAGGCCGGACAGTCCGGGTGGAACTGGCCAGACACTCCTGTTGTGGCAGATCTTTTTGCCTCCGTCTTGATGATCTTCTCTTGCGCCTTCCTCCCGCTCCTCCCTCGTGCATCCTTGGGCGATCATCATGTTGGGCTTCTCTTGTAGCCCTTCTCCTCCTCGCGCCATGCTTGTTTCTCCAACAAACCTGGTATACATAAATGCATAGACTTAGGCAGTATAAAGTTCTCATCAATCAAAGTACCAGATTCGTTTAGGAGTAAATTCACCTGTTGTTCCAGTAGCTTAGCACGAGCTCTTGTAATAGGTCCAATTCTAATCTCATTGGACTGATCCCTTCTTGCAACAGTTGTAGCATCTACAGTAGTCATTGGGGTTAGTGTAATTGTAGGGATGTCCTCATCAAACCAAGTAGAATCCCAAAGCGGAGAGACCAAGCACTACTAGAATCCTTGATAGGGAGAGACCAAACACTTGAGGAGGGTCTTGACAACTTGGAGAAGGGCACCGACTCCAAGGCCTTGTACAACTCATAGATTTACTAATGAGAGGGGGTTCCCATATAGGGTTTTGCACATGCCTCAATTCATCATCATCTCTACGGTTTCAAGGAAGGGGTGGGGGCATATATGTAGGCTAGCCGCGAGATAGGGGTAAAACAGGCATAAGCAGGAAGTCTAGGGTGTTACATGGGCCAAGCCCAGCTTAAGGCACGCAGGCCCACGATGCTCGGTCCGGAGACTCCGGTGTGGGGGTCCGGAGACTCCGGTGTAGGACGGAGACTCCGATCTTTCTCCGGTGTCGCCTCCGGAGGGGGTTGCAGACTTTCCCAGGCGCAAGTTCAGGGCTCGGTCCGGAGACCAGGCCGAAGACTCCGGTGTGGTAGACCGGAGACTCCGGTCCTGCTTCAGCAACTTCTTGCGTCTTCTCTTCCAGGCCTCTTGCTTGGGTGTCTTGGCTCCAGACCCATCCTTGCTGCATCTCCTTGGCATCATGTTCATGGACCTAGTCACGTCATGGGCATTTGTCTCAAGTAGGATTCCATTCACACAATAACCAACGAAAGGCAAAGCATGGAAGGAGTTCACCTTTGGAGTGATGATTAGCATGGCATGATGTGGACCAAAGGTGGTTTCCATATGTTGGGCTACATCATCCATGGTTCAAACTTCAACCACCAGTTCTTAGGAGGCCACCTGGGAGGCCTAGAAAGCTAAGGATCGAAGCCTCCACCGATAAAGGTTCAAGGCTGGGAGCTAGGAAAAGGAAATGCAAACATTGTGGCCGATTCGGCCATATCAAGAGGTTGTGCAAAAACCCAGTTACACATGATATTGTCCCTGTTCACACCCCGTTGGCAGAAAATGAGGCTTCTTAGCCAGAACTAGAGGAAGAGCAGCGCGAAGACGGTGATGAGCACTTGGAGGAAAACGTACGTAAGCAGCCAATTTATGAAGAAGTGGAGGTGCTGGCGAGAAAAAGGTGTGACAAGAAACAAAAGGGTAAGCGGAACAGGGAGGAAAGGGCAAATAATGGAGGTGTATTAGAATATGAAGAAGTTGCAAGGGTGATTGAGGATGTTCTTGAGGATCTTTCGGCTAACTGCAGGAGAAATAATAAATCCCTGCCAATTTCATCTTTGTACGATTCTCCGGATGAAAGGAAGCTTAAAAATTGTTTTATTTTCCATTTTATCATTTTTTTATCCTCATCAACTGATGCTTAATGCAGCATGGGCTAGCAGACTAATAAGAGAAGCAGAAAGATGCGGACACAGTAACGTCGTATGTTGAATTATATCATTGAAACTAAACTAGCCGTGTCGTCTTTATTTATGTCTGGCACGTGCAACGTGTGTTATGGGGTAACCCTGTGGGTTGCCCGATCTTCACGGATCTCGTGGTCAAATCGATGGGAAAGCGAGGGGAAAGGGAGAAGGTAGCGGAAGAAGACGCACACCTCAAGAAGAACATGATGAACACACGCAAAACTCACACGATACAAGGCTGATTGCTCTCGTTGGTGGCCAGCGGTCCGATTGAATCCTCGCAAGGAAAGATTGGTCAACGTGCTCCCTCGATCCCACGTGGAGAGGGAAGAACACCTTGGAGAGGGTCTTGACGTCTTGGCAAAGGGACACCAATGCCAAGGCCTTGTACAACGAGGGAGGCGCGATGCAAACTCCAACGAGGTGGTGACGATAGTCGATCCCCTTTGATAGAAGGGGATGAGGCAAAACTAGAGATTCCACAAAGGGGGTTTTCTTTAGTCTATCATCTATGCCTAGGGTTACATGAGGGGGTGGGGCACTATATATAGGCCAGCCACTAGTTCAGGGGTACTTAGGAATAAAAGGGTAAAGTCTGGGTGGACTAAGGGGTACATGGGCCAAAGGCCCAGCTGGCGGCACACATGCCCATACGCTTAGGCCGGAGACTCCGGTTTGGGGTCCGGAGACTCCGGTGTGGGCCAGAGACTTCGGTCTATCTCCGGTGTCGTCTCCAGAGTGGCAGACAGACTGTCCTCGAGCTCGATCTAGGGGTCGGTCTGTAGATGGGTTCGGAGACTCCGGGGTCTGCTGGCCGGAGACTCCGGTGTGCGCAGGCCGGAGACTCCGGTGCTCTAGCTGCTGCTTCTTTCGTCTTCTCTTCCAAGCCTCCGTCTTGTCATGCTTGGTGCTCCAGGCTTCCTCCCATGCCTCCTTACTTGTCGATATGAACCTATCATGAATACATGACGGAGTAATAGTATACCATTAAAGAGGGTAGGAAGTGGAAACGCATAGAGGAACGGATTCACCTTTGGAGTCCATGATGACTTGGCATAAGTTGGAGACCATGATGTGGTAACGACCGAAGGTCAGGCTACATCATCTCCCCTCCCTTCAAAAAGAGTCGTCCTCGACTCTACATGCTCATCACAAAGTAGAAGATGTCGAGAGACCATCTTGATCCTGGGGTTCACCATATAGTCGTCCTCGGGAAGATTGACTTGACAACACTTCAATGTTCCTTCGCCTTCCATGAAGCCTAGAAAGCTCACCACAAAAGCGAAACAACACTCAAAGCGTAGCCAATTCATGAAGATTATAGCATGAGTCCTCAAGTAGAAGGAAGTCACCTTAGGATGTAGAGATAGCTCGTCGAAGGGCAGCCATAGGTAACTCTCTTCGATTCGTCTTGTCAACTCTTTGTCCATAGAGGTTGATGCGTACGCAATTGTACCTTCACACAACAAAGACCAAGAAAAATATGTTTGTGTGTGATAGAGGAGCATGTCATTTGTGGCATGTCCATTCTTGTTCACAACACTATTAGCACAACTCAAGTATAGCAAATGGGATGCATATGCAAGGTCAAAGTGCATGGAACTCGTTTGAACATCATCCAAACGTGGGAACTCAAAAACTCCATATAACATCTTAGTGTGGCACTCAAAGCAATGGACTAAAATATTGGTCAACATCTTTGATGCAAGGATAGGTGAATTCGGCAAAAACACATGAGGAAAGATATCCAAAACAACAACATTATGTGTGCAAAACAACCATTGGAAAGAACAATTGTTCAACGTGTTAGATGCCATACACATATCATCAAAAACAAAGATCATGGGAGTATGCATATGCAAGCAGAAGCAAAAACAACATGTTTGCAAACAAACCATAAGAAAGAGAAAGTGGTCCTTATGTTTGTTGCAACAACAATACTAGAGACTTGGAAGCTCTCGTGACAATACATGCTCATAATGGCATTATGGTTGCACAGAAAACATCAGAAAGAGAAATTATTCAACATTTTTGTGGCAACACACAAAGCATCAATATCCAATAGCAACGAGACATGATTGTCACAAGATGAACGAATACCATTAACATGCTTGCAAGCTAACCATAGGGAAGAGCAATTTGTCAACATGAAAGATGCAAAGCATGCAAAAGGTATCAGAGCTGGGTTCAATCTTGAACTCACTTGGGGGATGCGCTTTAGAGCTCTTTTTGTCAACTCGTGCTCCACCGTGGTTGACATTCTTGTGCGGGTACCTACACACATCATAGAGAGAAGGAAGAATGTGTGTGCATGGTAGAGAAATAAATCATCCATCATCACATATCTCTTCTTTTGCACATCACCATTAGTGTCAATCAAGTGGAACATAGGTGCATGGTGAGTATGCAAGCATGTAACATGCTTATCATGGCATTGACCAAAATCTCCAAAATTTGAGAAAGCTATGGGGGCCATCTCAATATAAACCATATTAGAATTATTGTTGCAAGCAAAGGAAGTGAAAGAGCAATTATTCAACGTATTGCAAGCAACGGGAGAGATTGTAAAACATTCATGGAAAATCATGGTTCGAGGGGTACCATTGGTACATCATTGCAAGCAAAACATTGGAAAGAGCAATTGTTTAACATAGTGCAAGTAATGATATCATCAACGTAACGTTTAGAGCATGGCATGACTATGGCAACATCATCACAATCAAATAATTTCGCATGCTCAACATTATGCAAAGGCAAAGTATCACATGGAAATACCAATGAGTCATATGTGATATCACAAACATCATCCATAGCATGCCAATCATCAGAAATCATCATGTCCACTAGTGGGATCATGGCATCATCAACACCCTTATTTTTACCTTGTTCATACCTCTTATATGAATTGGGTGTTGTGGTAGCATTGGCCTTCATGTGGGTGACTTCTTCATCATGTATGGGGATGTCATCATCTTCATCCACCATGTACATCTTCTCGGTCGGAGGCATCATCACCTCCAAGCTTGGCACTTCTTGATCCATGGAACCTAGCACATCATGAGAGTACACACTAGAGACAGATAGTAAGTTGTTATAAATCAAAGTGGTCTCACATGACCTACGAACTACCACTCTCAACTCACTCGGTGTATCACTCATGCCCTCCAAGTGGAAGCACTCAAGCTCACGTACGGTGGAGTCGCTCATCTCACTCTTGCTTTCACTCAAGTGGGCTAAGTGGCTCTCATACTCACATAGGATTGGTACCACATCATCACTCAAGCATATGGGGGTAGGCTCGGTTCTCTCAACTCCATGCGCCTCCTTTGGTGAAGGGAAAATCCCATGCTCACCAATCTTGACCTTGTCGTCGCCATCTTGCACCTTGTCTTGTGTAGTCCTCTTGACGTACTCGTCCAACTTGGCGAGGTAGAGGTCTTCGTGTTCCTCATCCATGAAGTTGCATACGTCATATAGGACGTCAAGTTTGGGCATTGAAGCTTGATCGCGTGGAGGAGAGCTTGCTCTTGGTGCCATTTTGGTGGTGGCACGAGTAGTTGAAGGTGCCTTATGATGGTGTCGACGAAGGTCATTGGCGTGCCTTGCCAAAGATTGATGTAGATGGCACACTTGGTCATCCATATGACGCTCGCGACGATGCTTCTTGTCCTTGGCACTCTTCTTGGTGAGGCGTTGTAATGAGCACAAAGCATCATTAGTCTTGGCCATCATATCATGCTCATGGTTTTGGTGAAGTCGTTGTCCATGTCGCGCTTAAAGTTGTCCATTTGATGGTGGACTTTGGTGCTCTCGAGGTGGAGGCTCCGTCTAGGTGGATGCGACTTGAGGAGCTTGTCGTTGTCATTCTTGAAGTCGTCCATGCTTGGGGAGTTATTGTTGTTGTCGAACTCCATATCACCCAAGCATGTGGAGCCATTGTCGGTGTAGTGCTCCATCATGTCATCCATGCTTGTGGAGGCGTAGGCATGGTGGCTCCTCGTGGATTCTTCATAGATATCATCCTTGGTTCCGGAGTTCCTAGACATGCTTCACAAGACCAAGTGGTGTATATGGAAGTGGTAGGAGGGTTAGGGATGCAACGTCAAACCTTACTTTACCTTGGAAGATAGTATCATGCAAGTGGCAACACTTGAGAGCAATCAAAACCAAGCAAAGTGAAGTTCACGGGGAACACCAAAACCAACTAACCACTAAAAACACACACACACACACAAAGCTTATGGTGGATAGGTATGGAAGGTGGCATGTCCAAGAACCAATCCGAACTCAAGATGTTGTAATGGCAAGTAAAGAACCACAATGATCACAAAGCAAAACAAGTCAATCCACAAGAGGAAATATGTACAAGGAAAACACACACGGTGAGATAAATGGGACTTGCGCGACGGAGAAAGTGAGCCAAGAACCAAATGATTACCTAGCGAATACTATAAGCTTGTGTCGCACAAGTGCAAGGAGAGACGCTAGTTCGATTGCAATAAATTGGTGGGCTACAAGATATGCACAATAAGTACCACCTATTTGATGTTCATCGAGCTTGCGCTTCCTATTCTATGAGGTACTTGTTTCTTTCTTTCTTTTTCTTATGTTTCTTTTTTCTATATTTTTTCTCTTTTCTTTTCTTTTTCACTTGCCCCTTCCTTGTGCCAACAACTATACAAGATAACTATATGAGATAGTGCGCTCACAACTTTTGCTCAGAATTCTACAAGGTATCAAATGTGCATAGCCCAAGCAATCATAGGAGGAACTAGTCTCAATAGGTGTTTGTTGAACACAAAGATAGTGTAGCTCACAAAGGGATGCAAGTGGGGAGAAGTCGCGGAATTTTTAGACCTTTCATCGCTGATCTTCACCCTTTATTGGTGGATTCCGCCTTACTCACGGAATTTGGATGGAGTATATAGCATGAACCATGGAGATGATGATGTAAAGCTACTCCTCTTTGAAACGAACTAAAGAACACCAAAATCCTAGTTCGTATGCAAAAGTTATGCTCAAAACCGTGAAGCGGATTTGCCGTCAGCAGGGGGCAGAGACTTTGCCAGAAACTCCGGTCTGGACCGGAATCTCCGGTCTGGGGGCCGGAATCTCCGGTCTGGAGGTTCTAGGACGTGCAGAACTCATCCAGGACGAGTTTTGGCGAAAAACTTGAACCAAAACCTCAAATTGATGGGGGAAATCAAGGAATTAGGCTATAGAAATGCAGGGGAAGGTAGATCAACAAGTTTAACAAGTAATCCACGGATCAAAACCTACCAAACCACACTCGAATCACAGATCGATCCAAAACACGAATTGGGGCTGTTTTTGGTGAAATTTTCGAATTTATGGGGAAAAAGACCAAATCGAGGAGAAATCCGTGGCAACCAAAAGCTGTTGATACCAGATGTTATGGGGTAACCCTGTGGGTAGCCCGATCTTCACGGATCTCGTGGTCAAATCGATGGGAAAGCGAGGGGAAAGGGAGAAGATAGTGGAAGCGGACGCACACCTCTCGAAGAACACGATGAACACACGCAAAACTCACATGATACAAGGCTGATTGCTCTCGCCGGTGGCCACCGGTCCGATAGAATCCTCGCAAGGAAAGATCGGTCAACGTGCTCCCTCGATCCCACACAGAGAGGGAAGACCACCTTGGAGAGGGTCTTGACGTCTTGGCAAAGGGACACCGATGCCAAGGCCTTGTACAACGAGGGAGGCGCGATGCAAACTCCAACGAGGTGGTGATGATAGTCGATCCTCTTTGATAGAAGGGGATGAGGCAAAACTAGAGATTCCACAAAGGGGGTTTTCTTTAGTCTATCATCTATGCCTAGGGTTACATGAGGGGGTGGGGCACTATATATAGGCCAGCCACTAGTTCAGGGGTACTTGAGGAATATAAGTGATGTAGCCCAACACGTGGAAACTACCATTGGTCCACATCATGCTACGCCAACCATGACAATCAAGGTGAACTCCTTCCATCTCTTGCCTTTCTTCGGTTATCATGTGAATCGGATCCTACTTGACATGAATTCCCATTGTATGACTAGGCCCATGACCATGACGCCAAGAGGAGGAAACAAGGATGCACAAGGAGCCAAGACCCACAAGCATGAAGCCTGGAAGAGAAGCCGCAAGAAGCTGCTGGAAGCAGACCGGAGTCTCCGGTCTACCACACCGGAGTCTCTGGACCGTGAACCCCGGAGTCTCCGGCCGACCTCCGGACCAGCCCCTAGACTAGCACGTGGGACAGTCTGTGACCCACTCCGGAGACGGACCGGAGATGGACCGGAGTCTTCGACCCACACCGGAGTCTCGGGCCTACAGACCGGAATCTCCGGCCTGATCGACACAAGCCTGTGAGCCTTAAGATGGGCCTGGCCCATGTAACGCCCAAAACTCCCTGTTTATGCCTAAACTACCCCTAGCTCATGCTGGCCTATATAAGTGCCCCCACCCCCTCCTTAGAACCCTACAATGGAATGGATGATGAATTGAGGCATGTGCCTAACCCTGGATGGGATGCCCGTCTCTATAGTTTATCTATGAGTTGTACAAGGCCTTCTTAATTGAAGTCGTCAAGGCGCTCTTCTAGTTCATGGTCTCTCCCACATACTGATTCTAGTAGTGCTAGGTCTCTCCCCTTTGGGATTCTACTTGGTTGCTACTCTCTCCCTATGTGTGATTCTATCAAGAGCTAGCCAATCTCTCTCATGGGATTCTACCTTTGGTCTCTCCCTTGAGATTCTATTGGGTTGGTGGTTTGGGCCAACGAGAGAAAACCGGAATTGTATCGGGTGTGGTGTGCGTTTGTATCAATTTCCCCTTGCATGTTCATCGTGTTCTTCGCTTCCTCCCCCAAATCCCCTCGAATCTATGAATATCGGGCCACTCCAAGGGTAAATCCACAAGGAGACCCATAACATCTGGTATCAAGAGCTTTTGGTTGCCATGAATTCAAGTTTGCGTTGAGTTTCTAGCCACCAATTTCTTTTTTCTTGCCTAAATTCGAAAATTTCCACCAAAAATAGCCATATTCGTGATTTGGATCGATCTGAATTTTGAGAGCGTTTTGGTAGGTTTTGATCCATAGATCTGCTGCTATACTCGTTGATCTACCTTCCTTTGCGTTCACATGGCCTAATTCCTTGATTTCCCCATCAATTTTGAGGTTTTGGATCGAGTTTTCCGCCCAAAATCGCGCCACGGACGAGTTCTGGAAGTCCCAGACCAGAGTCTCTGGCCCAGTACCAGAGTTTCCGGTGTAAGGGAACTCAGACCGGAGTCTCCGGACACCCAGACCGGAGTTTCCACCCCTCGTGCAGACAGAAAAACTGTTTCACAGTTTTTCGCATAACTTTTGCATTTGAACACGGATTTTGGTGTTCTTTAGCTCGTTTTGAAGAGGAGAAGGAGCTCTACACAATCATACATGTAGTTAATGCTATCTACTCCAACCAAATCCGTGAGCATGGACGGCTCCACCAAATAAAGGGTAAAGATCGACACCGAAAGGTATATCAATTCCGCGACCTCACCCCACTTGCTTTACTTTGCGAGCCACACTATCTTTGCGATACAACAAATACCTATTGAGACTAGTTCCTCCAATGATTGCTTGGGCTTTGCACATTTGACCTTGTAGAATTCCGAGCAAAAGTTGTAAGCGCTATCTCATAGAGTTATCTTGTATAGTTGTTGGCACAAGAAAAAGCAAGTGAAAAAGAAAAAGCAAGTGAAAAAGAAAAAGGAAAGCATCTAAGCAAAAGAAAAAAATACAAAAAGAAAAAGAAAGATACAAGTGCCATAGGGAATAGGAAGCGCAAGCTCGATGAACATATTGTAGGTGGTACTTATTGTGCAAATCTTGTAGCCCTCCAATTTGGTGCAATCAAACTAGAGTCTCTCCTTGTACTTGTGTGGCATGAGATTTTAGTCTTCGCTAGGCCTTCATTTGGTTCATCTCACTTTTTCCGTCGCACAAGTCCCGTTCATCCCACCGTGTGTGTTTCCTTGATCTTAATTGCTATCTTGTGGATTGACTTGTTTGCTTTGGATCATCGTGGTTCTCTACTTGCCTTTACATATCTCGATTTTCGGTTGTTCCAAGTTGCATGCCACTTGACCTACCTAAGCTCCTCATAAGCCGTGTGTCTTTGGTGTTTCTTGTGTTTTTGGATACGACGCCATTTCTCCTTTGCATTTTGGTGGCTCTCGGTCCTTACCATTGATCCAATACTATCTATAAGGTGAGCTAAGGCGTAGCATCTTTCAACCCAATTTCCACTATATCACACTTGGTCTTGTGAGCACAGTGTCTAGGGACTCGGAAACCGATGAGGAAGGATCCATGATGAGCCATGGCAATGACGACTACGCAAGCATAGATGACATGATGGAGTACTACAGCGACATTGGCTCCGCATGCTTGGAGGACTTGGAATACTACACTGACAATGACTCCCCAAGCATGGAGCACATGGACCACCATGAGGACTTCGACTTCTCATTCATGGAGGACATAGAGCACTTCATCGACTATGATGGCAACATCCTCATGAGCTTTAGTGACTTCTTCCACAACTTGGAGACCGAGAACTTCTACACCATGCAAGCGGAGGCACATCTCCAAGAGGACAACAACGATAAGCTCTTCAAGTCACCTCCATCAAGAGGAACTCTATACCCCGAGGGTTGTCCATCAAGATATCCATCAAGCTCAATAAGACGTGACAACTCCACAAGCGCCAATACACATGAGCCAAGACAAGTGCGTCGCCACCAACAAAAACTCAAGAGCATCCATGCTATGTGCTATACAAGCTCAAGACGGCGTACAATTTCTCTCCGCCATGAAAACAAGGAAGCAAGCTACCGTCCGCACTATCAAGCTATATCGACAAAACAAGTTCAACATGAGGTGCCCAACTACAAGAACATCATCGAGACCACTTCTCCTTCGAGGAAGACCACTACTCAAGCTTCAAAACCCTCAAGAGAGAAGACCTCATATGACGTTGGTGCTGCCTCACGGACAAAGAAGGCGACCAAGAAAACGCGTCGTCACCAACACCATGAAGCTTCCAACACCAAGAACTTCATTGACAAACCTTCGTCAAGGAAGCCCCCTACACAAGCTACAAGATTGTCAACAAATGAGAAGGACACTTTGGATCGCTACTTCGCCAAGTTGGATGAATCCGTCAAGATGACCTCTCATGAAGTTGACGCCTTCAAGACATGGTGCAAAGCCTTGGATGATGACAAGCGTTGCGGTACAACCATGGAGGTGAGATATGATACCTCGGATGGCGATGAGAGTGATGATGCCCAACTTAAGGCATTCATCTTTGGAGGCGATATGGTTGAGGATGGTGAGCATGGGATTTTCCCTTCACCAACGGAGGCGCTTGGAGTTGAGGAAACTGAGCCTATTTACATATGCTTGAGTGATGATGTTGTACCAATCCCATGTGAGCTTGAGAGCCACTTAGCCCACTTGAGTGAGAGCAAAAGTGAGTTGAATGACTCCACCATATGTGAGATTGTGTGCTTCCACTTTGAGGACATCAGTGATACACCTAGTGAGTTGAGAGTGGTAGTTGATAGGTCAAGTGAGGCCATTTCAATTTCTAACAACTTACCCTCTACCTCTAGTGTGTTTCTTCATGATGTGCTAGGTACCTTGGAGGATGAGCCGCCAAGCTTGGAGACGATGGTGCCTACTATTGAGAAGATGTACATGGTGGATGAAGATGATGCCATCCCTATATATGATGAAGAAGTCGCCCAAATGGAGGCTGCTACTACCACAACACCCACTTCACATGAGAGGTACGACCAAGGTAACAATATGGGTGGTTTTGATCCGACCAAACCTTGTCTTAGGTGTTGGTCCAGCTTTATCCTGTGTTTTCCTAGCCCAATTTGGCCAATTTTTCGCGGATTGGAGGACCCAAGGCGTGGATTTCTGCTCAAGAACACGAGCAGTTCGCGATTTGATTCCAGACCAGAGTCTCCGGCCTGCACACCGGAGTCTCCGACCTACCCACACATGAGTCTCCGGCCTACACCGGAGTTTCCAGCCTGAAACCCCGGAGTCTCAGGCCTAACGCCTGATTTGACAGTTTTGCCTCTAATATTGCATTGGCTAATTTCTTCTTGTTTGTTTGTGCCCGTGTGCGTGTCGTCAACTAACAACAAGCTTCCGCATCAACAAACCCCGTGCTCATCGACAACACGGCCCACGAACATCATCCCGCATCACCGACGCCAAGTTCATCATCACCAACGAAGGTATAACTTGCGTCACCTTGTTAACCCCTATCTTCCTTTGTGTGTACCTATCCTATGAGAGTGGCTCATCTTGTGTTTGCTTGAGCATTGTGCATTTGTCCTTGGATAGTGAGAGTGCAAGAGCAATATCAAGTGTGACTAGGTACCATCAAGGGAGAGCAAAAAAAAGATACAAACCAAAGAAAAATAAAAATAGTCTCCCCTTGCAAAAGAGAGTCTCAAAGCTTGTAAGCAAGAGAGAAAGAGGAGCGCCCAAGGCAAGTGCACAAATCCGTTGCTCATTTTTCCTCTTTGCAAAAGAGCCACGGTCTCTCCTTGCATTGGCACGACAACGAGCTTAGTCTTTGTTAGGACATTTTGTTTGCTCATTTTCATAGTCGTGTCAATTCCAACTTTCTCCACGTGTGTGTATATAGTTGTAGGTTCCGTCACCCCTTTGAGTTGTTGACCTTCGCCTTTGACTTGAGTTTTGTTGGATTTTACCCACATTTGACTATCCCTTTTCTTTTGGTTGGTTCTTTGGCATTCCACAATCCTAAGCTACCACCAACAAGCTTTTGAGAGTTAGTTCTTTCTTTAGTGTGAGTTTTCTTTGCAATTCCACTTTACACGCTTATAGCTCTCACTTGTGGTTTCTAGTTTGGTGCAATCCCCAAGGGGAGGTTCAAGGCTAACACCACCATATTACACTTCCATATACAATACTTGTGTGTCTTGCATGATGGATAGGCACGGTGAGCTGAGCCAACCACCTCCCCAAGAATAAGATCAAGGACCATACATGACGCGCGCAAGTCACTTCATCGTTCGACAAGAGTTCCGTGAACATTGCCAAGCCCTTGAGACGCGACAAGATGAACAATTTGGCGAGACGCAAGCCGAGTTCGAGAACATCGACAACCGCTTCGATGGCCTTGAAAGGCAAATGCAAGCAATGCATCACAACTTCGGCCACCAAAATGAGTCGCTTCAACGCTTCCTCGCCGAAACAAATGACAATCTTCGACGCCTCATCGACGGAATGGCAAGACCGTGTTCACGTGCTTCAAGCTCTTCAAGTTCTTCGCGTCGTGATGCACCTCCGCAACAAGATCTACCTCCAAGTTCTCCAAGACGCAATGACGCCCCTGTGGTTGAAGATGGAACCTCTTCGAACTATGTACCTTCCCCACGGCACGCCGCAATGTCAAGCTATGATGGTGATATCTCTTCAAGGCTAAGAGCAAGGCAAGAAGCACACCATCATCACGCAAGGGCACTAATGATCCAACAAGAGATACCACAAGAAGAACCGCAAGTCTACCACCATCGACCGCGACACATACTTGACACAACAAGTGATGACTCCAATTTGGAGAATCAAGCTCGTCATCGACGTGAAGCTCTCCAAGATCCTCCTCCTCATCATCAACGTCATGAACATCCGCACTGACACCATGGTCATCACGAGGCGCCTCCTCCACCTCAACAAAACTTGGAGCGTCAAGTAATACAAGTTGAGCGACGCCCACCACATCAAGAGGCTCATGACCATGTTCTTCACCATGAGGCCAATTTGCCTAACCAACATCACCAACCGAGGAACGAGCCTCCTCTTCGTCATCAACCGCGTCAAGAGGCTCCACACCCTCGCCACCATGAGGCCCAAGCCCCTCAACCACGTCAACAACCGCGCCAAGAGCAAGAGCAAGCTCCTCAACAACAATATCAAGAGCAAGCTCCGCAACAAGGACGCGAGAACCAAGTTCCACCTCCCCAACTACAAGTTCATCAACAAGGTAACCAAGCTCATCGCAATGACCGCAACGATGAAGAAACTTTTCACAAGCTCAAGTTCACAATGCATAAGTTCACCAGATCCAGTGACCCCGAAGAATACCTCTCGTGGGCACTCAAAGTCGACAAGATCTTCCGCATGCACAACTATAGCAGCGAGAAGATGGTCGACATGGCTTCGCTTGAGTTTGATGATTACGCCAACCTTTGGTGGGAACAAGTCCAAGTTGCTCGTGATGCAAGACAAGAACCGCCAATCACAACTTGGCATGACATGAAGGCTCACATGAGATCCCGGTTTGTCACACCGCACTACACGCGTGACCTCTTCAACAACCTTCAAGCGTTTTGTCAAGGGACAAAGACCATGGAAGAGTACTTCAAGGAAATGGAACTCAACTTGATTCGTGCCAACATTGATGAGCGCATGGAGCAAACAATGGCACGTTTCCTTATTGGATTGAGCCACCCAATCAAGCGCATCGTCGAGTTCCAAACATACAACGACATGGTTGAGCTTGTGCACATCGCAACAAAGGCTGAACGTCAAGTGCAAGAGGATATCAAGTACAACAAGCCCAAGACGTACTTCACCTACAAGCACGCTTTAACCCCTACACCAACAACTTTCAATGGAAGCTCCTCAAGTACCCCCAAGCCTTCCTTCAAGCCCACACTTCCTCAAGGAAAACTGCCCCCAAGTGGCAAACAAGCAAAGAGTGATACACCTTTCAATGGTGAATGCTACAAGTGTGGAGGTAAAGGACACAAGTTGGCCGAATGTGGAAACAAGAAAGTCTTATTCATCCATCCACACAAGCACCCCTACCACGTGCAATGGCTAAGTGACCAAGGGTCCGTGAAGATCAAGCATACCGTATCGGTCTCCTTCGCCATTGGTCCTTACAAAGATACGGTGGAGTGTGATGTGGTTCCTATGACAGTTTGCCACATGCTTCTTGGTCGACCGTGGCAATTTGACAAGGCTGCTCAACATGATGGTCGCACCAATGTATACACCTTCAAATGGCTCAACAAAACATGTGTTTTGCAACCGATGACTCCTAGCCAAATAATTGCGGACAATGCAAAGGCTTTAGCGAGGGCGCAAAGCACAACACCTACTTGTGAGAAGAGCGGTGAGAGAGAGAACCACCTCATAGTGAGTGAGAGCCACAAGCCAAACTCGAGTGGAAAAATTAAGAGTGTTCTCCTTGCCACCAAAAGTGAGATGAGAGATGTTCGGGAGAACCCATCCATCTTGCACTATGTCCTCCTTTGCAAGGGACTAGCGCAAGGAACTAATGAATTAACCAGTGTTCCTCCCTCTTTGATGAGTGTTTCGCATGAATTCAAGGATGTGTTCCCCGAAGAGCTCCCACATGGACTACCTCCTCTTCGCGGCATCAAACATCGCATTGACCTCATCCCCGGTGCACCTCTTTCAAACCGCACCGCCTACCGCACGAACCCGGAGGAGACGAAGGAGATCGAACGCCAAATCAACCAGCTCGTCTCCAAAGGTTTGATCCAAGTTAGCACTAGTCCAAGTGCCGTACCCGTGATTCTGGTTCCAAAGACGGATGATACATTACGGTTATGCATGGACTACCGTCTAATCAATGCTATCACCGTGCGTTATCGACATCCCATACCACGTCCCGATGACATGCTTGATGAGTTGTGTGGAGCCACTATTTTTTCGAAAATTGATCTTCGTAGTGGTTACCATCAAATACGCATGGCTGAAGGTGATGAGTGGAAAACCGCCTTCAAGACCAAACTTGGTCTCTATGAATGGTTGGTTATGCCCTTTGGTTTATCGAATGCCCCATCCACCTTCATGCGCCTTATGAATCATATCTTGCGTTCTCTCATTGGAAAAAGTGTTGTTGTCTATTTCGATGATATTCTTGTTTATAGCAAATCACTTGAGGACCATATATGATATGGGGTGGCCCGATCTTCTCAGTAAGCGGATGGTGGTGATGATGGTGGATGATAGATAACTAGCCTGTAGCTATGAACTCTCCCGCTCGATCCCTGATGCCAATGCAACAGCTCTCGAACCTTGTAGGATATTCAAAACACCATGCTCTTGCGCACGCAGCCGTGACCACGAACGGTAGTATGCAATCTACTAATTCCCAATGGAACAACAGATCACACTCAATTATAGTTGGTAGATTCGAACACAGGGTAATTCCAGAGGTTCTATGAAAGAAACAACTCCAAAATATTTTAACGTGGTCTAAACCCTAACTAGGGGTCGTCCGAAGGCTTATAAGGGCGGCTGGGGCGGCCAGAAACCAAAACTAAACACAAACAACTCAAACTGATACAAACTGACTCGGACCAGATTTGGTCGGCGGGCGGACACTCCGGTCGAAATCGGCCGGACAGTCCGGGTGAAGTGTGCCGGACAGTCCGGTCTGGCTGGAAACTTTGAAGTTTCCGGGTGGTGTCCAGGTAGTATCTGAACTAGCAGACAGAATGTCCACGCCGGTTTGCCTCTCGACCAGGCCGGACAGTCCGGGGGGATCGAGTCGGACACTCCGGTCGTGGCAGATCTTTTTGCCTCCGTCTTGATGATCTTCTATTGCGCCTTCCTCCCGCTCCTCCCTTGCGCATCCTTGGGCGATCATCATGTTGGGCTTCTCTTGTAGCCCTTCTCCTCCTCGCGCCATGCTTGTTTCTCCAACGTACCTGATCATACATAAATGCATAGACTTAGGCAGTATAAAGTTCTCATCAATCAAAGTACCAGATTCGTTTAGGAGTAAATTCACCTGTTGTTCCAGTAGCTTAGCACGAGCTCTTGTAATAGGTCCAATTCTAATCTCATTGGACTGATCCTTTCTTGCAACAGTTGTAGCATCTTCAGTAGTCATTGGGGTAGGTGTAATTGTAGGGATGTCCTCATCATCTCCCCCTTCAAAAGGCATTGACCTCGATGCTCCAAGGTCTTCTCCAGCATATGGTGACAAATCAGCAACATTGAAGCTGTTGCTAACTCCACCAAACTCATCAATAGGTATATCAACCGAGTAGGCGTTATCATTAATCTTGGCTAACACCTTGTAAGGACTATCACCACGTGGCTTCAATTTGGACTTTCGAAGTAGTGGAAACCTATCCTTACGTAGATGCACCCAAACCATATCTCCAGGCTCGAACAACACTTCTTTCCTTGCTTGATTCCTTGCAGCAGCAATGTTCTTGCCTTTCTTCTCAATAGCCTCTCGAGTCTTCTCATGTATTTTCTTCACATAATCAGCACGTTTTGATGCCTCCATATCAACTCTCTCATGTAATGGCAGAGGCAACATATCAAGTGGCGTCAATGGTTTGAAACCATAAACCATCTCAAAAGGACAAAGCTGAGTAGTTGAATGCACAGCCCTGTTGTAAGCAAACTCAACATCTGGCAAACACTCTTCCCACTCCGGTAGATTCTTTTTAATCATGGTCCTTAGCAGCTGTGACAATGTTCGATTCACCACCTCCGTTTGACCATCTGTTTGGGGATGACATGTAGTACTGAACAACAACTTCCTTCCTAGCTTTCCCCATAAGGTCTTCCAAAAGTAGCTCATGAACTTCACATCACGGTCAGAAACAATCGTCTTTGGTACTCCATGTAGTCTCACGATGTTCCTGAAAAACAGGTTAGCAACATGCGACGCATCGTCACTTTTGTGGTAGGTAATAAAATGAGCCATCTCAGAGAACCTATCCACTACCACAAATATAGAATCATGACCTCTCTGACTTTTAGGTAGACCTAGCACAAAATCCATACTAATGTCTTCCCATGGAGTAGTAGGTGTAGAGAGAGGTGTATACAAACCCTGAGGCTTCAGCTTAGATTTCGACTTGTGGCATGTAATACATCGGCTCACAAATCTGTACACATCACGCCTCATCTTGGGCCAATAAAAGTGATCAGCAAGCATGAGCAACGTCTTCTCATGCCCAAAGTGACCCATCAAACCACTAGCATGTGACTCCTGCACTAAGAACAAACGCAACGACGATTCTAGAATACATAGTTTGTTAGCTCGAAACAAATATCCATCATGTATATGATACTTATCCCATGCGTTTCTAAGAACACACAAACGATATGGTTCAGCAAAATCATGGTCAGTTGCATAAAGTGCACAAATAGCTTCTAATCCATGAATTGTAACATCAAGATTGGTTAATAGCATGTTCTTCCTAGATAGAGCATCAGGAACACCGTTCTCTTTTCCCTTCTTATAGTTAATGATGTAAGGAAAAGACTCAATGAACTCATTTAGCTAATCTTCTATGCAAGTTTGATTGAACTTTCAAGTATTTCAATGCTTCATGATCAGAATGTATGATGAATTCCTTTGGCCACAAATAATGTTGCCAAACCTCAAGTATTCTAACAAGTGCATACAATTCTTTATCATAGATAGAATAATTCAAACGAGCACCAGTCAATTTCTCAGAAAAATAAGCTATAGGCCGACCCTCTTGCATCAAAACGCCACCTATGCCTATACCACTAGCATCACATTCAACTTCAAATTGCTTCGAAAAATCAGGTAATGCAAGTAATGGTGCAGAAGTAAGCAAACGTTTTAATGTATCAAATGCAATGTCTTGGGCCACGCCCCATACAAAAGAAACACCTTTCTTTGTCAAATCATTTAATGGTGCAGCAATGGTGCTAAAATCTTTCACAAAGCGCCTATAGAAACCAGCGAGACCGTGGAAACTACGCACTTGACTAACATTCATTGGAGTAGGCCAATTCTGAATTGATTCAATTTTAGATTGATCTACCTCTACTCCATGCTTAGAAACAACAAATCCTAGGAATATGACCTTATCTTTTGCAAATGTACACTTCTCAAGATTAGCATACAGTTTATTATCACGTAACACTTGCAAAACTTGTCTAATATGAGTGCAATGTTCAGATTCAGTGTTGTTGTATATAAGTATATCATCAAAGTAAACAACCACAAAACGACCAATAAACTCTCTCAAAACATGATTCATCAAACGCATGAAAGTACTAGGTGCATTAGCAAGACCAAGTGGCATGACTAACCACTCATACAAACCGAATTTAGTTTTGAAGGCAGTTTTCCATTCATCCCCTTCTTTCATCCTAATTTGGTGCTAGCCACTATGCAAGTCAATTTTAGAGAAAACAACAGCACCACTCAATTCATCTAGCCTATCCTCTAAGCGTGGTATAGGATGACGATATCGAATAGTGATGTTATTAATCGCTCTACAATCAACACACATGCGCCATGTACCATCTTTCTTAGGAACTAAGATAACAGGAACAACACAAGGGCTAAGAGAGACACGAATGTACCCTTTATCCAGCAACGCTTGTACTTGCTTATGAATTTCCTTAGTTTCTTCGGGATTAGTCCTGTAAGGTGCATGGTTGGGAAGTGTGGCGCCAGGAATCAGGTCCACTTGATGTTCTATACCACGCAATGGAGGCAAACCTGCGGGTACGTCTTCTGGAAACACATCCCCAAAGTCCTGCAAAACAGAAGAGACACCAAGAGAAATAGGGGTCATGTCGTTAGAAACCAATACCTCGACCTTATACATGAGCACAAGTGGCATGGCTGTAGGATCCTCACGAAACTCTCTCATATCCTCCTTGGTGGCTAGGATCAATAACCTAGGCACTCTCTCACTTTTCGTTATATCACTCAATTTAGGCTCAATTACATCAGGAAGAGCTGTTACACAGTCTCGCCGAGTGGTAGTATCTTCCTTCAAGTTCACCTCTATCTTCTGGCGAGAATCATTCACAATTTCTTGTGGTGTCATTGGCTGCATAGTAATCTTCTTTCCTTTTGAATTCCAAGTGATATGTATTAGCTCGGCCATTGTGTTGCACATGGCGATCATAGAGCCAAGGCCGACCCAATAGTAGGTGACAAATAGTCATAGGAACCACATCATAATCAATAGAATCTTTGTATGGACCTATTTGAAAATTCACACGTACGATATGATTTACTTCATCTCACCATTGTTGCTCAACCATTGTATGTAGTATGGCTTGGGATGAGGTAAGTATGTCAAATTCAGTTTGGCACATAGTTCCTTACTTGCAAGATTCCTGCAGCTACCTCCATCAATAATTACCTTGCAAGCTTTGTTTGGTCCAACTAGAGCTTTTGTTTGGAACAAGTTGCAACGCTGGGATTCCTCAACCGGTTGCACACTAAGTACACATGAAGATACGACAATAGTAGGTGCACGCTCAGCCTATGCATCAACACCATCCTCGCCGTCATCAATATCATCATCAAAAGCTTCATCCCCACTTTCTACTTCAGCTTGTTCATTAACAAACATAACCTTGCTATTTGGACAATCTTTCTTGTAGTGAACCCTACCTCCACAAGTATGGCACACCACATCACGAGTACGTGCCGTAGACATGTTGGAACCCGAGCTAGCAGCAGGTGCAGCGGGATTCCGAGCATTAGAACCAAACGAAGGTGTACCTGCTGGCTTGGCCGATGGTGTAAAGGGAGCAGCAGCTAGTGGCGTGACTGTAGGAGGTGTAGGTCTGGCCGAAAATCTGCTGGATGACGGAAAACGAGCACGTGACTTTGCCTCTTCTGCCAACTGGGATTCGGCCTCTCTAGCATGATGCAAAAACTCATTCATGGTCTCATACTTGTGATGACGAACAATGCTCTTGATCGGTAACTTCAAATTGTTTAGGAATCGCTGCATGGTCATCTCAATGGACTCACGAATTCTAGCACGCTGCATAAGCATCTCCATCTCCATGTAGTACTCATCAACTGTCATGGTGCGTTGCTTCAGTTGCGTCAATTTATCAAACACTGATCGCAAGTAGTTGGTTGGTACGAAACGAGCTTTCATGATTTGCTTCATCTCGCGCCAATCCATCACAGGAAGTTCATTGTCCTCCCTTCTATGCTGCACAAGAGCATCCAACCAACGCAAAGCGTAACCATCAAATTCAGATACTGCAAGCTTGACCTTCTTATCTTCTGGATAGTCAAATAAGCGCCAGAGTTTATTAATCTTCAACTCCCATGTGAGGTTGTAGCATCCCATCTGTCTAAAATATGTAATGCTACATGGTATAGTAATATAATGGCTACTTCCTACATATAATTGTTGCATCATAATTATATCATGCTCATGTCATCATGCCACCTTGCATTTGAGCATCATATAAAACCCTTTTCATTTGGTTCTTCTCTCATATGCATTAGTAATTGTATTTGGCTCTTGATATATTGCATTTGTTTCTTGATAAATGCTTGATGCCCAAGCTGAGTTGGGGGCACATCTTTTATTCCACTCCACCACCTTTCTTTGTCACCACCTTATAATTCCACCATCCTAATTACCCCTGAGCTTTTACTTTCTTTTGGCATTTAATCTAGCTCAGGTGGGTTGGGATGAATCCAATTATATTTTCCTTTAGCTTGGCCTTACTCCATATTTTGGAATGCATGTGTATAAATGCCATGATCATTATTTTGTTTTCACAAGATAAAACCTGGCACTTATTGCCCATGCATGGGCCATGCAAATCACCACCATTCTATTCTTTTTGGGTTTTACTTGGATTTTTGAGTGGAGCTTGGTCCCTTGGGAATCAATTCTTGTTTGCTCTATTCTTTTTGCTCTTACCCCAAAACCCTCACCATCTTGAGCTTCTCTCCTTTCCATGTGCACTCAAATCATCACCCCTCACTTGTGAATTCTTCCATGCATGATCATGAGGGATCATACCTAAACCCTAGCCCTACCCTACCTCTCCATCTCACCACCTTTTCTTGCTTGATCTAGCTTTGATCATGTTAAACCCTAAATCCCTACCACCCTACCCCCTACCACTCCTTATCCATCATCACACCCTCCACCTTTGCTTGATCTTGGAGGATCACCCCTAAGCCCTAGCCTCTCTCTCTAAGCTCTCTCTCTAACCCTAACCCTCACCTTGCTCTCACCATGCCGAGGCATCTCTCCCTCTCTCTGTCAGCAAGGGCCAACTCCAGCTCTCTCTCTTCCCATGCCGAAGCTACCCCCTCCAACCCTAACTCTAACCCTAGCCGAGCCCCAACCCTAGCTCCTACCCAAGCTCTCTCTCCCTCTGCCAAGCCAGCCCCACACCGAGCCTGCTGCTCCTTGGCCTCGCCCTGGTCCCACTTGGTAGCCTTGGCCTCCCTACCCCTGCGCTAGCCACGCCCAGCACGAGAGCGTGAGGGAGAAGAAAAGTGGCCGAAGCCACCTTTCCACCCCGAGCTGCCCCACGCCACCCCTCTCCTCTCCCGTCCATATCCACTCCCCCACGCCTCCTCTGCCGCGCCAGATCTACCCCAGGCCGCTACGCCGTTCCCTTCTCCCCATGCCACCACTTCTGCTCCAACTCCGGCCACCCTCGGCATGGGCTTCCCCCACACGATCCAGGCGGCGGGCGTGGAGCTTTGGGTGTCGCGGAAGCCGAGGAGATCCTCTGCATCGCCCCCGTGCACAGCAGCGAGGAGGAGGAGGCCCAGAACCCCTGCACGTCCACGACGCCGCCCGAAACCCTAGCTTCGCCGGCCGTCTGCTTCGTCGTCGTCCTGCTTCTCCCCGGCCCGATCCGTCACCACCGTCCTCTCCGTGGTGAGCCCTTGATCCTCTCTGACAACCTCTCTCTCACCGTCGCTGCCTAGCCTCGCCAGACGTTGTGCTGAGCACTCTCTGTGCGCCGGTGAGCGCGAGCTTCTGCACGTCCCCGCGCCGCATCACGCTTTACCTAGCCGCCTATCCCCCTCCTAACAATGTCTTCCAACCTACCGCACTGGTTCCGCCTCGCCGCGCGCGCGCACGAGGTCGCCATATCGAACCCTCGCGCCGCGCTCTGTCCCTGCCGAGCACGGACCGCTCGTCAGTTAATTCAGAGAAGAAGTACAGTAGCAATGGCTACTTTGTAATTCCCCCCCAAACCTTTTTACTGCTCAACCTGCAATCCATCGAGCCCCACCAGTCAGCCCCTTCGGTCTTTTTGCAAAAAGGCACCCGTAGAGTCCAGAACCCCAACACGCAGTCCCCCGGATCCGCCATGTGTCCTGCCCCGGCTGGCGCGCGCGCACGTGTGGGTCCGCTTTACCCCAGTCCCGCCCGTCAGTGAGGGTGGCTAGTTAGGTCCCGAGTGAGAAAAACCCGCAGCTGTGCAACGTTTCCAGCTGGGCCCGGTCAGCGCTGGCCCCACTCGTCGGTGTCTGGGGCTAGCTCGACCTGGGTTTAAAAAGCCTGGGTGTTTTCTGTTTAAATAAAATGATTTCAGAGATGTTTAAATACAAATTTAAATCTGTTTTCCATAACTTTTAAATTGTAAATCCAAATAATACAAATGATATATGTCTTTGAATCAGAAAAATGTGAGGAATTCAAATATGCCATTCAAAATATTATTTGAGCACTTTAAAATTTCGAGCTAATTAAAATTACAATAAAATGCCCTTTTCTTAATTAATTAATAACTTTAAATCTACAACTCCAAATTCGACAAATAATATGTCTAAATCGATCAGCGCGACGAGCCCGTTCTATCTATGCAGTCCATGATCTGAATTGAAGCATGCATCATGTCATTATTAAAAATCAGAACTGTTTATGGCAATAAAACTTGACTAAATAAATAATAAAATGAATTATTCTTGTCCCCACACCTCACCTTTGCCATGCTACACTATTGCCATGTAAAATGTGCATCATTCATCATGGCATGCTTGTTTGCTTGTCGCATTTTATTCATATGCTTGTGCACTTTATTTGTGTTGGCCCTTGTTTGTTTGGTTCTTCTTCGATTAGGCGCCCAGCAGGAGAATTATCAGGAATCATAGGAGTTCTACCCAGATCCATCTCTCGCTTCAACTGAGCTACCAGGCAAGCACTACCACATGCTTGCATACATATAGTACCTATTGCCTCTATCTTATTCTTGCATCATGGAGTCGCGATTGCATTAAATTGAATCCCAAGTACTGCATAGCCTTTACTTTTAACCCCACCGAAGCTTGTTCCTCCATCCCATGAGCTATTACTATAGGAGTTGTTTGAGCCATGCGAGTCGTAGAAAAGCATGTGTAGGGTATGTGAGTGTCTGATGGAGAACGAGGTACCTAAACAACTTAACCTGAGTAGTAATGGGATAACTAATGAAAGAGGCACCGGTGAGCAATATCTGCCATTTGGTTTTTCATGCTCACTTGTGTCCCGTAGGACCCCGAGTACTTGATTCCTATTCCGTGACTATTCGCACTATCCACATCCGGGAGGCCTTATGGACCCCCCTGAGCCAGAGCTTGATTCATCTCTATTTCTTGGGGCCACAATTACTTTGGGGTTTTATTACTATCCTGTACTTATGCCATGTTTACTGTTTATTTACGATTGTGCGTGGAGCACCTGTACTGTTTTGGATCGTGACACGTTTTCGCTGTATCGACAAGCCCAGTCACACTTTCGGGTTCCCAGTCGTTTACCGCCGTCCACACAAACCTTGAGTCCGTCTCAGAGTCAGCTAGCTTCGTTGCGGGTAGCTTAATAGGGTGGCCCCCTGAAATATTTCTGAATCCTGTGATCGCTTTGTCGTGAATGCCTCGTTGGGTTTTGAGTTGGTTTTTTTCCGAGGTTGATCGAGTGTGTGTTGCTATTTGTGCACCCCTGCATGGTAAATCTTTCTGAAAGCCGTGTCCGCGGTTATGGACGACTTGGAGCACAGTTTGTCGATCATAGACAAGTATAACTAAAGTACCGCTTTTAATCTGACTAAGTACCTGATTAGTAAATAGTGCAATACTCATGGAATGGTTAATAAAACTGCCAACGGATGGGTTGTTCATCCGCTTTCTCGTTGGTAAGCGAGAAGGAGGATGGATCTGTTAATTTTACTATTATAACTGTTGTTACTAATTAACGGATATCGGTCTATCATTGGTTAGGCGGATGGTTAGCGAGTATCTATAGACTTGTTAGTTACTAACTTTTGCTGCAATTGCGTCACCCCAGGTATATGTCCCCTTTAGAGGCATAAAGACTTGCTGAGTACCGCTAGGGTCTCACACGATAAATTGTTTGATTCAGATGAACAGGTGTATTCGCAAGATGGATACTGGGTGGAGGAGACGGATGATGTTGGCAATGATCACTCGGTGTAGAGATTCCGGGAACGGGGATCCGTGAGATCTGTGGGCGGGATGCGTTTATTTATGTGGCATCTTATGCCGATTTGCTTCTTATCCGTACTCGGATCTTGTTTTCCGCTTCCGCCTGATACTCTGATGTTTGATGTATGAGGAGCTATCCTAAACTATTATCCCTATCTAGGATATTTGGATCTTGCCATATGGCGTTGCAATATTTCTATTTCTTTTAGATGGAATGGCTCTGTGAACAGTTGTATGGTGGCTTGCATACATACTCATTTGTGTATGTAGTTGATCCCTTCGCCTGCCGATTACGCCGCTCGTTCTTGTCCCGATGTTCTGGAAGTGGTTAGGATAGCCGAAAGGTCTACCTGTGAGTGGCCCCAGGGCCCTACCGTACTATTTTAACCATTTTCGCTCATCCAGGCATGCAACTAAGAGCGTAATTCACCGAGGTAGTTACAATTGGTATCAGAGCCATCCCGCCCTTCAGGGTCTCAGCCAAATGGTCGTTGTCAGTCTAGCAAATATTTTTGGTAGCTATGTATACTAGGGAAAAACAAAACGTGGGAGTAGGACTGCTTCCATTTTTTCTTCTTACCCACCCACCCACCCTTTTCTGGTAAGGAAGTGTAACGTTTTCAATCCTCTTCTAAAATTCAAACTAGGATTCATGTGTTCTGGGTTCCGTAGTACCATAGGTTGTGTGTGTGTGTGTGTGTGTGTGTGTGAATTCCTTGTCTATCTGTTGCATCCAAATGTTATCTATCTGCCTTTTGGTTATCAACTGTTGGTACATTCCATACCGACAGGTCTTTGTAAACCAACGCGATCTATCTGATTCGTTGTATACTGGCGCGATCTGTCTTACTCTTTGTTATCCGACGCTATCTTGTTTGGGGTGTTCGTTTCCGTAGTTACTAATCTTTAGGTTCATCTTAAGAAGAAGGTGTTGGGATATGTGTTTTACTGATTCATGTACGGAGTAATGATTTGAGTGCAGGATGGAGTCGCGACCATACCACTACTTTTATCATTCGCTCTTGTATATTGAATGAGTAGAGTTACTAATCTTGATTCGTTAAGTGGTTTTGCGCATATAGTGGTATTTTAATGCTGAAATTTGCGGAAAATTTTTCTTTGTTAGCTTGTGTACCACATTCCTTGTTCAGTCGTGTGCGATATGCTTAATATCTTCTAGGTGCCTTGAACTTTGTTGATATTTTAATATCATCTCCGTGAATTGTATCCTTTAATCTTGGTTAAATCCATTTTGGTACTATTTTGGATTATTATTATTCTCCATTATAGTACTGCCTTGTGTTTTATATCAATCACAGGATGGCACCACCACGCCGTTCTGAGGAGGACATACCACCTGAACTGGGGGCTGCGTTGGCAAGTATTGCAAATCCCTTGGGAACAATGCAGCAGAACCAGCAGCGATTCGAAGAAAGCGTGAGGAGGAATGAGTTTGTTCCGCTACCTCCACCTCCCAAGCGAGGAGACATCAAGAGTTTTCTGAAGTTCAACCCACGCCAATTTGAGGTGTCTGATCAGCCACTTGATGCTGATGATTGGCTGCGTGAAATGTCAAGGTTGCTGATGACTGCGGATGTTCCTGAGCAAGAATGGGTAAAATGTGCCATGCACCTTCTGAAGGGAGATGCAACTCTGTGGTGGGAAAATTACCTGAAGGCAGACCACTCCGGTTTTCAGCCTACTTGGGAGCAATTCACTGCGGCTTTCAAAGAGCAATATCTGTCAGAAATTGTCATGGAAAGGATGAAGGAAGTGTTTCTCAACCTCAAGCAGGGCAATGACAATGTCAATACCTATATCAGAAACTTCATGAACTTTTCTTGGTATGGTGGCGATGAGATCTCTAATGACAAGAAGAAGCAAAAGAGGTTCGGGAAAGGGCTCAATGCATCCATCAAATATGCAATCACTCATGCAAGGCTGGGGTCTTTTCTGGAACTCCAACATACAGCTCTGCAGGAAGAAGCAAGTAGGCAAGTGTTTGAGGAGTCAAAGAAACACAGTCGCGATGCAACAAGCTCTTCAGCCATGAAAGCTCCTTCTAAGCGCTGCGTGTGGGTTCCTAACACCCCACCGTCGCTCCCGGCTCCACCAAGACCGTCAAGCTACGCGGCAAGGCCACCAAACTCCTTCACTGCGGCTCCTAGGGGCTACAACCACAACTACCCTAGAGCGCCTGGCGGAGTCCCTGGCTACGTTGCTCCACGTCCACCTGGTGCTTGCTACACTTGTGGAAACACTGGGCATCAGCACTGGAATTGTCCAATGAACAACAAAGCTCTTCCTCCACCAGCTCCAAGACCTGCGGCAAGTTCTTCTATGGTTCGTGCACCTCCACCTCGGGCTCTCAACATCAACACCAAGCCTGGGTCTACGGTTGCTCGTGCCAACTGTGTCAGCACCGCTCAAGCTGAGCATCCACCTAGAGTTGTGATGGGTATGCTTCCTGTTAACTCAGTCCCTGCACGAGTTTTGTTTCATTCTGGTGCTTCGCATTCTTTCGTTTCTCACAAGTTTGCGCATGAGCATGATCTGGCTATGGTTCCCTTATTGCATCGTCTCGTGGTACAATCTCCTGGGTCAAACATGAGGGCTGCTCATATCAGCCATGGCAATCAAATTGAGATTGGTGGCTCTTCGTTTCCGGCTTCTTTAATTATTCTGGGCAATTCTGACATTGATGTTATCTTGGGCATGGATTGGTTAACAGCAAATGTAGTTGTGATTGATTGTGCTGAACGTTCGGTTTCTCTGAAAATTCCTGAAGGCCATATAGTCTATTCTCCAAGTCTGACTCCTGCAATTCAGCTTTTCTCTTTGGCGGCTCTAAATGATGATGCTATGGAAGCTATTCAGAGTGTTCCGGTGGTCTGTGAGTTCCCAGATGTTTTTCCTGAAGAGTTACCAGGTATGCCTCCTGATCGTGAGGTCGAGTTTGTGATTGAACTTGAACCTGGTACCGCTCCTATCTCCGAGCGGCCTTATAAGATGGGTCCTGCTGAATTGGCTGAACTCAAATGTCAGCTTGATGAACAAGAGAAGTTGGGTTTCATTCAGCACAGTACTTCTTCGTGGGGTAGCCCAACCATCTTTGTGAAGAAGCGAGACAAGACTGATAGACTTTGTGTGGACTATCGGGCTCTCAATGCTAAAACCATCAAGAATAAATATCCCCTTCCGCGGATTAATGATCTCTTCGATCAGCTAGCTGGAGCTGTGGTATTCTCTAAGCTTGATTTGAGAAGTGGATATCATCAAATCAAGATTCGCAAGGAAGATGTTCCCAAAACAGCTTTCACCACCC
Source organism: Avena eriantha (assembly GCA_910589775.1). Classification (NCBI taxonomy): domain Eukaryota; kingdom Viridiplantae; phylum Streptophyta; class Magnoliopsida; order Poales; family Poaceae; genus Avena; species Avena eriantha. Next base: position 391,939,701 of record OU342743.1, read on the forward strand.
GCTATGGCCTGTATGAGTACACGGTCATGTCTTTCGGTCTCACCAATGCACCTGCCACCTTCTCGAGGCTTATGAACTCGGTTTTCATGGAGTAGCTTGATAAGTTCGTCGTGGTCTATCTGGATGACATTCTAGTCTATTCTAAGTCAAAGGAAGAACATGAAGAACACCTTTGGTGTGTCCTAAACAAGCTTCGTGAGAACCGCCTATATGCAAAGTTCTCCAAGTGTGAGTTCTGGCTGCCTCAAGTCACCTATCTTGGTTACGTCATCTCTGCCAAGGGCATTGCCGTCAACCCAGAAACTATTAAGACAATTGTTGACTGGCTTCCACCCAAAAATGTCAAAGAAGTCCGGAGTTTCCATGGTTTGGCTAGTTACTGTCATCGCTTCGTTCAGAACTTCTCGAAGATTGCGAAGCCTCTTACCGATCTCCTCAAGAAAGGCAAGAAATACGTTTGGACACCTGCATGTCAAGCAAGCTTTGAAACACTCAAAGAGAAGCTCACTTCCACACCAGTCTTGATTCCTCCAGACACATCAAAGCCTTTCCAGATATTCTGTGACGCCTCCTTGCAAGGATTGGGTGCTGTCCTTATGCAAGAAAAACAAGTTATTGCTTATGCCTCTCGACAGTTGAAGATGCATGAGATCAACTATCCTACACATGACCTCGAACTCGCAGCAGTTGTCTTTGCTTTGAAAGTATGGAGGCATTACTTGCTTGGCAACCGTTGTGAGATCTTTTCTGATCACAAGAGTCTGAAGTATATTTTCACATAGCCTGATCTCAACCTTCGCCAGAGGAGGTGGATTGAAGCAATTAATGATTTCGATTTGACCATCAACTACACTCCGGGCAAAGCTAATGTCATGGCCGATGCTCTTAGCCGAAAAGCTTATGTCAACAACCTCATGGTCGAAGAACAACAGCCTCTCTTGTGCGAGGAATTCCGCAAGCTCAACCTTGAAATTGTGGATCAAGGGTATCTTCTGAATCTTCTGGCAACCCCTCTCTTGGAAGAAAAGGTTCGCTCCATTCAACTTGGTGATCCTTACACTAAAAAGATCATCTCCAACATTCATCTTCCGAAGTATGAGTCTTTCCACGTCAACGACCAAGGCACTCTTTTCTTTGAACACCTGATGTTTGTTCCGAACTACCCGGGTTTAAGAGAGCAAGTTCTCAAGGAGGCGCGTGATTCGGTTCTTTCTATCCACCCTGGCAGCACTAAGATGTACATGGACTTGAAAACACAATATTGGTGGCCTGGGTTGAAACAATGTTGTGCCAAGTATGTCTCCGAGTGTGATGTCTGCCGCAGAGTTAAAGCTGTCCATCAGAAACCTTCCGGTCTTCTATAGCCATTGAAGCCTTCGGAATGGAAATGGGAGAAAGTAGAGATGGACTTCATAACTGGTTTTCCAAGGTCGCAAAAGGGAAACAATGCAATCTTTGTTGTCATCGATAGGCTTTCTAAAGTGACTCACTTCTTTCCGGTCAAGGAAACAATTTCTGCAATTCAGTTGGCTGAGCTCTATATCAACAGAATTGTCTCTCTGTATGGAGTTCCTCTTGAGATCAGCTCAGACCGTGGAAGCATCTTCACTTCCAAGTTCTGGGGAAGTTTCCAAAATACTTTGGGAACAAAATTGAATTTCAGCACAGCTTACCACCCTTAGTCGCAAGGACAAGTTGAAAGGATCAACCAGATTCTGGAAGATATGCTTCGTGCTTGCGTTATCTCTTTCGGCATGAAGTGGGAAGAATGCCTTCCTTATGCTGAATTCTCTTACAACAACAACTTCCAGAAAAGTCTAAAGATGGAACCATTTGAGGTTCTCTATGGACGCAAATGCAGAACTCTGATTGGTTGGTCGGGCGCAGGTGAAAGAGCATTGTTTGGCCCCGACATTGTAACTCAAGCGGAGGAGAAGGTTCACATCATTCTTGAAAATCTGAAGGTTGCTCAAAGTCGCCAGAAGAGCAACTATGACAGAAAGCACACGGACATGGAGTATGTCCCTGGTGATCTCGTTTACCTTCGTGTTACTCACGCACAGTTTTGGTATCAAAGGAAAGCTGGCTCCTAGATACATCGGTCCTTTCAAAGTTCGTGGGAAAAGAGGAGAAGTTGCTTATGCTCTTGAGCTCCCTGAAAAACTCAAGGTCCATAATGTTTTCCATATCTCTCAACTCAAGAAGTGCTTCAAGGATCCCAGCAGGACCGTGGACCATGAACTCATCAATCTCCAAGAAGATATGTCTTATCAAGAACACCCCATAAAAATCCTTGAAGTCACAGAAAGAAGGACTCGCAACAAGTCCATCAAGTTCTGCAAGATGCAGTGGTCGCACCATTCCGTTGATGAAGCCACTTGGGAACGCGAGGATGAGCTCCGTGCCAAGTACCCTACCCTCTTCGTGTCTTCTTCTTCTTCCTAGAATCTCGGGGCAAGATTCCTTTTTAGTGGGGGAGAGTTGTAGCATCCCATCTCTCTAACATATGTAATGCTACATGATATAGTAATATAATGGCTACTTCCTACATATAATTGTTGCATCATAATTATATCATGCTCATGTCATCATGCCACCTTGCATTTGAGCAGCATATAAAACCCTTTTCATTTGGTTCTTCTCTCATATGCATTAGTAATTGTATTTGGCTCTTGATATATTGCATTTGTTTCTTGATAAATGCTTGATGCCCAAGCTGAGTTGGGGGCACATCTTTTATTCCACTCCACCACCTTTCTTTGTCACCGCCTTATAATTCCACCATCCTAATTACCCATGAGCTTTTACTTTCTTTTGGCATTTAATCTAGCTCGGGTGGGTTGGGATGAATCCAATTATATTTTCCTTTAGCTTGGCCTTACTCCATATTTTGGAATGCATGTGTATAAATGCCATGATCATTATTTTGTTTTCACAAGATAAAACCTGGCATTTAATGCCCATGCATGGGCCATGCAAATCACCACCATTCTATTCTTTTTGGGTTTTACTTGGATTTTTGAGTGGAGCTTGGTCCCTTGGGAATCAATTCTTGTTTGCTCTATTCTTTTTGCTCTTACCCCAAATCCCTCACCATCTTGAGCTTCTCTCCTTTCCATGTGCACTCAAATCATCACCCCTCACTTGTGAATGCTTCCATGCATGATCATGAGGGATCATACCTAAACCCTAGCCCTACCCTACCTCTCCATCTCACCACCTTTTCTTGCTTGATCTAGCTTTGATCATGTTAAACCCTAAATCCCTACCACCCTACGCCCTACCTCTCCTTATCCATCATCACACCCCTCCACCTTTGCTTGATCTTGGAGGATCACCCCTAAACCCTAGCCTCTCTCTCTAATCTCTCTCTCTAACCCTAACCCAGGCGGCGGGCGTGGAGCTTTGGGTGTCGAGGAAGCCGAGGAGATCCTCTGCATCGCCCCCGTGCACAGCAGCGAGGAGGAGGAGGCCCAGAACCCCTGCACGTCCACGACGCCGCCCGAAACCCTAGCTTCGCCGGCTGTCTACTTCGTCGTCGTCCTGCTTCTCCCCGGCCCAATCCGTCCCCACCGTCCTCTCCGCTGTGAGACCTTGATCCTCTCCGACAACCTCTCTCTCGCCGTCGCTGCCTAGCCTCGCCGGACATTGTGCCGAGCACTCTCTGTGCGCCGGCGAGCGCGAGCTTCTGCACGTCCCCACGCCGCATCACGCTTTACCTAGCCGCCTATCCCCTCCTAACAACATCCTCCAACCTACCGCACTGATTCCGCCTCGCCGCGCAGGCGCACGAGGTCGCCAGATCGAACCCCCGCGCCGCGCTCTGTCCCTGTCGAGCACGGACCACTCGTCAGTTAATTCAGAGAAGAAATACAGTAGCAGTGGCTACTTTGCAATTCCCCCAAACCTTTTTACTGCTCAACCTGCAATCCATCGAGCCCCACCAGTCAGCCCCTTCGGTCTTTTTGCAAAAAGGCACCCGTAGAGTCGAGAACCCCAACCCGCAGTCCCCCGGATCCCCCACGTGTCCAGCCCCGGCTGGTGCGCGCGCGTGTGTGTCCGCTTTACCCCGGTCCCGCCCGTCAGTGAGGGTGGCTAGTTAGGTCCCGAGTGAGAAAAACCCGCAGCTGTGCAACGTTTCCAGCTGGGCCCGGTCAGCGCCGGCCCCACTCGTCGGTGTCTGGGGCTAGCTCGACCTGGGTATAAAAAGCCTGGGTATTTTCTGTTTAAATAAACTGATTTCAGAGATGTTTAAATACAAATTTAAATCTATTTTCAATAACTTTTAAATTGTAAATCCAAATAATACAAATCATATATGTTTTTGAATCAAAAAAATGTGAGGAATTCAAATATGCCATTCAAAATATTATTTGAGCACTTTAAAATTTCGAGCTAATTAAAATTACAGTAAAATGCCCTTTTCTTAATTAATTAATAACTTTAAATCTACAACTCCAAATTCGACAAATAATATGTCTAAATTGATCAGCGCGACGAGCCCGTTCTATCTATGCAGTCTATGTTCTGAATTGAAGCATGAATCATGTCATTATTAAAAATCAGAACTGTTAATGGCAATAAAACTGGACTAAATAAATAATAAAATGAATTATTCTTGTCCCCACACCTCACCCTTGCCATGCTACACTATTGCCATGTAAAATGTGCGTCATTCATCATGGCATGCTTGTTTGCTTGTCGCATTTTATTCATATGCTTGTGCACTTTATTTATGTTGGCCCTTGTTTGTTTGGTTCTTCTTCGATTAGACGCCCAGCAGGAGAATTATCAGGAATCACAGGAGTTCTACCCAGATCCATCTCTCGCTTCAACTGAGCTACCAGGAAAGCACTACCACATGCTTGCATACATATAGTACCTATTGCCTCTATCTTATTCTTGCATCATGGAGTCGCGATTGCATTAAATTGAATCCCAAGTACTGCATAGCCTTTACTTTTAACCCCACCGAAGCTTGTTCCTCCATCCCATGAGCCATTACTACAGGAATTGTGTGAGCCATGCGAGTCGTAGAAAAGCATGTGTAGGGTATGTGAGTGTATGATGGAGAACGAGGTACCTAAACAACTTAACCTAAGTAGTAATGGGATAACTAATGAAAGAGGCACCGGTGAGCAATATCTGCCATTTGGTTTTTCATGTTCACTTGTGTCCCGTAGGACCCCAAGTACTTGATTCCTGTTCCTTGACTATTCGCACTATCCACATCCGGGAGGCCTTATGGACCCCCCTGAGCCAGAGCTTGATTCATCTCTATTTCTTGGGGCCACAATTACTTTGGGGTTTTATTACTATCCTATACTTATGCCATGTTTACTGTTTATTTACGATTGTGCGTGGACCACCTGTACTGTTTTGGATCATGACACGTTTTCGCTGTATCGACAAGGCCAATCACACTTTCGGGTTCCTAGTCGTTTACCGCCGTCCAGACAAACCTTGAGTCCGTCTCGGAGTCAGCTAGCTTCGTTGCGGGTAGCCTAATGGGGTGGCCCCCTGAAATATTTCTGAATCCTATGATCACTTTGTCGTGAATGCCTCGTTGGGTTTTGAGTTGGTTTTTTTTTCCGAGGTTGATTGAGTGTGTATTGCTATTTGTGCACCCTACAGGGTGAATCTTTATGAAAGCCGTGTCCGCGGTTATGGACGACTTGGAGCACAGTTTCTCGATCATAGACAAGTATAACTAAAGTACCGCTTTTAATCTGACTAAGTACCTGATTAGTAAATAGTGCAATACTCATGGAATGGTTAATAAAACTGCCAATGGATGGGTTGTCCGTCCGCTTTCTCGTTGGTAAGCGAGAAGGAGGATGGATCTGTTAATTTTACTATTATATCTGTTGTTACTAATTAATGGACATCTGTCTATCATTGCTTAGGCGGATGGTTAGCGAGTATCTATAGACTTGTTAGTTATTATCTTTTGCTGCAATTGCGTCACCCAAGTATATGTCCCCTTTAGAGGCATAAAGACTTGCTGAGTACCCCTAGGGTCTCACACGATAAATTGTTTGATTCAGATGAATAGGTGTATTCGCAAGATGGATACTGGGTGGAGGAGACGGATGATGTTGGCAACGATCACTCGGTGTAGAGATTCTGAGAACGGGGATCCGTGAGATCTGTGGGCGGGATGTGTTTATTTATGTGGCATCTTATGCCAATTTGCTTCTTATCCGTACTCGGATCTTGTTTTCCGCTTCCGCCTGATACTCTGATGTTTGATGTATGAGGAGCTATTCTAAACTATTATCCCTATCTAGGATATTTGGATCTTGCCGTATGGCGTTGCAATATTTCTATTTCTTTTAGATGGAATGGCTCTGTGAACAGTTGTATGGTGGCTTGCATACATACTCATTTGTGTATGTAGTTGATCCCTTCGCCTGCCGATTACGCCGCTCGTTCTTGTCCCGATGTTCTGGAAGTGGTTAGGACGGCCGAAAGGTCTACCTGTGAGTGGCCCCAGGGCCCCACCATACTATTTTAACCATTTTCGCTCATCCAGGCATGCAACTAAGAGCGTAATTCACCGAGGTAGTTACAGAGATAGTCTTTAGGATCAATGGAACCATCAAACTTAGGAATTGAGAATTTTGGCTTGCCCAACCGTCATCAGATGCTTGGTTGGGCACACGTTGACCACGACCAAGATGGGCAAACCCATGACCATGAGCAGGTGCATGGACAGGGGGAATAGCACGTCCCTTGCCAACATGTGGAGCAGCATCAACAGCGCTACCCTCATCGAGATCATCAAAGGCTTCATCATGTTGAGGATCTTCCCTTCTATGTAAGGCGGCTGTCAAACCCTCAATGGACTGCTGGAAAGCGGTGACATTGACATTGAGCATAGCCACTTGCGTTTGGATAGTATCAACCGTCCCAACATGCTGATCCAATCTCATATTCATATCTTGGAGATTCTTGTCAATGGCATCCGTCGTGTTAGTGTCAAGTGGGATTTCAAAGCCTCATATTCACGCCAATTGACGAGCTCCTCGTCCTTCTTTTTCTGCAACACAACATCATCATCACTAGTAGACATGATTAGTAGGTTAGTGCAAAAATCAGAATTTGTATGGTGGAAACACTCACAACTCACTCACAACTAATAAGAAAGGAGAAACCTACCGTTCCAAACTGAATAGAGATGCTCTACCAAACGAAATCAACGACTGATGCACTTGATGTGATGAAGTGAATATCAAAGGTATAGAGAACGATCGCAGGGCACACAGGTTATGTAAGGTGGAGCTATAGGTATGGTGATATGGGGTGGCCCGATCTTCTCAGTAAGCGGATGGCGATGATGATGGTGGATGATAGATAACTAGTGCGTAGCTATGATCTCTCCCGCTCGATCCCTGATGCCAGCGCAACAGATCTCGAACCTTGTAGGATATTCAGAACACCACACTCTTGCGCACGCAGCCGTGACCACGAACGGTAGTATGCAATCTACTAATTCCCAATGGAACAACAGATCACACTCAATTATAGTTGGTAGATTCAAACACAGGGTAATTCTAGAGGTTCTATGAAAGAAACAACTCCAAAATATTTTAACGTGGTCTAAACCCTAACTTGTGACGGCTACGGAGGTTTATATGAGGGCTGGGGCGTCCTCCCCTCTAAACGGGCCTAAAAACAGCCATAACTTGGCCCAAACTGACTCGGTTCGACTCAAACTGATACATACCGACCCATATATGGGTTCGGCATTATTGGCACGCAGTCCAAACGTCGTGGAACACCTCAAACATGTAATTCTTGGTGCGCCATCTCTCACTTGCTCATACGTGATTTCCTCATTGCCTCCTAGTGCGCATGCCTCCCGCTCCTCTCTCGCGCACTTGTTGATATTGGAAATCAGCGCTTGTCCTTCTTGCTGCACCTCTCCTCCTCCTCGCGCAACGCTTGTGTTATCAATAAACCTGATCATACAAAGATACATAGACTTAGGTAGTATAAAGTTGTCATTAAGTAAAACATTAGGTTCAATTAGGAATGAATTCACCTGATAGTCATTATTGATTTGACTCAATATTTCCTGATGCAGCCCGTCCTACGGACGCTTCTACATCTACACAACAAGTCCCCCAAGTGGAACCATGACTCGTGCCCGAGCCAAACTCCTACAAGCTAAGGTGAACTCACTCCTCTCCTCGTGCCAATTTGATACCTCCTTGGATGGTATGCTACTTCATGCAACTACCCTATGCATCATCAGGTACGAAGCCTCGACACATCACCAAGCACCCCAGGATGGTGGACAAGGAGCAGAACGTGAAGCAAACGCCGCTGGAGCTGCTCAGACCGGAGTCTCCGGTCTGCGTACACCAGAGTCTCTGGCCTGCCAAAGTCTCCGGCGTGAAGACACCGGAGACTCCGGACCTACCTCCGGTCTGCCTCCAGGACCAAGCGCTGGGTCAATCTGACTGCCCCTCCGGAGGCTGGTCCAGAGACCGACCGGAGTCTCCGGCCCACCACACCGGAGTCTCCGGACCGACCGTCGCTAGGCATGTAAAAGGCCATTGGGCCTTCGGCCCATGTACCCCTTAGTCCGTCCAGAACTTTTCTTTTATTCCTAAAGTACCTCTGACTATGTGGCTGGCCTATATATAGCCCCCCACCTCTATTGTAAACCCTAGGCATGATATTGGAATTAGTGGAAACCCCTTTGTGGATCTATCTAATTCTTGCCTCATGCTCCTTGACTAAGGAGCACCAATATCCCCAAACCTCGTTGGAGTTTGCATCGTGCCTCCGCGTTGTACAAGGCCTAGGCATCGGTGTCCCTTTGCCTAGACGTCAACATCTCACCGAGTCTCCCATCTCGCCGTGCCGGTTCGAGAGAGAGTCCTCTGCCCGACGCCGATCCTAGGGATTGCACCGGACTGATCACCGCCGGCGTGAGCTATTGGTGTTTATCGTGGTTTTGCGTGTGTGTGTTCATCGTGTTCTTCGTGCGTGTGTTCGTCGTGTTCATCCTTCCCTCCTTTCCCTGCACTCCACCCTCGATTTGAAAGGGAATCGTGAAAGATCGGGCCCCCCTAGAGGTTTGCCCTCAACATATTGGTATCAAGAGCTTCGTTGCTCACGATTTCCCCCACAAATTTTTCTTCTATCCACCCAAAATTCGAAAATTCCCAAAAAAACAGCCCAAATTTGCCTTTGGATCGATCTCTTGATTTGGAGTGTTATTTGTGGTTTTGATCCGACCAAACCTTGTCTTAGGTGTTGGTCCAGCTTTATCCTGCGTTTTCCTAGCCCAATTTCGCCAATTTTTCGCGGATTTGAGGACCCAAGGCGTGGATTTCCGCTCAAGAACACGAGCAGTTCACGATCTGACTCCAGACCGGAGTCTCCGGCCTACACACCGGAGTCTCCGGCCAACACCGGAATCTCTGGCCAACACCGGAGTCTCCGGCCTACCCACACCAGAGTCTCCGACCTACACCGGAGTTTCCGGTCTGAAACCCCGGAGTCTCCGGCCTGACGCCTGATTTTGATAGTTTTGCCTCTAATCTTGCATTGTCTAATTTCTCCTTGTTTGTTTGTGCCCGTGTGTGTGTCGTCAACTAACAACAAGCTTCCGCATCGACAACCCCCGCGCTCATCGACACCACGGCCCGCAAACATCATCCCGCACCACCGGCGCCAAGTTCATCATCAAAGAAGGTATAACCTGCATCACCTTGTTAACCCCTATCTTCCTTTGTGTGTACCTATCCTATGAGAGTGGCTCATCTTGTGTTTGCTTGAGCATTGTGCATTTGTCCTTGGATAGTGAGAGTGCAAGAGCAATATCAAGTGTGACTAGGTAGCATCAAGGGAGAGAAAAAAAATACAAAAGAGAGAAAAAGCAAAAGAAAAATAGTCTCCCATTGCCAAAGAGAGTCTCAAAGCTTGTAAGCAAGAGAGAAAGAAGAGCGCCCAAGGCAAGTGCACAAATCCGTTGCTCATTTTTCCTCTTTGCAAACGAGCCACGGTCTCTCCTTGCATTGGCACGACAATGAGCTTAGTCTTTGTTAGGACATTTTGTTTGCTCATTTTCATAGTCGTGTCAATCCCAACTTTCTCCACGAGTGTGTACATAGTCGTAGGTTCCCGTCAGCCTTTTGAGTTGTTGACCTTCACCTTTGACTTGAGTTTTGTTGGATTTTACCCACTTTTGACTATCCCTTTTCTTTTGGTTGGTTCTTTGGCTTTCCACAATCATAACCTACCACCAACAAGCTTTTGAGTGTTAGTTCTTTCTTTAGTGTGAGTTTTCTTTGCATTTCCACTTTGGACGCTTATAGCTCTCACTTGTGGTTTCTAGTTTGGTACAATCCCCAAGGTGAGGTACAAGGCTAACACCACCATATTCCACTTCCATATACAATACTTGTGTGTTTTGCATGATGGATAGGCACGTTGACACGAGCCAACCACCTCCCCAAGAAGAAGATCAAGGTCCGTACATGATGCGCGCAAGTCACTTCATCGTTCGACAAGAGTTCCGTGAACGTTGCCAAGCCCTTGAGACGCGACAAGATGAACAATTTGGCGAGACGCAAGCCGAATTCAAGAACATCGACAACCGCTTCGACGGCCTCGAACGACAAATGCATGCAATGCATCACAACTTTGGCCACCAAAATGAAGCGCTTCAACGCTCCGTCGCCGAAACAAATGACAATCTCCGACGCCTCATCGATGGCATGGCAAGACCACGTTCACGCGCATCAAGCTCGGCAAGTTCTTCGCATCGTCATACACCTCTTCCACAAGATCTACATCAAAGTGCTCAAAGACGCAATGGTGCCCCCTTGGTTGAAGATGGAATCTCTTCGAACTATGTACCTTCCCCACGGCACGCCGCAACGTCAAGCTATGATGGTGACCTCTCTTCAAGGCCACGAGCAAGGCAAGAAGCACACCACGTCACGCAAGGGCACTAGTGATCCGACAAGAGCAACCACAAGAGGAACCGCAAGCGCAACCGCAAGTCTACCACCATCGACCGCGACACATACTTGACACAACAAGTGATGACTCCAACTTGGAGAATCAAGCTCGTCATTGACGTGAAGCTCTCCAAGATCATCCTCTTCGTCATCAACGTCATGAACGTCAACAATGACACCATGGTCATCACGCGGCGCCTCCTCCACATCAACAAAACTTGGAGCATCAAGTGATACAAGTTGAGCGACGCCCACCACGTCAAGAGGCTCATGACCATGTTCTTCGCCGTGAGGCCCATGTGCCTAACCAACATCACCAACCAAGGAATGAGCCTCCTCTTCGTCAACAACCGCGCCAAGAGCAAGAGCAAGCTCCTCCTCAACAACAATACCAAGAGCAAGCTCCGCAACAAGGACGCGAGAATCAAGTTCCACCTCCCCAACTACAAGATCATCAACAAGGTCACCAAGCTCGTCGCAATGACTGCAACGATGAAGAAACTTTTGGCAAGCTCAAGTTCACAATGCCCAAGTTCACCGGATCCAATGACCCCGAAGAATACCTCTCGTGGGCACTCAAAGTCGACAAGATCTTCCGCATGCACAACTATAGCAACGAGAAGATGGTCGCCATGGCTTCGCTAGAGTTTGATGATTACGCCAACCTTTGGTGGGAACAAGTTCAAGTTGGTCGTGATGCAAGACAAGAACCGCCAATCACAACTTGGCATGACATGAAGGCTCACATGAGATCCCGGTTTGTCCCCGCGCATTACACGCGTGACCTCTTCAACAACCTTCAAGCTCTTCGTCAAGGGACAAAGACCGTGGAAGAGTACTTCAAGGAAATGGAACTCAACTTGATTCGCGCCAACATTGATGAGCGCATGGAGCAAACAATGGCACGCTTCCTTATTGGGTTGAACCACCCAATCAAGCGCATCGTCGAGTTCCAAACCTACAACAACATGGTTGAGCTTGTGCACATCGCAACAAAGGCTGAGCGTCAAGTGCAAGAGGATATCAAGTACAACAAGCCCAAGATGTACTTCACCTACAAGCAAGCTTCAACCGCTACACCAACAACTTTCAATGGTAGCTCCTCAAGTACCTCCAAGCCTTCTTTCAAGCCCACACTTCCTCAAGGAATACTGCCCCCAAGTGGCAAGCAAGCAAAAAGTGATACACCTTTCAACGGTGAATGCTACAAGTGTGGAGGTAAAGGACACAAGTCGGCCGAATGTGGAAACAAGAAAGTCTTGTTCATCCATGACAATGGTGATGAAGAGTACTTGAGTGAAGATGAGTTCGATGCCCGTGTCAAGGAAGCAATGGCAAGGCAACGAATGGAAGATGATCAAGAACTCCTCTTGTGTGAACATGACGCAAGTCCATCGCTTGTCGTCACAAGGATCTTGACCACTCAAGCACAAGAGCATGAAGACCAACGCTCCAATATCTTCCAAGCACGAGCCGACATCAATGGAAAATCTATCAAGGTGATCATTGACGGAGGGAGTTGCCACAACCTTGCTAGCACCGAGTTGTGTGAGAAGCTCAACCTCACCCTCCATCCACACAAGCACCCCTACCACGTGCAATGGCTAAGTGACCAATGGTCCGTGAAGATCAAGCATACCGTATCGGTGTCCTTCGCCATTGGTCCTTACAAAGATACGGTGGAGTGTGATGTGGTTCCTATGACAGTTTGCCACATGCTTCTTGGTCGACTGTGGCAATTTGACAAGGCTTGATGAGGACATCCATACTATTCCACTATCTCCTATCCCAATTGCTAATGAAGATGTTCCAATTGGAAAGAAGGATCAATCCAATGAGATAAGGATTGGACCAATCACAAGAGCTCGTGCCAAGCTACTAGAACAACCGGTGAACTTGTTTCTTAATGAACCTGGTGTTTTAATTAATGAGAATTTTATATTACCTAAGTCTTTGAATTATTGCATGATCAGGTACTTAGGAGAAGAAGGTGAAGCACGGAGCGAGGAGCTAATGGAACAAGGCGTGTTGATCAATGGAGAATGCGCGAGGAAGGAGAGGGAGGAAGCGCAAGGAGCTGTCCAAGACGGAGATCAACAAGAGGAGGTCGTTCTCTGCCGCGGCAGAGAAAAGCGTCGTTTCTCTGCCACGGTAGGAAAACCGAGTCCTACTCTGCCACGACAGGCTGTCGTGACAGAGAAAGCGACTACAACTCTGCCACGGCAGAGCCAGTTTGACCGAACCCCAAGTTGGGTCGGTTTGTATCCATAGGTGGGTGGGACCAACTCGGATCCACCCTTAGGCCGCCGCCTCTTAGACCCTTAAATATATGGGGGCGCTATAGGTTTAGTTTTTAGACCACGTTAAAATATTTTGGAGTTGTTTCTTTCATAGAACCTCTGGAAGTACCCTGTGTTCGAATCTACCAACTATAATTGAGTGTGATCTGTTGTTCCATTGGGAATTAGTAGATTGCATACTACCGTTCGTGGTCACGGCTGCGTGCGCAAGAGTGTGGTGTTGTGAATATCCTACAAGGTTCGAGATCTGTTGCACTGGTATCAGGGATCGAGCGGGAGGGATCATAGCTACGCACTAGTTATCTATCATCCACCATTATCATCGCCATCCGCTTACTGAGAAGATCGGGCCACCCCATATCAAGGCTGCTCAACATGAAGGTCGCACCAATGTATACACATTCAAATGGCTCAACAAAACATGTGTTTTGCAACCGATGACTCCTAGCCAAATAATTGTGGACAATGCAAAGGCTTTAGCGAGGGCGCAAAGCACAACACCTACATGTGAGAAGAGCGGTGAGAGAGAGAACCACCTCATAGTGAGTGAGAGCCACAAGCCAAATTTGAGTGAAAAACTAAGAGTGTTCTCCTTGCCACCAAAAGTGAGATGAGAGATGTTCGGAACAACCCATCCATCTTGCACTATGTCCTCCTTTGCAAGGGACTAGCGCAAGGAACTAACGAATTAACCAATGTTCCTCCATCTTTGATGAGTGTTTTGCAGGAATTCAAGGATGTGTTCCCCGAGGAGCTTCCACATGGACTACCTCCTCTTCGCGACACAGAACATCGCATTGACCTCATCCCCCACTTCCCAACCGCGCCGCTTATCGCACGAACCCGGAGGAGACAAAGGAGATTGAACGTCAAATCAACCAACTCGTCTCCAAAGGTTTGATCCAATTTAGCACTAGTCCAAGTGTCGTACCCGTGATTCTTGTTCCAAAGACGGATGATACGTTACGGTTATGCATGGACTGCCGTCCAATCAATGCTATCACCGTGCGTTATCGACATCCCATACCACGTCTCGATGACATGCTTGATGAGTTGTGTGGAGCCACTATTTTTCGAAAATTGATCTTCGTAGTGGTAACCATCAAATACGCATGGCTGAAGGTGATGAGTGGAAAACCGCCTTCAAGACCAAACTTGGTCTCTATGAATGGTTGGTTATGCCCTTTGGTTTGTCTAATGCCCCCTCCACCTTCATGCGCCTCATGAATCATATCTTGCGTTCTCTCATTGGAAAAAGTGTTGTTGTCTATTTCGATGATATTCTTGTTTATAGCAAATCACTTGAGGACCACATAACACATGTCAAAGAAGTTTTGCAAATCCTTCGACATGAAAAGCTTTATGCTAATCTTCCCAAGTGCACTTTTGCTAAAGACAAGTTGATTTTTCTTGGATTTGTCGTTTCTTCGAAGGGAATTGAAGTTGATGTTTCCAAGGTAAAGGACATACGAGATTGGCCCATCCCAACAAATGTGAGTGAACTCCAAAGTTTTCATGGGTTGGCCGGTTTCTATCGTCGCTTTGTAAAAGACTTTTCGACCATTGCTTGTCCCCTAATGAATTGACCAAAAAGAATGTCACCTTCGTGTGGGTCAAAGCACAACAAAAAGTTTTTGATGAACTCAAAAAGAGGCTCACCGAAGCACCTCTCCTTGCGTTACCGGATTTCACAAAAACTTTTGAGATAGAGTGTGATGCTAGTGGTATTGGCATTGGAGGAGTCCTTATGCAAAACGGACGTCCTATAACCTACCATAGCGAGAAACTTGATGGTGCTCGCCTTAACTATCCGATTTATGACAAAGAGTGTTTTACCTTAGTTCGTGTCCTTCAAGTTTGGCAACACTACCTTGGGCCCAAGGAATTTATCATACATTCTGACCACGAGTCGTTGAAATATCTCAAAGGCCAAGCTAACTTGAGCAAGAGACACGCTAAGTGGGTTGAGTTCATGGAGTCTTTTCCTTACATTGTCAAGTATAAGAAGGGCAACGATAATGTAGTTGCGGATGCATTGTCTCGCAAACATACACGCCTTCTTACGAGACTTGAAATCAACGTGTTGGGTCTTGAGGAAATAAAATCTTTATATGCTTCCGATCCGTTCTTTGAACCAATTTTCACGAAGTGCTCCAATGACAAAGGAGTTGATGATTTCTATTTGCATAAGGGTTTTCTATTTAAACAAAACAAGCTATGCATCCCGAAGTCGTCGCTTCAACTTTTGCTTCTCCAAGAATCTCATGGGGGAGGCCTTATGGGTCCCTTTGGGCGCGACAAGACATTCGACATGCTCTCCAACCACTAATTTTGGCCCAAGATGAAGCGTGACGTGGAGCGCTACGTTCAACAATGCACGACATGTGTTCAAGCTAAGTCGCAAGCTAATCCCTATGGTCTTTATATGCCATTGCCTATTCCTCATACACCTTGGTCCGACATTAGCATGGATTTCATGTTAGGATTGCCTAGATCTAAGCATGGTCATGATTCTATATTTGTTGTTGTGGATCGTTTTTCCAAAATGGCACACTTCATACCGTGCCATAAGACCAACGATGCTTCACATGTTGCAAATCTGTTTTTCAGGGAAATCGTACGTCTTCACGGTGTGCCAAGGACAATCGTCTCCGACCGCGACGTCAAATTCATGAGCTACTTATGGAAGACCCTAATGGCCAAGCTCGGCATCAAGCTCCTATTCTCATCCGCATCACATCCTCAAACTGATGGCCAAACCGAAGTTGTCAACCGAAGCCTCGGAACTCTCCTTCGTGTGTTGATCAAGAAAAACTTGAAGGATTGGGAGGAATGCATCCCACACGCCGAGTTCGCCTACAACCGTGCCAAGCACTCAACAACCAAGATGAGTCCATTCATGATCGTCTATGGTTTCGAGCCCCTCACCGCGCTCGACATCCTACCACTACCTCTACATGAGCGAACGAACATGGACGTCGAGAAGCGCGCACAAGCTATGAAGAAGCTTCATGAAGAAACAAGAGCTACTATCGAACAACAAGTCCTTCGCCAATCTTCAAGGTTAAACAAGGACAAGAAGGAGATGATCTTTGAGGAAGGTGACCTTGTGTGGATACACCTAAGCAAAGACCGCTTCCCCAAGGAACGTGACTCCAAGCTCAAGCCAAGAGGAGATGGTCCCTTCAAGGTCCTCAAACGAATCAACAACAACGCCTACATCATCAACATACCAACCTCCAAGTACCTTGCAAGCAATACATTCAGTGTCAAGGACCTCTCACCCTACCATGGAGAAGTTCAAGATGATAACCATAAAGATTCGAGGACGACTCTTTCCCAAGGGGGGAGCTGATGCAGCCCGTCCTAAGGACGCTTCTACATCTACACCAACAAGTCCCCCAAGTGGACCCATGACTCGTGCCCGAGCCAAACTCCTCCAAGCTAAGGTGAACTCGCTCCTCTCTTCGTGCCAATTGGATACCTCCTTGGATTGTATGCTACTTCATGCAACTACCCTATGCATCATCAGGTACGAAGCCTCGACACATCACCAAGCACCCTAGGATGGTGGACAAGGAGCAGAACGTGAAGCAAACGCCACTAGAGCTGCTCAGACCGGAGTCTCCGGTCTGCGTACACCGGAGTCTCCGGCCTGCCAAAGTCTCCGACCTGAAGACACCAGAGACTCTGGACCTACCTCTGGTCTGCCTCCAGGACCAAGCGCTAGGTCAATCTGACTGCCCCTCCGGAGGCTGGTCCGGAGACCGAGCGGAGTCTCTGGTCCAGACCGGAGTCTCCGGACCACCACACCGGAGTCTCCGAACCGACCGTCGCCAGGCATGTAAAAGGCCTTTGGGCCTTCGGCCCATGTACCCCTTAGTCCGTCCAGAACTTGTCTTTTATTCCTAAAGTACCCCTGACTATGTGGCTAGCCTATATATAGCCCCCACCTCCATTGTAAACCCTAGGCATGATATTGGAATTAGTGGAAACTCCTTTGTGGATCTATCTAATTCTTGCCTCATGCTCCTTGACTAAGGAGCACCAATATCCCCAAACCTCGTTGGAGTTTGCATCGTGCCTCCGCGTTGTACAAGGCCTAGGAATCGATGTCCCTTTGCCTAGACGTCAAGATCTCCCCAAGTCTCCCATCTCGTCGTGCCAGTTCAAGAGAGAGTCCTCTACCCGACGCCGATCCTAGGGATTGCGCCTGACCGGTCACCGCCGGCGTGAGCTATTGGTGTTTATCGTGGTTTTGCGTGTGTGTGTTCATCGCGTTCTTCGTGCGTGTGTTCGTCGTGTTCATCTTTCCCTCCTTTCCCAGCACTCCACCCTCCATTTGAAAGGGAATCGTGAAAGATCGGCCCCCCTAGAGGTTTGCCCTCAACATATTTCCTTCCAGTTCAGGCAGTCAGAATCATCATAATCCCTGTATATATCCTCATCATCCTCCCTTTCTTCATGAAAAGCCGTTCTCGGCTTTAGGTAAGCTGAAAGTGGGAGAAACAAAAAGAACAACGTGTACGCAAAATATATGTATATATAACATGTTGTATTATTGTTGTTCACAGGAAAAGTATGTCCAGTATACATCAAGCAACTTAAATTGCAGGTATAAGTGAAGTTCAAAGAATCATGATCATGGTGAAAAAGAACTAAATAGATAGTCATGTTCTTCAATATTAAATTCAGTTTTCTCAAAGAAGATCTATGATCAAATTTGTGAACAAGATCAAACCAATTCAATATGTCTGAAAACCAAATTGAATCATGCCATGCTTCAACTGCGCTACTTTGATTATTATGAACATGATCATGTTCTCCAGTATGTAAAATGCAACTCAATTTGCAAATTTAAATGAAGTATAAAGCATTAGCACAACTAGGCAATGAATTTTGGGACAAACACAACGAATATTAAAACTTGGGTTCTATTCTAGCAAGATTACAACGATCCAACATAGGTAAAATTACTTGTGTTGGCTGCGTTATAGCAACTAGACCTGACTTTAGTTTCATATTATCACAAATTTTAGCATATATTCCACAACACAAAATCGTCGACACACAACATGTATGGCTGAAAACAGCATGTTTCAGTTCAGCGATTCGATCACAAGTAATGCATATGTGATCCACAAGAAAATTTTCATGCATGCTATATTCACCAATCAGATTGAAAGTGAAACAAGGAGAATATGTGCTAGAATTCAGAAATGAAATTTCAGAAATCTTATCCATGGCACAACTCATACTCATAGGTTTGTTTAGCATGATGGAATGCGCAATATCAGCAGGTGGTATTCGAGCAAGTATTTCCTTATGTGTTATCAGTACCACATGATCAAAATTTGAATTTGGTAAACTATCACATGGTGCTGAAACAGTAGTGCAAGGCAAATCACAAGGAGGCTTCAGTAAAGGAATAGACTCACAATATGTCGCACATGTTGGCTGAAGCTCCAAATCAGTACCAATGTCATTAACAATCTTCTCAGCTGTAGTAGGTACTACGACATCCTCCTCAAGTGACAATACCAGATCGTGTGATGCAGGTTGTAAAATAGGCGGCTCCCTTTCTTCAAAAGCAACCTGCACATCACAAAATACAACACTAGGAGTAGACATGATTACGTTAGTAGACAACTCACATTTCTCATTAGTGTCCACTCTCAAAATTTCTGGAAGAGGCCATTTGCAGTTGTTCAAAAACATAGAACGTAGAAATTGCCTGAAATCTTCCCAAAGGATTTTTGTACCCATGACACCATATACAATCCTTGCGTCCTTCCACCAATGAGCTACCTCTTCATCCACACGTCGGTGAGCAAGAATGTATTCTATATGGCCATTAAACTTGCGATCGAAAGTAGGACATCTCGCAAAACCAAATCCCATATCAATTTCCCAAACCTAATATTCTGCGGGTGTGGCAGAACTTTCCAATCACCACTTGATTGTAGTTGGATCATATGCCATGCCAACCACAATAGCAAAATAGTCATGCTAAACATCATCTGATTTCTGCATCACATCAACACTAGTAGAAGTCATGATTAGTACATTAGTGCAAAAACACAAAATTGTTTTGGCGGCACACTCACAACTCACTCAAAAACTGACAAGAAAGCAGATCTTACCATTCCAAAGTGAATAGTGATGCTTACCAATTCGAAATCAAAGACTGATGTACTGATGTGATGAAGTGAATACCAAAGGTATAGAGAACGATCACAGGGCACACAGGTTATTTATGGTGGAGCTGTAGGTATGGTATCCTAACTACACCGCAAACGAGTCCTAGTGCTGATCGTATGACAAAGACCCACGGAAACACACACGATGGAGATAAATGGGGAAATTGCAACTATAAAAATGAGCTCAATAAAGTGAGGTATGTCGGAGGAATGCTCGTGTTGCAATGCACAAGGAGAGACGCTAGCAATGTCTCAACGAAACGGACACAAGATTGCTAAACTGAGCAGCCCGCATAGCACTAAGCACGCTAGTCTCATAGGATAGATTTAGACACAAAGAAAGGTTTACTAAGGCTCACAAGGATAGGTACGCTATGTGGACTCAGTAAAAAAAATAAACAAAAAAAAAGTTTAACTTGAGAATTAGTCTCTGCCACGGCAGAAAAACGGGCTAAAATCCTGCCGCGACAGGATGGCGGCAGAAATTTTTTTTCCTCGTACTAGCACAGACTGGTCTGTGGTAAGGCGACGGTCCGTTTTTTTTTTTCGGAATTTTTTTTTGGCTTTCACGCTGGAGCACAGACCTGTCTGCGGTCAGGCATGAGGCAACGAGCCGATTTTTTTTACTTCAACGTGAAGCAAACTCAGTACAAGTCTAGATCCGATCGGTTTGTTTTTTTCTCCTTCTTTCAAACGGATCTACAACCTGAGACTAAAAGAAAACATATCTACTAGATCTAAGAATCAAGAACACGACGAACAATCTAGAAATAGTCTAGGGACTCCGACAATGGATCAAAAACAGACGAAAACTAGACAAAAACTACGACTTAGATTTAGAAGAAAGGCTACACAAAAGGATTACGATCAGCAACTAGAACTCACGGATAGTGTTATCTAGGCTATGGCAATAAACTATGAACCCTAATATTTTTGTGTGGCTTTTTCTGTATAGGACAAAAACAACTAATCTATGGATGGATTTGTGGATGCTTACCGAAGCAACACTAGAAATCTGATACCAAGATGATATTGCTCACCGAGTAAACCCAGCGCTCTGATACCAAGATGATATTGCTCAGCGAGTAAACCCAGCATTCTGATACCAAGATGATATGGGGAGGCCCGATCTTCTCAGTAAGCGGATGGCGATGATGATGGTGGATGATAGATAACTAGTGTGTAGCTATGATCTCTCCTGCTCGATCCCTGATGCCAGCGCAACAGATCTCAAACCTTGTAGGATATTCACAACACCACACTCTTGCGCACACAGCCGTGACCACGAACGGTAGTATGCAATCTACTAATTCCCAATGGAACAACAGATCACACTCAATTATAGTTGGTAGATTCGAACACAGGGTAATTCCAGAGGTTCTATGAAAGAAACAACTCCAAAATATTTTAACGTGGTCTAAACCCTAACTTGTGACGGCTACGGAGGTTTATATGAGGGCTGGGGCGTCCTCCCCTCTAAACGGGCCTAAAAACAGCCATAACTTGGCCCAAACTGACTCGGTTCGACTCAAACTGATACATACCGACCCATATATGGGTTCAGCGTTATTGGCACGCAGTCCAAACGTCGTGGAACACCTCAAACATGTAATTCTTGGTGCGCCATATCTCACTCTTGCTCATACGTGATTTCCTCATTGCCTCCTAGTGCGCATGCCTCCCGCTCCTCCCTCGCGCACTTGTTGATATTGGAAATCAGCTCTTGTCCTTCTTGCTGCAACTCTCCTCCTCCTCGTGCAACGCTTGTGTTATCAATAAATCTGATCATAAAATGATGCATAGACTTACGTAGTATAAAGTTCTCATTAAGTAAAACATCAGGTTCAATTAGGAATGAATTCACCTGATAGTCATTATTGATTTGACTCAATATTTCCTTCCAGTTCAGGCAGTCAGAATCATGATAATCCCTGTATATATCCTCATCATATGGTACCCTATCTACACCGCAAACAAATCCTAGTGCTGATCGTACAAAAACCCAAGAAACACACACGGTGGAGATAAACGTGGCAAAGCAACTTATGAAAAGGAAAATTTCAATGCACAAGAGAGACGCTAGTAATATCCCAAATAGAACAGGCACAAGATTGCTCAATCTACTAGTGCTATACACAACAAGGCCTCCAATATTGCACACTTCTATATCTCTTTTTTTGTCAGGCTTGTAGCTCTTTTCTCTTTTTTTATACTAATTCTCTTTTCTTTTCTCTTTTTTTTGATTTTTCAACTATATTACTCAATGCAAACGAGTACAGCAACGTATAACAGAACTGGGCTGGATAGTCCGGTTGATATGCGCCGGAGACTCCGGTTGGGCCGGATAGTCCGGTGTGTTTCGGCCGGATAGTCTGGTTTTGCCTGTCGAAAATTTCTGCACTTCAAAAACCTAATGAGCAGCCTGTCGGAGCAAGGCAACTAGTCTCGTGGGTACGTTCCTAGGCACAGATGCTGTAGAGAGGCTGTGTCTATGGTATGCAAACAAAGGTACGCTATGTGGACTCGGAAAAACGAGAAACACTTGCGGAACGGTAACGGTGGGAACAGCGGAAAACAAGATCAAACCCTAAACCGAGACACAAACGGAAACTAGACTCCTACGAGGAAAACCTGCAGACCGGATCTACGAGAAGATACAATCAGCGACTAAAACTTGAAAACGATGCAATCTAGTCTATGGCAAATCTTTTTGTAAGGCTTTTTCTGTATAGGACGAAAAACACTCTCTAATCTATGGATGGATTTGTGGTTGCTTACCGAGGCAACACTGGAAATCTGATACCAAGATGATATGAGGTGGCCCGATCTTCTCAGTAAGCAGATGGCGGTGATGATGGTGGATGATAGATAACTAGCCTGTAGCTATGAACTCTCCCGCTCGATCCATGATGCCAATGCAACAGCTCTCGAACCTTGTAGGATATTCACAACACCACGCTCTTGCGCACGCAGCCGTGACCACGAACGGTAGTATGCAATTTACTAATTCCCAATGGAACAACAGATCACACTCAATTATAGTTGGTAGATTCGAACACAAGGTAATTCCAGAGGTTCTATGAAAGAAACAACTCCAAAATATTTTAACGTGGTCTAAACTCTAACTAGGGGTCGTCGCAAGGCTTATAAGGGCGGCCAGAAACCGAAACGAAACGCAAACAACTCAAACTGATACAAACCGACTCGGACCAGATTCGGTCGGCGGGCGGACACTCCGGTCGAAATCGGCCGGACACTCCGGGTGAAGTGTGCCAGATAGTCCGGTCTGGCCGGAAACTTTGAAGTTTCCGGGTGGTGTCCGGGTAGTATCCGAACTGGCAGACAGAATGTCCATGCCAGTTTGCCTCTCCACCAGGCCGAACAGTCCGGGTGGATCTGGCCGGACACTCCGGTCGTGGCAGATCTTTTTGCCTCCGTCTTGATGATCTTCTCTTGCGCCTTCCTCCCCCTCCTCCCCTGCGCATCCTTGGGCGATCATCATGTTGGGCTTCTCTTGTAGCCCTGCTCCTCCTCGCGCCATGCTTGTTTCTCCAACGAACCTATACATAAATGCATAGACTTAGGCAGTATATAATTCTCATCAATCAAAGTACCAAATTCGTTTAGGAGTAAATTCACCTGTTGTTCTAGTAGCTTAGCACGAGCTCTTGTAGTAGGTCCAATTCTAATCTCATTGGACTGATCCTTTCTTGCAACAGTTGTAGCATCTTCAGCAGTCATTGGGGTAGGTGTAATTGTAGGGATGTCCTCATCAATATAACACATGTCAAGGAAGTTTTGCAAATCCTTCGACATGAAAAGCTTTATTCTAATCTTCCCAAGTGCAGTTTTGCTAAAGATAAGTTGATTTTTCTTGGATTTGTCGTTTCTTCGAAGGGAATTGAAGTTGATGTTTCCAAGGAAAAGGACATACGAGATTGGCCCATCCCAACAAATGTGAGTGAACTCGGAAGTTTTCATGGGTTGGCCGGTTTCTATCGTTGCTTTGTGAAAGACTTTTCAACCATTGCTTGTCCCCTTAATGAATTGACCAAAAAGAATGTCACCTTTGTGTGGGGCAAAGCTCAACAAAAAGCTTTTGATGAACTTAAAAAGAGGCTCACTGAAGCACCTCTCCTTGCGTTATCGGATTTCACAAAAACTTTTGAGATAGAGTGTGATGCTAGTGGTATTGGCATTGGAGGAGTCCTTATGCAAAACTGACGTCCTATAGCCTACCATAGCGAGAAACGCGATGGTGCTCGCCTTAATTATCCAATTTTTGACAAAGAGATTTTTGCCTTAGTTCGTGTCCTTCAAGTTTGGCAACACTACCTATGGCCCAAGGAATTTATCATACATTCCGACCACGAGTCGTTGAAATATCTCAAAGGCCAAGCTAACATGAGCAAGAGACACACTAAGTGGGTTGAGTTCATGGAGTCTTTTCCGTACATTCTCAAGTATAAGAAGGGCAAAGATAATGTAGTTGCGGACGCATTGTCTCGCAAACATACAAGCCTTCTTACAAGACTTGAAATCAACGTGTTGGGTCTTGAGGAAATAAAATCTTTGTATGCTTCCGATCCGTTCTTTGAACCAATTTTCGCAAAGTGCTCCAATGACAAAGGAGTTGATGATTTCTATTTGCATGAGGGCTTTCTATTTAAACAAAACAAGCTATGCATTCCGAAGTCGTCGCTTCAACTTTTGCTTGTCCAAGAATCTCATGGTGGAGGCCTCATGGGTCACTTTGGTCGGAACAAGACATTGGACAAGCTCTCCACTCACTACTTTTGGCCCAAGATGAAGCGCAACGTGGAGCGCTACGTTCAACGATGCACGACATGTGTTCAAGCTAAGTCGCAAGCTAATCCCTATGGTCTTTATATGCCATTGCTTATTCCTCATACACCTTAGTCCGACATTAGCATGGATTTCGTGTTAGGATTGCCTAGATATAAGCATGGTCATGATTCTATATTTGTTGTTGTGGATCGCTTTTCCAAAATGGCACACTTCATACCGTGCCATAAGACCGACGATGCTTCACATGCTGCAAATCTGTTTTTCAGGGAAATTGTACATCTTCACGGTGTGCCAAGGACAATCGTCTCCGACCATGACGTCAAATTCATGAGCTACTTATGGAAGACCCTCATAGCCAAGCTCGGTGTCAAGCTCCTCTTTTCATCCGTGTCGCATCCTCAAACCGATGGACAAACCGAGGTTGTCAACCGAAGCCTCGGAACTCTTCTACGTGTGTTGATCAAGAAAAATTTGAAGGATTGGGAGGAATGCATTCCCCACGCCGAGTTCGCCTACAACCGAGCAAAGCACTCAACAACCAAGATGAGTCCATTCATGATCGTCTATGGTTTCGAGCCCCTCACCGCGCTCGACATCCTACCACTACCTCTCCATGAGCGCACGAACATGGACGTCGAGAAGCGTGCACAGTCTATGAAGACGCTTCATGAAGAAACAAGAGCTACTATCGAACAACAAGTCCTTCGCCAAGCTTCAAGGTTAAACAAGGACAAGAAGAAGATGATCTTTGAAGAAGGTGACCTTGTGTGGATACACCTAAGAAAGGACTGCTTCCCCAAGGAACGTGACTCCAAGCTCAAGCAAAGAGGAGATGGTCCCTTCAAGGTCATCAAAAGAATCAACAATAACACCTACATCATCGACATACCGACCTCCAAGTACCTTGCAAGCAATACATTCAATGTCAAGGATCTCTCACCCTACCATGGAGATGTTCAAGATGACAACCATGAAGAGTCGAGGACGACTCTTTCCCAAGGGGGGAGCTGATGCGGCCTGTCCTACGGACGCTCCTACATCTACACCACCGAGTCCCCCAAGTGGACCCATGACTCGTGCTCGAGCCAAACTCCTACAAGCTAAGGTGAACTCGCTCCTCGCCTCATGCCAAGTTGATACATCCTTGGATGGTGTGCTAATTCATGTAACTACTCTATGCATCATCAGGTACGAAGCACCAACACATCAACAAGCACCCTAGGATGGAGAACAAGGAGCAGATCATGAAGCAGAAGACGATGGAGCTGCTTAGACCGGAGTCTCCGGTCCACCAAAGTCTCCGGCCTGAAGACACCGGGGCCTCCGGCCCCACCTCCGGTCTGGCCCCTGTACCGGGCCCTGGGACAATCTGTAGGCCCCTCCGGAGGATGGTCCGGAGACCGACCGGAATCTCAGGACTAGACCGGAGTCTCCGTGTTGAGGGCAAACCTCTAGGGTGGCCCGATCTTTCACGATTCCCTTTCAAATCGAGGGTGGAGTGCGGGGGAAGGAGGGAAGGATGAACACAACGAACACACGCACGAAGAACGCGATGAACACGCACACACAAAACCATGATAAACACCAATAGCTCACGCCGGTGGTGACCGGTCCGGCGCAATCCCTAGGATCGGCGTCGGGCGGAGGACTCACTCTCGAACCGGCATGGCGAGATGGGAGACTCGGTGAGATCTTGACGTCTAGGCAAAGGGACACCGATGCCTAGGCCTTGTACAATGCGGAGGCACGATGCAAACTCCAACGAGGTTTGGGGATATTGGTGCTCCTTAGTCAAGGAGCGTGAGGCAAGAATTAGATAGACCCACAAAGGGGTTTCCACTAATTCCAATATCAAGCCTAGGGTTTACAATGGAGGTGGGGGGCTATATATAGGCCAACCACAAGTTCAGGGGTAATTCAGGCATTAAAGTAGAGTTCTGGGCGAACTAGAGTGGTACATGGGCCATATGGCCCAGCTAGGCTCGTTGGCCCATCACTTGGGCCGGCCACTCCGGGTCGAGTGGGCCGGACAGTCCAGGGTGGCCGACACTCCGGGTATTGTCCGGGTAGAGTCCGATGTAGCACACAGAATGTCCACGCCAGGTTCGGGTTCGGGCAGGCTGGACACTCCGGCTGAGTCGCACGGGACACTCCGGCTTTGGCAGCTTCAGCACAGGTGTAGCTTCAGGGCTCGTGGATCAACGCGGTGGGGCCTCGTACCTGATGATGCACAAAGTAGTGGTATGAAGTAGCACGCCATCCAAGGAGGTATCAAATTGGCACGAGGAGAGTAGTGAGTTCACCTTAGCTTGTAGGAGTTTGGCTCGGGCACGAGTCATGGGTCCACTTGGGGGACTTGCTGGTGTAGATGTAGAATCGTCCGTAGGACAGGCTGCATCAGCTCCCCCCCTTGGGAAAGAGTCGTCCTCGACTCTTCATGGATATCATCTTGAACATATACGTGGTAGGGTGAGAGATCCTTGACATTGAATGTATTACTTGCAAGGTACTTGGAGGTCGGTATGTCGATGATGTAGGCGTTGTTGTTGATTCTTTTGAGGACCTTGAAGGGACCATCTCCTCTTGGCTTGAGCTTGGAGTCAGGTTCCTTGGGGAAGCGGTCCTTGCTTAGGTGTATCCACACAAGGTCACCTTCTTCAAATATCATCTCCTTCTTGTCCTTGTTTAACCTTGAAGCTTGGGGAAGGACTTGTTGTGCGATAGTAGCTCTTGTTTCTTCATGAAGCTTCTTCATAGCTTGTGCACGCTTCTCGACGTCCATGTTCTTGCGCTCATGGAGAGGTAGTGGTAGGATGTCGAGCACGGTGAGGGGCTCGAAACCATGGACGATCATGAATGGAATCATCTTGGTTGTTGAGTGGTTTGCTCGGTTGTAGGCGAACTCGGCGTGGGGAATGCATTCCTCCCAATCCTTCAAGTTTTTCTTGATCAACACACGTAGGAGAGTTCCGAGGCTTCGGTTGACAACCTCGGTTTGTCCATCGGTTTGAGGATGCGACGCGGATGAAAAGAGGAGCTTGACGCCGAGCTTGGCCATGAGGGTCTTCCATAAGTAGCTCATGAATTTGATGTCACGGTCGGAGACGATTGACCTTGGCACACCGTGAAGATGGACGATTTCCCTGAAAAATAGATTTGCAACATGTGAAGCATCGTCGATCTTATGGCACGGTATGAAGTGTGCCATTTTGGAAAAACGATCCACAACAACAAATATAGAATCATGACCATGCTTAGATCTAGGCAATCCTAACACGAAATCCATGATAATATCGGACCAAGGGGTATGAGGAATAGGCAATGGCATATAAAGATCATAGGGATTAGCTTGCGACTTAGCTTGAACACATGTCGTGCATCGTCGAACGTAGCGCTCCACGTCACGCTTCATCTTGGGCCAAAAGTAGTGATTGCAGAGCATGTCCAATGTCTTGTCGCGGCCAAAGTGACCCATAAGGCCTCCACCATGAGATTCTTGGAGAAGCAAAAGTTGAAGCGACGACTTTGAGATGCATAGCTTGTTTTGTTTAAATAGAAATTCCTTATGCAAATAGAAATCATCAACTCCTTTGTCATTGGAGCACTTTGCGAAAATTGGTTCAAAGAACGGATCAGAAGCATACAAAGATTTTATTTCCTCAAGACCCAACACGTTGATTTCAAGTCTCGTAAGAAGGCTTGTATGTTTGCGAGACAATGCGTCCGCAACTATATTATCTTTGCCCTTCTTATACTTGACAATGTAGGGAAAAGACTCCATGAACTCAACCCACTTAGCATGTCTCTTGCTCAAGTTGGCTTGGCCTTTGAGATATTTCAACGACTCATGGTCAGAATGTATGATAAATTCCTTGGGCCAAAGGTAGTGTTGCCAAACTTGAAGGACACGAACTAAGGCAAAAAGATCTTTGTCATAAATCGGATAGTTAAGGCGAGCACCATCAAGTTTCTCGCTATGGTAGGCTATAGGACGTCCGTTTTGAATAAGGACTCCTCCAATGCCAATACCACTAGCATCACACTCTATTTCAAAAGTTTTCCTGAAATCCGGTAAAGCAAGAAGAGGTGCTTCGGTGAGCCTCTTTTTAAGTTCATCAAAAGCTTTTTTTTGTGCTTTGCCCCACATGAAGGTGACATTCTTTTTGGTTACTTCAATAAGGGGATAAGCAATGGTTGAAAAGTCTTTCACAAAGCGACGATAGAAACCGACCAACCCATCAAAACTTCGGAGTTCACTCACATTTGTTGGTATGGTCCAATCCCTTATGTCCTTTACCTTGGAAACATCAACTTCAATTCCCTTCGAAGAAACGACAAATCGAAGAAAAATCAACTTGTCTTTAGCAAAAGTGCACTTGGGAAGATTAGCATAAAGCTTTTCATGTCGAAGGATTTGCAAAACTTCCTTGACTTGTGTTACATGGTCCTCAAGTGATTTGCTATAAACAAGAATATCATCGAAATAGACAACAACACTTTTTCCAATGAGGGAACGCAAGATGTGATTCATAAGGCGCATGAAGGTGGATGGGGCATTTGATAAACCAAAAGGCATAACCAACCATTCATAGAGACCAAGTTTGGTCTTGAAGGCGGTTTTCCACTCATCACCTCCAGCCATGCGTATTTGATGGTAACCACTACGAAGATCAATTTTTGAAAAAATAGTGGCTCCACACAACTCATCAAGCATGTCATCGAGACCTGGTATGGGATGTCGATAACGCACGGTGATGGCATTGATTGGATGGCAGTCCATGCATAACCGTAACGTATCATCCGTCTTTGGAACAAGAATCACGGGCACGACACTTGGACTAGTGCTAACTTGGATCAAACCTTTGGAGACGAGTTGGTTGATTTGACGTTCGATCTCCTTCGTCTCCTCCGGGTTCGTGCGGTAAGCGGCGCGGTTGGGCAGTGGTGCACCGGGGATGAGGTCAATTCGATGTTCGATGCCGCGAAGAGGAGGTAGTCCATGTGGAAGCTCTTCGGGGAACACATCCTTGAATTCCTGTAAAACAGTCATCAAAGATGGAGGAACATTGGTTAATTCATTAGTTCCTTGCGCTAGTCCCTTGCAAAAGAGGACATAGTGCAAGATGGATGGGTTGTTCCTAACATCTCTCATCTCACTTTTGGTGGCAAGGAGAACAGTCTTAGTTTTTCCACTCGAATTTGGCTTGTGGCTCTCACTCACTATGAGGTGGTTCTCTCTCTCACCGCTCTTCTCACAAGTAGGTGTTGTGCTTTGCGCCCTCGCTAAAGCCTTTGCATTGTCCGCAATTATTTGGCTAGGAGTCATCGGTTGCAAAACACATGTTTTGTTGAGCCATTTGAAGGTGTATATATTGGTGCGACCATCATGTTGAGCAGTCTTGTCAAATTGCCATGGTCGACCAAGAAGCATGTGGCAAACTGTCATAGGAACCACATCACACTCCACCGTATCTTTGTAAGGACCAATGGCGAAGGAGACCGATATGGTATGTTTGATCTTCATGGACCCTTGGTCACTTAGCCATTGCATGTGGTAGGGGTGCTTGTGTGCATGGAGGGTGATGTTGAGCTTCTCACACAACTCGATGCTAGCAAGGTTGTGACAACTCCCTCCGTCAATGATCACCTTGATAGATTTGCGGTTGATGCCGGCTCGTGTTTGGAAGATATTGGAGCGTTGGTCTTGATGCTCTTGTGCTTGAGTGGTCAAGATCCTTGTGATGACAAGCGATAGACTTGCGTCATGTTCACACATGAGGAGTTCTTGATCATCTTCCACTCGTTGCCTTGCCATTGCTTCCTTGACACGGGCATCAAACTCATCTTCACTCAAGTACTCTTCATCACCATTGTCATGGATGAACAAGACTTTCTGATGCAGCCCGTCCTACGGACACTTCTACATCTACAACAACAAGTCCCCCAAGTGGACCCATGACTCGTGCCCGAGCCAAACTCCTCCAAGCTAAGGTGAACTCGCTCCTCTCCTCGTGCCAATTTGATACCTCCTTGCATGGCGTGCTACTTCATACCACTACTTTGTGCATCATCAGGTACGAGCCCCCACCGCGTCGATCCACGAGCCCTGAAGCTGCACCTGTCCTAAAGCTACCAAAGCCGGAGTGTCCGACGCGACTCAGCCGGAGTGTCCGGCCTGCCCGAGCCCGAAATTGGCGCGGACATTCTGTGTGCCAGTTCTGACACTGCCCGGACACTTCCCGGAGTGTCCGGCCACCCCGGACTGTCCGGCCCACTCGACCCGGAGTGTCCGGCCCAAGAGATGGGTCCGCGAGCCTAGCTGGGCCCTATGGCCCATGTACCCCTCTATTTTGCCCAGAACTCTACTTTAATGCTTGAATTACCCCTGACTTTGTGGTTGGCCTATATATAGACCCCCACCTCCATTGTAAACCCTAGGCTTGATATTGGAATTAGTGGAAACCCCTTTGTGGATCTATCTAATTCTTGCCTCATGCTCCTTGACTAAGGAGCACCAATATCCCCAAACATCGTTGGAGTTTGCATTGTGCCTCCGCGTTGTACATGGCCTAGGCATCGGTGTCCCTTTGCCTAGACGTAAAGATCTCACCGAGTCTCCCATCTCGCCGTGCCGGTTCGAGAGAGAGTCCTCCGCCCGACGCCGATCCTAGGGATTGCGCCGGACCGGTCAACGCCGGCGGGAGCTATTGGTGTTTATTGTGGTTTTGCGTGTGTGTGTTCATCGCGTTCTTCATGCGTGTGTTCGTCGTGTTCATCCTTCACCCTCCTTCCCCCGCACTCCACCCTCGATTTGAAAGGGAATCGTGAAAGATCGGGCCACCCTAGAGGTTTGCCCTCAACATATTGGTATCAAGAGCTTCGTTGCTCACAATTTCCCCCACAAATTTTTCTTCTATCCACCAAAAATTCGAAAATCCCCACAAAAAAAGCCCATATTTGCCTTTGGATCGATCTGTTGATTTGGAGTGTTATTTGTGGTTTTGATCCGACCAAACCTTGTCTAAGGAGTTGGTCCAGCTTTATCCTGCGTTTGCCCAGCCCGATTTGGCCAGTTTTTTGTGGATTTGAGGCCCGAAGGCGAGGATTTCTGCTCAAGAACACGAGCAGGAAACCCGCGCCGGAGTGTCCGGCACGTACCGACTAGAGTGTCCGGCCCCACCGGAGTGTCCGGCCGAACCAGACCGGAGTGTCCGGCCAGACCGGAGTATCTGGCCCAGACAGACCAGAGTGTCCGGCTGTAACGCCAGTTTTGACAATTTTGCCTCATTTTTCGCATTGGCTAATCTCCTTTGTTTGCTCGTGTCCCGTGTGCGTGTCAGCAACTACCAGCAAGCTTCTGCATCATCAACTTCTGCGCTCATCGACACCACGGACCACGAACATCATCCCACACCACTGACGCCAAGTTCATCATCAAAGAAGGTATAACTTGCGTCACCTTGTTAACCCCATCTTCCTTTGTGTGTACCTGTCCCATGAGAGTGGCTCATCTTGTGTTTGCTTGAGCATTGTGCATTTTTCCTTGGATAGTGAGAGTGCAAGAGCAATAGCAAGTGTGACTAGGTAGCATCAAGGGAGAGCAAAAAAATGTGAAAAAGATACAAAGAAAAAGCAAAAGAAAAATAGTCTCCCCTTGCAAAAGAGAGTCTCAAAGCTTGTAAGCAAGAGAGAAAGAAGAGCGCCCAAGGCAAGTGCACAAATCCGTTGCTCATTTTTAATCTTTGCAAACGAGCCACGGTCTCTCCTTGCATTGGCACGACAATGAGCTTAGTCTTCGTTAGGACGCTTTGTTTACTCATTTTTATAGTCGTGTCAATCCCAACTTTCTCCACGTGTGTGTATATAGTCGTAGGTTCCCGTCACCCTTTTGAGTTGTTGACCTTCGCCTTTGACTTGAGTTTTGTTGGATTTTACCCACTTTTGACTATCCCTTTTCTTTTGGTTGGTTCTTTGGCTTTCCACAATACTAACCTACCACCAACAAGCTGTTGAGAGTTAGTTCTTTCTTTAGTGTGAGTTTTCTTTGCAATTCCACTTTGCACGCTTATAGCTCTCACTTGTGGTCTCTAGTTTGGTGCAATCCCCAAGGTGAGGTACAAGGCTAACACCACCATATTCCACTTCCATATACAATACTTGTGTGTTTTGCATGATGGATATGCACGGTGAGACGAGCTAACCACCTCCCCAAGAACAAGACCAAGGTCCGTACATGACGCGCGCAAGTCACTTCATCGTTCGACAAGAGTTCCGTGAACATTGCCAAGCACTTGAGACGCGACAAGATGAACAATTTGGCGAGACACAAGCCGAGTTCAAGAACATCGACAACCGCTTTGACTGCCTCGAACGACAAATGCATGCAATGCATCACAACTTCGGCCACCAAAATGAAGCGCTCCAACGCTCCGTCGCCGAAACAAATGACAATCTTCGATGCCTCATCGACGGCATGGCAAGACCATGTTCACGCGCATCAAGCTCAGCAAGTTCTTCGCATCGTCATGCACCTCTTCCACAATATCTACATAAAAGTGCTCAAAGACGGAATAATGCCCCCGTGGTTGAAGATGGAATCTCTTCGAACTATGTACCTTCCCCACGGCACGCCGCAACGTCAAGCTATGATGGTGACCTCTCTTCAAGGCCATGAGCAAGGCAAGAAGCACACCATCATCACGCAAGGGCACTAGTGATCCGACAAGAGCAACCACAAGAGGAACCGCAAGCGCAACCGCAAGTCTACCACCATCGACCGCGACACATACTTGACACAACAAGTGATGACTCCAACTTGGAGAATCAAGCTCGTCATCGACGTGAAACTCTCCAAGATCATCCTCCTCGTCATCAACGTCATGAACGCCAACAACGACACCATGGTCATCACGCGGCGCCTCCTCCACATCAACAAAACTTGGAGCGTCACGTGATACAATTTGAGCGACGCCCACCACGTCAAGATGCTCATGACCATGTTCTTCGCCTTGAGGCCCATGTGCCTAACCAACATCACCAACCGAGGAAGGAGCCTCATCTTCATCATCAATCGCGTCAAGAGGCTCCACACCCTCGCCACCATGAGGCCCAAGCGCCTCAACCACGTCAACAACCGCGCCAAGAGCAAGAGCAAGCTCCTCCTCAACAACAATATCAAGAGCAAGCTCCGCAACAAGGACGCGTGAACCAAGTTCCACCTCCCCAACTACAAGATCATCAACAAGGTCACCAAGCTCGTCGCAATGTCCGCAACGATGAAGAAACTTTTGGCAAGCTCAAGTTCACCGGATCCAATGACCTCGAAGAATACCTCTCGCGGGCACTCAAAGTCGACAAGATCTTCCGCATGCACAACTATAGCAACGAGAAGATGGTCGCCATGGCTTCGCTTGAGTTTTATGATTACGCCAACCTTTGGTGGGAACAAGTTCAAGTTGCTTGTGATGCAAGACAAGAGCCGCCAATCACAACTTGGCATGACATGAAGGCTCACATCAGATCCCGGTTTGTCCCCACACACTACACGCGTGACCTCTTCAACAACCTTCAAGCTCTTCGTCAAGGGACAAAGACCGTGGAAGAATACTTCAAGGAAATGGAACTCAACTTGATTCGTGCCAACATTGATGAGCGCATGGAGCAAACAATGGCACGTTTCCTTATTGGCTTGAATCACCCAATCAAGCGCATCGTCGAGGTCCAAACATACAACACCATGGTTGAGCTTGTGCACATCGCAACAAAGGCTGAACGTCAAGTGCAAGAGGATATCAAGTACAACAAGCCCAAGACGTACTTCACCTACAAGCAAGCTTCAACCCCTACACCAACAACTTTCAATGGTAGCTTCTCAAGTACCTCCAAGCCCACACTTCCTCAAGGAAAACTGCCCCCAAGTAGCAAGCAAGCAAACAGTGATACACCTTTCAACGGTGAATGCTACAAGTGTGGAGGTAAAGGACACAAGTCGGCCGAATGTGGAAACAAGAAAGTCTTGTTCATCCATGACAATGGTGATGAAGAGTACTTGAATGAAGATGAGTTTGATGCCCGTGGCAAGGAAGCAATGGCAAGGCAATGAGTGGAAGATGATCAAGAACTCCTCATGTGTGAGCATGACGCAAGTCCATCGCTTGTCGTCACAAGGATCTTTACCACTCAAGCACAAGAGCATGAATACCAACGCTCCAATATCTTCCAAACACGAGCCGGCATCAACGGCAAATCTATCAAGGTGATCATTGACGGAGGGAGTTGTCACAACCTTGCTAGCACCAAGTTGTGTGAGAAGCTCAAGCTCAACCTCCATCCACACAAGCACCCCTACCACGTGCAATGGCTAAGTGACCAAGGGTCCGTGAAGATCAAGCATACCGTATCGGTCTCCTTCGCCATTGGTCCTTACAAAGATACGGTGGAGTGTGATGTGATTCCTATGACAGTTTGCCACATGCTTCTTGGTCGACCATGGAAATTTGACAAGGCTACTCAACATGATGGTCGCACCAATATATCCACCTTCAAATGGCTCAACAAAACATGTGTTTTGCAACCGATGACTCCTAGCCAAATAATTGCGGACAATGCAAAGACTTTAGCGAGGGCGCAAAGCACAACACCTACTTGTGAGAAGAGCGGTGAGAGAGAGAACCACCTCATAGTGAATGAGAGCCACAAGAAAAATTCGAGTGGAAAAACTAAGAGTGTTCTCCTTGCCACCAAAAGTGAGATGAGAGATGTTCGGAACAACCCATCCATCTTGCACTATGTCCTCCTTTGCAAAGGGACTAGCGCAAGGAACTAATGAATTAACCGATGTTCCTCCATCTTTGATGAATGTTTTGCAGCAGTTCAAGGATGTGTTTCCCAAAGAGCTTCCACATGGACTACCTCCTCTTCGCGGCATCGAACATCGAATTGACCTTATCCCCGGTGCACCACTTCCCAACCGCGCCGCTTACCGCACAAACCCGGAGGAGACAAAGGAGATCGGACGTCAAATCAACCAACTCGTCTCCAAATGTTTGATCCAAGTTAGCACTAGTCCAAGTGCCGTACCCGTGATTCTTGTTCCAAAGACAGATGATACGTTACGGTTATGCATGGACTGCCGTCCAATCAATGCTATCACCGTGCGTTATCGACATCCCATACCACATCTCGATGACATGCTTGATGAGTTGTGTGGAGCCACTATTTTTTCGAAAATTGATCTTCGTAGTGGTTACCATCAAATACGCATGGCTGAAGGTGATGAGTGGAAAACCGCCTTCAAGACCAAACTTGGTCTCTATGAGTGGCTGGTTATGCCCTTTGGTTTATCAAATGCCCCATCCACCTTCATGCGCCTTTTGAATCACATCTTGCGTTCTCTCATTGGAAAAAGTGTTGTTGTCTATTTTGATGATATTCTTGTTTATAGCAAATCACTTGAGGACCATGTAACACATGTCAAGGAAGTTTTGCAAATCCTTCGACATTAAAAGCTTTATGCTAATCTTCCCAAGTGCACTTTTGCTAAAGACAAGTTGATTTTTCTTCGATTTGTCGTTTCTTCGAAGGGAATTGAAGTTGATGTTTCCAAGGTAAAGGACATACGAGATTGGCCCATACCAACAAATGTGAGTGAACTCCGAAGTTTTCATGGATTGGCCGGTTTCTATCGTCACTTTGTGAAAGACTTTTCAACCATTGCTTGTCCCCTTAATGAATTGACCAAAAAGAATGTCACCTTCGTGTGGGGCAAACAACAACAAAAAGCTTTTAATGAACTTAAAAAGAGGCTCACCGAAGCACCTCTTCTTGCTTTACCGGGTTTCACAAAAACTTTTGAGATAGAGTGTGATGCTAGTGGTATTGGCATTGGAGGAGTCCTTATGCAAAACGGATGTCCTATCGCCTCCCATAGCGAGAAACTTGATGGTGCTCGCCTTAACTATCCGATTTATGACAAAGAGCGTTTTGCCTTAGTTCGTGTCCTTCAAGTTTGGCAACACTACCTTTGGCCCAAGGAATTTATCATACATTCCGACCACGAGTCGTTGAAATATCTCAAAGGCCAAGCTAACTTGAGCAAGAGACACGCTAAGTGGGTTGAGTTGATGCAGTCATTTCCGTACATTGTCAAGTATTGCGGACGCATTGTGTCGCAAACATACAAGCCTTCTTACGAGACTTGAAATCAACGTGTTGGGTCTTGAGGAAATAAAATCTGTGTATGCTTCCGATCCGTTCTTTGAACCAATTTTCGCAAAGTGCTCCAATGACAAAGGAGTGGATGATTTCTATTTGCATAAGGGCTTTCTATTTAAACAAAACAAGCTATGCATCCCAAAGTCATCGCTTCAACTTTTGCTTCTCAAAGAATCTCATGGTGGAGGCCTTATGGGTCACTTTGGTCGCGACAAGACATTGGACATGCTCTCCAATCACTACTTTTGGCCCAAGATGAAGCGTGACGTGGAGCGCTACGTTCAACGATGCACGACATGTGTTCAAGCTAAGTCGCAAGCTAATCCCTATGGTCTTTATATGCCATTGCCTATTCCTCATACACCTTGGTCCGACATTAGCATGGATTTCGTGTTAGGATTGCCTAGATCTAAGCATGGTCATGATTCTATATTTTTCGTTGTGGATCGTTTTTCCAAAATGGCACACTTCATACCGTGCCATAAGACCGACGATGCTTCACATGTTGCAAATCTATTTTTCAGGGAAATCGTCCGTCTTCACGGTGTGCCAAGGACAATCGTCTCCTACCACGACGTCAAATTCATGAGCTAATTGTGGAAGACCCTCATGGCCAAGCTCGGCGTCAAGCTCCTCTTCTTATCCGCATCACATCCTCAAACTGATGGCCAAACCGAAGTTGTCAACCGAAGCCTCAGAACTCTCCTTCGTGTGTTGATCAAGAAAAACCCGAAGGATTGGGAGGAATGCATTCCACACGCCGAGTTCGCCTACAATCGAGCCAAGCACTCAACAACCAAGATGAGTCCATTCAAGATCGTCTATGGTTTCGAGCCCCTCACCGCGCTCGACATCCTACCACTACCTCTCCATGAGCGCACGAACATGGACGTCGAGAAGCGCGCACAAGCTATGAAGACGCTTCATGAAGAAACAAGAGCTACTATCGAACAACAAGTCCTTCGCTAAGCTTCAAGATTAAACAAGGACAAGAAGGAGATGATATTTGAAGAAGGTCACCTTGTGTGGACACACCTAAGCAAGGACCGCTTCCCCAAGGAACGTGACTCCAAGCTCAAGCCAAGATGAGATGGTCCCTTCAAGGTCCTCAAAAGAATCAACAACAACGCCTACATCATCGACCTACCGACCTCCAAGTACCTTGCAAGCAATACATTCAATGTCAAGGACCTGGCACCCTACCATGGAGATGCTCAAGATGATATCCATGAAGAGTCGAGGACGACTCTTTCCCAAGGGGGGAGCTGATGCAGCCCGTCCTACGGACGCTTCTACATCTACAACAACAAGTCCCCCAAGTGGACCCATGACTCGTGCCCGAGCCAAACTCCTCCAAGCTAAGGTGAACTCGCTCCTCTCCTCTTGCCAATTTGTTACCTCCTTGGATGGCGTGCTACTTCATACCACTACTTTGTGCATAATCAGGTACGAGCCCCCACCGCGTCGATCCACGAGCCCTGAAGCGGCACCTGTGCTGAAGCTGCCAAAGCCGGAGTGCCCGGCACGACTCAGCCGGAGTGACCGGTGCATCAGGAGTGTCCGGCGCGACTCAGCCGGAGTGGCCGGCCTGCTCGAGCCCGAACCTGGCGCGGACATTTTGTGTGCCTATTGGGACACTGCCCGGACACTTCCCGGAGTGTCCGGCCCACTCGACACGGAGTGTCCGGCCATCTCGGACTGTCCGGCCCACTCGACCCGGAGTGTCCGGCCCAAGCGATGGGCCTGCGAGCCTAGCTGTGCCCTATGGCCCATGTACCCCTCTATTTCGCCCAGAACTCTACTTTAATGCCTGAATTACCCCTGACTTTAGGGTTGGCCTATATATAGACCCCCACCTCCATTGTAAACCCTAGGCTTGATATTGGAATTAGTGGAAACCCCTTTATGGATCTATCTAATTCTTGCCTCATGCTCCTTGACTAAGGAGCACCAATATCCCCAAACCTCGTTGGAGTTTGCATTGTGCCTCCGCGTTGTACAAGGCCTAGGCATCGGTGTCCCTTTGCCTAGACGCCAAGATCTCACCGAGTCTCCCATCTCGCCGTGCCGGTTCGAGAGAGAGTCCTCTGCCCGATGCCGATCCTAGGGATTGCGCCGGACCGATCACCGCCGGCGTGAGCTATTGGTGTTTATCGTGGTTTTGCGTGTGTGTGTTCATCGTGTTCTTTGTGCGTGTGTTCGTCGTGTTCATCCTTCACCCTCCTTCCCCCGCACTCCACCCTCGATTTGAAAGGGAATCGTGAAAGATCGGGCCACCCTAGAGGTTTGCCCTCAACACTTCCTTTTTTCCACATTCGTCCGACTTGTGTCCTTTACCTCCACACTTGTAGCATTCACCGTTGAAAGGTGTCTCACTCTTTGCTTGCTTGCCACTTGGGGGCAGTTTTCCTTGAGGAAGTGTGGGTTTGAAGGAAGGCTTGGAGGTACTTGAGGATCTACCATTGAAAGTTGTTGGTGTAGGGGTTGAAGCTTGCTTGTAGGCGAAGTATGTCTTGGGCTTGTTGTACTTGATGTCCTCTTGCACTTGACGTTCAGCCTTTGTTGCGATGTGCACAAGCTCAACCATGGTGTTGTATGTTTGGAACTCGACGATGCGCTTGATTGGGTGATTCAAGCCAATAAGGAAACGTGCCATTGTTTGCTCCATGCGCTCATAATGTTGGTGCGAATCAAGTTGAGTTCCATTTCTTTGAAGTATTCTTCTACGGTCTTTGTCCTTTGACGAAGAGCTTGAAGGTTGTTGAAGAGGTCACGCGTGTAGTGCGCGGGGACAAACCGGGATCTCATGTGAGCCTTCATGTCATGCCAAGTTGTGATTGGCGGCTCTTGTCTTGCATCACGAGCAACTTGAACTTGTTCCCACCAAAAGTTGGCATAATCATCAAACTCTAGCGAAGCCATGGCGACCATCTTCTCGTTGCTATAGTTGTGCGTGCGGATGATCTTGTCGACTTTGAGTGCCCACGAGAGGTATTCTTCGGGGTCATTGGATCCGGTGAAGTTGGGCATTGTGAACTTGAGCTTGCCAAAAGTTTCTTCATCGTTGCGGTCATTGCGACGAGCTTGGTGACCTTGTTGATGATCTTGTAGTTGGGGAGGTGGAACTTGGTTCTCGCGTCCTTGTTGCGGAGCTTGCTCTTGATATTGTTGTTGAGGAGGAGCTTGCTCTTGCTCTTGGCGCGGTTGTTGACGTGGTTGAGGCACTTGAGCCTCATGGTGGTGATGGTGTGGAGCCTCTTGACGTGGTGGGCATCGCTCAACTTGTATCACTTGACGCTCCAAGTTTTGTTGATGTGGAGGAGGCGCCGCGTGATGACCATGGTGTCGTTGTTGACGTTCATGATGTTGATGGCGAGGAGGAGTATCTTGGAGAGCTTAACGTCGATGACGAGCTTGATTCTCGGAGTCATCACTCGTTGTGTCAAGTATGTGTCGCGGTCGATGGTGGTAGACTTGCGGTTGTACTAGCGGCTGCGCTTGGGGTTCGTCTTGTGGTTGCTCTTGTTGGATCACTAGTGCCCTTGCGTGAAGATGGTGTGCTTCTTGCCTTGCTCGTGGCCTTCAAGAGAGGTCACCATCATAGCTTGACGTTGCAGCGTGCAGGGGGGAAGGTACATAGTTCGAAGAGGTTCCATCTTCAACCACAGGGGCATCATTGCGTCTTTGAGCACTTGGATGTAGATCTTGTTGAAGGGGTGCATGACGACGCGATGAGCTTGCAGAGCTTGACGCGCGTGAACGTGCTCTTGCCATTCCGTCGATGAGGCGTCGAAGATTGTCATTTGTTTCGGCGACGGAGCGTTGAAGCGCTTCATTTTGGTGGCCGAAGTTGTGATGCATTGCTTGCATTTGCCTTTCGAGGCCGGCGAAGAGGTTGTCGATGTTCTTGAACTCGGCTTGCATCTCGCCAAATTGTTCATCTTGTCGCGTCTCAAGTGCTTGGCAATGTTCACGGAACTCTTGTCGAACGATGAAGTGACTTGCGCGCGTCATGTACGGACCTTGGTCTTGTTCTTGGGGAGGTGGTTGGCTCGTCTCACCGTGCCTATCCATCGTGCAAAACACACAAGTATTATATATGGAAGTGGAATATGGTGGTGTTAGCCTTGTACCTCACCTTGGGGATTGCCCCAAACTAGAAACCACAAGTGAGAGCTATAAGCGTGCAAAGTGGAAATGCAAAGAAAACTCACACTAAAGAAAGAACTAACTCTCCAAAAGCTTGTTGGTGGTCGGTTAGGATTGTGGAAAGCCAAAGAACCAACCAAAAGAAAAGGGATAGTCAAATGTGGGTAAAATCCAACAAAACTCAAGTCAAAGGCGAAGGTCAACAACTCAAAAGGGTGACGGGAACCTACGACTATATACACACACGTGGAGAAAGTTGGGATTGACACGACTATGAAAATGAGCAAACAAAATGTCCTAACAAAGACTAAGCTCGTTGTCGTGCCAATGCAAGGAGAGACCGTGGCTCGTTTGCAATGAGGAAAAGTGAGCAACAGATTTGTGCACTATCCTTGGGCGCTCTTCTTTCTCTCTTGCTTACAAGCTTTGAGACTCTCTTTGGCAAGGGGAGACGATGTTTCTTTTGCTTTTTCTTTGTATCTTTTTCTGTTTTTTTGCTCTCCCTTGATGCTACCTAGTCACACTTGATATTGCTCTTGCACTCTCACTATCCAAGGCCAAATGCACAATGCTCAAGCAAACACAAGATGAGCCACTCTCATGGGATAGGTACACACAAAGGAAGATGGGGGTTAACAAGGTGACACAAGTTATACCTTCTTTGATGATGAACTTGGCGTCGGTGGTGCAGAATGATGTTTGTGGTCCGTGGTGTCGATGAGCGCGGAAGTTGATGATGCGGAAGCTTGCTGGTAGTTGCTGACACGCACACAGGACACGAGCAAACAATGGAGATAAGCCAATGCGAAAAATGAGGCAAAACTGTCAAAATTGGCATTACAGCCGGACACTCCGGTCTGTCTTGGCCGGATACTCCGGTCTGGCCGGACACTCCGGTCTGGTTCGGCCAGACACTCCGGTCGAGCCGGACACTCCGGTCGGTACGAGCCGGACACTCCGGCGCGGGTTTCCTCCTCGTGTTCTTGAGCGGAAATCCTCGCCTTCGGGCCTCAAATCCGCAAAAAACTGGCCAAATCGGGCTGGGGAAACGCAGAATAAAGCTGGACCAACTCCTTAGACAAGGTTTGGTCGGATCAAAACCACAAATAACACTCCAAATCAAGAGATCGATCCAAAGGCAAATATGGGCTGTTTTTTATGGTGATTTTCGAATATTTGGTGGATAGAAGAAAATTTTGTGGGGGAAATCGTGAGCAACGAAGCTCTTGATACCAATATGTTGAGGGCAAACCTCTAGGGTGGCCCGATCTTTCACGATTCCCTTTCAAATCGAGGGTGGAGTGCGGGGGAAGGAGGGAAGGATGAACACGACAAACACACGCACGAAGAACGCGATGAACACACACACGCAAAACCACGATAAACACCAATAGCTCACGCCAGCGTTGACCGGTCCGGCGCAATCCCTAGGATCGGCGTCGGGCGGAGGACTCTCTCTCGAACTGGCACGGCGAGATGGGATACTCGGTGAGATCTTGACGTCTAGGAAAAGGGACACCGATGCCTAGGCCTTGTACAACGCGGAGGCACAATGCAAACTCCAACGAGGTTTGGGGATATTGGTGCTCCTTAGTCAAGGAGCGTGAGGCAAGAATTAGATAGATCCACAAAGGGGTTTCCACTAATTCCAATATCAAGCCTAGGGTTTACAAATGGAGGTGGGGGGCTATATATAGGCCAACCACAAGTTCAGGGGTAATTCAGGCATGAAAGTAGAGTTTTGGGCGAAGTAGAGGGGTACATGGGCCATAGGGCCCAACTAGGCTCGCAGGCCCATCACTTGGGTCGGACACTCCGGGTCGAGTGGGTCGGACACTCCGGGTAGTGTCCGGGTAGAGTCCGATGTAGCACACAGAATGTCCGCGCCAGGTTCAGGCTCGGGCAGGCCGGACACTCCGGCTGAGTCGCACCGGACACCCCGGCTGGATTCGGGCGGACACTCCGGCTCAGGCAGCTTCAGCTCAGGTGCAGCCTCAGGGCTCGTGGGTCGGTGCAGCGGGGGTTCGTACCTGATGATGCATAGAGTAGAGGTATGAAGTAGCACGCCATCCAAGGAGGTATCAAATTGGGACGAGGAGAGGAGTGAGTTCACCTTAGCTTGTAGGAGTTTGGCTCGGGCACGAGTCATGGGTAAGCATCTCCATCTCCATGTAGTACTCATCAACTATCATGGTGCCTTGCTTCAGTTGCGTCAATTTATCGAAAACTGATCGCAAGTAGTTGGTTGGTACGAAACAAGCTTTCATGATTTGCTTCATCTCGCGCCAATCCATCACAGGA
This sequence comes from Avena eriantha, assembly GCA_910589775.1. Taxonomy (NCBI): domain Eukaryota; kingdom Viridiplantae; phylum Streptophyta; class Magnoliopsida; order Poales; family Poaceae; genus Avena; species Avena eriantha. Next base: position 391,982,655 of record OU342743.1, read on the forward strand.
AGTTCGTTGTCCTCCCTTCTATGTTGCACAAGTGCATCCCACCAACGTAAAGCATAACCATCAAATTCCGATGCTGCAAGCTTGACCTTCTTATCTTCTGGATAGTCAAATAAGCGCAGAGTTTCTCAATCTTCAACTCCCATGTGAGGTAGTCTTCAGGATCAATAGAACCATCAAACTTAGGAATTGAAAATTTTGGCTTGCCCAAACCGTCATCAGCAGCTTGGTTGGGCACACGTTGACCATGACCAAGATGGGCAAACCCACGACCATGAGCAGGTGCATGGACAGGGGGAATAGGACGTCCCTTGCCAACATGTGGAGCAGCATCAACAGCGCTACCCTCATGGAAATCATCAAAGGCATCATCATGTTGAGGATCTTCCCTTCTATGTAAGGCGGCTGTCAAACCCTCAATGGACTGCTGCAAAGCGGTGACATTGACATTGAGCGTAGCCACTTGCGTTTGGATAGTATCAACCGTCCCAACATGCTGATCCAATCTCATATTCATATCTTGGATATTCTTGTCAATGGCATATGTCGTGTTAGTAAACACACGTGTCAAGTGGGATTTCAAAGCCTCATATTCACGCCAATTGATGAGCTCCTCATCCTTCTTTTTCTGCAACACAACATCATCATCACTAGTAGACATGATTAGTAGGTTAGTGCAAAAATCAGAATTTGTATGGTGGAAACTCTCACAACTCACTCACAACTAATAAGAAAGGAGATCTTACAGTTCCAAAGTGAATAGAGATGTTCTACCAAACGAAATCAAAGACTGATGCACTTGATGTGATGAAGTGAATATCAAAGGTATAGAGAACGATCACAGGGCACACAGGTTAGGTAAAGGTGGAGCTATAGGTATGGTATCCTATCTACACCGCAAACAAGTCCTAGTGCTGATCGTACAAATACCCAAGAAACACACACAGTGGAGATAAACATGGCAAAGCAACTTATAAAAAGGAATATTGCAACGCACAAGAGAGATGCTAGTAATAGCTCAAATAGAACAGGCACAAGATTGCTCAATCTACTAGTGCTATACACAACAAGGCCTCCAATATTGCACACTTCGATATCTCTTTTTGTAAGGCTTGTAGCTCTTTCTCTCTGTTTTTTTTTAATACTGATTCTCTTTTCTTTTCTCTTTTTTTTGATTTTTCAACTATATTACTCACTGCAAATGAGTACAGCAACGTACAACAGAACTGGGCCGGATAGTCCGGTTGATATGCGTCGGAGACTCCGGTTGGACCGGATAGTCCGGTGTGATTCGGCCGGATAGTCCGGTTTTGCCTGTCGAAAATTTCTGCACTTCAAAAACCTAATGAGCAGCCTGTCAGAGCAAAGCAACTAGTCTCATGGGTACGTTCCTAGCACGGATGCTGTAGATAGGCTGTGTCTATGGTGTGCAAACAAAAGTACGCTATGTGGACTCGGAAAAAACGATAAATACTTGCGGAAACGGTAACGGTGGGAACAGCGGAAAACAAGCTCAAACCCTAAAACTAGACACAAACGGGAACTAGACTCCTACGTGGAAAACCTGCAGATCGGATCTACGAGAAGATACAATCAGCAACTAAAACTCGAAAACGATGCAATCTAGTCTATGGCAAATCTTTTTGTAAGGCTTTTCCTGTATAGGACGAAAAAAACACTCTCTAATCTATGGATGGATTTGTGGATGCTTACCGAGGCAACACTGGAAATATGATACCAATATGATATGGGGTGGCCTGATCTTCTCAGTAAGAGGATGGCGATGATGATGGTAGATGGTAGATAACTAGTGCGTAGCTATGATCTCTCCCGCTCGATCCCTGATGCCAGTGCAACAGATCTCGAACCTTGTAGGATATTCACAACACCACACTCTTGCGCACGCAGCCGTGACCACGAACGGTAGTATGAAATCTACTAATTCCCAATGGAACAACAGATCACACTCAATTATAGTTGGTAGATTCGAACACAGGGTAATTCCAGAGGTTCTATGAAAGAAACAACTCCAAAATATTTAAACATGGTCTAAAACCTAACTAGGGGTCATGCCAGGGCTTATAAGGGCAGCTGGGGTGGCCAGAAACCAAAACTAAACGCAAACGACTCAAACTGATACAAACCGACTCGGACCAAATTCGGTCGGCGGGCGGACACTTCGGTCGAAATCGGCCGGACAGTCCGGTCAGGCCGGACACTCCGGGTGGAGTGTGCCGGACAGCCTAGTCTGGCCGGAAACTTTGAATTTTCCGGGTGATGTCCGGGTAGTATCCGAACTGGCAGACAGAATGTCCACGCCAGTTTGCCTCTCGACCAGGCCGGACAGTCCGGGTGGATCCGGCCGGACACTCCGGTCGTGGCAGATCTTTTTGCCTCTGTCTTAATGATCTTCTCTCGCGCCTTCCTCCCACTCCTCCCTCGCGCATCCTTGGCCGATCTTCATGTTGGGCTTCTCTTGTAGCCCTTATCCTCCTCGCGCCATGCTTGTTTCTCCAACGAACCTGATCATACATAAATGCATAGACTTAGGCGGTATAAAGTTCTCATCAATCAAAGTACCAGATTTGTTTAGGAGTAAATTCACATGTTGATCTAGTAGCTTAGCACGAGCTCTTGTAATAGGTCCAATTCTAATCTCATTGGACTGATCCTGTCTTGCGACAGTTGTAGCATCTTCAGTAGTCATTGGGGTAGGTGTAATTGTAGGGATATCCTCATCACTTAGTCATCAAGTGAGACTTGCAATGGCTAATATAGGCCTTTTAGTGAATGGGCCACAAGTTAGTGGAGCCCACTTTCACTCCCTATATAAGCTGGGGCGCAGGTGCTTAGAGCACAAGGTTAGGTCACTCCATGTGTTGGAAACCCTAGCCCCAGTCCGTCCTGTTGCCGCCGTACCGGACCTAGCAGTCCATCGCCGGCGCTCCTCCTCGTACGTGTGGATACCGGTGGAGGTGATGTATGTTCAGCACTTCGACGATCGTGAAGAAAGAACGAATCGTGGATCGTCGAACCGGAACGGATCGTGAGGACTGCACTGCATCAAGTGACATGCTTCATCAATTCCGCAACTGCGCGTCTAGTGGTAATCCTCATGGCCTTCTACCTGAGCTGGATCTTGGGATCACCGCGTAGGGAATTTTTTGTTTATCTCTACGTGCCCTTATAGGTTCTTGTGTTCATCAAGGATTGTCGTGCTCAGGTTTGAGGCGTGGTGATCTTCATCATGTTACTTGCTGGATTTGTTCCTCTTCTTCAGGTGACGTTCATCGTGTTATTGGAAGATCACCATCCGGGTTGACTCGCTGTGAAAGATCGGGACAAAATTATAGGATCATCGGTTTGATCTGTATCAAAGATGATATGGGGTGGCCCGATCTTCTCAGCAAGCACTTGTCGATGATGATAATGGTGGATAGATAAATAGCCTGTAGCTATGAACTCTCTCGCTCGAACCCTGATGCCAATGCAATAGCTCTTGAACCCTATGGGATATTCACAACACCACGCTCTTGCGCACGCAGCCATCGCGACGAACGGTAGGTTGCAATCTACTAATTCCCAGTGGAACAACAGATCACACTCAATTGCAGTAGTATAATTCGATCACAGGGTAATTCCAGAGGTTCTTTGAAAGAAACAACTCCAAAATAGTTTTAACATGGTCTAAACCCTAAAACTAGTGCGCCCCATCTATTTATGAGTCTAGGGGTGCGGCGGCTAAGGGGGTGAACGAGTTGTCCCACCCAACTAGGGTACAAAATGACCCAAAATTGGGTTCGGCTCAGGGTTTTGCCGTGGCAGAGTTTGGGCATGTTTCTCTATCGCGGCAGCCTGTCGTGGCAGAATAGGACTATTTCTGTGCCGCGCCAGCCAGCCGTGGTAGGAAAACGCGTCGTTTCTCTGCCACGGCAGAGATCCTGCCATGTGTTGATCTTCTTCTTGGTAGCTCCTTGCGCTTCCTCCCTCTCCTCCCTCGCGCATTCTTCATTGATCAACACGCCATGCTCCCTATGCTTTAGTTCCTCGCTCCATGCTACACCTTCTTCTCCCATGTACGTGATCATATAATAGCACAAAGACTTAGGCAATATAAAGTTCTTATAAATGAAAGCATCATGGTCAACTAGGAATGAATTCACCTGATAGTCATTATTGATTTGACTAAATATTTCCTTCCAGTTCAAGCAGTCAGAATCATCATAATCCCTATATATATCCTCGTCAGATATCAAAAAAAGAGAAGAAACCGAAAGAGAGAAAAGTTTACTAGGCTTGAATTTTGCAATCTAGTGCACACCTTGGCAGTGTTTTTCCTTTGGTTTGCACTGGTAGATTGACGAATCTTGTGCCTGTACACAATGAGCTTTTTGCTGGCGTCTCTCCTTGTGCATTGCAACACGAGCTTTACTCCGACATACATATTTGTGCTCTTGTTTATAGTTGCTTTGCTCCATTTTTCTGCACTACGTGTGTTTTTCGCGGGTCTTGTGTCATACATCCAACACTAGGATTTGGTACTTTGGCGTGTAGGTGATACCGATCACACCGGTGATCCTTGAGTTTTGTCCCGATCTTCCATAGCGAGTCAACCAGGTAGGTAATCTCCCAATTACATGATGAACGCAACCTGAAGAAGAGGAACAAATCCAGCAAGCAATGTGGAGAAGATCACCACGCCTCAAACCAAAACACGACAATCCTTGATGAACACAAGAACCTCCGCGACAATATCAATACGATAGATAACACGGCATCGCCGTCCCCGGAGGGATGCTCACCAAGCAACGCACACAATAGTTTTAGACTCAATTTCAAGCTAACCCTAAAAACCATGATTTACAGGCCTATATAAAGGCTGCTGGACATCCAACATAGAGTTTGGGTCAAAACCAAACATATCTCTAACTTTCCTAACTTAAAAGGACTCTATTTGTAAACTGACAGACAACATCCATCGACTTGTTTCGGTTGCTGCGCACAGCTTGTAACAAACCGGGAGACGTGCGACCCGTTGGAAATGTCTCGGAATTGTCTTTCCAACAAGTACTTTTTTGCTTAATTCGGAGTTGGTATGTGGAAACCACATCCGTTTCAATTTCAGAGCTTCTGTCTGTCCGACTTGAACCTTTCTTCTTGGTCGCCTTCGTCTTGATGATCTTCTCTTGCGCCTTACTCCCGCAACTCCCTCGCGCATATCGTGCCCATATCATCATACCCCCTTCAAGAAGCGTTGTCCCCAACGCTTGCGGGTCGGGTCGGAAAGGTGGCATGATATGAACAATCGCTTCACGCGTCTTTGCCATCTTCAAGGCTTGCATGCCTTCCACTCCGCAACCTCCCTCTCGGCGTGCTTGACTTGAAACAGCACTTGGCGCCTGCACCTCCATGCATCTCCATACGAGATTTGACCTAGGCACCACCATCTTCTTCTTATTATTCTCAACTCTTGTAGGAAGCTGTGGTTGCTAACATGGACTTTCTTTGCACGACCTGGCATAAGATAAGTAATGCATGGACCACACAACTGACGAACATGTCCATCCTTGCCTCTATGCATCCGCACAACTGTCCCAACAAAATGCCTCACATGTGTGTTAACAAAACTGCTCTTGTTACCCTGCTGCATCACATGCACTGGAACATCAGGAGCACAAATAGCATCCGTCTGAACACCTGTGTCAACACAAACAACCTTTGGAACACATGCTGCAACATCCTTCCTCTCAGCAATAAGAGGATGCACTTCAATTGCCTTGTCACTAACAAGTTCCACTTGCTTGTCATCTACAGGCTAGCTGAAGCAATATGAACATTATCACACTGTGCATCATGCTCTCCATCCTGCACCTTAGCTAGCCCAGATTTTGGCTTAGCCTTGCGCACCTTCTCCTTATGTACCACCAGCTCTACATCAGACTTTATGTGATCATCCTGCATAGGCCTCCAAGTCTTCTGTTTGCCACCATGCACAAAAGAATATGTATTTGCTCTTCCAGCATGTGTAACGTTGCGATCATACTGCCATGGACGACCAAGTAACAACCCACATACCTCCAATGGCAACACATCGCACTCAATCTCATCAACATAATCACCAACTGTAAATGGCACACGCACCTTATGAGTTACCTTCACCATACCGCAGCTATTTAACCACTGTAGATGCTTAGGTTAAGGAATACGCCATGTGGACAACCCCAACGCTGCCACCATTGCATTGCTAACGCTATTAGTACTACTTCGTCCATCAACAATTAACTTGCATACTTTGCCTTTGATCATACACTGCGCCTGAAATAAATTCCAACGCTGGCCCTTGTCAACTGTCATGCAAGCATCGCCTTATACCTTCTTGAGTTGCAAATTCAGCCCACTCAATGGTACAACATCCTCCACTGCAGTTGCAGCACACATAACAACCTTGTCAACATCAGGCTACTTCTCTTCAGAAAATTTTGGCACCACCACGCTGACCAGTTGCACTGGAACAACTACTGGAGCCTCCTTTACATGAGATGGAATAGACATAACTGCAACTTTTGGCGACTGCTGGACTGCCTTCACGGGCTTGGTACAAAATACCTTGCAACGAGGAGACATAAAACAGCCACGTAAAAAATTACTGAAGTACTTCCAAGTTGCATCAACAATATCCTTCTCAGGCACCTCCTTATCCCACCAACGAGCTATCTCCTCATCCACACATCGTAATGCAAGACGCATACGTGTAGGATTATCTAAATACTCGTATATATCACATCTGTAAAAACCATCTTCCGTATGACTTTCCCACAACTCATATTCATCATATGTCGCCATATGGACCAGTCTCCACCTGATTTGAGAATCATCACATACCACACCGTTCAAGATGTCAAGATAATCATTGTACACATCACCAGATCTCTTCCTAGAAGTGCACCATTTGCCAAAAAAATCACCCTGACACGACGGCAAGCTTCCTAGCATGACTGCAGAACAGAAAAATTTCTGGGCTGGATTGTCCGGACTGGTGGGCCGGACTATCCGGGTTGGTCGGATACTCTGGGCAGAAACCGTCAAACACTCCGGTGCACGGACGTCGAGATCCAATCTGCTCCACCTCAACTCTCTGATCTCCACCAAGAACACACTCAGCCTATCAATCAACACAATCTCGTCGTGAGCAACCTGGTACTCTGATACCACATGATACAGATCACACCGGTGATCCTTGAGTTTTGTCCCGATCTTTGACAGCGAGTCAACAAGGTAGGTAATCTCCCAATTACGTGATGAACGCAACCTGAAGAAGAGGAACGAATCCAGCAAACAACATGGAGAAGATCACCATGCCTCAAACCAAAACACGACAATCCTTGATGAACACAAGAACCTCCGTGACAATATCAATACGATAGATAACACGGCATCGCCATCCCCGGAGGGATGCTCACCAAGCAACTCACACAATAGTTTTAGACTTAATTTCAAGCTAACCCTAAAAACCATGATTTACAGGCCTATATAAAAGCTGCTGGACGTCCAACATAGAGTTGGGGTCAAAACCAAACATACCTCTAACTTTCCTAACTTAAAAGGACTCTATTTGTAAACTGACAGACAACATCCATCGACTTGTTTCGGTTGCTGCGCACAGCTAGTAACGAACCGGGAGACGTGCGAGTACCCGTTGGAAAGATCTCAGAATTATCTTTCCAACAAGTACTTATTTGCTTAACTCGGAGTTGGTATGTGGAAACCACATCCGTTTCAATTTCAGAGCTTCTGTCTGTCCGAATTGAACCTTCTTTCTTGGTTGCCTTCGTCTTGATGATCTTCTTTTGCGCCTTGCTCCCACAACTCCCTCGCGCATATCGTGCACATATCATCATCCCCCTTCAAGAAGCGTTGTCCCCAACGCTTCTGGGTCGGGTCGGAAAGGTGGCGTGATATGAACAACCGCTTCACGCGTCTTCGCCATTTTCAAGTCTTGCCTGCCTTCCACTCCACAACCTCCCTCTTGGCGTGCTTGACTTGAAACAGCACTTGGCGCCTTCACCTCCATGCGTCTCCATACGAGATTTGACCTAGGCACCACCGTCTTCTTCTTCTTATTCTCAACTCTTGTTGGAACCTGTGGTTGCTGAACATGGACTTTCTTTGCACGACCTGGCATAAGATAAGTAATGCATGGACCAAACAACTGACGAACATGCCCATCCTTGCCTCTATGCATCCGCACAACTGTCCCAACAAAATGCCTCACAGGTGTGTTAACAAAACTGCTCTTGTTACCCTATTGCATCACATGCACTGGAACATCAGGAGCACAAATATCATCCGTCTGAACACCTATGTCAACACAAACAACCTTCAGAACACATGCTGCAACATCCTTCCTCTCAGCAATAAGAGGATGCACTTCAACTGGCTTGTCACTAACAAGTTCCACTGGCTTGTCATCTACAGGCAATGCTGAAGCAATATGAACATTGTCACACTGTGCATCATGCTCTCCATCCTGCACCTTAGCTAGCCCAGATTTTGGCTTAGCCTTGCGCACCTTCTCCTTATGTACCACCAGCTCTACATCAGACTTTATGTGATCATCCTGCATAGGCCTCAAAGTCTGCTGTTTGCCACCATGCACAAAAGAATATGTAGTTGCTCTTCCAGCATGTGTAACGTTGCGATCGTACTGCCATGGACGACCAAGTAACAACCCACATACCTCCAATGGCAACACATCACACTCAATCTCATCAACATAATCACCAACTGTAAATGGCACACGCAACTTATGAGTTATCTTCACCATACCGCAGCTATTTATCCACTGTAGATGCTTAGGTTCAGGAATACACCATGTGGACAACCCCAACGCTGCCACCATTGCCTTGCTAATGCCATTAGTATAGCTTCCTCCATCCACAATCAACTTTCATGCTTTGCCTTTGATCATACACTGCGCCTGAAATAAATTCCAACGCTGGCCCTTGTCAACTGTCATGCAAGCATCACCTTATACCTTCTTGAGTTGCAAATTCAGCCCACTCAATGGTACAACATCCTCCACTGCAGTTACAGCACACACAACAACCTTGTCAACATCAGGCTACTTCTCTTCAGAAAATTTTGGCACTACCACGCTGACCGGTTGCACTGGAACAACTGCTGGAGCCTCCTTTACATGAGATGGAAAAGGCATAACTTCAACTTTGGGCGACTGCTGGACTGCCTTCACGGGCTTGGTACAAAATACCTTACGACAAGGAGACATAAAATAGCGACGCAAAAAATTACTGAAGTACTTCCAAGTTGCATCAACAATATCCTTCTCAGGCACCTCCTTATCCCACCAACGAGCTATCTCCTCATGCACACATCGTAATGCAAGACGCATACGTGTAGGATTATCTGAATACTTGTATGTATCACATAGTAAAAACCATCTTCCATATGACTTTCCCACGACTCATATTCATCATATGTCGCCATATGGACCAGTCTCCACCTGATTTGAGAATCATCACATACCACACCATTCAAGATGTCAAGATAATCATTGTAAACATCACCAGATCTCTTCCTAGAAGTGCACCGTTTGCCAAAAAAATCACCCTGACATGACGGCAAGCTTCCTAGCATGACTGCAGAAACGAAAAATTTCTGGGCTGGATTGTCCGGACTGGAGGGCCGGACTATCCGGGTCGGCCGGATACTCTGGGCAGAAACCGTCGAACACTCTGGTGCACGGACGTCGAGATCCAATCTGCTCCGCCTCAACTCTCTAATCTCCACCTAGAACACACTCAGCCGATCAATCAACACAATCTCACTGTGAGCAACCTGGTGCTCTGATACCACATGATACGGATCACACCGGTGATCCTTGAGTTTTGTCCTGATCTTTCACAACGAGTCAACCAGGTAGGTAATCTCCCAATTACGTGATGAACGCAACCTGAAGAAGAGGAACGAATCCAGCAAGCAACGTTTAGAAGATCACCATGCCTCAAACCAAAACACGACAATCCTTGATGAACACAAGAACCTCCGCGACAATATCAATACGATAGATAACACGGCATCGTCGTCCTCGGAGGGATGCTCACCAAGAAACTCACACAATAGTTTTAGACTCAATTGCAAGGTAACCCTAAAAACCATGATTTACAGGCCTATATAAAGGCTGCTGGACGTCCAACATAGAGTTGGGGTCAAAACCAAACATATCTCTAACTTTCCTACCTTAAAAAGACTCTATTTGTAAACTGACACACAACATCCATCGAATTGTTTCTGTTGCTGCGCACTGCTAGTAATGAACCGGGAGACGTGCGAGTACCCGTTGGAAAGATCTTGGAATTATCTTTCCAACAAGTACTTATTTGCTTAATTTGGAGTTGGTATGTGGAAACCACATCCGTTTCAATTTTAGAGCTTCTGCATGTCCGATTGAACATTCCTTCTTGGTCGCCTTCGTCGTGATGATCTTCTCTTACGCCTTTCTCCCGCAACTCCCTCGCACATATCGTGCCCATATCATCATCCCCCCTTCAAGAAGCGTTGTCCTCAACGCTTGCAGGTCGGGTCGGAAAGGTGGTGTGATATGAAAAATCGCTTCACGCGTCTTCGCCATCTTCAAATCTTGTCTGCCTTCCACTCCGCAACCTCCCTGATGCAGCCCGTCCTACGGACGCTTCTACATCTACACCAACAAGTCCCCCAAGTGGACCCATGACTCGTGCCCGAGCCAAACTCCTACAAGCTAAGGTGAACTCGCTCCTCTCCTCGTGCCAATTCGATACCTCCTTGGATGGTGTGCTACGTCATGCAACTACCCTATGCATCATCAGGTACGAAGCCTCGACACATCACCAAGCACCCAAGGATGGTGGACAAGGAGCAGAACGTAAAGCAAACGCTGCTGGAGCTGCTCAGACCGGAGTCTCCGGTCTACGCACATCGGAGTCTCCGGCCTGCCAAAGTCTCCGGCCTGAAGACACCGGAGACTCCGGCCCTCTCTCCGGTCTGACCCCCTACACCAGGCACTGGGACAGTCTGACGACCCCTCCGGAGGCTGGTCCGGAGACTACACCGGATTCTCCGGTCTAGACCGGAGTCTCCGGTCCACCACACCGGAGTCTCCGGTCCGACCGTCACCAGGCATGAAAAGGCCTTTGGGCCTTCGACCCATGTACCCCTTAGTCCATCCAGAAATTGTCTATTATTCCTAAAGTACCCCTGTTTAAGTGGCTGGCCTATATATAGTCCCCCACATCCATTGTAAACCCTAGGCATGATATTGGAATTAGTGGAAACCCCTTTGTGGATCTATCTAATTCTTGCCTCATGCTCCTTGACTAAGGAGCACCAATATCCCCAAACCTCGTTGGAGTTTGCATCGTGCCTCCGCGTTGTACAAGGCCTAGGCATCGGTGTCCCTTTGCCTAGACGACAAGATCTCACCGAGTCTCCAATCTCGCTGTGTCGGTTCGAGAGAGAGTCCTCCGCCCGACGCCGATCCTAGGGATTGCGCCGGACCGGTCACCGCCGGCGTGAGCTATTGGTGTGTATCGTGGTTTTGCATGTGTGTGTTCATCGCGTTCTTCTAGCGTGCGTTCGTCGAGTTCATCCTCCCCTCCTCTCCCCGCACTCCATCCTCGATTTGAAAGGGAATCGTGAAAGATTGGGCCACCCTAGAGGTTTGCCCTTAACATATATACCAGATGTTATGGGGTAACCCTGTGGGTGGCCCGATCTTCACGGATCTCGTGGTCAAATCGATGGGAAAGCGTGGGGAAAGGGAGAAGGTAGCGGAAGCGGACGCACACCTCGCAAAGAACACGATGAACACACGCAGAACTCACATGATACAAGGCCAATTGCTCTCACCGGTGGCCACCAGTCCGATAGAATCCTCGCAAGGAAAGATCAGTCAACGTGCTCCCTCGATCCCACACGGAGAGGGAAGAACACCTTGGAGAGGGTCTTGACGTCTTGCCAAAGGGACACCGATGCCAAGGCCTTGTACAACAAGGGAGGCTCGATGCAAACTCCAACGAGGTGGTGACGATAGTCGATCCCCTTTGGTAGAAGGGGATGAGGCAAAACTAGAGATTCCACAAAGGGGGTTTTCTTTAGTCTATCATCTATACCTTCGGGTTACATGAGGGGGTGGGGGCACTATATATAGGCCAGCCACTAGTTCAAGGATACGTTAGGAATAAAAGGGCAAATTCTGGGCGGACTAAGGGGTACATGGGCCGAAGGCCTAGCTAGAGGCACGCAGGCCCATACGCTCAGACCGGAGACTCCGGTGTGGGGTCCGGAGACTCCGGTGTGGGCCAGAGACTCCGGTCTGTCTCCTGTCTATCTCCGGAGTGGCAGATAGACTGTCCTCGAGCTCGATCTGGGGGTCGGTCCGGAGATGGGTCCAGAGACTCTGGGGTTTGCAGGCTAGAGACTCCGGTGTCTTCAGGCCGAAGACTCCGGTGCGGCCGGAGACTCCGGTGCTCCAGCTGCTGCTTCTTCCGTCTTCTCTTCCAAGCCTCCGTCTTGTCAGGCTTGGTGCTCCAGGCTTCCTCCCATGCCTCCGTACTTGTCGGTATGAACCTATAATGGATGTGGGACGGAGTATGAAGTAGTATACCATTCAAAAGGGTAGGAAGTGGGATCGCATAGAGGAACAGATTCACCTTTGGAGTCCATGACGATTTGGCATAAGTTGGAGACCATGATGTGGTAATGACCGAAGGTCGGGCTACATCATCTCCCCTCCCTTCAAAAAGAGTCGTCCTCGACTCTACATGCTCATCACAAAGTAGAAGATGTCGAGAGACCTTCTTGATCCTGGGGTTCACCATATAGTCGTCCTCGGGAAGATTGCATTGACAACACCTCAATGTTCCTTCACCTTCAATGAAGCCTACAAAGCTCACCACAAAAGCAAAGCAACACTCAAAGCATAGCCAATTCATGAAGATTATAGCATGAGTCCTCAAGTAGAGTGAAGTCACCTTAGGATGTAGAGATGACTCGTTGAAGGGCAACCATAGGTAACTCTCTATGGTTCGTCTTGTCAACTCTTTGTCCATAGAGGTTGACGAGTACGCAATTGTACCTTCACACAACAAACTACAAGCAAAATATGTTTGTGTGTGATAGAGGAGCATGTCATTTGTGGCATGTCCATTCTTGTTCACAACACTATTAGCACAACTCAAGTATAGCAAATGGAATGCATATGCATTGTCAAAGTGCATGGAAATCGTTTGAATATCATCCAAATGTGGAAACTCAAAAACTCCATAAAGCATCTTAGAGTGGCACTCAAAGCAATTGACTAAAGTATTGATCAACATCTTTGATGCAAGGATGGGAGAATTCGGCAAAAACACATGCAGAAGAACATCCAAAACAACATCATTATGTGTGCAAACCAACCATTGGAAAAAAAATTGTTCAATATGTTGGATGCCACACACATATCATCAAAAGCAAATATCATTGGGATATGAGTATCACCAGTGGAAGCAGAAGCAACGTGTTTGCAAACAAACCATATGAAAGAGCAAGTGGTCCTTATGTTTGTTGCAACAACAATACGAGAGACTTGGAAGCTCTCATGACAATACATGCTCAAAATGGCATTATGGTTGCACACAAAACATTGGAAAGAGAAATTGTACAACATTTTTGTGGCAACACACAGAGCATCAATATCCAAAAGCAGCGAGACATTATTTTCACAAGGTAAATGAATACCATCAACATGCTTGCATTCAAACCATAGGAAAGAGCAATTTCTCAACATGAAAGATGCAAATCATGCAAAAGGTATCAGAGCTGGGTTCAATCTTGAACTCACTTGGGGGATGCTCTCTAGAGCTCTTTTTGTCAACTCGTGCTCAACCGAGGTTGACATTCTTGTGCAGGTACCTAGACACACCAAACACAAAAGGAAGAACGTGTGTGCATGGTAGAGAAACACATCATCCATCATGACGTATCTCTTCTTGTGCACATCACCATGAGTGTCAATAAAGTATGAAATATATGCATGGTGAGTATGCAAGTGGTGAACATGCTTATCATGGCATTTACCAAAATCTCCAAAATTTGAGAAAGCTATGGGGTCCATCTCAATATAAACCATATTAGAATCATTGTTGCAAGCAAAACAAGTGAAAGAGAAATTATTCAACTTATTGCAAGCAACGGGAGAGATTGTAAAACATCCATGACAAAGCATGGTTCGAGGGGTACCATTGGAAACATCATCGCAAGCAAAACATTAGAAAGAGCAATTGTTCAACAAAGTGCAAGCAATGATATCATCAACATAATGTTTAAAGCATGGCATGTCTATGGCAACATCATCACAATCAAATAATTTCACATGCTCAACATTATGCAAAGGCAAAGTATCACATGGAAATACCAATGAGTCATATGTGACATCACAAACATCATCCATAACATGCAAATCATCACAATTCATCATGTCCACTAGTGGGATCATGGCATCATTAACACCCTTATTTTTACCATGTCCATACCTCTCATATGAAGTGGGTGTTGTGGTAGTATTGGTCTCAATGTGGCCGACTTCTTCATGATGTACGGGGATGGCATCATCTTCATCCACCATGTACATCTTCTTGGTTGGAGGCATCATCATCTCCAAGCTTGGCACTTCTTGATCCATGGAACCTAGCACATCATGTGATAACACACTAGAGGTAGAGGGTAAGTTGTTAGAAATCCAAGTGGTCTCACATGACCTACCAACTACCACTCTCAACTCACTCGGTGTATCAATCATGCCCTCCAAGTGGAAGCACTCAATCTCGCGTATGGTGGAGTCGCTCATCTCACGCTTGCTTTCACTCAAGTGGGCTAAGTGGCTCTCATACTCACATGGAATTGGTACCACATCATCACTCAAGCATATGGGGGTAGGCTCGGTTCTCTCAACTCCTTGCGCCTCCTTTGGTGAACGGAAAGTCCCATCCTCACCAATCTTGACTTTATCGTCGCCATCTTGCACCTTTGCTTGTGTAGTCCTCTTGACGTACTCGTCTAACTTGGCGAAGTAGAGGTCTTCGTCCTCCTCATCCATGAGGTTACATGCGTCATCTAGGACGTTAAGTCTTGGCGTTAAAGCTTGATGGCGTGGAGGAGAGCTTGCTCTTGGTGCCATTTTGGTGGTGGCACGAGTAGGTGAAGGTGCCTTATGATGGTGTCGACGGAGGTCATTGGCGTGCCTTGCCAAAGGTTGATGTGGATGGCACACTTGGTCATCCCCATGACGCTCGCGACGATGCTCCTTGTCCTTGGCACTCTTCTTCGTGAGGCGTTGTAATGAGCGCAAAGCATCATTTGTCTTGGCCATCATGCTTATGGTTTTGGCGAAGTTGTTGTCCATGTCGCACTTGAAGTTGTCCATTTGATGGTGGACCTTGTTGCTCTTGAGGTGGGGGCTCCGTCTTAGTCGACGCGACTTGAGGAGCTTGTTGTTGTCGTTCTTGAAGTCGTCCATGCTTGGGGAGTTATTGTTGTTGTAGAACTCCATATCACCCAAGCATGTGGAGCCATTCTCGGTGTAGTGCTCCATCATGTCATCCATGCTTGTGGAGGCATATGCATGGTGGCTTGTCGTGGATTCTTCATAGAAATCATCCTCGGCTCCGGAGTTCCTAGACATGATTCACAAGACCAAGTGGTGTATATGGAGATGGTAGGGGGTTGGGGATGCAATGTCAAACCTTACTTTACCTTGGAAGATAGTATCATGCAAGTGGCAACACTTGAGAGCAATCAAAACCAAGCAAAGTGAAGTTCACGCAGAAAACCAAAACCAACTAACCACTAAAAAACACACACACACAAAGCTTATGGTGGATAGGTATTGAAGGTGGCATGTCAAGAACCAATCCGAAATCAAGATGTTGTAATGGCAAGTAAAGAACCACGATGATCACAAAGCAAAACAAGTCAATCCATAAGATAGGAATTATATACCAGGAAACACACATGGTGGGATAAATGGGACTTGTGCGACGGAGAAAGTGAGCTAAGAACCAAATGATTACCTAGCGAAGACTATAAGCTCATGTCACACAAGTTCAAGGAGAGACGCTAGTTCGATTGCAATAAACTGGTGGGCTACAAGATATGCACAATAAGTACCACCTATTTGATGTTCATCGAGCTTGCGCTTCCTATTCTATGAGGCACTTGTTTCTTTCTTTTTTTCTTTTTTTTCTTTTTTTTCACTTTTCTTTTCTTTTTCACTTGCCTCTTCCTTGTGCCAACAACTATACAAGATAACTATATGAGATAGCGCGCTCACAACTTTTGCTCGGAATTCTACAAGGTATCAAATGTGCATAGCCCAAGCAATCATAGGAGGAACTAGTCTCAATAGGTGTTTGTTGAATGCAAAGATAGTGTAGCTCACAAAGGAAAGCAAGTGGGGAGAAGTCGCGGAATGTTTATACCTTTCTTCGCCAATCTTCACCCTTTATTGGTGGATTCCGCCTTGCTCACGGAATTTGGTGGCATTTGAGGTGGAACTCATGATTTCTATGAAGAATCCACGACGAGCCACCATGCATATGCCTCCACAAGCATGGATGACATGATGGAGCACTACACCGACAATGGCTCCACATGCTTGGGTGATATGGAGTTCTACCACAACAATAACTCCCCAAGCATGGACGACTTCAAGAACGACAACAACAAGCTCCTCAAGTCGCGTCGACCAAGACGGAGCCCCCACCTCAAGAGCAACAAGGTACACCATCAAATGGACAACTTCAAGTGCGACATGGACAACAACTTCGCCAAAACCATAAGCATGATGGCCAAGACAAATGATGCTTTGCGCTCATTACAACGCCTCACCAAGAAGAGTGCCAAGGACAAGGAGCATCATCGCGAGCGTCATGGGGATGACCAGGTGCGCCATCTACATCAACCTTTGGCAAGGCACGCCAATGACCTCCGTCGACACCATCATAAGGCACCTTCACCTACTCGTGCCACCACCAAAATGGCACCAAGAGCAAGCTCTCCTCCACGCCATCAAGCTTTAACGCCAAGACTTAACATCCTAGATGACGCATGTAACCTCATGGATGAGGAGGACGAAGACCTCTACTTCGCCAAGTTAGACGAGTACGTCAAGAGGACTACACAAGCCAAGGTGCAAGATGGCGACGACAAAGTCAAGATTGGTGAGCATGGGACTTTCGCTTCACCAAAGGAGGCGCAAGGAGTTGAAAGAACTGAGCCTACCCCCATATGCTTGAGTGATGATGTGGTACCAATCCCATGTGAGTATGAGATCCACTTATCCCACTTGAGTGAAAGCTAGAGTGAGATGAGCGACTCCACCATACGTGAGATTGAGTGCTTCCACTTGGACGGCATGAGTGATACACCGAGTGAGTTGAGAGTGGTAGTTGATAGGTCATGTGAGACCACTTGGATTTCTAACAACTTACCCTCTACCTCTAGTGTGTTATTTCATGATGTGCTAGGTTCCATGGATCAAGAAGTGCCAAGCTTGGAGATGATGGTGCCTCCAACCAAGAAGATGTACATGGTGGATGAAGATGATGCCATCCCCATACATGATGAAGAAGTCGCCCACATGGAGGCCAATGCTACCACAACACCCACTTCATATGAGAGGTATGAACAAGGTAAGAATACGGGTGTTGATGATGCCATAATCCCACTAGTGGACATGATGACTTGTGATAATTGGCATGCTATGGATGATGTTTGTAATATCACATATGACTCATTAGTATTTCCATGTGATACTTTGCCTTTGCATAATGTTGAGCATGTGAAATTATTTGATTGTGATGATGTTGCCATAGACATGCCATGCTCTAAACGTTATGTTGATAATATCATTGCTTGCACTTTGTTGAACAATTGCTCTTTCCAATGTTTTGCTTGCAATGATGTTACCAATGGTACCCCTCGAACCATGCTTTGTCATGAGTGGTTTACAATTTCTCCTGTTGCTTGCAATATGGATGATTGCTTTTTCACTTGTTTTGCTTGCAACAATAATTCTCATATGTATTCTATATAGATGGCCCCCATAGCTTTCTCAAATTTTGGAGATTTTGGTAAATGCCATGATAAGCATGTTCCACACTTGCATACTCACCATGCACCTATGTTACACTTGATTGACACTAATGGTGATGTGCACAAGAAGATATATGTCATGATGGATGATGTATTTCTCTACCATGCACACACGTTCTTCCTTTTATCTATGATGTGTGTAGGTACCCAAATGATAATGTCGACCTCGGTTGAAAACGAGTTGACAAAAAGAGCTCTAGAGAGCATCCCACAAGTGAGTTCAAGATCAAACCCAACTCTGATACCTTTTTCATGCTTTGCATCTTTCATGTTGACAAATTGCTCTTTCCCATGGTTTGCTTGCAAGCATGTTGATGGTATTCTTTCACCTTGTGACAATCATGTCTCATTGCTATTGGATATTGATGCTTTGTGTGTTGCCACAAAAATGTTGAACAATTTCTCTTTCCGGTGTTTTCTGTGCAACCATAATGCCATTATGAGCATGTATTGTCACGAGAGCTTCCAAGTCTCTCGTATTGTTGTTGCAACAAACATAAGGACCACTTGCTCTTTCATTTGGTTTGTTTGCAAACATGTTTCTTGTGTTTCCGCTTGCGATACTCACACCCCCATGATCTTGGCTTTTGATGATATGTGTATGGCATCCAACATATTGAACAATTGTTCTTTCCAATGGTTGGTTTGCACACATAATGATGTTGTTTTGTATGTTCTTTCGCATGTGTTTTTGCCGAATTCTCCTATCCTTGCATCAAAGATGTTGATCAATATTTTACTCAATTGCTTTGAGTGCCACACTAAGATGTTTTATGGAGTTTTTGAGTTCCCACATTTGGATGATGTTCAAGCAATTTCCATGCACTTTGACCTTGCATATGCATCCCGTTTGCTATACATGAGCTGTGCTAATAGTGTTGTGAACAAGAATGGACATGCCACATATGACATGCCCCTCTATCACACACAAACATATTTTGCTTGGTCTTTGTTGTGTGAAGGTACAATTGCATACGCGTCAACCTCTATGGATAAAGAGTTGACAAGACAAATCGAAGATAGTTACCTATGGCTGCCCCTTCAACGAGCCATCTCTACATCCTAAGGTGACTTCACTCTACTTGAGGACTCATACTATAATCTTCATGAATTGGCTATGCTTTGAGTGTTGCTTCGCTTTTGTGGTGAGCTTTGTAGGCTTCATTGAAGGTGAAGGAACATTGAGGTGTTGTCAATTCAATCATTCAGAGGACGACTATATGATAAACCCCAGGATCAAGAAGGTCTCTCGACATCTTCTACTTTGTGATGAGCGTGTAGAGTCGAGGACGACTCTTTTTGAAGGGAGGGGAGATGATGTAGCCCGACCTTCGGTCATTACCACATCATGGTCCCCAACTTATGCCAAGTCGTCATGGACTCCAAAGGTGAATCCGTTCCTCTATGCGAGCCCACTTCCTACCCTCTTGAATGGTATACTACTTCATACTCCGTCCCATATCCATGATAGGTTCACACCAACAAGTACGGAGGCATGTGAGGAAGCCTGGAGCACCAAGCCTGACAAGACAGAGGCTTGGAAGAGAAGACGGAAGAAGCAGTAGCTGGAGCACCGGAGTCTCTGGCCTGTGCACACCGGTGTCTCCGGCCTGAAGACACCGGAGTCCTCGGCCTGAAGACACCGGAGTCTCCGGCCTGCGTACCCTGGAGTCTCCGGACCCATGGCAGTATGATCGCAACGTTACACATGCTGGAAGAGCAAATACATATTCTTTTGTGCATGGTGGCAAACATCAGACTTTGAGGCCTATGCAGGATGATCACATAAAGTCTGATGTAGAGCTGGTGGTACATAAGGAGAAGGTGCGCAAGGCTAAGCCAAAATCTGGGCTAGCTAAGGTGCAGGATGGAGAGCATGATGCACAGTGTGACAATGTTCATATTGCTTCAGCTATGCCTGTAGATGACAAGCCAGTGGAACTTGTTAGTGACAAGCCAGTTGAAGTGCATCCTCTTATTGCTGAGAGGAAGCATGTTGCAGCATGTGTTCCAAAGGTTGTTTGTGTTGACACAGGTGTTCAGACGGATGATATTTGTGCTCCTGATGTTCCAGTGCATGTGATGCAGCAGGGTAACAAGACTAGTTTTGTTAACACACCTGTGAGGCATTTTATTGGGACAGCTGTGCGGATGCATAGAGGCAAGGATGGACATGTTTGTCAGTTGTTTGGTCCATGCATTACTTGTCTTATGCCAGGTCATGCAAAGAAAGTCCATGTTCAGCAACCACAGGTTCCAACAAGAGTTCAGAATAAGAAGAAGACGGTGGTGCGTAGGTCAAATCTCGTATGGAGACGCATGGAGGTGCAGGCGCCAAGTGATGTTTCAAGTCAAGCACGCCGAGAGGGAGTGATGCAGCCCGTCCTACGGACGCTTCTACATCTACACCAACAAGTCCCCCAAGTGGACTCATGACTCGTGCCCGAGCCAAACTCCTACAAGCTAAGGTGAACTCGCTCTTCTCCTCGTGCCAATTCGTTACCTCCTTGGATGGTATGCTACTTCATGCAACTACCCTATGCATCATCAGGTACGAAGCCTCGACACATCACCAAGCACCCAAGGATGGTGGACAAGGAGCAGAACGTGAAGCAAACGATGCTGGAGCTGCTCAGACCGGAGTCTCCGCTCTGGGCACACCGGAGTCTCTGGCCTGAAGACACCGGAGAGTACGGCCCTCTCTCCGGTCTGACCCCTACACCAGGCCCTGGGATAGTCTGACGACCCCTCCGGAGGCTGGTCCGGAGACTACACCGGATTCTCCGGTCTAGACCGGAGTCTCCGGTCCACCACACCGGAGTCTCTGGTCCGACCGTCACCAGGCATGAAAAGGCCTTTGGGCCTTCGGCCCATGTACCCCTTAGTCCGTCCAGAACATGTCTTTTGTTCCTAAAGTAACCCTGTTTAAGTGGCTGGCCTATATATAGTCCCCCACATCCATTGTAAACCCTAGGCATGATATTGGAATTAGTGGAAACCCCTTTGTGGATCTATCTAATTCTTGCCTCATGCTCCTTGACTAAGGAGCACCAATATCCCCAAACCTCGTTGGAGTTTGCATCGTGCCTCCACGTTGTACAAGGCCTAGGCATCGGTGTCCCTTTGCCTAGACGACAAGATTTCACCGAGTCTCCAATCTTGCCGGGTCGGTTCGAGAGAGAGTCCTCCGCACGACGCCGATCCTAGGGATTGCGCCGGACCGGTCACCACCGGCGTGAGCTATTGGTGTGTATCGTGGTTTTGCGTGTGTGTGTTCATCGCGTTCTTCTTGCGTGCGTTCGTCGTGTTCATCCTCCAACCTCTCCTCGCACTCCATCCTCGATTTGAAAGGGAATCGTGAAAGATCGGGCCACCCTAGCGGTTTGCCCTCAACATATTGGTATCAAGAGCTTCGTTGCTCACGATTTCCCCCACAAAATTTTCTTCTATCCACCAAAAATTCGAAAAAAAACCCAAAAAAACAGCCCAAATTTGCCTTTGGAGTGTTATTTGTGGTTTTGATCCGATCAAACCTTGTCTTAGGTGTTGTTCCAGCTTTATCCTGCGTTTTCCCAGCCCAATTTGGCCAATTTTTCGCGGATTTGAGGACCCAAGGCATGGATTTCTGCTCAAGAACACGAGCAGTTCGCGATCTGACTCGAGACCGGAGTCTCCGGCCTGCACACCGGAGTCTCCGGCCTACCCACACCGGAGTCTCCGGCCTAGACCGGAGTTTCCGGCATGAAACCCCGGAGTCTCCGGCCTGACGCCTGATTTTGACAGTTTTGCCTCTAATCTTGCATTGGCTAATTTCTCCTTGTTTGTTTGTGCCCGTGTGCGTGTCGTCAAGTAACAACAAGCTTCCGCATCGACAACCCCCACGCTCATCGACACCACGGCCCGCGAACATCATCCCGCACCACCGACGCCAAGTTCATCATCAAAGAAGGTATAACTTGCGTCACCTTGTTAACCCCTATCTTCCTTTGTGTGTACCTATCCTATGAGAGTGGCTCATCTTGTGTTTGCTGGAGCATTGTGCATTTGTCCTTGGACAGTGAGAGTGCAAGAGCAATACCAAGAAAACCCCCTTTGTGGAATCTCTAGTTTTGCCTCATCCCCTTCTACCAAAGGGGATCGACTATCGTCACCACCTCATTGGAGTTTGCATCGTGCCTCCCTCATTGTACGAGGCATTGGCATCGGTCTCCCTTTGCCAAGACGTCAAGACCCTCTCCAAGGTGTTTCCCTCTCCGTGTGGGATCGAGGGAGCACGTTGACCGATCTTTCCTTGCGAGGATTCTATCGGACCGGTGGCCACCCGTGAGAGCAATCGGCCATTTATCGTGTGATGCAGCCCGTCCTACGGACGCTTCTACATCTACACCAACAAGTCCCCCAAGTGGACTCATGACTCGTGCCCGAGCCAAACTCCTACAAGCTAAGGTGAACTCGCTCCTCTCCTCGTGCCAATTCGATACCTCCTTGGATGGTATGCTACTTCATGCAACTACCCTATGCATCATCAGGTACGAAGCCTCGACACATCACCAAGCACCCAAGGATGGTGGACAAGGAGCAGAACGTGAAGCAAACGCTGCTGGAGCTGCTCAGACCGGAGTCTCCGGTCTGCGCACACCGGAGTCTCCGGCCTGCCAAAGTCTCCGGCCTAAAGACACCGGAGACTCCAGCCCTCTCTCCGGTCTGACCGCCTGCACCAGGCCCTAGGACAGTCTAACGACTCCTCCGGACGCTGGTCCGGAGACTACACCGGATTCTCCGGTCTAGACCGGAGTCTCCGGTCCACCACACCCGAGTCTCCGGTCCGACCGTCACCAGGCATGAAAAGGCCTTTGGGCCTTCGGCCCATGTACCCCTTAGTCCGTCCAGAACATGTCTTTTATTCCTCAAGTACCCCTGTTTAAGTGGCTGGCCTATATATAGTCCCCCACATCCATTGTAAACCCTAGGCATGATATTGGAATTAGTGGAAACCCCTTTGTGGATCTATCTAATTCTTGCCTCATGCTCCTTGACTAAGGAGCACCAATATCCCCAAACCTCGTTGGAGTTTGCATCGTGCCTCCGCGTTGTACAAGGTCTAGGCATCGGTGTCCCTTTGCCTAGACGTCAAGATCTCACCGAGTCTCCAATCTCGCTGTCTCGGTTTGAGAGAGAGTCCTCTGCCGACGCCGATCCTAGGGATTGCGCCGGACCGCTCACCGCCGGCGTGAGCTATTGGTGTTTATCGTGGTTTTGCGTGTGTGTGTTCATCGTGTTCTTCTTGCGTGCGTTCGTCGTGTTCATCCTCCCCTCCTCTCCCCGCACTCCATCCTCGATTTGAAAGGGAATCGTGAAAGATCGGGCCACCCTAGAGGTTTGCCCTCAACATATTGGTATCAAGAGCTTCGTTGCTCACGATTTCCCCCAGAAATTTTTCTTCTATCCACCAAAAATTCGAAAAAAACCCAAAAAAACAGCACAAATTTTCCTTTGGATCGATCTATTGATTTGGAGTGTTATTTGTGGTTTTGATCCGACCAAACCTTGTCTTAGGTGTTGGTCTAGCTTTATCCTGCATCTTCCCAGCCCAATTTGCCCAATTTTTCGTGGATTCGAGGACCCAAGGCGTGGATTTCCGCTCAAGAACACGAGCAATTCGCGATCTGACTCCAGACCGGAGTCTCCGGCCTACACACACCCGAGTCTGCGGCCTGGACCGGAGTTTCCGGCCTGAAACCCCGGAGTCTCCGGCCTAACGCCTGATTTTAACAGTTTTGCCTCTAATCGTGCATTGGCTAATTTCTCCTTGTTTGTTTGTACATGTGTGCGTGTCGTCAACTAACAAGAAGCTTCCGCATCGACAACCCCCGCGCTCATCGACACCACGGCCCGCGAACATCATCCCGCACCACCGACGCCAAGTTCATCAAAGAAGGTACAACTTGCGTCACCTTGTTAACCCCTATCTTCCTTTGTGTGTACCTATCCTATGAGAGTGGCTCATCTTGTGTTTGCTTGAGCATTGTGCATTTGTCCTTGGATAGTGAGAGTGCAAGAGCAATACCAAGAAAACCCCCTTTGTGGAATCTCTAGTTTTTCCTCATCCCCTTCTACCAAAGGGAATCGACTATCATCACCACCTCGTTGGATTTTGCATCGCGCCTCCCTTGTTGTACAAGGCCTTGGCATTGGTGTCCCTTTGCCAAGACGTCAAGACCCTCTCCAAGGTGTTCTTCCCTCTCCGTGTGGGATCGAGGGAGCACCTTGACTGATCTTTCCTTGCGAGGATTCTATCGGACCGGTGGCCACCGGTGAGAGCAATCAGCCTTGTATCGTGTGATGCAGCCCGTCCTACGGACGCTTCTACATCTACACCAACAGGTCCCCCAAATGGACCCATGACTCGTGCCCGAGCCAAACTCCTACAAGCTAAGGTGAACTCGCTCCTCTCCTCGTGCCAATTCGATACCTCCTTGGATGGTATGCTACTTCATGCAACTAACCTATGCATCATAAGGTACGAAGCCTCAACACATCACCAAGCACCCAAGGATGGTGGACAAGGACCAGAACGTGAAGCAAACGCTGCTGGAGCTGCTCAGACCGGAGTCTCCGACCTGCCAAAGTCTCCGGTCTGAAGACACCGGAGACTCCGGCCCTCTCTTCGGTCTGACCCCCTGCACCAGGCCCTGGGACAGTCTGACGACCCCTCCGGAGGCTAGTCCGAAGACTATAACAGATTCTCCGGTCTAGACCGGAGTCTCCGGTCTGACCGTCACCAGGCATGAAAAGGCCTTTGGGCCTTCGGCCCATGTACCCCTTAGTCTGTCCAGAACTTGTCTTTTATTCCTAAAGTACCCCTGTTTAAGTGGCTGGCCTATATATAGTCCCCCACATCCATTATAAACCCTAGGCATGATATTGCAATTAGTGGAAACCCCTTTGTGGATCTATCTAATTCTTGCCTCATGCTCCTTGACTAAGGAGCACCAATATCCCCAAACCTCGTTGGAGTTTGCATCGTGCCTCCGCGTTGTACAAGGCCTAGGCATCGGTGTCCCTTTGCCTAGACGTCAAGATCTCACCGAATCTCCAATCTCGCCGTGTCGGTTTGAGAGAGAGTCCTCCGCCTGACGCCTAGGGATTGCGCCGGACCGGTCACCGTCGGCGTGAGCTATTGGTGTGTATCGTGGTTTTGCGTGTGTGCGTTCATCGTGTTCTTCTTGCGTGCGTTCGTCGCGTTCATCCTCCCCTCCTCTCCCTACACTCCATCCTCGATTTGAAAGGGAATCGTGAAAGATCGGGCCATCCTAGAGGTTTGCCCTCAACATATTGGTATCAAGAGCTTCGTTGCTCACGATTTCCCCCAAAAAAATTCTTCCATCCACCAAAAATTCGAAAAAAACCCAAAAAAAACAGCCCAAATTTGCCTTTGGATCGATCTCTTGATTTGGAGTGTTATGTGTGGTTTTGATCCGACCAAACCTTGTCTTAGGTGTTGGTCCAGCTTTATCCTACGTTTTCCCAGCCCAATTTGGCCAATTTTTCGCGGATTTGAGGACCCCAGGCGTGGATTTCCGCTCAAGAACACGAGCAGTGCGTGATCTGACTCTAGACCGGAGTCTCCGGCCTACCCACACCAGAGTCTCCGGCCTGTACCGGAGTTTCCGGCTTGAAACCCCCGAGTCTCCGGCCTGACGCCTGATTTTTACAGTTTTGCCTCTAATCTTGCATTGGCTAATTTCTCCTTGTTTGCTTGTGCCCGTGTGCGTGTCGTCAACTAACAACAAGCTTCCGCATCGACAACCCCCGCGCTCATCGACACCACGGCCCGCGAACATCATCCCGCACCACCGACGCCAAGTTCATCATCAAAGAAGGTATAACTTGCGTCACCTTGTTAACCCCTATCTTCCTTTGTGTGTACCTATTGATGAGGACATCCCTGCAGTTACACCTACCCCAATTGCTATTGATGATGTTCCAACTAATGCAAAGAAAGATCAATCCAATGAGATAAGGATTGGACCAATTACAAGAGCTCATGCTAAGCTACTAGAACAACATGTGAACTTGTTTCTTAATGAACCTGAAGTTTTAATTAATGAGAATTTTATACTACCTAAGTCTTTGAATTATTGCATGATTAGGTACTTAGGAGAAGAAGGCGTAGCACGGAGCGAGGAGGTAATGGAACAAGGCGTGTTGATCAATGAAGAATGCGCGAGGGAGGAGAGGGAGGAAGCGCAAGAAGCTATCCAAGGCGAAGATCAACAAGAGCTGGAAGTTCTCTGCCGCGGCAGAGAAAAGCCCCAGTTCTCTGCCACGGCAGGCTGCCGCGGCAGAGAAACGCCCCTTTTCTCTGCCACGGCAGGCTGCCGCGGCACAGAAACAGAGTGTTTTTCTGCCACGGCAGGCTGCCGCGGCAGAGAAATAGACCCAATCTCTGCCACGGCAGAACAATGAGCCGAACCCAATTTTGGGTCGGTTTGTATCTTAGTTAGGTGGGACCAAGTTGTCCCAAGCTGAGGACGCCCCAGCCCTCATATAAACCTCCGTAGCCGTCACAAGTTAGGGTTTAGACCACGTTAAAATATTTTGGAGTTGTTTCTTTCATAGAACCTCTAGAATTACCCTGTGTTTGAATCTGCCAACTATAATTGAGTGTGATCTGTTGTTCCATTGGGAATTAGTAGATTTCATACTACCGTTCGTGGTCACGGCTGCGTGCGCAAGTGTGGTGTTGTGAATATCCTACAAGGTTCGAGAACTGTTGCGCTGGCATCAGGGATCGAGCGGGATAGATCATAGCTACGCACTAGTTATCTATCATCCACCATCATCCTCGCCATCCGCTTACTGAGAAGATCGGGCCACCCAATATCATCTTGGTATCAGATTTCCTCGTTGCCTCGGTAAGTAATCCACAATCCATCCATAGATTAGAGAGTGTTTTTCATCCTATACAGAAAAAGCCCCACAAAAAGAGTTGCCATAGCCTAGATTACATCGTATTCGAGTAATAGTTGCTGGTCGAGTTCCTATATTAGATTAGATCTAGATATGTTCTTCGTAGATTTGTTTTCTAGTTGTTCTAAATGTTTTCCACCATCTTTTTCCGCTACCATCAAGTCAGATCCGATCCAAGTAAAGAGTCCTCGTTGTGTACTACTTGGCGAGTTGGAATAAAAAAAATTCGGCTCGCTGCCTCACGCCTGACCGCAGATAGGTCTGTGCTCTAGCGTGACAAAAAAAATGGACCGTCGCCTTACCACAGACAGGTCTGCCCTCATACGAGAATTTTTTGTGTCTGCCGACCTCCTGCCACGGCAGGATTTTAGGCTATTTTTCTGCCGTGGCAGAGACCAATTCTCAGGTCAAATTTTTTTCTTTTTTGTTTATTTTTTTACTGAGTACACATAGCGTACCTATCCTTGTGAGCCTTAGTAAGCCTTTCTTTGTGTCCAAAACTATCCTACGAGACTAGCGTGCTTAGTGTTCTGCGGGCTGCTCAGTTAGCAATCTTGTGCCCGTTTCGTTGAGACATTGCTAGCGTCTCTCCTTGTGCATTGCAACACGAGCATTCCTCCGACATACCTTACTTTTTTTAGCTCATTTTCATAGTTGCAATTTCCCCATTTATCTCCACCGTGTGTGTTTCCGTGGGTCTATGTCATACGATCAGCACTAGGACTTGTTTGCGGTGTAGATAGGATACCATACCTATAGCTCCACCATAAATAACCTGTGTGCCCTGTGATCGTTCTCTATACCTTTGATATTCACTTCATCACTTCAGTGCATCAGTCTTTGATTACGTTTGGTAGAGCATCTCTATTCACTTTATCTCTATTCACTTTGGAACGGTAAGATCTTCTTTCTTATCAGTTGTGAGTGAGTTGTGAGAGTTTCCACCATACTGATTTTGACTTTTGCACTAACTTACTAATCATGTCTTTGAGTGATGATGAAATTGTGTCACAGAAAAACCATGTGGAGGAGCTTGTTACTTGGAGAGAGTCTGTTGATAGAAATATCACCGACATACAAGATGCTGTGGAGAATAATACTGGAGCCATCAATAATATTCAGACGCAGCTGACTGCTATGAATGTCAACTTTGCCACCTTGCAGCGTTCCATTGAGGCAATTCAAGCAACACTCTAGCCCGGACTTGCACAACATGATGATGGGTTTGAGGACTTTGATGAGGGGAGTGCGGCTGATGCTGCTCCACATCGTGGCAGGGGACTTGCAAATCCCCCTGCACCTGCGGCTGCTCCTCTGTATGGCCGTGGGTATGCTCCTCTTGGACGTGCCCAGCATGCTTACAATCCAGCTGATGATAGTTTGGGCAAGCCCAAGTTCTCAATTCCTTCGTTCAATGGCTCGCTTGATCCTGAGGATTATATTACTTGGGAGTTGAAGATTGAAAAGCTCTGGCGTTTATTTGATTACCCAGAAGACAAGAAGGTCAAACTTGCTACATCAGAATTTGATGGTTACGCTTTGCGTTGGTGGGAAGCTATTGTGCAGAATAGACGGAACGACAATGAACTTCCTGTGAGGGATTGGCGTGA
Organism: Avena eriantha; assembly: GCA_910589775.1. NCBI lineage: Eukaryota > Viridiplantae > Streptophyta > Magnoliopsida > Poales > Poaceae > Avena > Avena eriantha. Next base: position 392,011,424 of record OU342743.1, read on the forward strand.
GATGAAGGCCATCATGGCGGATCGTTTTGTTCCCTCCAATTATTTGCGTTCTGTGTTTGACAAGCTCACACAGTTGAGGCAAGGCACAATGACAGTTGATGAGTACTACATGGAGATGGAGATGCTTATGCAGCGTGCTAATGTTCGTGAATCACGAGAGATGACGATGCAACGTTAACTCAACAATTTGAAGCTTCAAATCAAGAGTATTGTGCGTTATCACAAGTATGACACAATGAATGAGCTACTGCACCATGCTAGAGAGGCCGAGTCCCAGCTGGCTGAAGAGGCAAAGTCACGTGCTCGATTTCCATCTTCAAGCAGATTTTCGGCCAGATCTACACCTCTCACTATCATGCCACTAGCTGCTGTTCCGTTTACACCATCGGCCAAACCAGCAAGTACACCTTCGTTTGGTTCTAATACTCGGAAACCCGCTGCTCCTGCTGCTAGCTCGGGTTCCAACATGTCTACTACACGTACTCGTGATGTGGTGTGCCATACCTGTGGAGGCAGAGGTCACTACAAGAAGGATTGTCCAAACAGCAAGGTTATGTTTGTTAATGAACAAGGTGAAGTAGAAAGTGGAGATGAAGCTTCTGATGATGATATTGATGACGGCGAGGTTGGTGCTGATGCATATGCTGAGCGTGCACCAACTATCGTCGTGTCTTCACGTGTACTTAGTGTGCAACCGATTGAGGAATCCCAGCGTTGCAACTTGTTCCAAACAAAAGCTCTAGTTGGACCAAATAAAGCTTGCAAGGTCATTATTGATGGAGGTAGCTGCAGAAATCTTGCAAGTAAGGAACTATGTGCCAAACTGAATTTGACATACTTACCTCATCCCAAGCCCTACTACATACAATGGTTGAGCAACAATGGTGAGATGAAGGTAAATCATATGGTACGAGTGAACTTTCAAATAGGGCCATACAAAGATTCTATTGATTTTGATGTGGTTCCTATGACTGTTTGTCACCTACTATTGGGTCGGCCTTGGCTCTATGATCGCCATGTGCAACACAATGGCCGAGCCAATACATATCACTTGGAATTCAAAGGAAAGAAGGTTACTATGCAGCCAATGACACCACAAGAAATTGTGAATGATTCTCGCCAGAAGATAGAGGTGAACTTGCAGGAAGATACTACCACTCGGCGAGATTGCGTGACAGCTGTTCCTGATGTAATTGAGCCTAAATTGAGTGATATAACAAAAAGTGAGAGAGTTCATGGTTTATTGATATTAGCCACTAAGGAAGATATGAGAGAATTTCGTGAGGATCCTACAACCATGCCACTTGTGCTCATGTATAAGGGCGAGGTATTGCTTTCTAACGACATGACCCCTATTTCTCTTGTTGTCTCGTCTGTTTTGTAGGACTTTGGGGATGTGTTTCCAGATGATGTACCCGCAGGCTTACCTCCATTGCGTGGTATAGAACATCAAGTGGACTTGATTCCTGGTGCCACACTTCCCAACCGTGCACCCTACAGGACTAATCCCGAAGAAACTAAGGAAATTCAGAAGCAAGTACAAGCGTTGCTAGATAAAGGGTACATTCATGTTTCTCTTAGCCCTTGTGATGTTCCTGTTATTTTAGTTCCTAAGAAAGATGGTACATGGCGCATGTGTGTTGACTATAGAGAGATTAATAACATCACTATTCGATATCGTCATCCTATTCCACGCTTAGAGGATATGCTAGATGAATTGAGTGGTGCTGCTGTTTTCTCTAAAGTTGACTTGCGTAGTGGTTATCATCAAATTAGGATGAAAGAAGGGGATGAATGGAAAACTTCTTTCAAAACTAAATTCGGCTTGTATGAGTGGTTAGTCATGCCGTTTGGTCTTACTAATGCACCTAGTACTTTCATGCGTTTGATGAATCATGTTTTGAGAGAGTTTATTGCTCGTTTTGTGGTTGTTTACTTTGATGATATACTCATATACAGCCACACCGAATATGAACATTGCACTCATATTAGACAAGTTTTGCAAGTGTTACGTGATAATAAACTGTATGCTAATCTTGAGAAGTGTACATTTGCAAAAGATAAGGTCATATTCCTAGGATTTGTTGTTTCTAAGCATCGAGTAGAGGTAGATCAATCTAAAATTGAATCAATTCAGAATTGGCCTACTCCAATGAATGTAAGTCAAGTGCGTAGTTTCCATGGTCTCGCTGGTTTCTATAGGCGCTTTGTGAAAGATTTTAGCACCATTGCTGCACCATTAAATGATTTGACAAAGAAAGGTGTTCCTTTTGTATGGGGCGCGGCCCAAGACATTGCATTTGATACATTGAAACGTTTGCTTAGTTCTGCACCATTGCTTGCATTACCTAATTTTTCCAAGCAATTTGAAGTTGAATGTGATGCTAGTGGTATAGGCATAGGTGGCGTTTTGATGCAAGAGGGTCGGCCTATAGCTAATTTTTCTGAGAAATTGACTGGTGCTCGTTTGAATTATTCAATCTATGATAAAGAATTGTATGCACTTGTGAGAGTACTTGAAGTTTGGCAACATTATTTGTGGCCAAAGGAATTCATCATACATTCTGATCATGAAGCATTGAAATACTTGAAAGCTCAATCAAACTTGCATAGAAGATTAGCTAAATGGGTTGAGTTCATTCAGTCTTTTCCTTACATCATTAATTATAAGAAGGGAAAAGAGAATGTTGTTGTTGATGCTCTATCTAGGAAGAACATGCTATTAACCAATCTTGATGTTAAAATTCCTGGATTAGAAGCTATTTGTGCACTTTATGCAACTGACCATGATTTTGCTGAACCATATCGTTTATGTGCTCTTAGTAACGCATGGGATAAGTATCATATACATGATGGATATTTGTTTCGAGCTAACAAACTATGTATTCCAGAATCGTCGTTCCGTTTGTTATTAGTGCAGGAATCACATGCTGGTGGTTTGATGGGTCATTTTGGGCCTGAGAAGACATTGCTCATGCTTGCTGATCATTTTTATTGGGCCAAGATGAGGCGTGATGTGTACAGATTTGTGAGCAGATGCATTACTTTCCACAAGTCGAAATCCAAGCTAAAGCCTCACGGTTTGTATACACCTCTCTCTGCACCTACTACTCCATGGGAAGACATTAGTATGGATTTTGTGCTAGGTCTACCTAAAACTCAGAGGGGTCATGATTCTATATTTGTGGTAGTGGATAGGTTCTCTAAGATGGCTCATTTTATTACCTGCCACAAAAGCGACGATGCGTCGCATGTTGCTAACCTGTTTTTCACGGACATCGTGAGATTACATGGAGTACCAAAGACGATTGTTTCTGACCGTGACGTGAAGTTCATGAGCTACTTTTGGAAGACCTTATGGGGGAAGCTAGGAACGAAGTTGCTGTTCAGTACTACATGTCACCCCCAAACAGATGGTCAAACGGAGGTGGTGAGTAGAACATTGTCACAGCTGCTAAAGACCATGATTAAAAAGAATCTGCGGGAGTGGGAAGAGTGTTTGCCACATGTTGAGTTCGCTTACAACAGGGCTGTGCATTCAACTACTCAGTTTGTCCTTTTGAGGTGGTGTATGGCTTCAAGCCATTGACGCCACTTGATATGTTGCCTCTCCCATTACATGAGGGAGTTGATATGGAGGCATCAAAACGTGCTGATGATGTGAAGAAAATACATGAGAAGACACGAGAGGCTATTGAGAAGAAAGGCAAGAACATTGCTGCTGCAAGGAATCAAGCAAGAAAGGAAGTGTTGTTCGAGCCTAGAGATATGGTTTGGGTGCATCTACGCAAGGCCAGATTTCCACTACTTCGCAAGTCCAAGATGAAGCCACGTGGTGCTGGTCCTTACAAAGTGCTAGCCAAAATTAATGATAATGCCTACTCAGTTGATATACCTATTGAGGAATTTGGTGGTGCTAGTAACAGCTTCAACGTTGCTGATTTATCACCATATGCTAGAGAAGACCTTGGAGCATCGAGGTCGACGCCTTTTGAAGGGGTGAGATGATGAGGACATCCCTACAGTTACGCCTACCCCAATTGCTATTAATGATGTTCCAACTAATGCAAAGAAAGATCAATCCAATGAGATAAGGATTGGACCAATTACAAGAGCTCGTGCTAAGCTACTAGAACAACAGGTGAACTTGTTTCTTAATGAATCTGGAGTTTTAATTAATGAGAATTTTATACTACCTAAGTCTTTGAATTATTGCATTATTAGGTACTTAGGAGAAGAAGGCGTAGCACGGAGCGAGGAGGTAATGGAACAAGGCATGTTGATCAATGAAGAATGCGCGAGGGAGGAGAGGGAGGAAGCGTAAGGAGCTATCCAAGACGAAGATCAACAAGAACTGGAAGTTCTCTGCCACGGCAGAGAAAAAGCCCCAGTTCTCTGCCACGGCAGGCTGCCGCGGCAGAGAAACGCCCCTTTTCTGCCGTGGCACAGAAACAGACCCAGTCTCTGCCACGGCAGAACCCTGAGCCGAACCCAATTTTGGGTCGGTTTGTATCTTAGTTAGGTAGGACTAAGTCGTCCCAAGCTGAGGACGCCCCAGCCCTCATATAAACCTCCGTAGCCATCACAAGTTAGGGTTTAGACCACGTTAAAATATTTTGGAGTTGTTTCTTTCATAGAACCTCTGGAATTACCCTGTGTTCGAATCTGCCAACCATAATTGACTGTGATCTGTTGTTCCATTGGGAATTAGTAGATTGCATACTACCGTTCGTGGTCATGGCTGTGTGCGCAAGAGTGTGGTGTTGTGAATATCCTACAAGGTTCGAGAACTTTTGCGCTGGCATCAGGGATCAAGCGGGAGAGATCATATCTACGCACTAGTTATCTATCATCCACCATCATCATCGCGATCCGCTTACTGAGAAGATCGGGCCACCCCATATCACCTATCCTATGAGAGTGGCTCATCTTGTGTTTGCTTGAGCATTGTGCATTTGTCCTTGGATAGTGAGAGTGCAAGAGCAATAGCAAGTGTGACTAGGTAGCATCAAGGGAGAGCAAAAAAAAGTGAAAAAGATACAAAGAAAAAGCAAAAGAAAAATAGTCTCCCCTTGCAAAAGAGAGTCTCAAAGCTTGTAAGCAAGAGAGAAAGAAGAGCGCCCAAGGCAAGTGCAGAAATTCGTTGCTCATTTTTAATCTTTGCAAACGAGCCATGGTCTCTCCTTGCATTGGCACGACAACGAGCTTAGTCTTTGTTAGGAAATTTGTTTGCTCATTTTCATAGTCGTGTCAATCCCAACTTTCTCCACGTGTGTGTACATAGTCGTAGGTTCCCGTCACCCTTTTGAGTTGTTGACCTTCCCCTTTGACTTGAGTTTTGTTGGATTTTACCCACATTTGACTATCCCTTTTCTTTTGGTTGGTTCTTTGGCTTTCCACAATCCTAACCTACCACCAACAAGCTTTTGAGAGTTAGTTATTTCTTTAGTGTGAGTTTTCTTTGCAATTCCACTTTGCACGCTATAGCTCTCACTTGTGGTTTCTAGTTTGGTGCAATCCCCAAGGTGAGGTACAAGGCTAACACCACCATATTCCACTTCCATATACAATACTTGCGTGTTTTGCATGATGGATAGGCACGGTGAGTCGAGCCAACCACCTCCCCAAGAAGAAGATCAAGGTCCGTACATGACACGTGCAAGTCACTTCATCGTCCACCACGAGTTCCGTGAATGTTGCCAAGCCCTTGAGACGCGACAAGATGTACAATTTGGCGAGACGCAAGCCGAGTTCAAGAACATCGACAACCGCTTCGATGGCCTTGAAAGGCAAATGCAAGCAATGCATCACAACTTCGGCCACCAAAATGAGTCGCTTCAATGCTCCGTCGCCGAAACAAATGACAACCTTCGACGCCTCATCGACGGAATGGCAAGACCACGTTCACGTGCTTCAAGCTGTTCAAGTTCTTCGCATCGTCATGCACCTCCGCAACAAGATCTACCTCCAAGTGATCCAAGACGCAATGGCGCCCCCGTGGTTGCAGATGGAACCTCTTCGAACTATGTACCTTCCCCACAGCACGCCCCAACGTCAAGCTATGATGGTGACCTCTCTTCAAGGCCACGAGCAAGGCAAGAAGCACACCGTCATCACGCAAGGGCACTAGTGACCCAACAAGAGCAACCACAAGAGGAACCGCAAGTGCAACCGCAAGTCTACCACCATCGACCGCGGCACATACTTGACACAACGAGTGATGACTCCAATTTGGAGAATCAAGCTCGTCATCGACGTGAAGCTCTCCAAGATCCTCCTCGTCATCAACGTCATGAATGTCAACAACGACACCATGGTCATCACGAGGCGCCTCCTCCACATCAACAAAACCTGAAGCGTCAAGTGATACAAGTTGAGCGACGCCCACCACGTCAAGAGGCTCATGACCATGTTCTTTGCCGTGAGGCCCATGTGCCTAACCAACATCACCAACCGAGGAACGAGCCTCCTCTTCATCATCAACCGCGTAAAGAGGCTCCACACCCTCGCCACCATGAGGCTCAAGCACCTCAACAACAATACCAAGAGCAAGCTCCGCAACAAGGACGCGAGAACCAAGTTCCACCTCCCCAACTACAAGATCATCAACAAGGTCACCAAGCTCGTCGCAATGACCGCAACGATGAAGAAACTTTTGGCAAGCTCAAGTTCACAATGCCCAAGTTCACCGGATCCAATGACCCCGAAGAATACCTCTCGTGGGCACTCAAAGTCGACAAGATCTTCAGCATGCACAACTATAGCAACGAGAAGATGGTCGCCATGGCTTCGCTTGAGTTTGATGATTACGCCAACCTTTGGTGGGAACAAGTTCAAGTTGCTCGTGATGCAAGACAAGAACCGCCAATCACAACTTGGCATGACACGAAGGCTTACATGAGATCCCTGTTTGTCCCCGCGCACTACACGCGTGACCTCTTCAACAACCTTCAAGCTCTTCGTCAAGGGACAAAGACCGTGCAAGAATACTTCAAGGAAATGGAACTCAACTTGATTCGCGCCAACATTGATGAGCGCATGGAGCAAACAATGTCACGTTGAGCGACGCCCGCCACGTCAAGAGGCTCATGACCATGTTCTTCGCCGTGAGGCCCATGTGCCTAACCAACATCAGCAACCGAGGAATGAGCCTCCTCTTTGTCATCAACCACGTCAAGAGGCTCCACACCCTTGCCACCATGAGGCCCAAGCGCCTCAACCATGTCAACAACCGCGCCAAGAGCAAGAGCAAGCTCCTCCTCAACAACAATATCAAGAGAAAGCTCCGCAACAAGGACGCGAGAACCAAGTTCCACCTCCCCAACTACAAGATCATCAAGAAGGTCACCAAGCTAGTCGCAATGACCGCAACGATGAAGAAACTTTTGGCAAGCTCAAGTTCACAATGCCCAAGTTCACCGGATCCAATGACCCCGAAGAATACCTCTCGTGGGCACTCAAAGTCGACAAGATCTTCCGCATGCACAACTATAGCAACGAGAAGATGGTCGCCATGGCTTCGCTAGAGTTTGATGATTACGCCAACCTTTGGTGGAACAAGTTCAAGCTGCTTGTGATGCAAGACAAGAACTGCCAATCATAACTTGGCATTACATGAAGGCTCTCATGAGATCCTGGTTCGTCCCCGCACACTACATGCGTGACCTCTTCAACAACCTTCAAGCGCTTCGTACGTGTTGAGCTTGTGCACATAGCAACAAAGGCTGAACGTCAAGTGCAAGAGGATATCAAGTACAACAAGCCCAAGACGTACTTCACATACAAGCAAGCTTCAACCGCTACACCAACAACTTTCAATGGAAGCTCATCAAGTACCTCCAAGCCTTCCTTCAAGCCCTCTCTTCCTCAATAAAAACTCCCCCAAGTGGCAAGCAAGCAAAAGGTGATACACCTTTCAATGGTGAATGCTACAAGTGTGGAGGTAAAGGACACAAGTCAGCCGAATGTGGAAACAAGAAAGTCTTGTTCATCCATGACAATGGTGATGAAGAGTACTTGAGTGAAGATGAGTTTGATGCCCGTGTCAAGGAAGCAAAGGCAAGGCAACGAGTGGAAGATGATCAAGAACTCCTCATGTGTGAACATGACGCAAGTCCATCGCTTGTCGTCACAAGGATCTTGACCACTCAAGCACAAGAGCATGAAGACCAACGCTCCAATATCTTCCAAACACAAGCCGACATCAATGGCAAATCTATCAAGGTGATCATTGACGGAGGGAGTTGCCACAACCTTGCTAGCACTGAGTTGTGTGAGAAGCTTAACCTCACCCTCCATCCACACAAGCACCCCTACCACGTGCAATGGCTAAGTGATGAAGGGTCCGTGAAGATCAAGCATGCCGTATCGGTCTCCTTCGCCATTGGTCCTTACAAATATACGGTGGATTGCGATGTGGTTCCTATGACAGTTTGCCACATGCTTCTTGGTCGACCATGGCAATTTGACAAGCCTGCTCAACATGATGGTCGCACCAATGTATACACATTCAAATGGCTCAACAAAACATGTGTTTTGCAACCGATGACTCCTAGCCAAATAATTGCGGACAATGCAAAGGCTTTAGCGAGGACGCAAAGCACAACACCTACTTGTGAGAAGAGCAGTGAAAGAGAGAACCACCTCATAGTGGAAAAACTAAGAGTGTTCTCCTTCCCACCAAAAGTGAGATGAGAGATGTTCGGAACAACCCATCCATCTTGCACTATGTCCTCCTTTGCAAGGACTAGCACAAGGAACCAACGAATTAACCAATGTTCCTCCATCTTTGATGAGTGTTTTGCAGCAATTCAAGGATGTGTTCCCCGAGGAGCTTCCACATGGACTACCTCCTCTTCGCGGCATAGAACATCGCATTGACCTCATCCCCGGTGCACCACTTCCCAACCGCGCCGCTTACCGCACGAACCCGAAGGAGACAAAGGAGATAGAACGCCAAATCAACCAACTCGTCTCTACAGGTTTGATCCAAGTTAGCAGTAGTCCAAGTGTCGTACCCGTGATTCTTGTTCCAAAGACGGATGATACGTTACGGTTATGCATGGACTGCCGTCCAATCAATGCTATCACCGTGCGTTATCGACATCCCATACCACGTCTCGATGACATGCTTGATGAGTTGTGTGGAGCCACTATTTTTTCGAAAATTGATCTTCGTAGTGGTTACCATCAAATACGCATGGCTGAAGGTGATGAGTGGAAAACCGCCTTCATGACCAAACTTGGTCTCTATGAATGGTTGGTTATGCCCTTTGGTTTGTCTAATACCCCATCCACCTTCATGCGCCTAATGAATCATATCTTGCGTTCTCTCATTGGAAAAAGTGATGTTGTCTATTTCGATGATATTCTTGTTTATAGCAAATCACTTGAGGACCATATAACACATGTCAAGGAAGTTTTGCAAATCCTTCGACATGAAAAGCTTTATGCTAATCTTCCCAAGTGCACTTTTGCTAAAGACAAGTTGATTTTTCTTGGATTTGTCATTTCTTCGAAGGGAATTGAAGTTGATGTTTCCAAGGTAAAGGACATACGAGATTGGCCCATCCCAACAAATGTGAGTGAACTCCGAAGTTTTCATGGGTTGGCTAGTTTCTATCGTCGCTTTGTGAAAGACTTTTCGACCATTGCTTGTCCCCTTAATGAATTGTCCAAAAAGAATGCCACCTCGTGTGGGGCAAAGCACAACAAAAAGCTTTTGATGACCTCAAAAAGAGGCTCAACGAAGCAACTCTCCTTGCGTTACCGGATTTCACAAAAACTTTTGAGATAGAGTGTGATGCTAGTGGTATTGGCATTGGAGGAGTCCTTATGCAAAACAGACGTCCTATAGCCTACCATAGCGAGAAACTTGATGGTGCTCGCCTTAACTATCCGATTTATGACAAAGAGCTTTTTGCCTTAGTTTGTGTCCTCCAAGTTTGGAAACACTACCTTTGGCCCAAGGAATTTATCATACATTCCGACCACGAGTCGTTGAAATATCTCAAAGGCCAAGCTAACTTGAGCAAGAGACACGCTAAGTGGGTTGAGTTCATGGAGTCTTTTCCTTACATTGTCAAGTATAAGAAGGGCAAAGATAATGTAGTTGTGGATGCATTGTCCCGCAAACATACAAGCCTTCTTACGAGACTTGAAATCAACGTGTTGGGTCTTGAGGAAATAAAATCTTTGTATGCTTCCGACCCGTTCTTTGAACCAATTTTCGCAAAGTGCTCCAATGACAAAGGAGTTGATGATTTCTATTTGCATAAGGTCTTTCTATTTAACCAATACAACCTATGCATTCCGAAGTCGTCACTTCAACTTTTGCTCCTCCAAGAATCTCATCGTGGGGGCCTCATGGGTCACTTTGGTCGCGGCAAGACATTGGGCATGCTCTCCAACCACTACTTTTGGCCCAAGATGAAGCGTGACGTGGAGCGCTACATTCAACGATGCACGACATGTGTTCAAGCTAAGTCGCAAGCTAATCCGTATGGTCTTTATATGCCATTGAATATTCCTCATACACCTTGGTCCGACATTAGCATGGATTTCGTGTTAGGATTGCCTAGATCTAAGCATGGTCATGATTCTATATTTGTTGTTGTGGATCGTTTTTCCAAAATGGCACACTTCATACCGTGCCATAAGACCGACGATGCTTCTCATGTTGCAAATCTGTTTTCAGGGAAATTGTCCGTCTTCACGGTGTGCCAAGGACAATCATCTCCGACCGCGACGTCAAATTCATGAGCTACTTATGGAAGACCCTCATGGCCAAGCTCGGCGTCAAGCTCCTCTTTTCATCCGCATCGCATCCTCAAACTGATGGCCAAACCGAAGTTGTCAAGCGAAGACTCGGAACTCTCCTACGTGTGCTGATCAAGAAAAACTTGAAGGATTGGGAGGAATGCATCCCACACGCCGAGTTCGCCTACAACCGTGCCAAGCACTCAACAACCAAGATGAGTCCATTCATGATCGTATATGGTTTCGAGCCCCTCACCGCGCTCGACATCCTACCACTACCTCTACTTGAGCGAACGAACATGGACGTCGAGAAGCGCGCACAAGCTATGAAGAAGCTTCATGAAGAAACAAGAGCTACTATCGAACAACAAGTTCTTCGCCAAGCTTCAAGGTTAAACAAGGACAAGAAGGATATGATCTTTGAAGAAGGTGACCTTGTGTGGATACACCTAAGCAAAGACCGCTTCCCCAAGGAACGTGACTCCAAGCTCAAGCCAAGAGGAGATGGTCCTTTCAAGGTCCTCAAACAAATCAACAACAACGCCTACATCATCGACATACCAACCTCCAAGTACCTTGCAAGCAATACATTCAATGTCAAGGACCTCTCACCCTACCATGGAGATGTTCAAGATGATAACCATGAAGATTTGAGGACGACTCTTTCCCAAGGGGGGGGAGCTGATGCAGCCCGTCCTACGGACGCTTCTACATCTACACCAACAAGTCCCCCAAGTGGACCCATGGCTCGTGCCCGAGCCAAACTCCCACAAGCTAAGCTGAACTCGCTCCTCTCCTCGTGCCAATTCGATACATCCTTGGATGGTATGCTACTTCATGAAACTACCATATGCATCATCAGGTACGAAGCCTCGACACATCACCAAGCAGCCAAGGATGGTGGACAAGGAGTAGAACGTGAAGCAAACATTGCGGGAGCTGCTCAGACCGGAGTCTCCGGTCTGCGCACACCGGAGTTTCCAGCCTGCCAAAGTCTCCGGCCTGAAGACACCAGAGACTCCGGCCCTCTCTCCGGTCTGACCCCCTGCACCAGGCCCTGGGACAGTCTGACGACCCCTCTGGAGGCTGGTCCGGAGACTACACTGGATTCTCCGGTCTATTCCGGAGTCTCCGGTCCACCACACCAGAGTCTCCGGTCCGATCGTCACCAGACATGAAAAGGCCTTTAGGCCTTCGGCCCATGTACCCCTTAGTTCGTCCAGAACTTGTCTTTTATTCCTAAAGTACCCCTGTTTAAGTGGTTGGCCTATATATAGTCCCCCACATCCATTGTAAACCCTAGGCATGATATTGGAATTAGTGGAAACCCCTTTGTGGATCTATCTAATTCTTGCCTCATGCTCCTTGACTAAGAAGCACCAATATCCCCAAACCTCGTTGGAGTTTGCATCGTGCCTCCGTGTTGTACAAGGCCTACGCATCGGTGTCCCTTTGCCTAGACGACAAGATCTCACCGAGTCTCCAATCTCGCCGTGTCGGTTCGAGAGAGAGTCCTCTACCCGACGCCGATCCTAGGGATTGCGTCGGACCGGTAACCGCCGGCGTGAGCTATTGGTGTGTATCGTGGTTTCACGTGTGTGTGTTCATCGCGTTCTTCTTGCGTGCGTTCGTCGTGTTCATCCTCCCCTCCTCTCCCCGCACTCCATCCTCGATTTGAAAGGGAATCGTGAAAGATCGGGCCACCCTAGAGGTTTTCCCTCAACATATTGGTATCAAGAGCTTCGTTGCTCACGATTTCCCCCACAAAATTTTCTTCTATCCACCAAAAATTCGAAAAAAAACCGAAAAAAAAACAGCCCAAATTTGCCTTTGGATCGATCTCTTGATTTGGAGTGTTATTTGTGGTTTTGATCCGACCAAACCTTGTCTTAGGTGTTGGTCCAGCTTTATCCTGCGTTTTCCCAGCCCAATTTGGCCAATTTTTCGCGGATTTGAGGACCCAAGGCGTGGATTTCCGCTCAAGAACACGAGCAGTTCGCGATCTGACTCCAGATCAAAGTCTCTGGACTGCACACCGGAGTCTCCGGCCTACCCACACCGGAGTCTCCGGCCTGAACCGGAGTTTCCGGCCTGAAACCCCGGAGTCTCCAGCCTGACGCCTGATTTTGATAGTTTTGCCTCTAATCTTGCATTGGCTAATTTCTCCTTATTTGTTTGTGCCCATGTGCGTGTCGTCAACTAACAACAAGCTTCCGCATCGACAACCCCCGCGCTCATCGACACCACGGCCCGCGAACATCATCCCGCACCACCGACGCCAAGTTCATCATCAAAGAAGGTATAACTTGCGTCACCTTGTTAACCCCTATCTTCCTTTGTGTGTACCTATCCTATGAGAGTGGCTCATCTTGTGTTTGCTTGAGCATTGTGCATTTGTCCTTGGATAGTGAGAGTGCAAGAGCAATATCTAGTGTGACTAGGTAGCATCAAGGGAGAGAAAAAAAAGATAATACAAAAGAAAGAAAAAGATACAAAGAAAAAAGCAAAAGAAAAATAGTCTCCCATTGCCAAAGAGAGTCTCAAAGCTTGTAAGCAAGAGAGAAAGAAGAGCTCCCAAGGCAAGTGCCCAAATCCGTTGCTCATTTTTCCTCTTTGCAAAGGAGCCACGGTCTCTCCTTGCATTGGCATGACAACGAGCTTAGTCTTCGTTAGGAAATTTGTTTGCTCATTTTTATAGTCGTGTCAATCCCAACTTTCTCCAAGTGTGTGTACATAGCCGTAGGTTCCCGACACCCTTTTGAGTTGTTGACCTTCCCCTTTGACTTGAGTTTTGTTGGATTTTACCCACATTTGACTATCCCTTTTCTTTTGGTTGGTTCTTTGGCTTTCCACAATCCTAACCTACCACCAACAAGCTTTTGAGAGTTAGTTATTTCTTTAGTGTGAGTTTTCTTTGCAATTCCACTTTGCACACTTATAGCTCTCACTCGTGGTTTCTAGTTTGGTGCAATCCCCAAGGTGAGGTACAAGGCTAACACCACCATATTCCACTTCCATATACAATACTTGCGTGTTTTGCATGATGGATAGGCACGGTGAGTCGAGCCAACCACCTCCCCAAGAAGAAGATCAAGGTCCGTACATGACACGTGCAAGTCACTTCATCGTCCACCACGAGTTCCGTGAATGTTGCCAAGCCCTTAAGACGCGACAAGATGTACAATTTGGCGAGACGCAAGCCGAGTTCAAGAACATCGACAACCGCTTCGATGGCCTTGAAAGGCAAATGCAAGCAATACATCACAACTTCGGCCACCAAAATGAGTCGCTTCAACGCTCCGTCGCCGAAACAAATGACAACCTTCGACGCCTCATCGACGGAATGGCAAGACCACGTTCACGTGCTTCAAGCTGTTCAAGTTCTTCGCATCGTCATGCACCTCCGCAACAAGATCTACCTCCAAGTGATCCAAGACGCAATGGCGCCCCCGTGGTTGCAGATGGAACCTCTTCGAACTATGTACCTTCCCCACAGCACGCCCCAACGTCAAGCTATGATGGTGACCTCTCTTCAAGGCCACGAGCAAGGCAAGAAGCACACCGTCATCACGCAAGGGCACTAGTGACCCAACAAGAGCAACCACAAGAGGAACCGCAAGTGCAACCACAATTCTACCACCATCGACCGCGGCACATACTTGACACAACAAGTGATGACTCCAATTTGGAGAATCAAGATCGTCATCGACGTGAAGCTCTCCAAGATCCTCCTCCTCGTCATCAACGTCATGAACATTAACAATGACACCATGGTCATCACAAGGCGCCTCCTCCACATCAACAAAACCTGGAGCGTCAAGTGATACAAGTTGAGCGACGCCCACCACGTCAAGAGGCTCAGGATCATGTTCTTCGCCGGGAGGCCCATGTGCCTAACCAACATCACCAACCTAGGAACGACCCTCCTCTTCGTAATCAACCGCGTCAAGAGGCTCCACACCCTCGCCACCATGAGGCCCAAGCACCTCAACAACAATACCAAGAGCAAGCTCCGCAACAATGACGCGAGAACCAAGTTCCACCTCCCCAACTACAAGATCATCAACAAGGTCACCAAGCTCGTCGCAATGACCGCAACGATGACGAAACTTTTGGCAAGCTCAAGTTCACAATGCCCAAGTTCACCAGATCCAATGACATCGAAGAATACCTCTCGTGGGCACTCAAAGTCGACAAGATCTTCCGCATGCACAACTATAGCAACGAGAAGATGGTCGCCATGGCTTCGCTAGAGTTTGATGATTACGCCAACCTTTGGTGGGAACAAGTTCAAGTTGCTCGTGATGCAAGACAAGAACCACCAATCACAACTTGGCATGACATGAAGGCTCACGTGAGATCCCGGTTCGTCCCCGCACACTACACGCGTGACCTCTTCAACAACCTTCAAGCGCTTCATCAAGGGACAAAGACCGTGGAAGAGTACTTCAAGGAAATGGAACTCAACTTGATTCGTGCCAACATTGATGAGCGCAAGGAGCAAACAATGGCATGTTTCCTTATTGGGTTGAACCTCCCAATCAAGCGCATCGTCGAGTTCCAAACCTACAACGACATGGTTGAGCTTGTGCACATAGCAACAAAGGCTGAACGTCAAGTGCAAGAGGATATCAAGTACAACAAGCCCAAGACGTACTTCACATACAAGCAAGCTTCAACCGCTACAACAACAACTTTCAATGGAAGCTCATCAAGTACCTCCAAGCCTTCCTTCAAGCCCACTCTTCCTCAAGGAAAACTGCCCCC